>CM067583.1:0-600000 GCA_034336665.1 Luscinia megarhynchos | reverse complement strand
TTTTGTTGAGATCCAACACAACAAACTCTGAACCTTTACAAGATAAAGGCCTTTTTGGATTGTTTTTTATAAAGTAAGCAGATCGTGTTTCTTCAGTATTGTCCAGGAAAACCCGCTCCATTTAATCAGTGTTATTTACTTCACACAGTGCTTGAAAACCACAAGCCAGGAAACCCAAACCACTCCTTCACCTTTCTGCTGCTTTTTCACAGCTCCTGAAGGACAGTGCCTGGCACCAAGTTCCCACCCACCATGTGTCCCAAGCACTCCCCAGAGCAGGGAACACAACTCTGCCAGCTGACACCAACAGGACAACACTGGAGTGACCAAGTTCTTAAATTCCAGAAGAATGCAGTGTCATTAAGACCTTAGTAACACCCTGGCCTCACAAAATTGGCCATTTCCACTTACAGAAAAGCCATAAGAGAATCTCCAGCTTGCTAAAATCCTCAAGACCACCACAGAAATTGCAGGCAGTAATTATTCTCCAGACAAATGAAAATCACACAGCAAGTGGGAGCACCGAACCAGGGAAAAGGGGGGGAGGCAGCTTTTGCTCACCAACAGGGCATTAATATTTACATGGCTAAATTCAAAGTGTGTTGAAAATTAAACACTTGTGCTTTGAAAGACTTCAAAGCCAGATGGGGTTTTCTTCCCAAAGTAAAGAGAGGGTTAAATTCTTATTATTATCTGATTACTATGAAACATGTAAAACTCTTTACTGATGCTTCAGAATTAAGTATACAATCCACCAGATTCCATTACTTGCTCGACTGAGTTTGATTTTATTGTATTAATAAGAAAAAAATGTTTTATTTCCTCCCAGAGTATCGTCTATTTTTCCATTACTAAAACGAGAAATTGCCAAGAAAATGAAATGCTCAAGCACAGCAGACGCTGCTTTTCTTCTCATTAAATCTTAAAACTTGGTTCCAGTGGGATCATATTTAGTCCTCTCAAATTCAGAACAGGATTTCATCCCTCCTCAACATCCCAACAATTACTTTTATAAATATTACAAGTTTCTTGGACGTCCTTCTCATTCCACAAGGAGCAGAGAAGCACCAGTAGAGATTTTTTCTTCTTCCCCTGCTTGAGTTTTTTTTTATTAAACCTTAAATGTAACCAGCCCTCCTTTCAATACATTTTCTGTAGGAAATAGCTGTAATAAGTGTGAAAAATCTTTGACAAAGGATTATCTCTATTCAAGCATTAAGCTCTCATTGAGAGAGATGTTGGAAATAAACAAGTGTTTAAAGCAGCCTAAAAGTTGTCTTAAATCTTCACCTGCTCTCCAGCCGAGACAGGACCTGGATTTCTAAATCCAGGAGAAGAAAACAGTAATTAAAAGAAGTAAATAAATCCTTGCATGATTCTTTAGACATGAGAGGGTGGGGCAATCATAAGAGGAGACACTGATTTCCTCATCTTGTCTTCTGTGCACTCTCCATGGGTGTCAGCCCATCTCACCCTTCCAGAAGGTTCAACATTCAAGGCAAGATTTTGTGAGAATAATTCCCTTGGTCAGAGAGTTCTGCCAGATGTAAAATTCCATTCACAGTGATAATCACAGAATCCTAGAATGGGTTGGGAGGGACCTTCAAGTTCACCTAATTCCACCCCCTGCCATAGGCAGGGACACCTTCCACTATCCCATGCTGCTCCAAGCCCCAATGTCCAACCTGTCCTTGAACACCACCAGGGATCCAGGGGCAACCACAACTTCTGTGGGCACCCTGTGCCAGGCCTCACCACCCTCACAGGGAGGAATTTCTTCCCAGTATTCCATCCATCCCTGCCTCTGGCAGTGGGAAGCCACTTCCCCTTGTTTTGTCACTCCAGGCCTTTGTGAAATCAAACACTCTGATACACTTATTTACTTAATGAATATTTTCATTTTTAGAAAAGACTTGGTATGCAAAGAAAACACTGCCAACTCTGCAAACCCTCCTGAAGAGCAGAGCTCTTCGCCAAACAGCATAAAACATTTATGGGTGCAACCATAGCTTTGTGGTTTCTACTCCTAGGGTGAATTTACTCGTAAAAGACCAAATATCAGAGAGGCACTTCAGCATGAATTAAAAAATTATTAAAAGAAATCAGTGATTTTCTAACACCTTCCCTGTAGGTATTTTGTAAAGCTATGCAAATACAGAGCTATTGCAGAACCAAGGACATGGGAAACACATCCCCAGGAGTCACAAACTTAGATTATTTTCTTTTAATTCTTCCAAGTCTACAATTTTTGCTGTGAGGCAGCAGGGGGAAAAATGGGAAGGCGACAAATCAACCTTGAGAATGTCAGCGGTGTCAGGAAACAAGAAGAAACAGAACAATACCACTCATCATTTCCCAAAGCACATTGAAGTGTGGTCTGTAAAAAGTAGTTGACCCTAAAATCTGCCTTTTCTCTCACTGAAGCAAAAAAAGACCCCATTCTCCAGGCATACAGGCAGCAAAGGCCTTGTGTCTGCACATCCCTGCTCTGCCCATCCATCTTAGAGACTGCATGAATCCACCATGGAAAATAACCAACAACAGCACCACCACTCCCCTTGGAACCCCTGGTGCCAACTGAGCCTTTCTGCATTTCTACATCAACAACCAAAGCTCTGCCACGGAGCAGCTCCTCAGAAACGCCCCGCACAGCCCAGGGCACGGCGCCCTACCTGTCGCTGCTGGTGCTGCTGCTGCTGCTGAGGGAGTCGCTGCTGGAGGAGCGGCTGCGGGAGCCGCTGCCGCTGGGGGAGCGGGCGGGCCGGGCGGCCTGGCTGGCCAGGCGCTGCGGGGACTGCGTCCTGGACTGCGACGAGTGCGGCGAGCGGCTCCGGCTGTGCTGGTAGTTCCGCTCCGGCCTTCTGCCGCGTACCTCCCGCGTAAGGTCATCCCTGTAGATATCCCTGTGTACCACACTGGGCAATGTAAACTGCTCCCGGGCCCTAGGTTCGTATCGGGGGTCGTGAGCGTCAAAACGGTTTGGACTTCGGCTCCGGGAAGTGTAATAGAGCCCGTGTTGTAAGGTCCGCTCCCGAGGGTCTCTATAGTAATCCTGATCATAATGTCTCGTCCGATCAAATCCGCCCGTTCCCCGCTCATGGTGTCCATAGGCACTATGTTCATAAGCACGCTCCCTGTTATCTGAAGCCCTGCATTTGGGAAGGGGGAAAAACATTGCATCAGAAAGGGGCAGGCACAGCTAAAAGCAAATCATGCAAACATTCACGGCAACACTCGACTTATTGCTGCGACTGCTTCTCCGCTAACCAGCAATAACCTATCAAGCAAACAATGACAAACTTCAAAACATTTTACTTGACTCCGAAGTTATATTTGTATATGATCAAGCTGAGCAATCATTTTGGTTTAATTGCAATATGGGGCTTTCATGACCAGCAACTTGCCCACACAGGAAAAAAAATTCTGCTTTCCCATGCAGACTCATTTCAGTTGCTCTTCTTTTAAATTCCATGAACAAGAAAAGCTTCATGTTTGTGGACATCATCATTAACAACTTCTTTTTCGCTCCATTTTTGCTTAAGAACTTAAAAAATTTTTCAAAATGTGTTTATTACTGGAGCTCTTGTAATTATCCTTCTGCAAAAATGGCATCACAAATTGGGCTCTAGCCATGAAAGCCTCCATGCAAAGCATGACCCAGAGGTAAGAAGCTGCTTTCAAAAGGGGTGGCATAACCCATAGAGAATTCTCAGAAAATCAGGGGGTTTCTTGTTGCTGTTCTAAAATATTTCACCCTGTTAGAGGGAATTTCTGCTTTGACCAGATTGCTACACTCATTTCTTGTAAAAGCTGTGGATGCTAAAGAAACATCTCCATTACTATTGCTGGAACTGCAAGGATGCAGGTCCCCAGAACATACTAAGACCTTACACAATGACTGAGAATCCAATTTTTAGGCAGTGTTTTTGTTGCAACTGTTGCTGTTGCTGCAATCACAGAATTTCTATCTGCACAAGCTGCTGCTTTCCAGCAGCTACAGTCCAGTTCATTTCAGTGTTTCAAACATTTTAAATTGAGAAAGGCTCGGTGATGTTCTGAGTTAGTGTGATCTCTCAAATAAAGAGACGGTAAAACTGACAGATAAAGGAACACTACAAATAACTGAGTATTCCAATTTAGACAAGTACCAGGATGGTATGTCTTAGTTACATCCACAAAATGGAAGATCCAGAATGGTTACAACTGAACATTTTAAAAATACTTCAAAAATTCTAAATATGTCAGGGTAACCAAAATGAATTTAAAAATTAATTATCCATCTTAGGAAGACATTTCAACCTTTTTTTTTTCCAGCCTTCTCTCTCAGATTCTTCCTTCAGAATCTGTTATGAGTCACTTCAATCCCCTGAATCCTGATAACCCAATTCTGCTTTGTGCCTCCCCCTAGTTCAAATGGCAGAAATATTTCAGGGATCTTTTATAAACTGAAAAGGGGATTTGAATCTTTTTTCGATTAGCATCTCAGGAAGTTCCTTCCATTCCTTCGCCAATGAATCACTAGATCCTTAATCCTCTCAATATATTCACTCTCTGTTGTTAAATTGTAACTCATATCAACCTTTCTACAGAGCTCCCTCACAGCTTGCCTGCATTTTTTTCTCTCAAATTATATATAAAAAACTACTTAACCAATGCAAGAGAATATCATTAACTTTTACATCTGCTTGAAATTCATTGTTGCGCTTCTATTGCCATTACCTCTTGCTCGCAACAATGGAATTTTGAAAGCTATTTCAGAATCTGACACAGAAATGTGTCTCTGTTTTGGTTCTTTTTTTCCCCTTTTGAAGGGCCAAGATCAACAATTTTACAAACGATTGCATTTAGCATCCTACAAAGTGTTAATCAGTGAGAGCTGATTTAATGAGGTCAGAGAAAAAGCAGTATTTTCTAGCCGTTACTGCTACAGAGCTGACAGAAAGAACAAATCCTTATCCATGAGAAGAACACAATAGACAGACAGAGGAAGCAGAGCTGAACAGCTACTGGCTACAGTGCTTTCTTCATTTATCTATTAGTACTAAGTGCTACTGGAGTTAGTGGAAAGAGAGGGTTTGACTTGGGTTAGGAGAGGGGCTAATATACACAGGGCAGGACATACCAACCTTTTCCAAGTGTGGAAACACGACCTATATTCCCAATTAAATCTAGGGAAAGAATTGTGAACATAACTTCCCCAATTTTGGCCCCTCTTACAGGGGTAATCCACCTTCTTAATGGGCAGGGGTGTCAAATGATATTTTGGATGAACCAACAAGAAAAAAAAAAAAATCTTAGTGACAAGACACAAAAAAAAAATTCCACTGGACGAAAAGTAGTCCCAAACTGAAACCGTAATTCTGAAACCCCCAGACTTCTTTCTTGAGACAGAAGGCTCTTAAATAGATCCATAATTTTAATTTCCAGCCCTAAGTCTGAATCAAGCAGCTGGTAGAAGATCCCCCGAGGCCCGAGGGCCCTCGCGCTGCTGCCAGCAGGCATCCTCTGGTAACATCCAGCCCAGTCACTTCTCACTGGTGTATCCACAAACGGGTATTAGCACCACGTCCTTAAAGCTAAAGTATGTTTAATGTGGAGCAGCAGAGAGCTTTTTAAGAGACTAGATAGTAATCCACTCCCCATGGCTACTGGCGTCTTGACTGTATACCATCCAATAAATTCAAGGCAGTAGTTCTTATCCCAGCTTTAAAAAAAAATGAACTATAATTTCCAAAATTTAGTAATGTCCGTCATCTCTTTTTGCCAATACCATCAGAAAGAATAATCCCAATAGCTTGGAAATGATGTAGATCCAAAATGGAACCATCACAAGCTGCCTTCGGTCTTCTCCATCCAAGCATTATTTCCATGGCTAAGTGTTGTCGGTAGAATCCAAGGAGTGCATCATTAAAGTCTACTATGAATTTTGTGGTGACAATCCAATTAACATACCCGCTGCGTATAGTGAGAACTGAGAGCTAGGCATCAAGCTTTCACCGAATTCTAGGTTCTAGTATTCCGAAGATACTCCACAGAGAACTTCACCACATGTTGTAGAGTAAGATAGCTCCATCTGGCAGCAGGGATACATCCAGCAAGGCCTTAATATTATCCAAGAAATGGGATCGCTACTTCTAGAAAAGAGTAACTCCAATATCGATGCTGGCCAAAGGAAATCTTCCATCTTAAAACCACCTTATTTCAAGTGTAGGTAGATATCCAACCAGCTGCAGGACACATCTTCTATGGATCCACAAGGTACCAGCCACTGGGATAGAAATCACTTCCGTTTCCAACCCAAAATAGGAAACACAGATAATTCCCAAAATTTTAAATCCATCTGGGGGCCCTAGATACGAGTTTGTGTTTCTCACCATATCAAATACAAAATACCTGCCTAGAGAAACCTTGGAACTTACCCATCAAGTCTCCGCTCATAACGTCCTTCCCGTGCATGAAGTGATGGTGGGGGGCCGTAAGTGGGCCCCCCACCACCTCCTCTGAACCCAGAAACCTCTCTACTACGAGATGCTATGGAAACTGTATCATCCAATCCCCGCGCAGCACTGGGAATGGTTCCTGGCTCATTATAATCCGTCCGTAGGTCTCTATCTCCCATTTTGTTGACAGAGTTGTGTGCCTTCTGGGCACTTTTAATGTCCACAAAATCCACAAACGCTGCCACTCCGCCTTCCGACCCCCTCTTAGGGAGGATTTTGACACTTTCCACACGTCCATATCTGGAAGAGAAGCAAAGCAGAGCACACACGTTAGTGCTGGTGGGAAAATACCACGTTTAGTAACATTGCCTCCTGCAGTATCAACATCCAGCCCTTCACCCTTCCCTTGTGCCAGGAAAATCAATCATTGGGAGACACCAAGAGAGGAAAAGCCATTTGGAGAGGGGAAAAAGCCGTTTAAACTTCCCATGGTTACATTTAAACTCTTCTTTCACAGTGTGGGGAGCCTACCATGGGATCACCCTTTTTACAGCAACAGAGCAGCAGCAGCCGAAGAATAGAAAGGTGTTCACAACCTGCACATCGTTAGTCTGACACAATTAAAGAGGCACAATGGTGTCACGAGGAAAAATACAGACAGCCAACCATTTTCTTAGCAGACGAATGACCTTGACACTTCCAATTCCATACCTCGATCTGCATTTAACCCACATCTCCACGGTGATCCTCATTCCTGATCTCAAACCCTTGCAGGACACGTGGGCAGCAGCACAGACCCCCCAGACCCAGGTGCTGCTGGGGCTCAGCCTCCTACCCCCCCTCCGGACCCAGCTGCCCAATAGGAGCTGAGAAATGCCGGAGGGAATGTGACACCACCCTACGTAATGTATGTTAAGTAACTACAACACTGGCACTTACGGATGAGTAAATGTCTATGCAAAATAAAAATAAACCCAAACATGTTTGTGTACACAAGGAAACAAGATGTAAAAACCTATTTAAATAACTTGCATCCACTCACAGCAGAAAGGACAAGCTGGGCAGGATGAGCACAGTGATATTTTAACAGCCAACAACTGCAGGTTTTGGGTGCTCAATTCTCTCAGCCTAAAGATTCTGAGCAAAACAGGGAAAAGCTTTGAACTGCAGTTGGTAATCCAGGACAAGGAAAGGCAGAAAGTGTATTTTTGAATGTGTCGACATGGAGGAAAGGGACACACAAATAAAAAACCTAATCAGGAAGTATTTGTAAACTCCATGAAGAATTATTGTGAAAATATTTCTATGCACAAAGGCAGCGCAAGGCCGGGCAGATGTAAACAGACCTTACACAGGCAAAACTGTTCTCAGCCACACACGCAGGGAGAAGGGAATACAAGCACCAGGCCGAGGCACACACGCTGGCAGATCCCGGAGCTGCCTCGATTTCGTGCCTGCCTTTTCCTACACCTTACAATTTCATCATTGTTGTTGGATGACTAACCCTTAAATATGATCTGAAAACCTGCCTCGGTGACTGCTGCCTTCTCATTCCAGCCTGACCTACTACACTTATATATAACCTGGTTTGGATTTGGAGCCCTTTTTTCCCCTGGTTTATACTCCACTGAGCACGGCTGCGTGCACAAACAAGAGCCTCTTCCCAGAAAAAAATGCCTTGTTGGGCATAAAACAACAGGGTCATACACGAGACACGTTCCTGCCTCACAGCTGTCCAGGGCTGAGCTTGTCACCTTTCTGCCCCTGGGTACAGCACAGGGACGTTAATTCTTGTGAGTTTCCTAACCTGTAATGCTCTGGTTATTTCCTAATTGTTTCTTTGTATTTTATTTAATTAAAAACTTCAAATAATAGCAAATGGAACTGCAGGAAAACTGCTTCTCAAAGCATGCTGTCTTTGGAAGCTGGGTTTGGTTACCTTGCCTTGAAAGCAAGATTCAGAAAGCCCAGAAAAGTAGAGGAGATGGTTAATAAAATCTGTGTGAGGAAAAAAAATGGCCTAATTGGATGTGGCAGATGTAGAGAGAGCAGGAGAGGGGAAAAGGAAGGGAAGGAGAGGAAAGGAAAACAGGAAAGTGCCTATTTGAGAAAATGGTCGTGCCATGACTGAACAAGACAAAAAATATAGAAAGTAATTAGGAATCCTAGTTAGGATCACCCTTTAAAACGCTTCAGTGCCAGTTCTCTGCAAACAAAGATGGACTCCAACTCTCATATCTAAACCATGTAGTTCCCAAACTGACTGGTTAGAACACACACTTTCCTTTTCCTCACTGCATTTATATGTTCAGTTTCTGGCAACAGGAGCCCGTATTTGCCTTCAATCTTCAAGGGAGAATAAGATTAAGATACTACTGGTAATAGTAGCAATATCTCTAAAATCCTAGCTGTTCTCTGACTGCAGCCACCATAGCCTGCCTCACATGAAGCAGTGCCTGTCAGTGACATCAGAGCG
Organism: Luscinia megarhynchos; assembly: GCA_034336665.1. Lineage (NCBI taxonomy): Eukaryota > Metazoa > Chordata > Aves > Passeriformes > Muscicapidae > Luscinia > Luscinia megarhynchos. Next base: position 591,084 of record CM067583.1, on the reverse strand, counting down.
GGGCTCTGAAGGACTGCCTGCTCCCCACCTTGACAATTACTGCCTAATTCTGGAATCCTGACACGCACATGTTATTATACATACACAGTCAGAACTCAGTCTTTCTTTTGCTGCAAAAGATGCAGAATATGTTTAAAACGTACAAATATCTGAGCTCATGCTACCCAGAAAGCAGATCGGATACAGAATACCAGTGTAATTAAGGTCCCCATATACCACAAAAACCACCTAGCAAAGGTGTGACTCTTCCCCATATAAATTTTTGTATTGGAAGAAGTGTACTTTGGTTATGAATTTTTTTTCCCCTAAATAAGAAATGGATGGGGGAGGTTACTACTGTACTGCACTGCAGCCATGGTGCTAAATCACTCCACTCCGAGACGGCGCCTGTTAATCCCCCGTTATCCAGATACATAAATATACGCTGTGCTTCGGTGTCCTGCCCCGTACCCTTGACAGGCCCTGAGGATAATCTGTGACAATCGCCTTTGCTGAAAGCGAGGGAGGCAGGCGGGAGCAGGAGAAAGGAAACAGAGGGGGAGATGCAAGAAAACCGAGGAGGAGAGAGCCCTGAGTATTCCAGGGCAGCTGCTGGAAGAGGAGGGTTTGCCTCAGCCCTGTGACTGCAGACATCCTCCGGTCCCCACCGCGAGGATCAATCTGCCGAGCGATCCGGCCCGGCCGCACCCACTGGCGTCTCTCCGAGCTGCTCCTGTCTTGGCAGATGCTGCCGGGAGGAGACCAGGGGGAGAGGAGGGAGATCTGCAGTGCTGCATCACCGCACGGCTTCACTGCAGCACAGTAACGTTACAAGGAAAAAACCACGACACGTTCTGAAGGGCCGGGGGAGGAGAGGCGGCGAGAGCACTGCGCTTCCTTATGCCACAGCAAGGCAAGATGGAGGTGAAGATGCTCCGAGGAGCAACCTTTGTCCTGGCAGAGGGCTGGGAAGAGGGGACAAAAGGCCAGGGGAGGCATGGCCGCGACCTTTGGAGCGTTGGCAGAACAGCTCCTCTCAACCTTCGCCTCCTACCACTACACCTGTGCGTCAGCCCTTCCCAAGGCTGCGTTTTGCAATCGCTGCCAGACCAACAGAAACAAAGAGGTGCCTTTGCTCAGCTCCCACTCCGCAGACTCGAACGAAAACAAGGCCGTTTAGTGCCTCTTCCCATCCACAGCTCCTGCCCATTAATCATTAGCTCCACATCGTAATGAAGGCAGCCCAGGCCGTGTTTTCGGCGGGGTTTACAGTTCAACCTGAAGCAGAGGAGACGAGGACGTGCGAGAGCTGTTATGTCACCAAGCCCCTCCAGCAGCACGGCACAACCGAAGCACCCAGCTGTAAACACACATTGAGCAGCCCTTGCAGAAAAAAGTTGCCCAATAATCACTGCTCAAACAAAGCCACGCTAATCCAGCTTTTCAGACAAAGAAAAGGAATTCATAATTTAAGCATTATCGGTTTATTCACTGTAGATCAAAGCACCTCTATATTCAAGCAGCTGAAATGTCTCTGGGCTCTTGGCACAGCTGCTCAGCATGTTTCCCTCGCTCTCCAGCCCTTCCTCCTCCCCAGCTCTTCCTCCCAAACCAGGCGACAGCACAGCCGGGCTGGGAGACGCAGCCTCCGCCAATGCAGGGCCGGGCAGGTTCCTCCTCCCCAGGAAGCGACGTGTCACTCAGGCACAGCCGAAGTCATCCCGCACCCTGCAGCCTTCCCTACCCCGGGGATCGGCACCCTCGGCTCTCCAGCTCTGCTAAGCCATTTCAGCTTAGCTGCTCACTCTGAACATTCTTCCTACACGCTCCCTGCTGTTCCAAGCAAAAGCATTTTAAACAAAGCATGGGCTATGAAAACATTGGCCAGTAATTGTGTAGTAAGCAAACCTTACTGTTTAGTTGCAATATTCTATAAACTGATTAGGATCTTTATAGGACAATCTGTACATGATAAGAAAAGGTGGGCTGAAGTGAGGGAGATTTGTTTTTAATTTAAACCAAATCCCACTTTAAATCATGGTAACTTTCTATTCATCTTGCTCTACTCCCCACAAGCTTGTGAAGACCTTTCCTACCCAATCATCTTCATCACTGCAGACTTCTTCAGGTCAGCAACATCCTGGCCAAAGAAACTTCACTGCATTTTTATTTAGAAGCTGGCGCCACGCTCCATTCCGCATACTACTAAATGTAACAGACACTGCAGGACCCAGAAAAACGCAGGAACTATTTCAGTGTGTTTCTGCACCACCCATTACAAGCATGATTTGACAAGCTGCTCCAGTACAGCAGGACATCCGAGTATTTTGTATTCACGCAGGTTCCCTTTGACTGCAGTCAGATATCTTTAGCCATCTGAAAAGCTCGGCTGATTTTGCCGTGCCACACTCAAACTCCTTTCTCCTCCGTGATTATATAACCCCAGCAAGCCCCAGCCTGCATTATTCAGTAAAACACTCACACAGCTTGAAGCTTTCCTTGGCCAATCACATTCCTCTGGCTTTGATGTTATTTCATAACAAAATAATGTGTCCTGAAATAATACTTCACCAGATGTTTGTGCCTCTTCTCCTTATTCCTGACACCAAATCAATCCAAATACCCTACGCTAGGGGTACTCCAGCCCTGCATTCCCTCTGCACAAAGTAGGTCTGCTCCAGGTGCAGGGAAATCCAGGATATGCAGATACTAAATCTCCATAAAGCAGGATACCATCACCCTCCACAGGGGCTTTTAGCCAGGCTAATGGATGTCTGCTGGGTCCACGAACATCAGTTCTAAGGTCTTCTGCTATTATGGATGCTCATTTCACAGCCTGAGAAACTTGGCCCACCACAACAGCACATGTAGCCACTTCCCAGCCATAGACTACACAAAATAACACACCAAAGAGCAGCACCGACCACACTGGGATCTTACCAGCAGCAGCACATCGAGCCACAGGGACAGCTATCCTGCAGAAATCCTGTTTGGAGTTAAGCTCTAGCCTCCAGTACCACCAGCTCCCGGCAGGAACCGCACAGCGAGCGTCTCCTGCCCACACCGCTCACAAAAGGTGTTTAATATTCACCACTGTGAGAGTTCCTGAGCCAGCAACACAAAGCCAACTTGTGTCTCTACACAGGCATTTGCAAAGATTACGGCACTACAACTGGTCACAACAAGGGCAGTGATACAATAAATGAAACACGCAGCAGTTCAAACATGCTTATCCTAAGGAAATGACATCCTGCCATGTTCCAAGCTTCATATTCATTATAGCCACATGCTTTACTGCCACATAATTTATATATTCACTTATAAGTTGTTTTTTTTTAAAAGGAAATTTCATATGTAGAGCAATATAAGATGGTATTTCACCACCTTCAGATGTGAGCAGCACAAGTCTTTGGAATTAAACCAGAACATTACTCAAAATTTGACAGTATCATTACATGCCTGGCATGGAAGGAGACTTGAGGACTGAGAGACACAGAAAAATCAAGGCATCTAAACAAAAACCACTCAAAATTGCACTGACTGCTTCATAAATACAGTAAGTAATGTGCAGCAGACAGCAAAATCAGGGACAGACCATTCAGAAGAGCGTGTACAGGGCTGACATGAAAATCATTCAAATTCACTGAAATGAATCTTGAAAGAAACAAGCAGAATTCCACCATCCTGGAAAAAACTACTTAATTTTAAGTCTAACAAATGTGGGGAACTGTCACCTGTTGAGCCTCAATCATTTCACTTTGTAGGACTGCCTGGGCCAGCAGCTGCACTCAGGGCAGACCAGGAGCAGTATTTACTATGGAAAACTCAATACCAAATCCTGATTGGCTTCCTCACCAACTGGGTCCTTCACACACTCCATGACTGCTTCCTCTCTGCTATATTTCCAGCAGACATGTGGTAGGTTTAAGTCCTACACAAGAACAAGAGTGCTGAGACTTCTCCTGCTTAGAGAATATTTCATCTACCTCTTCAGATGAAACTGGTCTCCTGGTTGGGTGGTCTAGGACAGACTCCCGTTGGGATATCTGCCTTGTTAGCTGTCCCACCATTCTTTCCCATGAACACTAAACCTTGTCACCCCCATCATTAACCTCTAGACAATCCAAGCACTTCCTAACACACAAGGCTAGCCCACCACCTCTCTTTCCTCGCCAGTTCCTTCTGAAGAAGTCACAGGCATTCACTGCAGAACTCCAGTTGTGTCAGCCATCCTCACCATGATTCCACAATAGCAACTCACACCATCATCTCCTACTGTGCAATGGTTTCCAGCTCCTGTTTCTCATCCATGCTGGGGGCACTGGTGCAGAAAAAGTGCTATGTCTATAAAGACAAGACACAGCAAGGTGGCTGGGACAACACTCTGGACAATCACAAGTAGGAAAGCTCATCCCTGAGTGATAAATCCAGGAGATGTGCACCTTTGAAATCCTTCACATTCCCAGCGCCAAGTAAAATAAAAGAGCTCCTCGTATCACAAGGAGCTCTGGTTTTTGAGCCACACCAAGAACAGCCCATGTAACAACAATGATTCAGAAACATGCCCTAATTACCAAGCTCCCATCATTTTCTAGATTACAATCTGAGATGCTTTAAAACCTGTTTAGAGTGATCTTTATTGGCTCTGTGACCTTTGGGGGGAGAAAAGCAATGCTCTTCAGGGCATTCTCTGCTGCTCTTCTTCTAGTAATAAAGATCTTCAGGGAAACATCAAAATCCAGGAGCAGAAACTCATCAACCAGGTTACAGAGCTCAGCCAAACAATCCTGGGGTGAATCCTGAGCACAGTGCTTATACTTCTATCCTCCTGCCCCAACACCCAAACCACTCGAACCCGGACCCCTCTGGACTTTGCAGCTCCCTCTGGCCCCCAGCAGCACGCAATGGGAAATCTCCCAACCCCCGACTACAAACGGGGGTTTTGTTAATGACATACAGCACGTGCTCCTGCCACACACAGAAAACAGCCAGGGCTTTGTCTGCACTCGTAATCCCTCCCTAAGAGATGACAAAGTAGGAAATTAAAAAGCTAGCATAGGCACATTCACCAATACTCCTGATACCTCTGGTATTTAGGAGCAACACGCTCAACAGATCAGATAGTCCAGAGATAACTCCATGCTGGAACAAGTGCTCGCCTCTTGCTTTACAGCTCAGCCAAATGCTCCATTTTAAGACCCCGAGTACGAGTGATTCCTAATGAAGACATTTTATTTATGTCTTCATTACAAAGTGACCTTTTGGATACAGCTGAAGTATTAATACACAAATAGAATTATTCTGTACCATAGAGGGAAGAAACAGAATATTTAAACCTGTGTTTTCAGAGTTGCCACTTTTGGTAGCAACGATTTCATCCAAGAGTCAACACACCAAGATATTTTTCTGCAACCCTGATGACAACCAGTTCTGCCATAGATCAGCTGTTGCAATCAACATGCATCAAAGTCCCATGTGAATATAGGTGCATTTATTCCTTAAAATATTGACCAGTTCCACTGCAAGATCCATAGGACACGGACCAGCCCCCAGGAGGAGTCCTAGTGACCTTTCAAACCAGGGCAAAGACGAGGGCGGGGGAGCTGAACCCATGCTTTGGACATGGGGATTACACAAAGCTGGATGAATAAAAACGCCTCTTGGCACTCCATGCATTAATATCCTCCTCACCCCAGTCAGCAGTTCCGCTGCCGGCAGCGCCAGGAGAACCTGGCATTGCATCAGCCCAGCCAGAGCTCGACCGCGCTGGAGCGAAGGGCTCGACACAACATCAGCCACTTACAGCTGCCAGGGCAACGAGGCACAGCCACCTCAGCCAGCCAGAGATCGTCTCTTACTAAGGCACTTTTCCTAGTCGTTTCTTTGGAACAGTCAAGGAAAAGCATGGAAACACCCATAGTTTATTGGTATATACATTATTACAAAAAATAAAAATCAGTTTTCTGAGCAGAACTAATGAAGACTCATTTCTTACAGATGCATGTCTTGAGGTCGAATTCTCTGGCGTCCAATAACTGCCAGTTCCCACTGCAGTTTTTCCCACGGTCAGGAACACCTCTCTCCCATGTGGATTCTTTAATGTCTAATAAGGGCTGTGCTCTCACTGCAGCTTTTCTCTCCATGGGGTCGCTAATCAGGTCTCTCTCCTCTATTAAAACCGCTTGTTTTCACAAAACTCAAAGGAACATCGTGTCTCTGCGACTGAATATCCCCTTCACCCTCAGGTTTAGCTGAAATTGGCAAATGGGTTCAAAATTCGTTAGGGAAGATATATATATATACACATGGCAGCACAATCATGCTCTCCAAGCAGATAAGAATAAATATTACTATTTGTAGAAGCACGGAAAGGTTACAGAAATATGTAGGAACTCCGCATGTTCAGCTGTTTTGTCTCAAGCACAACGAACTGTGATTCTTTATCCCCAACCTACAGAGATGTGCACCTTCACGCTCCTACACGCTAGACACAGAGCTGCTGAATTCCATCTCCAGGGCTTTTTTTTTCTTCCAGCTTAAAGCATTATCTGCAGATTTGCTTCAAAAACCACCAGTGGTGATAGGCTACGTTCAACGCTTTCTGCAGGGGAATTGCTCAAGCCTGTTCTTTTGCGTGACTGATTTTAGGATTTGTTTGGATTTGATGTTAAGAACGCGCTGCATCGCAACTGTAGGGAAATCTCTTGATTAATCAAGTTTTTTTTCACTCTTACATGAAAGGGTAATTCCCCATCTCACTTTTGCTTCTCCAAGCTCTGCTTTGCATGTATTCGGCAGCAGATGGAGGAAAATGCAGAGTCACAACATTATGGTCTTCCTGCCATGTTGCAGAGCACTTGAGATAGGATCATCTTGAAGCTTTGGAAGTCTTGGTCCCACTGGTACAGACTTCTCCAGCAACAGACATTTACAACCTCTTCTCTAAGGTTTTGTATGCTTCCCAGAAAACAATACTTTAAAAAAAAAAAAAATGTTTATCTGTCTGCAGTCTCTGAGACCACCTCAAGTGATGGAACTGCTCTTCCCCCTCAAACTTCAACTGGGTTTGAACAAATGACCAGCTTCTGTTCAGCCCACAGGTCTGGTAAGCTGAAATTCGTTTCTGACAGAAACCAGCCATGGATCCAAGGACTCTCAGTCAAATCCCCAACCACAAAAGCTCATCAATGCTAAGAGGTTATGATCTTGACACCGGGGAGGAAATGCAACCAGTTCCCAGCCAGACCAGCCACTCCCGCTCCGCCACACCAGCCAGTCACCACACACAGATGTGCAAATGTTATTTTGTTGCTTCGTGACTCACTGCTTCTATTGCCCTGGAGAAAGTGCTTGTCCCCGTGACTAAACCAACTGGCAGCACAGTCCTCGGCGTGAGCCAGGTGTCAGCCCAAGGAAAATAATATTCCCCACTGACAAGTGCCCGGCAAGAGCCTGGCACACACGCGGGTGTGTTCTGTCTGCAGTGACTACCTGCGCTCCAGGCATCTTCTCCACAGGCGAGAGCCTGGGACTTTCCAGAGCCGAGCTCCTGAACCAGCCAGACTTTAATGGCTTTCCTTTCAGTGCAACTCAAAGTCAAGGTTTTGCAAAGCTGAGCTGGAAACTTGAGTTTCATTGCAACAACAGGCGAGGTTTCACACCTTGGCTTTATGAGCTGACTTAAAGGAGGCCTCACCACACCAAAGACTTGAGTACAGTTGTATCTGGAGGTGAACAAGTACTACCAGACCAAGAGGGCTCCTCCTGGGGTTCAAGGATACACTACACAACCAGGTACACCACCACAGCTGCTGGGAAAGCTGCTCCCTCATTTCAGTGACCAGCTTCACCTTTCAAGTTGAAAAATCAGACTGACACAAGCTAGACAAGAGCCTTAACTGCAGCCAACGGAGGGGCTGTAAACTCTGAAAGGATGTAGAGGAAGAGATGCTTCCTGAGCTCAATTGCTGCCAAAAAATGGTGTATCTCACCCACAACCAGCCTTATCATCTACACCATCAATCTTGAAGCCACTTTTATTTTTTAAATGTGGCAAAGCTTTTCTGCTACTAATTCTTCCAATAAGTTGTTTCACAGTTAAGAAAAAGACCAAAGGTTTACTGAGACTTTGATTACAAGGCAGTGACTGTGCTGGCCATTGGCTGTCTGGATGCATATCCAGCTGCCTTCCTGAAAGCAGCATCTCATGGATCCTGTGAAATTAAATCAGATGTTGATTACATATACAAGGGAGATACTCATCCACCCTGAGCTTTTATTCCCCTCACAGCTAGGATGCTAATGAGGCCGGAAGACTTCTTTCCCCTCCAAAGATGACTTCTTTAAACATACAACTTGGCAATTTATACTTTTTATTTTGCCCTATTAACTATTACAGGTCACCCGCAGCTGCTGCAGAGAGCTTACAGAGGGACATTTAAAGGAGCCTGTGTGATCTCTTTGGCAGCCATCACTGTTAATGAGGACGGGAGGCATTCCCCCAGCAGCAGGAGCAGATGGACCACGGCGCCGAGCTTTGTGCCGTGCGGAAGCAGCGAACACCTCATCGAAGACACAGGGAAAGCTGTGACAGGGACACCGAGTTCCTCTGCATGAATCCCATGGATAGCAAACACAGCCAAGTGAGTCTTCTTTCTGGAGAAAAACTCCAGGTGATTCACTACTTCCTTAAATAAAATCATTCACAATCTGTCCATTCTTTTTGTTGAGCTAAAAGATGGTTTCAAATCCAGTTCTGACGGGGTACCTGACCACCTTCATGACAGGAACTTGGTCTGATCACAGCTCTCATTTCCTGCCACAGTGGGAATAATAAAAGACATGGAAGCTCCTCCATTTGGACAGAGGGGCATCCAAGAGGAACACACACAGGCCAGCACTATCTCACCAGCAGTATCCAACAGACAGCCCTGCAGATCATCCATTCACCCTCCTTCTGGAGACGTCTGGACTTCTCTGGCTTTTCAGTGGAGAGATGAGAGCACACTCAGGGCTTTCTGATCAGATGCAGAGGCTCACGCTCCAGATCTAAGTGTGCTTATACAAAAAATGCTTTCAGTTTTAAGTTGTTGAGCCTGATTAAAAAGAGGAAGAGAAAGGAAGCAAGAAAAGCTCCCTTTTGTTCTTAAAAATGTCCGAGCCACTAACCAGAACATGGTTGTTGTGAAAGACTGCTGCTCTCCTCCCACGACCAGTTTGTCTGAGTGGAAAACTTATGTTCCTTTTGCATCTGAACTCTGCTTCTTCTCACCCGAGTCACCACAAACGTCTGGACCTCGCACAAGGCACAGACACACAAACTCTATAGTCCAGAGCCAGCACACGCAATGGCTACAGAAGGCAAAAAATCTATCCCAGGAAGGTTGTTGTTTCCACCAAATTCAGAGGTGCTGCCTTCAATCTTTCCTGCTGACAGACCAGGCTGCAGCAGGCCCTGGGATATATCTGGTGTATTTATTAAAAGCCTGGAACAATGTTTGTTCTTTTACTGAAGGATGTTATCTTCACACTGCAGGATTTTACAGATTGCAGGAGACGATTACAGAGCGTCAGCAGGTTAAACAATAACTATGGAAATGCACAAACCAAAGCAGTTGCTGTGTTTTATTCATGGTCCAGGAGCCTTCATCACCTCTGAATGCGCTGCTGCAGAGCAGTGGTAGAGGTGGCTTTCAGGAGAGCTGAGCTGCCATTACTCCCCAAGCAGAAAGGTGAAACCTCCAAGGAAGTGTGTACAATCACCAGGTGGGAAACACTGCTGACTTGTAGCCCGGGTGATGAAAAAAGCAACTTCTGTCTGATTTTCATTAACTGTCCAAGGAGTCTTCAGAACACCACAAAAACTTGAGCAAAGGAAAGCAGCAAGGCTGGTTGTACACTGTGAATTTCCATCCTCAGGCTCCTGTTCCTCCCACAAGATTCCTAAATCAGCATGCCAAAGATGCAGCTAAACTCAAAATCTTATTATGGAGAACAGTAATTTTTCTAGTTTATTCTTCAATTCATTGTTTAGGAATGTTTGTCTTTGCAGTATTTGGTTTCAGGGCATTCTCAAACCTCAGCAAGTTAAACGAACTTAATAAAAAACACAAGTGAAATATCTCACTGGTTCTTATTTTTGGTAGCTACAAATCCAGAGCATATGCAACCTAGTAGCAGCTCCACAGCTCACACCCAACTGCAACTCTCCCAAAACCTTCTGCAGCCTAAAAGCAGCCGGGAGGGTGACCCTTAGTTCTATCCCTTTGCAAACATCCTCAGAACACAGTTTAGGTGTTCATTATTTCTCAGGCACCTCTTCACATGCAAAAGGGCATCTCCTCCTCTTCCTCACAACCCAACACCAGCATGGAACCACCACAACAGCAAGACAAGCTGCAGTTGTGACACATCAGTTCACAAAAACAAAGCTCCTGAGGAGCCCCAGGTCCACCCTGACTCATCCAACATCTGCCTTCTACTCATTTGGATATTTACTTCCTTTTTTATGGAAAGCCAGCGAGTGCCTCTTTGCCCTCAGTGAAGACAAGGACCTAATTTTGGACACACCTTAAGACGTCAATAAGGTCATTTGCCAGGGAACTTGGCATGACTTTCTGGCCTATGAAAAGCAAGAAGAAATGTAAAAAAAGTCATCAAGGCTATCACAAAGTGAATTTAAGCCTATATTCATCTCCTGTTCTGACCTGATGAATGGATTTAATACCTTTGTAGGCCTCACAGGATGCTAAGTTCTCAACATATAAATCTGGTTTTTTTGTACTCTGAAGGGATTATTTTACTGTTGTACCAAAGGAATTTACAGTAACGGCAAGAAATACCAAAAGCCAACTTTGCTCTTGAGCAGCTCAGCAACAACAGAAGCTGCTCATAAAATCATAAATAATCACAACTAAACACAGCCTGGACCTTTGAAGAAACTTCAGAGAAGAAACAATGCCAGCCAGGCTCAGCAGATGACAGAATTTTGTGACCAAGTGACATCAACTTATCTTTCTACCACAGCTCAGCATATAAAACCACTTAATAGAAGCTTAGTCCGAATCTACGCTCTTCATGGCTTTTCATTAAGTTCCTTTGAAATAATTACCCAGCCATCTCCTCGGCCAGTGTGGTGTCAACCAGCTGCCACCTCCAGTGCAGGCAAAGAGCAGAATCCAGAGCAGCCATGGGTCTCAGCTGCTCGGGAGCCACCCTCCGACTGGGCCTGAGGGAAGCAGGAGGCAGCTGCAGACAGACACTGCTGTGTAACAAGCTGGGATGCCACGGAGGAGGTGCCTGTGCTGCTTTAGGGCACTTGTGGATCAATACTGGGAGCAGAAATATTGAAGATCTGATGGCAAACCACCACCAGAACCAGCACCACCATCACCTCAATGAGCCACCTGACTGACCAACCTGCACTGCATGTGAGGCTTTCACTGGAACCCACTGAAAGAACTTGCCTCAGGTACCCACTCCCCTTCTGATTCTGAGCAATTCTTTTAATCCTCCTGGACCCAGTGCCCCAGCCAAACATCCTACTATGGTCTCTGGATTACATTACTGGAAGTGTTGCAAAACCAGCACAAATATGTTCTAGTGCTGCCCATTATTCCAGACATCATTCCAATAAAACACAGGCATAAACTGTACCCTCCCCTCCTTCACAGCTCTGGGCTGGAAAAGGCAGTACCTCATCTGTGGCAATACCTAAAGTGACACAGATCGAGAGACAAAACAGGAATAGTTCCTTCTGCAGCCTTACTTCTGTGTTTTCCTACAATAAAAATAAACCTGGATAGAGATCTGTATAGACTGAGCTGAGTTAGGATAACCATCCATGTGTTTGCATCCCAAGTGATATCCAAGGACTTATCATTAAAGAGAGCCAGGGAACACATTCAAAGAGCTTTACTAGAAAACCAGGAGCACCCTTCATTCTGACTCAAGCCAGTTCCTGTGGAAAGGCACTACAAGACCTGCCGGTGTCTGATGTGAGAAGTTTTTTCACCCTAAGTGTTCCACCCTAGCAGTGGCTGTCACTGTTCTCACCAGGTCACAGCACACATCAGAGCTACCAAAGTCCCCCTACACCACCCCAGTCCACAGCGGTGACACGGAGCAGAAGGCACAGATTCCACCCTCCCAGGCCCAATTTACACTCCACGCCATTTACTCACAAACTGACCAACTGTTCTCCAGGAGTGACTGAAAACAGACACTCGCCGTCAGAGTAAGCTTTTTGCAGTTATGTTTAAAATGCCAACCACTTTTCTAGGAGGCATCCAAAGCATCTCCTGAGAGACAGACACTGGAATGGCCACACAAAGCCCATTTCCCACCCAAAAAAACCTCCTGAAAAGTTATCTATCTCCTCCAAGATTGCCCTGATCTGCAATGTATTCCACTGATTTTCAAGGAGCGTATTTGTTTCCTGAAATCCAGGGTTTCTACTGGACTGTGAATGTCTTAATCCTCCCCCAGCACAGGAGATTGCACACGACAGTCACGTGGTCCATCATTAGAGGGTTTTATTCCTCTCTGCCCTTTAAAACATCAGTAAAAGGACAATGCCACGTTCTTTCAGATAACTGGAAGAAAACACAGAGAGGAAAAAAAATATGGAAGGGCAGCACTTGTGTTGGGGACAACTGTTACTATATTTAGTCGCCTTGTTCTGCAAGCTGCCGAGCATCTGTTTCAGTGATGGTGAACGACGGGTTTTTTCCCAGCGTTAATTAGGCGAACCCAAACCACTTCTCCAAGCTCACATCTCCCAGATCATAACTTGCTGCTTATTCCACCCTGAACAGTGTATCTCCAATCCTGGCACTGTCTGCTTCTCTATTTCAGAGTGCCTTACGAAAGGAAATATGGAGCATTCGTTTTTGAAAAGGGAGTATTTGGGTACGAAACTGAAAGACAATTTAAATGCATTTAAATGCATGGAAAATCTCTCCTTTGCAATCTCCTTTAATATCAAGGAAATAGATTTTAAAAAGGGCTTCTAAGGAAAAAAATAGCACCGCTCACATAAGCCAGTGCTTCTTGAGACCAGCTTCAGAATTCTCTAATTGGAGAGAAAAATTCATCGCTAAACTAAACAAGCCAATCAGGAGCATTTGGGAATAAAGAATAAAAACATATATTTCTTCGAATTCTTAATTCATCTCTTTATAGAATTCCTCGTGATGGTGCAAATACAAGCAAGGTTCCCACAGCCGATGATTAAGCGAGGAGGGGAGGAGAGGCAGCAAACCCTCCATACTCCTGCCAAGCTCTAAGTTTCAGTTTTTCCTGAATTTTTGCTTCTTTGGAAACAAGATGGTTGTTTCTCAAACTCGCTCCCAGCAGGGCCTGTGCAACAGCCTCGCAAACGGGCTTCCATCTGGGCAGGACAGCGTTTCCCAAGCAGGGTGGAAAAACAAACACCCCGACGAGCTGCAGAGAGGCTCCGGGGGCGAGGCGGGTCCCGGCCGCAGCCCGCTGAGGTCGGAGGCGGCGTCCCCCGAACCTGCGGCCGCCGCGGCTCCCATGGCTCAGCCTCCCGCACGCGCTTCGCCCCATTCCCAGGCTGGGGGATGGGTGGGAACCGGGCTCTGCCAAGCCCCGCTCCATCCCAAAAGACTTTCTCTCCCGGCTACAGCGTCCTTTCCAAGGAGGGAGCCTTCCTCCTCCCAGCTCCACGGCCGGGCAGCCGCTCTCATTCCCTCTGGACAGACCCACCGCGCCGTCCAGGCCTTGCGCAGCGCGTGTCCCTTCCCCCAGGCGAGCACGGGCATACAAAGGAAGCCTTGCTCCATTGTCCACTTACAGCACCTACACACTGAGCCTCGGACCTGGATCCGCACTCACCCCCTCACCCCTTTTCCAGCCACAAATACTCCAGCGGCTACACCCCCACTAGCATTCGGAGGCGGCGTGTCATTCCCTCCCCATGCTTTAGTACCAGCAGCCAAAGGGCTGAAGCGCGTTTTAACTGTTTACTGCCGTGAGATCAGCTTCATCTGAACACACAAATCCGGGGCAAAAATCACTTTAAAAAAAGACAGGGAGAAATGCTTGGCAACAAAGCTCCTTCCCAAACCTCCCATCGCAATTTGCCGAGGTAAAAACAACCAAAAAAAGGTAATTAATTCAGCGCCTGCCATTTTTCCTGTCCATCTCCAAGCAACAGCACCATAGCAACTTTTTCCCTCCTTTAATACGTATTATAAAGAGAGGAGGACTGGACAAAATAAAACCGAAGGATGTCATATTTCCACTGTGAAGCGCCTATTCTCTCAGCTAGTTAAAGCTGGAATTAACCAAATAACCGTAGAGCAAGCTTTTTTCTCTCAAAACCTGGCTTTGTACAGCACTGGGTAACGTAACCTGGACTTGAGGGACACGACAAACCACCCTGGATACACATCCACCATCCCGCGCGTTGATCAAGCGGCGAATTCTGGGCTCAGGGGGATAACAAAGGTGAAAAAAGGTGAAGCTTGATTAAAACAGAGCAATTTCAGAGCGATGAGGATGCAGAGATGGGGTTTGGCTGCTGCAGCAACTGAGGCCAGGAGGATGGAGGGGGATGCGAGACCCCCAGTCCTTTCACAACAGACGACCAGAAAGCAGGGAAGAGGCGCTGGGATCTTCTTTTTCCCCGTCGGTGTCACTGCATCTATTTTTCCCATGGTGACTCATTATTAAGGACGCTCCGTCATTTTTCCAGCACAGGAAGATTAAAGGAAGCTTCAAATCCATTTTTTTTCTGCTGCTGGTGGGATTAAACCAAAGAGCGTGGAGGGGCCATGAGCTAAGCATAGCTCGTTACTCTCTTTTCCTTCCTAAAAATCAGCTTCCAATGTGAGGTGCATAAACTTGAGAGCATTTCCACAGGAAAAAGGTGTTGCTGAGGCGGCAAGGGAGAAGCCTCTTCCTCCTCCTCCTCGCAGGGAAAGACGGAGGGAGGAGGGAAAAAACACCAACCCATGCAAACAGCTACTACTTCCTTATGAGCGGGATTAACCTATGCAACAACAACAAAACAAAAAAAAAACCAAAAAAAAAAGGAAAAAAAGGAAAAAAACCCAAACAACAACCCAGCACGATATATGGAGTCCAGAGCGCTTCCCGCATGCAGGATCCCGTGTTTTCTTCGTGGGTTCGTGTGATTTTTTTTTCCCCCCCAGAGTCACGTTTTCGCAGCTGCAGGCGCTTCGGTTCCCACAGTTCGCGCACCTCGGGGGGACACGCAGCATCCTCCATGACTTCAGGTGGGAGGGCAACGCAGTGAAATTGACGAAAATAATTAGAAAAAAAGTCCGAACGTTGAATAATATTTAAAAAAAGAAAAAAAAAAAAAAAAAAAAGGAAAAACAAGTCGGCCAGGCTCAGCGCTGCCTCCCGACATCCTCGGCATAGGATCCGCTCCGTGCCGACCGCCGAGCCCCACTCGCTGCTCCGTCGTTTCGGGTCCATTTTTAGCCATTTTTGTATTTCCCCGCTCCGGCCGCGCCGCCGATCCCGCCATGGCGCGGCTTATTTACAGCGCTGTTTTCCTCCTCCTCTCCACGGGAACCGTCGTCCCCGCGCACTCCTCCCCCCTTCCCACGTTTTTCCCCTCGTTTTCCCCCACACCGCGGGTCGGGCAGGACGGGCCCCCGTCGCCGCTCCCCACTCACCGCTTGAAGTGCTCGATGATCTTCTCCTCGCGCACGTTCTCCGGCAGGTTGCCCACCCAGAGGTGCCTGGTTTCCCGGACCATGCTGCGCGGCGCGGGGCGAGCCCGCCGCCCGTGCCCCGGCTCCCGGCCGCCGCCTGCCCCCGCGCCGCGCCGCCGGCCGCCGCTCGCCGCCCGCCGCCGCCTCCGCCTCGCCCTCCGCCCCTTCCGCCGCGGGGCCCGGCCGCCCTCAGCGCCACCGGCCGCCGGACCGCACCATCCCCGCCGGGGGGGCCCCCTGCCCGCCGGGCCGGCTGCCGGGCGCCGGGCTCGCTCTGCGCCGCGGCTGCGCTTCCTCGCCGGCTCCCCGCGCCGCGCCGCCCGCTCGCTCGCTCCCGCTGCCTCCTCCTGCTCCTCCTCCGGCAGCGGCAGCGCGGCGCCCCCGCCGCCGCCTCCTCCTCCTCCCCCCCGCCGCGCTCCCGCTGCTCCGCCGGCCCGGCCGCGCTCGCTCGCTCGCTCTCCCCCCCTCCCCTTCCCTTTTCCCTTCCCTTGCCCGCGCCTCGCGCAGCGCCACACGGGGGCCCCCGCGCAGGCGCACTGCGCCCCGGGGCGCGCGCCGCGGGGCTGGCGGCCGGGCGGGGCGAGAACGCGCACCGCCCTGCGCTGGGGGGCGGGAGGGACTGCGCATGCGCCGGGCGGGCGGGGCAGTGGGGGTGTGAGAAACGGGGGAATGGGAGAATTGGGGTGGGGGCTGTGGGAATCGGGATGTGAGAAAAGTACGGGAGGGCTGTGATAACTGGGATGGGGGATGCGAGAAACGGGGGGATGAGAGAACTGGGGTGGGGGGTGTGGAAATCGGGTTGGTGAGGGAACTGGGGTGGGGGGTGTGAGAAACTGGGAGGAGAGAATTGGGGTGGGGGTGTGAGCATCGGGGTTGTGAGAGAACTGGGATGGAGATGTGAGAAACTGGGCGATGAGAGGATTGTGGGGCAGTGGGAGACTCAGACACAATGGGGGGTTGTGAGACAGCGGAGGGCTCTGACAGTCTTGTTGGGGCATTGTGAGGATCATTACAAGGGCTCTGAGATAACGGAGCTGTGAGATATGTAACAGGTTCTGCAAGAATTGTCATGAGAGGCTGTGAGAAACGTACGGGGGCTCTGAGAGTCGTGTGGGGCTGTGAGACTCCCAATGCTGGGCTGGTCAGTTGTAATGGGGAGCTGTGAGAGACGGAACGGGTTGCATGCAAGGGTGAGGCCCTGCTGGCACAGCTCGAGCTTCACCCAGCTGCTGACCCCCAAACCTGCAGCTCCCCCAAATCCCATAAGGATTCCAAAATCCTGAGCCATAAGCTACCTTCATCCCCAGATGAGCACACACCCAGCCGGTCACCACTGGGCAGACAAGTGAACAACGGAGGTGATGGCAGCAAGGGCCCTCGCTGCCCGTGGCTCTGGTGCCCGTAATGACTCCAAAGGTCAGAGCAGCAAACCACAAGCAGGGATCACCAAACCCCCTTGGCTGCTCCAAATGCTTCCCTCTGCAGAAACAGGGACGATGTGCCACCCTGAGACACTTCCTCCAGCAAAGCAGGGTGGCCCTATTGTCCTGAGGCACTTCCTCCAACAGAAGGGAGACCACGCTCTGTGAAAACCACACACAAGAAATCCCCGCTGTGGGAAGGATTCACCTCCCCCCACCCCAAGGGGGATTGGCAGAGTTTGTCCGTTGCCAATATTACCAGTGTCTAGTTGCCTGACATGTCACACCCCAACAGCTCTGCAACATAGAACTAAACATTTTTTAACCCACAAGATCTTCTCTTCCACCAAAACATGCCACTGCACTGATAAAACACCTATTTCTATGTCCCAAAAGGAAAATGCCCAGCCAGTTCCCCCTGTGAGACTGAGCAGCTTGAGGTCAGGATAAAATACACACTCACAGCCACGAGTGCTGGTGTTTAAAGCCTTCACTGCTTTCATCACAGAGCAAACCCACATTTCAGTATTTTCCATGGCCAAAGTCTCCTGATGATCTCCTGATGACGTTTTGATATTGATCAAACCCGTGTTTTATTTGTCAGAGCTGCCTTTTGCCACCCAGTCCAGCTGGACGCCGTAACCTTCCGGCAACAAGTCCACCCCGCTGCTGGTCAAAGTCACCGCGCTGCAGTGGCTTAACAAACATGCAAATCTCCTGATTTAATCAGGTCTCTGACGCACACGGACTCGATCTGTGGTGGCCCCGAACCTTATCCACTGGCTGCAAGTCCCTCCCTTGGCAGCCAGTTTCCCCAGTGATGGTGGGCTCTGCCAAACTGGGATCTACTGATTAATTAAAAACCCCAACAACTCCTTGCACGCGAACCATCTATTATTTAAAATGTGTGATGGAGCCACGTGCGCACAAGAAAATGCGATGCCAACACGCTTCACCGGCGCTTCCAGTGTGGAACTGGGCTCTGCTTTCCATTCTACCTGCTGGGAAACCCAAGGAGTAGTTTGTACGTGTCTCTAATGGCCTCTCCATTTCAGAGAGGAAAAAACCCAAACCAAAACCACCAAAAAAATCAAACAACTTTTCCATGACAAATTCTCCCTCCCTGATGCAGTGCACTTGCTGCAACTGCAATTCCAAGTGTTCCTCCTCCCTGCTGGGGTGGCATCTCCAAGGGACACGAGGAAACCACGCCAGCTCCCAGCTCCTTCCAGGGAATCTCGTGTGGAGTCACTGCCGTCACCCGGCCGTCTCACAGGACACACGGGCTGGGAGCTGTCGCAAACAAAGCCATCGACTCTGTTGACAGGAGAGGGTTGAGACGAGTGCCAGGAGGGTTCCATTTACACAACAGCCAGCTGGAAGAGGAGCACAAAGCTCTGCTGGTGATGCAAAACAAAGCTCTGAGCCATTATGATACTCTTCAAATGATTTGCAGGGAAACTGTTCCTAGTTGTGACCGCACCAGCGATGCTGCTGTAACCAGATCCCCCCAGTTCAGCTGAAGATTTCAAAGAACACAGACCCAGGCTGGAGACCAGAGCAGATATAACCCTCCCCTCAGCAGGCCAGAGGGGCTGTGAGGAAGGACCAACACCATCCTGGTGTCTGCAGAACAGACACACGTTTCTGCCAGCCCAGTGTCCTGCCATCAGCAATAGCGTGATGAGTACCCAGGGGTGGATGCTGCCCTGTGTGTTGCCCTTCCCAGGGGCCAAACAGCTGAGGACAAGGGGACTTGAGCTGTTCCACATGACCCGATGGCCCTCGGCCTTTGGGATGCACACTGCAAGGAACAATTTAAATTACTCCTGGGAGGGTGTAGCTGAGAGCCCGGCTATCTCCGGACATCTCAGCCAACCCCACAGTTAAAACATTTGGATGTTTCTTATCGGTGCTTGGAGAGAATTAAAGGGCCAGGCCATTTATTAGTGAGGGAGCAGGTTATAAACCCATCTCAGTTTGAGCACCACGTTCAGGAAAAGCAAGGCAAGAACAGGATAGATCAAAAGAGAGCCATTAAAGGCGTGAGAAAATGGGGCTGCCATATAAGGAGCTAATAAAGTTAGCAGCTCTCCAGTTTGAAGGGAAAAAAAAAGGGCAGGAGAAGCAGAAAATATCCTTGAGGTCCACACAGCAGCCTCTCTTTGAGGAGGAAAAACCAATAAATAGAAGTGGGCAGACACAATGCTTCAAAAGGCAGGTTTATCCATTTTGAACACGGTGCCTTTCCCAAAGATTAGGTACTGAGCAAGGACAGCAACCAGGGCTCTGTTTGCTCAGACTCTAACTTCCTACCCTCAGGTCTGGCACAGCAACATCTCTGTGTGTCATGCTGGGAAAGGGGGTATTACATCTCTCCCTGGCTACATCAGCCGGGATTCACGGGGATCTGAGTGGGAACACGAGGATTATCCCCACCACCAGTGCACAGCCAGTTTCTATGCTTTTTGTAAAAAAGCAAGGAAAGGGTTTCACAGCAAAGAGCCCCAAGAAACACTCAGAGTGTTCCTTTGTTTGAGCCAGCCACCATCTTGTCAAGGTAAAATGTATTTACGTGCCTTCCTTGCTCATTGATTGCATTTAATAAAAGAACACTATGACAGATGAATATCAAATTCCCAGCTAGGCTTTTATCTCCTTTTTAAGCCAGTCTGAATTATTGGCCTAATTTTATATCTTACCCATTCTTCTTTATGCTCATTTTTTCCAGGAAAGAATTGGTGCTGTTTGATATTTAGGCCCATTTGTTGCCAAGACAGAGGCTATTGGCTTAGGGGCTGAAAACACTTGGAGCACAGAGCCGGCTTCTGGAGCCTTAACCAACACAAAGCACAGGATTTATATTAATAAAGCTCTTGATTTCAGTTCTGAGGGTTAGTCTCCAAATCTTCCTGATGAGATGACTCTGTGCAGAAAACTCCCTTCATGTTTTTGAAATGCAGAATTCAGTAATCTGTTTTCTGATGCTCTTCCCTGTGTTCTTATGCACAGTGCCAGGGATGGGAGCTGCCACAAAATGCCACCATTTTAGACAGTGGCTTAGCACCAGTCACATCCCACAGGGGCCTCTGAACTTCAGTTGACATTGAACCCATTTTTATCTCTATATAAAAACAAATTGCTGTTTTTAAAATTCCTTCTACAAAGAACCAGAGGTTTCTTCAGCAGCAGAACCCAGTGTGATGGTTGAGTCACACAACCAAAACCTATATGCCAACACAGAACAACAAAAGAGTTTACTCTCACTTATGGTGTGGTAGATATATTAGAAAGAACACCTTTTTTTAGCCTGTTGTCAGGAAAAAATAGGAATATCACAGTGCCAGTTTCTGCCCTGCCTCCCCTTGCCCCCAAACTCCTGTACAGCCATGTGCCAGACAGAGCTGTGTCTGCTCACCTCACAAGGGTTCTCCCCAAACACAGGGCTTTCCTCACTAGACAGGACTATGGCCTTCCAGGCTGCAAAAAATTACATTTTAAGAGAAAACCAAAGAAAACAAACATAAAAAAGACAATTCCATGTGATTTGATACCCAAATAGGACAACTGCAAAGGATATAAATCCCCTAGGACTAGTTAGATCAACAAATCCTATACTTGGCCGTTTTTAACACCTACCTGTTAACTCTACATCCAGATGTGATTTTTACCTGTGTGCAATGTCCACGGGAAGAAAAAAAAACCTCAGAAATTACACTGGAAATATTTCAGGACAAGGCTTTAGCACAAACCCCATAGCAAGCTACAGGCTGCTCTTCCCACATTCTGCATTGGACTGGGCAGCACATCCAGCACAAAATAAACACCGAGCAACCATCATCTGAGCTTTGGTTCCATCAAACATCATTTTGATATCACAGCAACATGAGAGTGTTTAAATGAAGAGGAGTGACCCCACGTCTGTGAAGTTACCACTCCTTCACTCCAGAGAAAGCACAAAGAGAAATATTCGTGCATCAACACCTGCTGTGCTCTAAAGCCTCTCCTCCAACACGGCATGGGAGAAGTTTCTTGTCTGCCTTAGGCTTTTATTTTCACCTCTACAGATCTCACAGTGCAGCTTTTTAACTCTTTGGGCTAAGACCAAAGCTTGAAAGACCGTGGTTTTCTTCTGTATAGAGGAGGAGTGGAGGTTTGTATTCGCTTTTTGGCACTGAAAATTCAGGTTTTGTTTAGCTTGGAAATATCATGGATGTAGCTCGAGTAACTCTTCAGGGTGGTAAAAGTTCAGCACTCACAAGGCAATTCTCAGTCATTTATCCTCAACTGCCAAAGGAAAGTAATTTAGAGTCCCACAGGGTGTGCCAGCCTGAAAATGTAGAATCATCCCAACAGGCAGCTTCTTGCTCCTCTGAAACTCCCTGCCAGCAAAGGCCTGTGAAAAGTACAAGGTGTATCTCCAAACCAACACAGCCCTAGTGAGGGGATAAAATCCAAATCCCTGTCCACACCGGCTTATTCCAAACAAGGCCTTAGGCACAGGAGCTACAGCCACTGTTCACACAGCTACCACAGAGAGCAGGGTATGAAATCCAGCTTGGCCACCTCATCCCCACCCTGCGCTTAATTTTGGCCAGAAAGAAGGACAAAGTCATAGTTGTGCTAGAAATCAAGCAGTCAGTGAAATGATTTCTCCCAAGGGGCCCCTCCAGGGTTGGGTCAGCCAGCCAGTGGCATCCATGGAATCCTGGTGCCACATCCTCATTAAGGGTGGCCATCGACCCCCAGCACTCCCTGTGCACTCGTGACTGCAGGAAGCTGCACCTCCAAGTCATGTGGGACCTGGCAGAGACCAGCACCAGGTGCTTTTTGGCACCTTTGCAACACAACAAAAGAAGTGACACCCAGCAAGGAAGCGCTTCCCTTCTCCCCGGCAAGGGAGCAGGACTTTGAGGAATGGAGTAATAAACCAGCTGCGTCTCGCAGGAGCAAGAGAAAAAAAATGTAATTCATGGGGACCCTGGTCAGCATCAAGGCTGTTCAAGATGTTCAATGCTCCCTCCGACCTCCACTGCCTTTGCCTGAGCAAAATTAGGAGGAACAGACTATCCCTCATAGGTCTGTAGGCTTGGAGGGAAAGGGGCCCCATAGTTTTGCTCCCTGGAGGCACCCGCTCTCCCCACCCCTTTTGTGTGTATTTTTTTTTTTAACGTGCCACACATCAGCACAATGCTGACAAAGGCTTTGTATGTTTTCTGCCTATGCAGCAGTTCAAGACACACAACTCTGGATTTTTTGAAAGGGAAAGGGGGAGGGAGCTGCCCTTTGCTGTACTATTTAATTGCACTGCTTGCTCTTCTGCATGACCACAGGGAAGGGAAAAAGCACCAAGGTTTAAAAACAGAACCATTTTTAGTAGCCAAAAGGGTAAAACTCAGTCTTCTCACAAGGTACAGTGGAGCTCAGAGTAAAACCTACCAGAGACAAGAAAAAAATTGTAAATCACCAGGGTTTCTTCTCTGGAGTTGGATGTGACCCCAGAAAACAGCTCATCCATCCTCATTCGCTGCTGTTACAGTCTCCACATTTGCATACCTGCCAATGCACATTCCAGCACTGAAAAAAAGGAGGGAAAGGTCTGGAAAGCTAGACTGTCATTTTTTCCACCTGCCAGGAGCAGCTCAACGAAGCCTGGGTGGCTGAGCTCCAAGGAGCAGCGAGCAGAGCACATTACCACCCTTCTGGAGTTCCCATCTCACACGCACATGCGTGATTTGGACACTGCTGACAAACAGCTTCCTTCAAAAATAAGGATGACTAATCCCCAGCAGTGCTGCTTTATTTATTTATTTTAAAGGCCACAAGTCAGAGCTTTTTCCAGAAGCATCAGCCTTTGTGAACCATCAAGCACTGGGAAGAGGAAGCCCTGGGACCCACTCACGCTCTGCAGACAGAAGTAACCACAGGAACACTGCGGGTTTGTGTGGCCTGTGTGTGACACACGCAGATAGAGCTGGAGCCTTGTCCCTCATGCTTCTGGAAAGGCCAGATCCCACTGCCTGGGTGACTCCTGGATCCCTGCTTGGTTTGTAGGGATCTGCTGAGGAGAGGGGTTACATAAACAATATATTGTTTGCCTTGGAAACAAACAAACAAACAAACAAACAAACAAAAAAGGAAGAAGAAGAAAAAACCCAAACCAAAACAACTGAGAAAAAAAAATAAGGCATGAAACAGCTTTAACCCATAACTGCAGCATCCCCCTGAGTGAGGGGATGTGCTAGAAAAAAACAAGGTGCAGGGATTTGGGATCAAAGCACAGCACCTGGATCGCTCAGTGGGCCCAAGTACCCCCAGCAAGGTCACTCTGGCTCACAGGGACAAACATCAGTGCTCCAGTGCAAAGCTGTGGTGGCACCGCAGTGCAGGCAGCACTGCAGGAGGTCACTTAGGGACTGCAAAAAGGGAATGGATTAAAAAAAATTCTAAAAATTTAAAAACCCATAAGCAGATGTTTACTGACATGCAGCAAATCCACAGCTCGGCTCTGGAGAGCTGCGTGGTTGGAGGGAGAGCAGCCCAGTTCCCAGGACGCAGCAAATACTCTGCATCCACAGATTTAGGTTACAGCTTTTAGCCAGCCCCATACCCCACCCCCACCCGCCCACTCACCACCCCCCACCAAAAAAGAAAAAAAAAAAAAAAAAAAAAAAAAAAGCAAAAACCAAATCTGTCATTTTTTAAGCACTCAGAAATTGAGGTTTGCCACCGAGGTGATTTTGTGTGGTGGCACCATTAAATACTTACCCACCTCACAGCCAAGGGCTGCACAATCTGAAATTTGTGAGTGTTTGTAAATGGTTTGGAAAGCTTTCCAAGGAAGGTGCTGTATGATTGTAAATCCTTCCCGTTATTAATAAAAGGGAGCTATTGTTCCAGCTCTAATCAAGCCTTGTCTCCAGCTGGGCAATTTTAAAACGCAATTCAAAACACACACAGGAAGAAAATAAAAGATCATGAGGAAGCTTCGGGGAAAAAAAACCAAAACAAAACAAAAACAGTGAGGGAGAAATGGGAGGGGGGGGGGGAAGAAAAATAAAAAATAATACTCCTGCTATTTAAAATGAATTCCGAGCAGAAGCATGCTGGAGCAGGGGGGGAATCCCCCCTCCCACCGCCTGGGAAAGGTCACTTATGCCGTCGGTGCCATGGCCACGCCGGAGCAGGGCTGCGGCGCTTCCAGCCCTGCCTCATCCATCTCCATCAGCGACAGCTCTGCTTTCCATTTATTTAGGAAAAAAAATAAAAAATAAAAGAAAAAAAAACACCAAACCCCAAACCCCTCCAAGCTGCAAACACCTCCCAGCGCTCCGTTTTCAAGGCTGGGGGAACGGAGCAAGGGGGAGCGGCTTGCAGGGAGGCTCGCAGCCAGGGAGAGGTGGCGCATCCTCCTCCTCCTCCTCCTCCTCCTCCTGCCCGGCGCTGCGGCAAAGGCGCCGCAGTGGGGGCTCCCCGCCCCCGCGGAAACTTCTGGAATAAGCAGCCAAGCCGGAGAGAGGAGAGAAACCCTGATACCCGCAGAGGGGAGAGGAGGAAAAAAAAACTGCGTGTACTAAAAGGGAGAGGATTGCACAAGGCCGGGGGAAAATGAGAGATCTCTGTGTGAGTGAAGCCCCCGAGCGGCTCTGCCAGCCCCGGCTCGGGGGGTGGCGCGGCCGCCTCGGCTCGAAACAAAACGCCCCAACAAAGCCTATTAAAAACAAAAAAAAAAAAAAAAAAAAAAAAAAAAAGAAAAAAAAAGAAAAAAAAGAGAGAGAGAGAGAAAATGGTGGAGTTTGTAGCGCGAGATGGTGGGATAAAGGAGCTGATCCCTCCTCCTGGATCTACAGCAAAGCCGGCCATTTCAGTTCCATTTATCCATTTTTTGTGCAATGAATTGTCTGATCCGGACCATTCGGTTGCATTTGCAGCTTCACTTACTGCGGTTTGTTGGTTTTTTTTTTCCTTTTTGTTTCTTTTTCATTGTTTGTTTTGGTTTTTTTCTGGGTGTATTTTTTCCTCTTTCTCATTAAAAAAATAATCCTTCCCAAATCTCCCAAGGAAAATCTACATCTCTGTGGAACAAATAAAACATGCAGGCACAAACTTCCATCATGGACTGTAAAAAAACAGATGGGTTGCTTTTTGTTATTTTTTCTTCTTTTTTATTTTTTGGTGGCATTTTTTCTCCTGCTTTTAGGATACATTGTAGTAGGAAACCAATGGAGGAAAACAAAGGTAATATATATATATAAAATCAAATATGGGCCAAAGTTACAGTGATTATATATAATTAAATTATAGGTTTTAGGTGTGTAGCTTATTTTATATTTTAAGTAGTTCCTGGGAAAAGGACATATATAAAAATATTAAATATATAGCAGTATTTATATATTTATATTTAATAAATATATACTAGTATTTCTGTATCCGTAGAAATAAAAGATCATCTGTATGGGCCTAAGTCTGCAATTCTGTGGAAAAAAAAGCAGCATTTTTAGGTACGTAGCTTTTAAGAAATAAGAGGCAATGTTATAGTGTATCACCACTGATGCAGGAAAAAAGGGTAAGGCAACATTAAAAGAATATTTAAAACCAAAAAACCAAAAAACGTGGTACCGTGGCTACAGCCTCCGACAACGAGCGTGTGGACGTTACAGGATTTGGGGGTTTTTTAATGGTATTGGTACGTCTGATCACACCAATATATGATTTTAATTATGCGAATGGCGGGCGAGCTGTGATGGCTTCTTCCCATACCACTCCGGCTCCGATCATAAATCAATCCTCGGGCGTTTGGGACTGGTTTTTTGTGGGTTTGGTTTTGTTTTGGTTTTTTTTTTTTTTCCCTAAGCACTTTTGGGGATTTTCCATGCCGTGAGGAGACCGGGAGTTGGCGGCTTCAACCACCCCTGCGAAGGAGAAAAGCGCTGGAAAAGCAGAGAATTAGGCATAAAACTGCCCACCATGGGGGTGCCTATGGCGATAATGAAGGGAAGGGTGGGGGTCGTGTGGAACGCGCAATTCTTGCCCAAAACCCCTCAGCTGTGAGGAGAAAAAAAAACCAACATTTTAGGGCTAACACTGGGGGAGCGGGGGGCTGAAGTGAGGGGAGAAGACCGGGAACTCCCCCATGGCCGAATAAAAATGCGCATTTCCGGCCACTTTCGCATCCTTTCGCAAAGGCGGCGAGGAGAAAAGGGTAGGAGGGAGGGAGAAGGTCAGGTTTCACCCGCAGCGCTTTCTCCGCCCGCCCGGAGGGGATTCTCACAGGATCAGAGCCCCTGCGCCGTGCCCATGCCGCTCCGGCCCCTCAGCCGCCGCTGCCTGTCCTTCCCCCGCTCTCCGCCCGCCGCCATTTTGTCGCCTCCGTGCCGCTCCCGCGGCCCCGCCGGGCGCCATTTTGTGAAGCGGGCGCGGGGGCAGCGCCTCAGGGGCCCTGAGGGGGCAGCCCCGGCCGGCGCCGCCTTTTGTCAACCCGAACCCTCCTTTTCCTCCTTATTTTCTCTTTTTTTCTTCAGAATTTTTCTTTTCCCTCGCGAAACTCTTTGTCCTTATCTCCCTGTCTAGAGCCCGATCGCTTCAGAAAAAACAAAAAAACAAAAAAACAAAAAAAAACCAAACAACCAAAAACCACAACCGAATAAGCAAAACAAAAAAACAAACCCCATACTCAGACAAAGCAATCCAATAAATGACATTAAAGCACATTTCCTAGTTTGGCTGTGCGGAAAAGTTTAGCCGCACGGAGAATTAAGGGATATATTAATATATTATATATTTTTTTCCCCACCCTTCTTCACTTTTTTCCCCCCACTGATAAATCCTTGAGGACAATAATCCACCTTGATGAAGGGGATAACCTCTTAAAAAAATATCCGTGCTTTTATTTCAATAAAACACATCGCTCACACTGCTTTACTGGACATTCCAGCAAAATAAAGATATAACTTAAACCACTCAAAGCTAAATCTGGGTGAAAATCGGTAATTTTCAGGAAATAGGGCTGCAAGATGCTGTAATCACTGATATGATGAAGGAAATCTGGGATATAAAATAGCAAAAGCCTGCTTGCAGGTATGTGCTGTGCATATATTTTCAGAAATAGGGTGGGATGGGCTTTTTATCCTTTATTTTATAAAGAAACCAGTATAGCACGCACAGCCTGGTAACGCGCTTGCGTACTCACCCTATCCCTTTTCCACTCACGCTATCAAAATCAATGTGTTTTAAAACTACATTGTGGCAGTGGGTGTTTCAGTTTTGCCAGGAAAGCTGGGAGGGGAAGAGAATATTAGCATACAGCCTTTTTTTTTGGTTGTTTTTAGGTTTTTTTTTAATATTTATCCCACCTGTGCTGCCTGAGCTGGAGAAATCCAGGCTTGGGCTGTTCCTGGTGTAATCCCTGCTGGTTTTTGCCTCTCCCAGAATCATCAGGATCAGACAGCTTTTCATTTAAGAAATGTAATTTTTTTTTAGGCTGTGTCAAAGGAAAGTGCAGAAAATAGGTCTGAATGCTCTGTGGGGAAGAACAATGCCGCAGGGAGCTGGCTGGGATGTGACTGCCATTAACCTGGGATCCAAAGGAAAAACCCAGTTTTCCTGCAGCTCTCCCTATCTTATTTGAGAAAAAACAGCACCCAACTTTGTTCCCAGCACCTTTCCAGCCCCTTTATCATCCCACTTTCCTCGCACCATACTACAAATCTTCCATTTTCCAACAAAACTGCAAAAAGGTTTTTTTTTTTCCACGAAGCAACCCTTTAACCACTGATTTTAAATTACTACAGCTGTGCCTGGTAGCTCCTTCTTCAACTTAAAACCTCTTTTAAAAAGCCAGGCAGTCCTTTGAGTTGTAAAAAGATAACCTTTAGGCCTTTTTTATGGCGTGCACCGTTGTACTCCTGGGAGCCAAGCTGGCCTTGCAGCAGACCGAGAGATCAGATGCCTTCGCTGGGAAAGCCCGAGGAAATTTTATCCGCGGGCCGCACCCAGGCTGAAGTGAGGAAATATTTGCATTTGCTGCTCCTTGGAAGGCAGCCAGATCCTTCCCGCTCTCCTCAGCCTGCCAAGAGGGATTGCGAGAGCTGATGGGCGAATTGCAGCAGCCAAGGGAAGGGCCGGAGCCACCCGGAGCGCTGCGATCCTCTCTGCCCTTTGGCACTGCCACAGGGACAAGGGGAGGGACTTGGAGTGGGTGTCACACCTAGGTGGTCCCGGGGGGGCTCCACAAGGCTTTGGAGCCCAGCCCCCCAAAATGTTATTTTTCCAGGCAGGGTGTGTGGTGGGTTTATTTTTGCAGACCTGGGTGCTTGCAGAAATGCTGGTGACGGGGTGAGGAGCCCAAGGACAGGCTGAGCCATTGTGGCTGCTTTGAGTTTGCTCGGTAGCAGGACGGGATCCAGCTCCTGCAGCCTCGCCCCTGCAGGATCTCCTGCGTGCGGCTCAAAATTCCTCGAGCTCCTCCCGAGGGAAAACATGGGGCTGTGCTTTTCAGGCAAAGCAATGCTCCCCACGCCTCCGCTCATAGTTCTTCTCTCTTTATCCGGGAAGAAGAATGGCTTGCATCAGACTTTTACCTGTGTCCATGCATCCCTGGCCCTTGTCACTCTACACTCCTGAAAAATCATGCTGAATCTGACCACACCACGTCCCTTCACCGTGCTGCCAAACTCTCCAGCAGTGCCTTTCCTTTCTCCTTGCCTTCCAGGACCTTCTCCAAGGCTGCCTGTAAATAAAAGCATTTCCCTGCCTATATCTGGCCAAAGATTCGGCAGTCCCAGTGCCAACAGCCCATCCTGGAAGGCTCCAAGGGGGAAATACCCAACTCCCTCCCACCATTCCTCTGTGGAAGGGTAGTCAAGCTTGCAGTAACACATCTGAAACACCACTCAGCATTGTACTTCCATCCTGCCTAAAAACCTTGAGTGAAAAAATGTCCATATTGCAAAAAGCAGCCCTTTGCCATCTGGGCCTTTTTTTTTCCTGCTGCCTTTGGCCACTGTCACATCCTTTTACTTTCTTAGCATCATTTTGATGCCAGATTTTCCTCACAGTGCAAGAAGCTTTGGAAAGTGGGAACTGACTTGGAGCACAGGAATTCCTTGGCATGGGAAAAGAAGTTCCCACCCAACTGGACCCAAAGCCACCAACTTACGTGACTAAGACAGACCACAACTTATTTATAAATATATTTAAAGCAAGTTATGACCTGATTGATGACCTGGAGAGATGTTCATTAACAAACACTGAATAATCAGATTTGTAAACAGGGAAGAGTCATCAGGAAATAGCTATTGATGTGACTAATTAACCATCATTAACCCCTTCACTTATAAACACAGCACACGCTGGAGATGTTGTGCGTGATCCAGGAGCTGCTGGTCTGATGGTTGTTTTCTTTGTTTACAGCTCCCATTTTCCATCAGGAAAGCATTAACCATCATCTCACATGTTCTTGCTATCTTCTGCTCTTGATTTGTGGCTCTTTAAACACTTTCGGTTAAAAAGAAAGTTAAAAAGTTTCTCCGCCTGGTTTGCAACGCCCTCGCAAACAAAACCACTAAGCACCGGCAACATCGGTTGCGCAGATGTTGGGCGCGCAGAGAAATGGTCTGATTTCTGCTGGTTTGAGGCCTGGACTGAGAGGAGATAAAAAAACTTCCACTGGCAGAGCGATAGAATCTCGGATAACATGCAGAAAGCAGGCTGTCCGTCTTCCGCAGCGTCCCGGCTCCGCGAGATGCTCTCAGCCGGAGTTTTGCTGCCTGGTGGAGGAGCCTGTGCTCCGGCTGCCCTCTGCTGGCTCCGGGATAGATGGTCAGCAAAAAAACCCCAAACCACACCAAAACCCCTTTTATCGGCACCGCGGAACATCGCCAGACGCCATATCCACCCCAAAAAACAGCACCCGGCGCTCCCCCGCATCTGCCACACTGCGACACCCTAAATCAACTGTTGGGGACCTGAATGGCCCGACTCTTGCCACGCCTAGAAAATCCAAAACCAGCTTTTTTCCTTATTTTTAAACTTGGATTTGATAGGTTTGGAATGCAGGGTGGATGAAAGGAATGAGAGTTTTTAAACTAAGGGTTTAATTTAACTGTGAGTAACTAAATCAGTTCCTGCTCTCCACAGAGAGAAACATTTCAGTGAAACCCCAAGGAAGCTCGAGAAGAAAGAAACACCACCCAAGAAAA
The DNA here is from genome assembly GCA_034336665.1 of Luscinia megarhynchos. NCBI lineage: Eukaryota > Metazoa > Chordata > Aves > Passeriformes > Muscicapidae > Luscinia > Luscinia megarhynchos. The sequence goes on along the minus strand of CM067583.1, from coordinate 560,775 downwards.
CCAAACTGGCCTTGAAAAAAAGAGTTTTAAAAAAGAAATAAGGAACAAAACCTCTACTCCTCGTCGCTGCTCTGTCAGGGCATTTTATATTCATCATGAGTGCTGGCACATATCCACAATAAATTCACAATTATCCACCCCTCCCCAGGGTAATTTTGGAGATGAAAACCCAGTTCTGCAGTAATTAGGGGGTGCTCCAACCAGGCAGGGTCGGCCATGGGGCACATCCCACTGGGGGCACCCCCTTTGTGGTGCCTGGCACTGGAAGAGGTTGATGAGCTGCAGGGTCTCAGCAGGATGACTCGTTGCGCCAGCGGACGTGGCAGGACTTGCAGAGGAGGTGGTCATCCAAGGGGTAGCACCCATTCTCTGTCATCTCTGGCGACAGGGGCATCCTGCAGCTCTAGGGGCAGGAGGGAAAAGGAAGCTACATTTTACGGGTCCCTGTATTGTGTTACATCCCATTTTCCCTGCAAAACCACTAGCACTCCGAAAAAGCGACAAACTGCATCAAAAGTGCACAAAGCTCAAGTTCTCCAAACATATCATCATCATCACCACCACCCAATTTATTTATTTTTCCCCCTCCTCGTTACTTGTAAGATAAATTGGGGGCTAAAAGCAGCCGTGGGTGCTGCCATCCCTGTCCATGCCCAGCTAAGGCTCAGTGCCACCCCTGGCTTTGGGGGCCCACCCTCGGGGCCGTACCTCGCAGCAGTAGCAGCTCTCGTGGAAGCTGCGTCCCAGGCACTCGATCTTGTAGGTGTCCTGGCCCTGGTGGGGGACGATGGGGCGCTCGCAGGCGCTGCACACCGCGGCGTATTTCCTGACGGGAGCAAAGGGAGCGGCGTGAGCCCCGCGGGGCGACGGGGACGGGCCGAACGCAGCTCCCGGCGCGGGACACAACCCCCCAGTGCCGACCTGTAGAAGTCGGGCACGCAGTACACGTCACCCTGCTCATCCACGGCGAAGCTCTCGGTGCCCATGGCCCGGCCGCAGGCAGCGCAGGAGAAGCAGCTGGGGTGGAAGCCCTTGCCCAGGGCACGGACGATGTGCTCCGTGATCAGCTCCTGGCACTTGGCACATTTCTCCAGCGTGGCCTGCAATTTAGGGAGCACCATGAGACACCAGCCTACACCCCAAGGGATGCTCCGAGGGTGCCCGTTTTCCCTGAAGGAGGATGGCACCTGAAAGCAGGTGTCACACGTGGGGCAGCCGTCTCTCTGGAAGTAGCGCTGCCCAGCCAGGAGTCGGCGGCACGAGCGGCAGGTGAAGCAGTCGGGGTGGTACTGCTTCCGCATCGCCTCCACGGCCGGCTCCCGCGGCCCCAGCGCTTTGTGGCAGAAGGCACAGATGTCTGCAAGAAGCAGGGAGAGCGGCTGGCAGCTGCAGGCTTCTGTTTCCCCAAGTGGGGATGAGCCCATGCACCGCTGGGTTTCTCCTCACCTCTGGAGCTGTCCCTCTCTGGGTACCCATTCACATCCTGCCACTGCTGCTTGCCTGCTTGCTCCTGACAAAATGTGGGCGGCTTCAATTCAGCAGGGAAGGTGGAAGGGGCCTGGCAAGTGGGGAAGGGCAAAGCCGTGTTAGTCATACCTCTGCAGGTGGGGAAACTGAGGCACTGGGGGGACTGCACTCTGTTATCCTCACCTGGAGGGCAGCGGGTGCTGCAAGGTCCAGTTGTTGCAGTGCCAGACCCAGCGCCTCCTCAGACAAGGGCTGGGGCACTTCAGAGAGGGGGAAGACTGATGGGGGTGAAGGCACAGAGGCCACTGGGTGGGTTTCTGCAGCAACAGACAGATGTGGGGAGTTTAGGGGATCCATAACGTCCAGTACCACCCCGTCACAATAACACCCCAACACTTTGCAGCTGTGCACACTGACCTGCCCCAAAAGCAAACGCCATCGAGGCAAGAGGGGACAAACAGCACCGATAAGTGCCTGGCAATGGAGAGCAAACACAGCCCGTCCCCAGGAGCCGGATCCATGCCGGGATGGGTGCAGGGATTTGGGGAACAACCCCACAAAAAATACCCCCACATCCCCTTCCATGCACGCATCCTTTAGCAAAGCATCTTCACAGCCTCCTCAGCCCCATCACCATCCTTCCACGCTGCTCACAGCCCCCCGTGGACACCCCTCACCTCCGTTGGGCAGCGTGGGGGCTGACAGCAGGATCTGGGGGTGATGGGTGCCGGGCACCTCAGCACCGTCCGGCTGTGGCTCCCGTTGGGTTTTCTCCTTGGTGGCCACGTCCCTCCGTGGTGGCGCGAGGGTGATGAAGATGGACGAAGCAATTCTCTTCTCTGCTTTCCTTGGCAGCATCGCTGAAGGGGCAGATCGGGGGGTTGATTGTAGGGAAAGTAAGAAAGAAAGAGAGTAAAACTTGCAGGCACACTGGCAGCTCCTGCAGCCGTGTTGCCCTTCGGCATCAGCCTGCCTCCCTCCTCCCGGAAAGGGAGAAGGAACGAGCGTCCCCGTCCCACGTCACAGCAATAAATGGTCTCGTGCCTGGGAGGACACAGGGTTCAGAGTCCTGGTGAGGCAGCAGCTGATACCTCCCATTTTCACACTTCTGTGGCCAAATCTCACCTTTTAATAAGCATTTGAATCCCCTCTATTTCCTCTTATTCCTCCCACCCACTTGGGATTAAACTCCCCATGGGCAGCAGGAAATACCCACCTTTCCTTTTAAAAAACAGGGCTGCAACAGGATTTTGCTTTTGCAACCCCTTTTTTGGAATCTTTCTACATCCCCATTCCCTCCCTCCTTACCCCAAAATCCCTGCCAATCACTTCCAGTTCTGTGCATCCCTCCTTTTATTTTTCGAAGTGGGAAAACTGGGGCACGGTGCTGAATCACCACGTCCCCAGCATTGACACCATCCCCTGAGCAGCGCCCGGCAGCACAGGCAGGAGGCACCCAGCCCCGAGAAACCCTGCTCAGGAAGGAAAAGGGCTGTTTATCCAACTTCCCAAGGGGAAAAGCAGCTGGGGCAAAGCTTCCCCTTCCCGAATGGAGTGGTTTGGCAGGGGGGAGAACCCTGAGGCTTTATTCAGGGTGTCCTGTTGGTGAAGTGGGATTCATCCCTGAGGTGAATCAGCAGCTTGAAAAATACCTGTGTGATGAGTTCCTGGTCTCATGCGGCTCTGCTCCCCCAAAATGCCACTCACGGGGTCAGCACATCCTTTTAGGGGCAGACAAGACTCCCCGAGGTGGGGGAAAAGCTTTGCGATGTTCCTGCCGGTGACTTCAGCCTCTGACTCAGGCAGGGAAGGGATTAAAGAGGAAAAAGAGCCCCGAGCACTTCGCTCCCTCTTTCCTTCCTTCCTTCCTTCCCTCCCTCCCCGCCGGCTACCGGCGGTACCGGCCCTCGCCCAGCTCCTCACCCGCCGGAGCCGCCGCTTCTCCTCCTCCCCAGCAGCGCTGTGGAACACCGGGGGGAAAAAAAAGAAAAGATTAATCATTTTTTAAGAAAGAAAAAAAAAGAAAGAAAGAAAAAAAAATCTCCGGGGTTAATGGGAACCATGTGCTCATCGCATTCCTCTTTGTGCCGGGGCTGACGGAATCCCGAATCCCGGCGGCGGCACTCCCCAGATCCCCCCCAGCTGAGGGGCTTGAGGAGTGCATTAACGGGGACCCCCTCCCCTTGTAACTCCATCCTGCTTTGGGGTGACTGAGGCTACACTGGAAAGGAGCCCCCCTGATTTCCCTAAAATCTGCTGGGGTGGGAGCCCAGGTGGGATTGATGGGGATAGGGCCACTTGTGGGGTATCCCCACAACCCCCGAAACTGGGATGGGACGCAGCCCTCTAGAGCTGTACCTCAACTCTGCCCCTGCACCAGGGACCTCTCAGAGGGCGCTCCGAGAACGCCCAAGGGAAAAGGGATGGGATGGGGGTACACAACGCCTGGTGTTCCTTCTCCTCCCACCCCGAGGGGTCCCACTGTCCTCTGTCCCTCACCTAGGAGAAGGGAGGGCCCTTGCAGCCCCCCGGCATCCCTTGTGTCCCACCGTGCAACCCCACAGCTCCCTGCCCCTGCCTGGCAGTGCCCCCGACGTGTCCCCCCGCCTGGGAGCCCCCCATCCCCTCCCTGGGAGGGTCCCCAGTGCCCTCCCTGGGAGGGGCTCTTGGTCCCCTCGGCTCATCCCAGGATGACTGCTGTCCTTATCCCATCGCGTGTGGGGTGCCGCGTCCTCTCTTGGGGGGGAGGTCCCAATCCCACACCTGGGGTGGTCCCTACCTGAGGGTGGCCCCTGTCCCCTGCCTGGGGGTGGTACCTTGCGGAGGCTCCCTGCCGGTGGGGCGGGGTGTCGCCCGCCGGAGGTGGCCCTGCAGCCCCTCGGGGGTGCCCGTGTTCCCGTCCCCGTCCCCAGCGGGGAGCCGGCGCGGGCCCCTCCGTGCGCTCCGCGGGCGCGGCGGGGGCCGCGGGAAGGCAGAGCCGCCCGGCATCACCGCCCCTTCCTCCCTCCTCCTCCTCCTCTTCCACCTCCCTTCCTCCTCCCCCCTGCCTGCCCCACAGCCCCGGGCGGAGGAAGGGGGGGCACATACCCTTAGGGTGCCCCACTCACCCCCCGACTGCCCCGCGCTCCCCAAAGTGCTCCAGGGGTGCCCCGTCTCTCCTCAGGGTGCCCCGTCTACCCCAGGGTGCCCTCACATGCTCTGGGATTACCCCTCCCGGGTTTTGCCATGGACCCCCCTGAGAGCCCCACACACCCTCAGACCCCAACCCCAAGAGGTGCCCGGGGTGCCCGTGTACCCCAGTACAGCCACAATATCTGCATATAGGCTCAGGATAACCCCGATCCTCCAGTACAGTCCTGTCACCCCCACACAGCTCCGTCCCCACAACGCCCCATATTTCTTCTATGCACCCCTGGGACACCTGTGTGCCCCGCTGGAGCCCCAGCACGATCATATAGAGTCCCTGGCACCCCAAACTTCCCCAGACCCCCTCCTGCTCCCCACCCCCGCATTGGCAGCCAGAACCCCCAACCCTTCCCCAACTGCACCCCACCTTCACGGGGCCTGTTGCCCCCGGCACAGCACAGCAGGCTGCAGTTAGGGGGAAACTGAGGCACAGGGGCACTTCCCAGCCAGAGGATCACCCCACTCCGTGCCTCAGTTTCCCTTCCCAAGGAGGAATTCTACCCACCTCCCTCAAAAAGCTGCACTGGCACCATCCTAAGTGCCTTTCCAGCACAGTGGGACCCCAGCTTGCTCTGGTCATGGATTCTGCTGGAAAAGACTTTATTTTCTGAGATCTATAACCCCCTGGAGGCCCCTGACAGTGTGACCCTGCAGCCAGCAAGGATGGGACATCCATCAGTGTCCTACAGTCCCACTGGGACCAGAGAACAAGCCCCAGCAGTGCTGCCCCAAACAGCCAGGGGCAGCGTGAGCCTTCCCCCCAGCCTGCTCCATCCCCTGGGATGGGGTTGGATGCTTCCAGGAGCCCGTTTTCCTTAGTCCCCATGGGGGATCTGCGATGGGGGGCTCTGGGCGAGCCCAGCGAAGCCACCCTGAGTCCCTGCTGAGGTCTGGCTACACCCCGCGGCTCAGCGCGGCGTCTCCTCCGGTCTGGATCCCGACGAACTATCCAGGCGAGGCTGCTGAGCAAAATCCTGCGGGGGACGAAAAGAGAGAAGCCGAAAGGGCTCTGAGCGTGGCCTCGGGGCTGCCGCCAGCCCCCAGCCCCGCGTGGGCAGGGAGGTGTCCCCTCTCACCTGCCTCCAGCAGGACTCCAGCAGGGCCCCGGAGCGGAGCAGGCACCAGAGCTCGCCCAGCAGCGACACCAAGACGTGCAGGATGTCGGTCCAGCGGCCCACGGTGAGGAGGAGGATGAAGAGGCCGCCCATCCGCACCAGCACGGTCCGGAGCAGCGGCCCCCTGCCCGCGCTGCGCCGGGACTCCTCTGCGAGGACACGGCATTGGGGACAGCGCCACCGCCGCGGGGACAGCGAGCAAGGGCGGCTTCACGAACATCCCATGTACCCCCTAAGCAGTCCCAGGGTGCCCCGTGTGCCCCCGGACATCCAGTATACTCTCCATACACCCCCAGTACCCTCTGTGTACACCCGGGATATATTCCCATACACCCCCTACAGACCCTCAGGATGCCTCACATGGGCCCTGTACACCCTCAGCACGTACTGTATGTACACCTGCACAGCCTAAGGACGCTCTAGGTACCCCCTGCATGCCCCCGCACACCCCATACGCTCCCCATGCACCCCCAGGACCCCCCTACACAGCCCCAGGTCGCCTCCAGGGGCCCCAAACACCCCGGGTACATCCCGGACGCCCCCCAGAAGCCCACCCACCCTGCATGTAGACGACCAGCAGGGTGTAGCAGATGGTCAGCGGGGTCCAGAAGCGCACGGCCTCGCCCGTGGAGAGGAAGTCGCGGTTGATGAGCTCCACGGCGGCCAGGTCGGCCACGGCGAAGGTGAGCGCCAGGGCGCGGCGCAGCAGGCGCGGGATGCCGTGCCCCGCGGCCAGCAGCAGGATGCAGACGCCGCAGTAGCGCTGCCGGGAGTGCAGCTCGTACAGCGAGCAGACGTGCCGGGCCAGGCGCCCGGCGTGCAGCGCCAGCAGCCCCGCCAGCCCCGCCGCCAGCGCCAGGTTCCAGCTGCGGTGCGGAGCCCCCTCCAGCAGGAAGCTGAGGCCGCAGGACACCCCGCAGCCCAGCGAGTACTGGCACAGCAGGTAGAGCTGGGTGCTGTGGGCGCCCTGCAAAGCAGCAGGGCGGTTCAGGGCATCGGTGACGTTGGGAAAGTCCTCCAAAATCAACGAGCCCAGCCGTTCCCCTCTAAACGTGTCCCCAAGTGCCTCATCCAAACACCTTCCCAGGACGATGACTCCAGCCCTGCCCCAGGCAGCCTGGGCCAGTGCCCAAGCACCCTTGCCATAAAGGATTTTTCCCAATATTCAATCTAAACCTCCCGTGGCTCAGCTTGAGGCCATTTCCTCTCATCCTGTTCCTTGTTCCCTGGGAGCAGAGCCTGACCCGCCTCACTGCCCCTCCTGTCAGGGAGATGTGCAGAGCCAGAAGGGCCCCCTGAGCCTCCTTTTCTTCAGGCTGAGCCCTTTCCCAGCTCCCTCAGCCTCTCCTGGTGCTCCAGCCCCTTCCCAGCTCCATTCCCTATTCCCATCTTGGGACACACTCCAGCCCCTCAGTGTCCTCACCACCGAGGTCCCAGAACTGCCCCTGAACAGGAGGTGTCCCAGCAGTGCCAGCAGAGGGGACAAGCACTGCCTTGGGCTGTGCTCACATTGGGACCAGCCAGGGGCCATCAGCCTCTTGCCCACCTGGGGACACCTGGCCCCCTCCACACCACAGCCCCTCCATTCCCTGCGGATGCAGAACAAATCCCCAATTCCCAGCTCCATGCACAGCACACCCCACCGTGCCTCAGTTTCCCCCGTGCCGTCTCACCTTGCCGAGGGAGAGGAGGGCGGAGGCGGCGCGCAGGGAGAACTCCAGCACCACCAGCGCAGCCACCCGGGAGCCCACCAGGGCCAGCAGCGCCGTCAGCACCAGCACGTGCAGCGGCTCCAGCAGCGGCCGCGCCGCCACCGCCGCCTTCTCCGCCTGCCTCTGCGGGTCGCTGGGGACAGCAGGGCAGTGCTGAGCCAGGGGACGCCACCCAAAATGGGCCACAAGCCTTAGTGGCATCCCATCTGTGCTTTGCAGCAGAGGCTGCGGCCTCTGCCCTGCACCCCTGGTTGCCAAGAGCCGCTGCCCAACAGCAGATCCCAAAATCAGATCCCCAGAACCAACCTCCCCCCAGAGGGGAGGAGGGTCTGGCGCTTACTTGGCACACTGGATGTAGAGATAAACCTTCAGGAGGCTGCAGAGCACCGAGACGGCACAGGCACCCACCAGCCCTGCAGGGAAAGGCAGCAGTGGGTCACTGGTGTCACCTGGGCTGCCCCCAGGCCACCCTCGGGGGAATCTCACCTTGCAGGAGCGCATCCAGCAGTGCCCAGCCCCACGCCAGCCCGGGCAGCGGCGGGAGCCAGGACCCCAGGGAAAACATTTTCGATGGAGAGAAGCCACAGTGTAGCCAGGCCCCGGCTCCAAGGTCCGCGGGGCGGAGGCGGGGAGTGGCCCCCCCGGCTAGTAAATCATTATTGGGGCAAGCCAGGGCAGCTGGAGCCCGGCAGGAGATGAGCTCCAGCTGCCCCGTGGAAGTGAAAATTAGGAGAGGAGGGATGTGATGCACATGGAAGGGCTCAGGGACCGCCAGCACCTTTAACCTCCCCCCACTGCAGCATTGCCATTCTCCTCTCCACCCCGAGGCATCGCAGCATTTCAGAGCCTGCCCCTCACCTGCACCACCCCAAAGACCCCAATACCACATCAAAAATAGAAAAACCTCTTTATTAACATCGGTGGTGGTGGAAGGAGTGTGTCCTACAGCCCTGGGGGCTGCTGGTGCTGAACTATGTTCCTGAGCTTGTCCCAGAAGAAGAGGCTGAGGACGGTGTGGGGGCCGAGGCGGAGGTAGACAGCGCCGATGCCCTTGTACAAGCCCAGCAGCCCCTCTCTGCTGGAGATTTGCAGGATACAATCCAAAAAACCTCGGTAGAGCTTGCCCTGGGGAGAGAGGAGCCAGCTGTGCACCCCTGCCAGATGCAATCCCGGGAAAAGCCACGTGTCCTCTGCGCCGGGTCCGGAATGGCCTTACTGTGCCGTCGGCGTCCACCGGCTGGTTGTAGAGACGGGTGCTGATCACGTCAAAAGGCGTCATTGCCACAGCCACAGCCACACCGCTCACCATGCCCCCCGCCAGCACCGCCGCCCAGCTGCCCTTCCTGAACCACTGCGGGGAGCGCCGCCATCAGCTCCTCCCAGCAGCCAAAGGGAGCAGGGGGCCGGCGGCAGCCGGACCTGGCGCACCTGCCGCTCACCTGGCGCTCGGACACCCAGTCCTTGGCCGAGGCGAAGGTGGCGAGCTGCACGGCCGAGCCCACGGCCACGCGGGGCACGGCGCCTGACACCCCCCGCCACAGCCCCGCCACTCCGTGCTGCTGGTAGATGCTCCTGAAAGCGCCGGAGATGCTCTGGGGAAGAGAGGAAATTGAGGAAAAAGAGTAAAAAGGGAAGGGTGCATCTCACCTGGCCAAAACTTCCCCCCCCGTTGTCATTGGTGACACGAAGCCACTGCTGGCTTGGGAGAGATCTCAGGGGGTCTGGATTCTCCGGATTCGGTATCACAGCCCCACGTGCCTGTCACACCCCCTCTGTTCTCACACTGATATTTATAGAATCATTACGGGGCCAAGCGGACAAACAACAGCTTTAAATTCCTGCTGACTAAAATAGCATCGTCCCCGCTGGGGCCCGGAGTGTGCACGGACAAGGCGCCACCAAATCCTCTGTGTCCCCCCACCCAACCCCTGTCCCCACTCACCTCATGGTTGTGCTGGTGGCCCACGGCCATGGCCGACAGTGTCTGGGCTTGGAGGTGGGTCTTGACCTTGGGGGGGACAATGCCAGGTGACAAAACCCTCCAATGGCCCCTCTGGGACTGGCTGTGTTTCCCCCCCGTCTTCCCTTCGACAGATTTTAAGGGGAAGCTTCAGCCCCTCCGACAGATGTGGGGGACACAGCTGAGCAGCCAAGCGGTAACTCCAGACTTTGAGCCCCGTTTCTTTTACCCCTCTCACCCAGTGCAAAGGGACCCTGCAAACACCCACTGCTGGAGCTCTGCAACCTCAAAAAAACCGGGGAAACCCTCTAAAATAGGAGGGGGAGAATCCCCCGTAATTTCTTTTGGGGTCATTTCCTCATGGGGGAGCTCTCTGCTGGTTTTCTGAGGGGGGATTTGGGGGAGAAAGCAGGGGAGAGCATGCACAGCGCAGCCCCGCATTTGTGGGGGGGGGGTGTGAAGCAAAACGGGAGAGGAGAGAATGCACCAAGCTAGTGTGCAATGCAGCCACGATACCGAACCTTTTAGGGGCGGGGGCGGGGGTCCCCAGACCAGCCTCCCCCCCACCCCACGGCTCTTGGGGCGGAGCAGCACTCACCAGGTACGCGGGGCTGCCCACGACGGCTCCCACCGCCCCGGCCACGGCCCCGGCGGCCACGGTCCCGCCGGGATACCCGGTCCAGCCGGCGTCCTCGGCGTGCGAGTAGCAGTAGAAGCGGACGCCGTTCATGAGCCCCTGGTAGAGCAGCCCGGCCGCCAGCCCCTTCTGCAGCCCGCGCAGCCCGTCCGCCCGGCACACGGCCGCGGCCGCCCGCAGCACGCCGCGGTACGGCCGCGGGTACGTGCCCGGGGCCTGCAGCTCGCCCTGCAGCTGCAGCCGCGTCTTCACCACCTCCAGCGGGTTGGTGAGGAAGCAGGCCAAGCACCCGGCCGTGGCCCCCAGCACCAGGTCGGTGGCCGGGGGCACCCCCCCGGCCGGGGGACTGTTTTGGGGGGCGTACTGGAATTCCTGCAGGGAGTCGGAGGGGTGGGGAGCGAGAGTCCCCGCCGCCATCCGGCACCTGTCCGCGGGGGCGGCCCCAGGCTCCACCTTCCCGAACAACCGCAGGGAAAAAAAATGCGGGGGGAGCGAGAGCCAGCGAGCGCCGCCTCCTGCGAACCAAACCCCCCCAATCCAGCCCCCAGTTTGGGGAAGGGATGTGGGGCAAAGGTCCGGCCCCCCCGCACCGCGGCCGGCACCGCGTCCAGCCGGGCCGGCCTCACGTGATGGAGCCGCCCGGCGCCAGCGGGGAAAGCGGGCGGAAAAAGGCGGGATGAGAGGAACAGAAACGGGGGGAGACGCATCTGGGGCACCCGCGGTCACCGAGGAGGATGGGGACTGGAAAACTCGCTGCGCCCGTGGCCGCGGTGCGAGGGGGACTTGCGGGGGGTCTCGCCCGCCTCTCCCGATGCCTTGAAATTGGAGCTTTCTGCGGAAAATGCTGCGGGGCGGGGGCGGCGCCGGTGTCCCGCCCCTCGCCGTGCGTTCCTGTTTTTGGGGCTGCGCAGGGATCCCTTGGGACTCTGCTTACCCCACGGCCGAGGCACTTCGGTGATTATTGAGGAGGAGGTTGTAAGAACCCCTCCAAATCCCAGACTCCTTGCCGGTGGCTGTCCCAGTCCCAATATCGCCCAATGCTTTTGTTTTGATGTCAAGAAGGGTTTATGGGGACAGTGGGTGATGCCGGGGACTGCCCCCATGGCTGTTTCTTTCCTGTCTAGACTGGACTAGATCTCTCGGATCCAGGGGACTGGGAATATCTCCTGGATCCAAGGATAAGTGCAAAACATGAAGACTCTGTGTCCTGATGGGCAATTCCCAGTTGAAGCCACGAACATGTCCCACCGCAGGGTTAATGCTGCTGGGGATCGGGGAGGAACTGCAGGTGCACGTCCTTCCCTTTTCATCCAAATCCCCCCTTCTCCCTGCCCCAGAGCCATCCCAAAGGCTCCAATGTGAGTGCAGGAAGAGCAGCAGCATAGGGCCACGGCTGAGTTATCAAGGTCCATTTATTTGGGGAGGGGGGAAAGGAAGCAGATGTATGTACATATACATTCAGTCACGTACGTTTCCTCCCAGAAAAAGGCCCCGTGAACGTATATTACATGAGAAGGTCTCCACGTTATTATTATTATTAATAATATTATTTAAAAGCTGGGGTTGTGCCCCAAAGTGCTCGTTGTGGAGCGCAAGTGGCAATGGGTCCTTGCTGGCCTCAGATGCAGTGAGCTGAGAAGAGGGGGACATGTTTGGTGACAGCCACGTGACAACGTCCCTCAGGACACCTGAAGAACGTGAGACTCCATCTCTTCTCCCCAGTGCACAGGGCCAGCATTCAAATCACAAACCGGCTGCTAAGATCGCCTAAAACCATGTTTAAGCCAAATATTTGGCCCTGTTCCTTCTTCCCTAGCCTCAAATCTCCTGGACAGGCTAAGAGTGGTTCAGTGGTGTCTGGAGGCCCTGGAGCTCTCCAGGAGAAGGAGGCAGAGGGGTGCCGTCCTCAGTGATTGTATGAGCAAGAAAACATGCATGGCAACAATTGAGTGTTCCCGCCTCACCCCGACCCTGTTCGAAAATGAACAAGGCCTCAGTCCTGCTCCCCACCAGAACGGGGATGCTCGTCCCAGCCCACCCCACTCCCACCCTCTCCCTCACTACTACTGGGATATTATTCTGTGAAAGGCAAATTATTTGCCCTGTGGCAGCTGGACAAGGAGGAAGGCGCAGGTGGTGAAGCGTCTGCCTGCTCCCCAAACCATGCTGGATGTCCCTGGCTTGGTGGAGAGCGCGGGGCCCACGCTGCAGGCATGGCCCTGGTGGGGACCAAGCGATGTCAGGAGGGTTTGGGGTGCCAGTTGGCCAGACACAGGCCCTGACCCCCAAAAATGGGCTCCCGTGAACTGTCCTCCCCTGGCCATGGTTAACACCAGGGGTCTCGCTCGGCCCGGCCCCGGCAGAGGCTGTCGCTGCGCTGCCAGGCGCTGTCGATGAGGCTCTGGGCATCCTCACATTTCTTCTTCACAGCAGCATCCAGAATGGCCTTGTGCTGGAGATCGACCTGAAACACCAGCGTGAGGTGTGAGGAGGGGAACAGACAACAGTCACTTCTCCCTCGTGCTGTAAAACCACCCCAAATCCACATGGATTTGTGTCATGGATATGGTGACAGTGGGGCTGACCCACATCCCTCCCACTCCCCTCACCAACACTGGATGCTCATGGCTTCTCTTGCCAGGCTCTAAATCCTACTTCCTGTGATTATATGGGCCCAGAGCAGCTCCCTGCCTCTCCTGCCCTTTGTGGGAAAGCTGGCTTCACCCTACAGGGACAAATTCATCCCTCTGCCCTCCCTCACTCGATGAGGGTATGAGGCAGCCCCACATGCTCACCTGGTAGATGTTCCTCCACGCCATGTTCAGTGCTGACAGAAACCTCTCCAGTTCCGTAGTGCAACTAAAATAAAGGACCCAGGGGGGCAGGAACTCCTTGCTGTCCTGAGCAAACTCCTAAACACCAAGAGAGAGGCCAGACGTCAGTGCTGGGTGCTTGCCCAGCCCCGGCCAGCAAGTCCCAAAGCCCTGCACTCACCAGGATACAGTACTCCTTGCCAGCCTCTGTGGAGACGGCAGTGACGTCCGTCAGCTCTGCGGCGCCCAGCGAGCGGAAGAAGCTGGTCTGGCAGTCCTCGTGGCACGTGAAAGCCTTCTCGTCTGTCAGCACCAGGCAGCAGGGAACGCACGGCGTGGGGGCAACACCCTGGGGGATCACCTGTGGGGGGTGGGGAACGGGGGGTAAAGCCTGGCATGGTGGAGCCCCATCTCCATGGGGTGCCCTGAGGGGAAACCCTCCTGGCTCAGGATAAAGCTGCCTGCTTCATCCTGCCAGACATCCCCGCTCCTTTCGGCAGCGCCAGAGGGGCTCTGGGCAGAGGAGGGGGCCGAAGCACCCACGCTCGGGGCCCGTCCCCAGCTCACCCCTTTGGAGACAGCCTGGCAGAAGTACTGCATCCAGTCTGCCATGTCCTCCTCGTTGTCAGCGCTCAGCTCCAGGGAGGGCCGGTCTGTCAGGATCACCTGGAAGGAGTGGGGCCGGTCGGTGGTGTTGGAACGCCGGCATCCCCCGCACTGCTCGCCGCTGGGAGAGAGGGGGAGGACGGAGATGAGCGGGATGGATGGGCCAGCACGGGCTGAAAACAGCCTCTGACTGCCCTCCCTGGGCAGCCCTCACCCCTGCTCCCAACACACACTCATTTCCGATCCGTGAATCTCCTGGGATTGCTCCAAGGACCATCTCCAGGCTCTTCACATCGCCACGGAGCTGGAGTTGAGCACAGTGGGTCTCCAGCAGGGCTCTTGGAGGGATGCATCACCCACCCCTCAGAGGCCAAGGCCCCACCCAAGGAAGGAAATGAGCCCATTTCCAGTGGCATGCACTGGAGCCAAAACTAATGGGCACCTGCCCCCAAGGCAGGAGCAGCCGGGATTCCTGCGGCATGATCCAACCCAGAACCCCTCCCTGGACATCCCAAATAGCTCCTGCTCCCCAGATCCCCACCTGTGTCCTAGCAGCCACTTACCCCATGTTGATGGAGAGCAGAGGGGTGACATCCGTCCGATCTGGGTACTGGTACAAGATCCCGTTGCTGCCGTTTTGGAAGATGAGAGAGGGGGTAACTGGAGTCACATCAGCTCTGGTATCCTCTGGCTGTGGTCCCACAGCCACCCCTGCCCTGCCCTCCACCCATGCAGCCCCAGGGGGTCACATTCCTGCTGCTGGGCACCCACAAACAGTAGCTTTAGCCACCAAACACTGGTGGCTTGGCCACTTCAGGTGGCAAGATGAGTTCTCTCCACCTCCCAAGTAGCTCTGGGGCAGCAAATTGCTCCCAGCACCTTCTTCCAAGAGCCCTGTCTGACCCCAGCCCTGACCCACCTGAGCACCACAAAGCAGGGCTTCCACTGCTCCTTGCCCAGGTAGGAGGTGCCTGCCTTGTAGTGCAGGATGCCATCCTTGGTCACGGCATTTTCTGCAGAGGAGCAGCTGCTGCTCCCAGGTGCCAGCACCTCATCCATGGGGTCTTCCCAGTGAACGAGGCCGTAGAAGCGCACAACCACGCTGCAGGCCTGCAAGAACCAGGAGAAGTCAAGGGAGTCTCCTGCAAGTTTTCGTCACCTGCAGTGATGGCAGAGATATCCTAACTCACCTCACACTTGGACTCCTGTGCCACAAACTTGGCAAGTGCCAGTTTCTCCATGGTGGCATCAGTGAGGATACTGGGATAAGGGGGCTCCCGGCACCCTTTGATCATGGCTGACTTCAAGGAGACCAGGAAGAACCTGAGAGGGAGGCAGAGATCTCTGACAAGGCTGGGGCAAAAAGCCCCTCATCTCCTTCATACATGCTGGTGCCCAAGGCCTCCCCTTAAGCATGGGCCTCTGGTCTTCCAGAACAAAGAGTCACAAAATCAATCTACAGACCAAAGGTGATAGGAGGCTGCAAAGTCTGAACTCCAGAAAGGAGATGGGTGACACTGGGAGGGGGTCATTCACTCCAGCACAGATCCCAGCCTGGTCACCTCCCTGAGCTGCCAGCACACACAGAGATGTGGGGGCATGCCTTGGAACTCAAAAGCTCATCCCTACTCAAGTGACACAAGTGACACATGGTCTGCATTGCCCAAAGCCCAGACTGAGAGATGGGGTGACAGTTTATCCAGGGAAGATACTTTGGTTGTATCCATGCCTCAGGCATTTCCAGCTGTCAGCTGGGTTCAGCCGGTGGTATCAAACCAACCCCCAAGCCCCTCACAGGTGGCAGGACTGTCATGAAGGGCTGTCTCCAGAGTCTCCCACTGTCCCCAAGTCCAAAAATTCCAGAGTTCCATGTTCCAGTTCCCCACTCACTCAGTGAGAGCCACGTCGGCAGTGTCGAGCAGAAACTGCTTCCTCCGGTTGGTGCACACCAGCGTCACCGTCTGCTGATCCAGCCCAACCTGTGCCACACACCAATGGTTAGGGGAGCCAGGCACAGGTTGAGGGGCAACAGAGCAGGGCTCACCAGGCTTCTGGCCCCAAGCAAAAGGTCAGTGCTGCCCATGCAAAGACATAAGCAAGGCAGGCACCCACAGAGGTGGCAGTGGAAGGGGCATCACTGCCAACTCTGCCAGTCTCAAAGGTTCGCTGCCCAGAACACGCCCCATGGACACAGACACACCCACTGTGATGCTCCGGGCACTTTCACCCCTGCACAGATGAGAACTGACCCGGCACTGGCCTCCAGCTCCCCTGGGTGCCCACCCTGGCCGCGCTCACCGAGATGTAATCCAGCTCGTTGTAGGACACGGCCTCCTCCACCATGTACGGCTTCTCCGCCGCCCCTGTCAGACACAGAGAGCCCCGTGAGGCGGGGCACAGGACCCCCCCTGCAGCAGCAGCAGTGCACCTGCAAACTGAGCCTGGCAGCACAGAGCCACGGGACACGTGTCCCAGGGCTCCCATCTGAGCTCCCTACTGTGACCACAGGACTCAAGGGAAACGGCAGTGAAGGCAATGATGGCCTAATCCATGGACAAGCCATGTATGGAGCCTTCCTCTCTGCCACTGAGGCCAGAGGCTGTTGGATGAGATACCTTTCCGGATCAGGTACACATAGCAATCCGTCAGCAGGACATAGATCAGCTGCAGGTTCCCTTCCATGTGCCCCGTGCTCATTCGAATCATCTGCATGGAAAAAAAGGAGCTCTCAGCCCTGGGCTGATCCAAGCACAGAGCTGATCCTTCCATTGATGGAGACCCCTTACCCTGAACAACTGCTCCTCGTTCTCCCGAAAGACGTGGATCATCAGCAGGAGGAGATGGTTGTTATCCACCCTGCGGAGAGAGACAGCAGAGGATGGACATGGATGTGAGGCCAGGAAGGGCAATCCCCTTCCTTGTTGAATGTGTCCATGATTTGGGCACTTGTTAGCTCCCCAAGACCTCCTCTTCCTGACCCTTTTTGCCTCCTCTTCATCCTGGAGAAGGATGCACTTTGCCTCCCAAACCGAGGACAAAGGGAAAAGTGTCAACTTGAGCTCAAGATTGTTTGGAAGATGCTCTCCCGGCTGAACAAACCCATCCTCACCTGAACTCGGAGGGATGGGTCAGCTCTGAGGGGCTGCCCTGCCCTTCCTCCACCCCAGAGTCCTCAGCGCTGCTTGGGGAAGGGCTGGGCTGCTCCTTCTTGGGCTCACAGAGAGCCTGTGGGTTGGTGGTTTCTGTCTGGCTAGTCTGAGGTTCATCACTTGCCCTTTCAGACTCCTCTACTGCCCCAACTGCTTCTCCTTCTCTGCTTTCTTCTTCTTCTTTAGGAGCCTCAGGGCTACCAGAAACATGTGGCGGTTGGCCAGGCCCTGGAGGGTCATGGTGGCCACCACCTGGTGCAGCAGCGTTTGGACTCTCAACGGTAAATCGGTAGAAGTCCATGGGGGCTGAAATCCCCTCGCTGAAGTCGCCAGAGGACGATCCATCCGGGGTCTCCCCTGGCGTGCCAGTCCGAAAGGGCTGCCCAGGGGGCTCCAGGGCGGCGCTCCAGCCCCCGGGGTCCAGCTGCCCGTTGAGCCTGTCCATCACCTTGCTCAGGGGCTGCCCCACGCTCTCCATGGACGTATCTTTCATCTCGGGGATGCGCAGGGCCAGCGGGCCGAGGGCACCGCGCTCCCCGCCCTCCTCCGGCCCGCCCAGCGCAGCAGGGGCCCCGTCCCTCGGCGGCTCCTCCCTGTCCCCGTCCCCGTCCCGCGGCGGCTCCTCCCTGTCGCTCAGCCCGTTGATGCCGCTGTCCCCGCTGGCCTCGGGCGCTGGACTGTTCACTGCCTCCTCAGACTTCACTTTCTTCTTCTTGCCTGTCTTCTTCTTCTTGGCTAACCTGTGAGAGAAAAGAACATCACCCACTGTGCCTGTTTAGGCTCTGCAATCCTTTCCTAACAACATTCCCTTTGCAATTTTCCCTATTGCAGAGAAATCTGTCTATCAAGAACATTGCTCAATAGGCAGCCACGTAGAGGCCCTATCTCTGTGCCAGTTTTCATGAGACAAGGTATGGACTCTTTTTCCTACCTATCCCAAAAAGAGGTGTGTCACTGCTGACACAGCACCTTGGGCTTGCTTTCAGCTGTAAAGGGATCATAAATAGTTGTGGAGCTGAAGTGACCTGTGAGAAATCCCTGGTTGAGATCAAGAGGCTGGGAAGGGAGGAGGTTTCTCGAGGTGGCAATGACAGTGTCCCCACCTGCCAGAAGAGGGAGATGCAGGTTGGAGCACCGGCATATCCTGCGGCAGTGTTCTGGCACCCAGGGCATCCAAACTGCTGCCAGGTCACCCCTGTCTGGGAAGCGAGCCCAGTGCTTCCCTTCCCTGTGTTTCCCATGTGGGATAATGTGTAAAACCCAGCCCTGCTCCTTCCCTGGGAAAACCTGGCAAGAGAACAAAGCACAGCCCTGCTGGGCAGGTTTGGGGAGTCCCTATCACTGGGTGTGAGCAGACACAGCCCTGAGCTCTTTGTCTGCATTGAGGGCTCTGAGGGATCCCTTGGGGATCTCCCCTGCAGGAGTCAAACACCCAAACACCGGCCAGGAGCTCTGCAGATGCATCTCCTGCAACAGGTTTGGCCACAGCTCACTGACAAACAGGAGGAGGGACAGGATGGGAGAGAAGATCCAAGCCCCAGAGCTGCTGCAAAGCTGCCACCAGCTGGAGAGAGCTCCAAATAAACACTTGTGGATTACTCTGAGCCCTGTGACACACACTGGCAGGGAAAGGGGGTGATGTGGAGTCAGCCCCAGGCTGGCTAAAGGCTGCAGCAGAGACTGTCCTGGCTGGGTGGAAGAGGTGGCTCGTCCTCAGCACCCGTCACCCTTCCGAGGCCAGCGGCTGTGCCCCTACCTGATGACCTCCAGCTCGGTGCAGCTCTCGGACTGGTCCGTGCCCTCGGGCGTGGCCCCTGCGCGGTCGCGCGCGGCCGCGTGCACCGGCGTGGTGTCGGCGGAGGAGGCGGCCCCGGGCCTGTCCTCGTTGAAGGGGTTGTGGCGCTGCGTGGGGCTCCTGGCCCTGCCGCCGTTGGCCTCCGAGGCGGTGGAGCGCGGGCAGCTGAGCGTGTCCGTCAGCTCTCCATCTGCAGGGACACGGTGGGGACAGCGATCAGCGCGGCTCGGGCGCTGCCTGGGCACCGCAGCAGCGGCAGTGCCTGGCGAGGAGGGACAGGGAGGCCAGCGTGAGACCCTGCGCCTGCTCTGCAGTCCAGAAAATGCCTCAACACAGAGCTCAGTCACCCAGGAGCCGCGGACGGATGGAGCAGCAGAAGTGGTGTCTGTGGGAAAAGTCTGAGGGGTCTTGGGGCCATTGTTCCTGAGCCAGGTGACAACGAGCCACGAGGCTGCTGCTCCTGCCCTGCCACCATGGAGCCAGCCCACAGAGCAGGATCCTAACGGGGCTGGCTGCTCTCTGCTCACATGAGACACACGTGGGGACTGGAGTGTGCTAGAGAGGGGACACGGCATTCACGGGGGGCCGAGGACAGCAGGCAGCACAGACAGGGCAGACCACAAACAGCTGAGTGTTAGTCTTCAGAGAGAAAAAGAGCAGGGGAGAAGGGCTGCAGGAATCATGCTCGTACTATCACTATCTACTATGCATCCAAAATCATGGTCAAAGCAAAGTCATCCATGCCCTCCCCTTTTCTCCAGCACCGTTTCTGGTCAGGTGGAGGGTGTCCCTGCTCATGACAAGGGATTGGAACAAGATAATCTTTAAGGTCCCTTCCAACCCAAACCATTCAATGATGCTGTGATTCCTTTCCACAGCTGGCTAAAAAGACCCCTTGGGAAGAGAACCATAGCCCTGGCAGACTTATTTGGGGTAGGATTTGAGGAGGGAAATGAAACTTCTTGTAAAATTCTAATCCAGGTGGTTTTTGCTGGATGATTCCAGAATGCCACTTTGTTCCCACTGAAGAAGCTGCCCCAGAGCAGGGAGAGTGTGAGCTCAAATTCCTCAAATCCAGAGGGATCTGCCTTCCCCCAGCACCCTTGGGCTTCAGCCTCCACCCAACACCCACACTGGAGCTGCTGGTTGCACCTTGGGTTTGGAAATGTGGTTTGTACCCTCCAGGGACAGGTTAAACCACCTCAGTGACATCCCTGTGTGTGGGGTAAGAAAGAAAGCAAGAGGGAGCATGTTAGAGCTGAGAGCAATCCACATGGAATTCAGGCAGATATGCCCAAATGTTCCCCAAATATTCAGATGGTACCATAAGGCTCCATCCAGCTTTGAGCTGCAAAGGATGGAGTGTGGGTGTGTTTTCTCTGGGGATGAAGCAGAGAGGATGCTGCTTCAGTGGAGGATACACACAGGGGCTGCATGTGGAGGAAGAACAAATTTCTTTAAGCTGGGCAAGTGCTCTTGGCCATACAGGTCAGAGGTAGCTGGTAAATGGGTTTAAAAAGTGATAAAATCAATAAAAATAACAAATTGAGCATGGCCATGTGTTGGATATTGTGGCTTCATGGGAGAACTTTTCACACAGGACAGGCTGATCCAGGGAAAACAAACATCCCAAATTAATTCCCACAAAATGCCCAAAATTAAAGGCAGCAGAATTAGTCCAGCTGTTTTCCAGGGCTTTCAGGAAACCAGTGATGGTGGATCAATTTTTCACCCTGTATGCTTTACCCCAAAGAGGAAATCCATGGCAGAAGGGCAGCTGGCACATCCCACATTTTGGGCCTGTACAGAATTCCATCAGGACAGGGCAGTTGGTTGTTAAAGAAACAAACATGGGAACATGCAGCAAGCTCAGGGGGACAGCAATGCAGAGAGAAAATCAAAATGCTGTAAGAGATGAGCGTGTCCCACCTTCCCAGTCTCTGCTGGGCATGGTCTGCATTGCTGGAAAGACATCTCCAAAATCATAATCTACAAAAATGAGGGATAAAACTCAGGATTAGAAATACTGGTAGTGGAGAGGGAAGTGGGGAGAGGGAAGAGTGTGAAGGGGGTTTGGGGAGGGAGAGGGGAATGGGGAGAAACAAAACAATTGTCCACTGGTATCCGAAACGTGGATGTGAATGGAAACCAGCTGCATAATGGTATGGGAGTTACAAAAGGATCAGGGAAGAGTGAAGGCCCCACTATTTAAACTGCTGGGAAGCTAAACCAGATAAACAGTGTCACCTAAGGCTTGATCCTCTCTGGGAAGCAATTTAATCTCTTTGTGCCTCAGTTTCCCCACTTCACACTTACCTCCCATAGATACTCTGATGTTTGACTCATGAATGTTTGCAAAGCCAGGGACCTGATTAAAGGGAAAAACTTGTCCTCTGATCCTACAATCCCCAGTTCCACCTACACTCTCAGGGTAGAGACATGCTCCAGTTGAAAAGATGAGCAGAGTAATAGTTACAGGAAAAAGCTAAATTCCTCCACACCAGAGGAACAGCAGCAATTCCTGCCCTCCTGGGTCCTGGTCCAGCATTCCTACATCAGCACCAAACCCCTCTGTGCATGGACAGACTGAGACAGAGCACAGCCACTGCCTGGACACATGGAATAGGCTGAGATTATGTGATATCCAAAATCCATCTCCAAAATCTCCTGAATCTCTACTCCAAAGCCCTCTTCTCTCGAGCACTAAGCAGCCATGCACCAGAAGGCCAGGGACACCCAGTGACAGGCAGGAGATGTCTGGCACAAGACATGCTCTGCTGAGGAAGATGCAGGAACACAAACCCAGGGATGCAGGACAACAGCTGCTTATGCAAAACTTCTGGGGACAGAGAATCTTCTTCCTGTGATGTTTATTTCTAGGCTCCCCGTCCCGTCTCCAGCTTCCCTGGGACTCTGGAGATTTGGCATGATCAAGCCCCTAAAATCAAACCCTTTACTGAGTGCAGATGTGGTGTGCCCAAACCAGTGCTGTGCTTCCAAGTCCTTTGTTAGAACAACTCTACTGCCCATCCCAGGCTGCTCCTTCTCAGCATCTTTAAGACCTGCAGGTTCTGTGTTGCCCATAAAAGGCAACTGGTGACCCTTGTCTTGAGGGAACCCATCTGTCCCAAATTCCCTGCACCCACCTAACAGTTCATAAACTCATCAACATTAGGACAGGGCCAATGCATTTTGGATTAGGAACAGCATCAGCAAGCTGCTGTTCCATGCAAATGTGGTGGGTGCAGGACAGAGCTCCCTGCTCTGGCTGCAGCAGATTCATGGGGCAGACACAAAGTACATGTCTGCCCAGTTAATCAGGAACAACACCCAGCCTCTCTGAAGGGATAAGGGGCTGAGTAGGACAATTTATCAGGTTGGTCAAGATGTAACAAGAGGAAAAGCCAACACCTTTGAGATCACTTGCTGTCTTTCTCCCAGACTGCAGACACAGAGAAGAAACTGGAAACTACTCCCCACCAGGGCCAGCACATGTGGGCCTCTGGACTGTGAAATAAACAGTTAAAAACCTCCCCTGCTGCCCTGGAAGCCACATTCAGACACAGGCATGGCCTTCACTTTGTGGGGAGATTCCTCCAGCTCTTGCTAGAACCCTCAGGATGGGAATGTGGCCTGGGGTGCCTGCAGGGAAAGTCCTTCTCTCCCAGTCCAATGCATACAATCAGCACAGAATGGTTTGGGTTGAATGGGACCTTAAAGTTCACCTAATTGCACCCCTGCCATGGGGAGGGACACCTTCCATTATCCCAGGCTGCTGTCCAGCCTGGCCTTGGACACTTCCAGAGATGGGGCACCACAGCTGCTCTGGGCAAACTATGCCAGGACCTCCCCACCCTCACAGGGAAGAATTTCTTCCTAATACCTAATCTAAATTTGCTGTCTTGTATTTTAAAACTCTTAGTTTAAACCCATTCCCCCTTGTCCTGTCTCCCAAGGGAGGTAAGACAGGAGAAACTCCCAGCCAGGCTGCTGGACCTCTTGCTTTGGTCTCTTCCAGTCTAAAATCTGCTGCCTTATCTGAAGGGGACGTGGGAAGAACACAGCCCTGCCCACACTGCCCCCAAAACCACTGACCCTCACTGGATGGAGCAATGGCACTGTCATCCCATTCCAGGTTGGTGGAGGTGACAGAGTTGAAGGAGTTGAGGGAGAGGCTGTCGGAGCCGTGCACAGAGCTGGGCAGGCGCTCCTCGAAGTCCAGCAGGTACTGAGGCTTGTAGTAATCCGGCATGTACGGGGCCAGATCCAGGTATGGAGCATCCTGCAGGGAGGGAAGCGCTCAGTCAGGCTCCAGTCACTGCTGGGGGAAATGTCACCCCACCAAAACACTGCAACCTCCCCTGAAGGTCCCTTCTCAGTGTCCATCTCAGAGGAAACCCAGTGTCTTGCCAAGGGTTACCCAGTGGATTTGTGTTTTCTGGAGGGACACCAGGGTTTCATACTACACTTGCAGAGCTCAGCTCCTTTATCCCCATCAATCTGCCCTGCCGCTGCCTTGCTCCTCCTTTAAACAGTGAAGAACTGAGCAACAGGAATAAATCCCATTGTTGGATCCCCAAAGACCTTAAAAGTCTCCCAAAATCATCAGCTTTATGTTTTTAGCTAAGGACAACAGGAAGGTCCATCCTGGACCAAGCAGTGGGATCTGTCCCACCCTGGACCTCCCCTGCTCCACATTCCCACTCTCCCAGAGGCAGAAGAACAGATCAAGCACTCACCAGGTCCAAGTCAAAGCGGATGAACTCCAGCCCGGACACCAGCGTTAAGAACAAGGTCAGATGATCGTGACTGCAGACCAGGGCGTTCCTGCCACAGGGAGAACAGAAGAGCTTTACAGATGTGGGAAAGAGGAGGAGCAGCTTCAAGGGCCCTTCTGTTTCCTTGGGGGCGTCTCCAAGCTGCCACAGATCGGCCCCAGAGCTGGCAGCCCACTCCTTGCCTCTGTGGGCAGCCACTATGTGCTTGTCCCCAAACTGAGCTACAGCCACATTTCCAGGTGTCCAGCAAAGCTGGGTGTCTGGACAGGAGCTCAGCAGCTCCTTGGAAATAATGGAGAAATATAAAGGGGACTGCAGAGAAAAAGCAGGAACTAGGAAAAATGCTTGCAGGGCCTCATAGAGATAAGAGGACAGAGCATTTACATGCAAGACCTTTAAATTAACCATGTAAATCCCACAAGGAAAAAAAAAAAAAAAAAAAAAAAAAAAAAAAAAATCAAGCCCTGATCAACTGCTTCCCCACACTGGCAAATTCAGGCTGGCTTCTGACAAGGAGGTGTGTCAGACGCTGCCCAAAGGAGAAGGAGCTGGGATACTCACTTGACATAGTACTTGTGCAGCAGGCTGAGGTTCTCCTGGAACAGCCTCAAGTAACTCTCCAAGGAATTTTCATTGAGGGCAAGGTACAGCCAGGCCCGGCCTGGAAACAGAGCAGCAGAGAGATTTATCTGGAAACAGCTGAGAAGGGACACAAGTCTAGAAATAGTCACGAATTAGTTAAAACTCCTCAGATCATTAATTTATATCATTTGAGGGGAGCAACTATGAGGGAAATCTGGGGGGGGAAGGTGGGGGGGTGGAAATGCCAGTGAGAGATCCATGACTTGGAGTAAAATTGGTGGGAGACAGGGGAAAAAGTAGCCACACCACTGTGTCTCTCCAGCAAGATGGGAGCCCTGAGAGAATGCCAGGACAGGCAGAGGGAGAATCGCTGTGAATCAGCCCAGGTGAGATTTGAAACACATTCTGGTGCAGAGACAGGTGACAGTAGAGTCTGCACTCAGCTCTGCTCTCACCAGTGCAGGCCCAGGACATTGCAGGTGCTTGGATAAGCAGGCACAGTGGATCTGGGCATGGTCCTGCATCAAAAGTGGCCTCGATGGTCCCAAACTTCTGCTATGGAAAACTCAGAGCATGGAAAATGCAGAATCATGCACATGACTGGCACAGCAAGAGGTGGGGTGAGAAAGGATGCTCCCATGTGCCAGGAACCCTTCTGAGGCCACAGCTCTGCAGGACTCCCATGCTTCCCAAGTGCTACCATCTGCCAGGAACCCTTCCTGAGGGCACAGCCCTTTGGGTTCTGGGCAGCAGAAGCTGGGCTACACCTCAGCACACGACCCCGAGGCACAGTGACATTACTTCCAGAGAACTCTTGGGGCCATGGCAGGACTCCCACCTCCTTGGCACAGGCTGCCCAGGGAAGTGGTGGAATCACCATCCCTGGAAATGTTCAAACTACACGTGGATGTGGCACTTTAGTGGTGGACATGGGAGTGCTGGGCTAATGGTAGCACCTGATGATGCTAGAAGTCCTTTCCAACTTTAATACTTCTGCAATTTCTCTGCCTGCAACCTGGATTCCAATGGCTGCCTCAATCCACCAGCAGCCCCAAGTCCTCAGCACAACCTGGGCCTCCCCAGGTGCCCCCAGAGCCAGAGCTGGGGACACTGTGAACACTCACTGCGCCCCAGGTTGGTGGCCACGTGCTGCAGCACTTCGATCTGTTTGACGGCTTCCCGGCGCGTGAAGTGAACCACCAGCACCCAGTACCCTGAGGAAAGATCTTGCAGTCTGCAGGAACAAAAATTGCGTAAGGAAATTAAGCAAAAGTTCCATTATCTCCACCCCAATCCCTGGCTAGATGCTTTCCCCATGCTGAGGCTCCTCAGCAGGTTTTTTGCGTGGGGAAAAGCAGATCCCAGGGGCTCCAGCTCACCCATAGAGCAGGGCGTGGTCCAGGTGCTCACAGAGCCGCTGCAGGACCTTGTCGTGGTTTCTGATGGCCGGTGTCTCATCTTCACAGGCAGCAAAGTAGCTCTGCAGCTGCAAAGAGAAGAGATGGGATGGCTGGAATGCCCCTGTCCAGCCCACAAGGAGCAGGTGGAGGTGCCAAAACGCTCATATCCGGCATTAAACAGATTTTTGTGATCTCTCAGCTTGCTGAACCCTGCTGCAGGTTTTACTTACGGGGAGCAGCCGATGGTTTTGATGGCCCTAAAGGCAGTAACTGCACGGAGAACCTGGCCCAGTGTCCCCACGTCTCCCAGCCCAGCAGTGCCAGGGGGGCTGCACAGCCAAGTTCCCCGATGTGAGCAGCCTCTTCTCTCCCAGCCAACACCACCAGACCAGCAGGGTCTGGTGGCTCCTCTGCAGCCACCACAAAGTGGTTCAGAGCAGAAATAAACCCCAGCTCTGTTCTGCTTCTGGCTCTGACATGGCTGAGGCCTCTCCTTGGTTTTGCTAGAAATCCTAGAAATCCCCTTGCACCCAAATCCTATATCCCTTCCCAGCTGACCCTGCAGGCCTCCTCCTGCCCCCAGAGCTTACAGATCTATTTAGGTCCTGTCTCACACATCCTTGGCATCCAGGCAGGGAGATTACTCTCCCTGGATGTAATCTCAGCTGGACAGGCCATGGCTGTTTGCTGGCAACAAACAAGAACAGCTTAGCTGAGCCCCAATAATATCATAGACAATATAAATGTTATTTTAGCGACCTGACATGTCTTTGCCAAACCTCACTAGATGACAGACGTGTAAAATCCAAAAACTTGACATTATTATGCTTGTCAAATCTGACCTGTCCCTCAAAACAGGTTTCTCTTCCAGAATTATTGCTCCTTTTGGAAAAATCATGCAGTCTTGATATGAAGTTACCCAGGGGTCAGAGAACACCTCAGGGCCCCTGGAACTGGTCCCAATTAAGAGTATGAACAGATCAAGCTCCAACACCCTCCTGGCCTGAAGACCTTGAATCCCTCTGGAGCTCTTAGGTAAGATGGGAGAGCCAGGCATGTTCCTGCATGGAGCTGGTCCCAGCTGTTAGTGAGAAAAACCTGCTGAGCCTGGAGAATTGCAACCAGAGCTCCTCTGCCCAATGGCACCTGCTCTGCCTATCCCTGTCCCAGCAGGTGAACCTCCTGGGGATGCAGATACACAACCAGGTGGTGTTTGCAGAGGCACCTGTGGGTGTTCCAGAGATCCACAGGGCCTTTCACAACACCCAGGTGAGACCGGGCACATTTCAGCTCACCAGCTCCTATCCATTTTTGGGAGGAAGCTTCCCACTATTCATAGGCAGCCCAGACTGAAGCAGAGGAAAATGCCCTAAAATCCCACTATTTAAGAAAAATTACAGAAGGTTCTCGCAGACAGAGTTTGAAGCTGCAGCAAGGACACCAGAGGAAGAAACAGACCCATAATGCAGAGCCATATCCCTCAGGTGATGGATAGATGGAGCCATGGGGATGATCTCCAAGAGCTGGAGCTCACTAAAATATCCCAATTTTGGGAAAATTGAGGGAGAAGCAAAGATCTCACAGGACATGAGCCAGAATTTGAAGGCAGAAATTCCCAACTTGTCCCAACCAGGCTGTGGGCTCTGTAGGGAGCTGGGGCATTCTTGGAGGAGGTTCTGTGCTGGACTGTGTGGGAGAGCTGGGGGGAACAAGAATAAATCAGGCATTTCATTAGCTCACCACTGAAAAAAAGGAGACACAGCTTGGAGAGGTCAGTGTGGAGGGAACTTGGAGCCTGTCTGTGCCTCTTACTGGAGGAATTCCTCGTGACAGAGATACTCCAAGGCTGGGCAGCAGAAGAGATGAGGAAATAGAAGTATTTCCTCTTTTTTCTTTCCTCCTTTCCCCTAAAATAACTCAGAACTGTCATGCTCCTTCCTGTAGCCAGTGCACAGCTCCCATCCCTCTCCCTGGATCGACCCCCTCCTGCCATCCAAGGGTGCAAACTATTATCAAATGGTGGCTGTCTCCATCTAAAAAATGGATTCCCAGCATCCCTCCAAAATAAACACAGCCAAAGGATTCCAGCACCCAGCCAAGGGCAGGCATGGCTGACTAGAGCACAGTTCCCAAAAGAGATCAGCCAGGTGAATCCCTGCCCAGCCACCCTGTCCAGGGAGGAAACAAGACACAGCAAGCCTCAGGATCTCCTGGGTGGAGTCATCCCTCCAGCCAGGGTGGGGAAAGACTTGCAAAAGCTGATGGGGAGGTGTTTCTGGCTTGGGAATAAACACACAGAGAAAAGTTAGGGTGAAACAGCTTTCCGAATTGGAGAACAAAGTGCAGCTGCACCATTTTTCAAAGATCCAGTGCCTAGCTGAAAATTTGTAGGAATTACAACCACGGGCATCATGAACCATGATCCCAGCACCTGCCCCCTGAGCATGGTGATGGCAGGAGTGATGTGGCACTGCCCCAAAAAATGGCATTTTATGGAGTGTTTATATGGAGTCTCCTGTAAGCTGTTATAAAACACACATGGATAATTGAACCATCCTCTCCCTCTGCAGTCAGACCTGTCTGGGAGGTGGTGACCAAACTTCATGAGGCATCCACAAAGCAGCTCCCTGACACAGCTGGGCAGTGAGCTGGGCTGGAGCCAGGGAGGTCAGGAAGGAGGCAAATGATTGGGTTAAAAACATCATCCGCGGGTTTCTGGGGAGATGCTCTTTCCCTCTTCTCCTCTGTGCCCCAAATCCAGAAGGAAGGGCTGAAGGCTGGCTCGCATGGAGGACTCAGGAGGGCACAGCAGTGCCTGGAGCCCTGACCCAGGGCTATTTATAGACATTCCTGTGGCCAAAAAAAGCAGTGGTGGCATGCAAAAGGCATCCTGGCCACACATCCACTGTGAGCACCCCGCAGCCCCGAGCAAGTCTGAGCACCAGGGCTCGTGGGACAGAGGGCCCCAGAGCCCAGCATGGGCTGGACACAGCGGGCACAGCCTGGAGCAGGAGGTTTGTCCAACGGGAGCAGACGCCTGGCTGCATGGGGAAACACTCTCACCTCGACCCCACTGAGGAGGAGGAGGGAGGAGGAGGAGGATCTAATTGCTGTTTATCAATCACAACGTCATTTTTCTATCAGTGACACACCCTACCCCACGCTGGCATACACCAGAGAGGCTCTTCCTTGCACAATTTTATGACCTATTAATTGCAATGGCTCTCAATGAGTGTGAAGCTTTCCAGGCTGATCTGCTCCTGTGTTGCAAGGGAAGCCAAAAAAATAATCAGGGACGTGTTCTGGAAAGCCCATTATCAAATCAAATCATTCTTGTAATGGCTTTGAAATCCCTTCAGTAATTCCAAAAACTCACTGGATACTGAAATAGTCTCCTGATGTGTTCAACTCTGGCCACAACCCAACTGAGTCCATATCTCCCCTCTGTAAATCTGCCCTGCAGATGTTTCACCAGCAGCTTTCCAACATCAATTCCATTTCACTTGTTCTGCTTGGTATTTCCCTGGCAGGACAAACATGGTGAAAGAACAAACACCCTTTGCATTCCTCAGCTCCTTAACTGGGATGGGAGAAGGGAGAGGTGCTTCAAAACCCTCATTCCCACCCACAGCACACAGACTGAGATGAAGGGGTTTTCCCCAGCTGGAAGAGCTGAGTACTCTCAGGAGCAATCCTGGAGCTCCAGGGAGCACAAGAAAGGGAACTGACCTTGTCCTTGATGACAGCTCAGTGCCAGGGGAAGACCCAGTGGGAAGGGCCAGGACAGACACCTCAGAACTTCACTTTCACACCTGCTCAGGGGGTACAGACATTCAATGACAAATGGATAAAGAGGAGGCTGAACTACTGTGCCTGGAGAACTCCTAGTTTTCCATATCATCCATAAAAGAGGGCTGAATGCCATGGCAGGGGTGCTAGTCTATCTCATACGCTTGTACAACACAAAACCCTAAAACCCCAGCTCTAGCAGGACATTCTGGAGGTCACACACATGATCTGACTCAACACTCCTTACAAATCAGCTCTGGCCTCAGTGCCCAGCTTCCCACTTTGTGCACCTCACCTGAATCCTGGGCTTTGTTAAAAAACACACATCAGGCACATTCAGAGGATCAGCAAGAGGAATTTCTAAAGAGAGAAACCCTGAAATACACAAGCAACCCAAGCAATACACAGCTGTGATGAGAGCAGAACCACAGGACCACAGAGACAAAGCCCTTGGAGACCCACCAAAACACATCTGTGGACTTGTTAAAAGCACCTGAGTGACCCCTGTGTCTTGTCTTCATGGACAACTCAGGAGTTCCATGAGATTGCTGCTACCTTCACCCACAGGCTTTTGGCAGCTGGCAAACCTGGTACTAGTGGCAAAGGAACATGCAGGGCTACTCTCTTAATGTGGTCCCTGCAGCAGTAATAGATGTGGCCTAGAGAGATGGGAGTGAACAAGAGGAAAGACCCTGGCAGAGATAAAAACCCTGTGGTCTTTGAGCCAGAGAGGTGCCTCTCAAAAGGGAGCAGGACTTTGGCTGCTTTCACATCTCCAGAGCTGCTGCCTCCACGCCACAGCAGCTGGGCTAAATAAATCCAGCCAGGCAGAGACGAGCACATTCCCTATGTGATTTGAGTAGGGATGCTCCACTCCAGCACTTCCTGCTCCTCTCCAAGACAGGAGGCCACTAAGCCAGGCCAAACCCACCCTCCCTCACCTCTCTCTGCAGGAGAAGCAGAGGTGTCACAAGGCAGAGCTCAGCAGCACAGGAGACTGCGAAGGCATTTCAGAGGTACAGAGCTAAAAATCCAACCCGGAGACAGGCAGCAAAGGCTCAGCATTAACTTGCTGTGAGGGCAGTGGAAACCTCCTCAAAGTCGTGCAGAAACGGAACAGAGCCAGAGCTTTTGGCAAGAACTCCTGCAACGTCAGCAAGACCCACTGCCCCACCTGATTGACATGCATCAAGGATCAGCTGCTCCAGAGCTCATGGCAATGTGTGTCCTTCAAAGCCAGCAGAACAGCCTGAAAACCAGAGGGGAGTTCCCAAATCTGGGATTCTAACCTCCTTTCTGATTATACATTCAGCTCCTGGATTTGTCAACAATAATACTATGTAAGGACTTTGCATTTTCACCATCTAATCCCAGGTAGGAGAGCACTAAACCCCTCCTGAACCCAGGGAATATTCAGGGAAACCCAAGAGAACACAAACCACCAGCTTTTCATGGACCAGGGAACCTGTGACAGCTCATGGCTACCAGGAATTGCTTGGCCAAGGATGGATTTGAAGTTGCTGGTATTTCTGGTATGTTTAGAGTCCACCTGGGCAGCACCAGGAAGCTGCTCTCATCCCACTGCCACCACACACAGCAGCATCTCCTAGAAGGAAACAAGCACTTGAATGAACAATAGCCTGCACACTGAGCCATAATGCCCACCCCCAGCCTTCTGCCCCAACAAAGCCCTAAAGCCTTGCAAAAAACAAGGGTTAGGCATCAGTTTGTGCAGTAATTTGAGCTGGAGCACAGCCCTCTTAACAGAAGGGGAACTGAGTGGGAAAAGGGAAAATAAAACAGTCACAAGACAGAAGTAACACTGTCCATGTGTGCAGAAAGCATCACCCTGTGAATTAATTTGCTGCTCCCAGGGAGGACACAGAGGACAAGCTGTAGGTGGGAAATCAAAACCGTGCTCCAAGCTCCTTTGGAACTGGAGCAGGGACTCAGCTCCCCAGTGCTGAGCTTTCCCAGCCTCTCCTAAAGCCATCAAGAGCAGAAACCTCTTGACATCTCTCTATTTTGTCTGAGTTAGCTGTTTTGCCTCACTTTTTTCATTGAAGGCCTGACTTCACACCTCCAACCTCACACCTCTGAAATCCACAGCAGAGCTACCACTGATCTCTCCCTGGCACCTGGGAGCAACACAGAGAACTCCACAGGATGGAATTACCCTCTCCAAGCCCCTTTTGCATCTGTGCTCCAACCCTCATGTCTTTCCAGGAAAATAACAGAAACGGTCCTGTTCACTGAGGTTTGAGGGATTTGCTTGGAATTAAAGCATTTTTTTCCTGTGGATTTGTACAGAATTCACCCACTGCTTGTGCACTGATCCTCCATCCTTAAAGTCCAGCAGCACCTGGTAAAAACTGTAATCACAGCCAGGTACAGTCAGAGCCCTGAGTGTCAAACCCTTCCCAGGGCTGTGCTGCTGCTTCTCTCCTTCCCCATCCGAGGCTGCCAAGCACAGGGTAACTCCATGAAAATACAGCTTTGCTTCCTCCTCTTTGGGTCTGCAGTTGAGAAAAGAAAACCCCCACCATCACCACAGCCACATCCAAATCCTCCATTCCACACCTGCACTGGTGGTAAAAGTAAGGAGTGAGCAACCCACACTGTGAGGAAGTTTAGAAATCAGCAGCAGGATGCTTGGAAAACTCCTCCAAGCCCCATGACACAACTTCAGTGCCAAGGAGTTACTCAAGATGAGGACGAGGGACGAGTAGGATTTCCCTTAACCTATTACTTTACTCTTGCCACTCACAGGAAAAAAGAGGATCAGGGATTTCCGGCTGAAGTGGGAGGGGTAAGCACCGGGAAAAATGAGCAGCTCCACAGTGATTTCCCTGAGGAAGGAGAATGGCATCCTGGGGGTAAAAAAGCAGGGTGGAATTTCACCATGGCCTGAGTTTGGTTTCACTTGGGTGGTAGAAATTAATCCATCAGCCTGAAGTAGGCTCCTACACTTCCCAGAGTTTTGCTCTGAACAAGAATGAAGAGACAGGATTAGAAAATTCCAAAATTTCACTGCTGAACCAAGACATGAGTTGGCAGGGATCAGGCAGGCCAAGGTGTGTTGACAGAGCTGGAGCTGAAGAGTCCTCTTTGATCACCACAGCAATTAAAATAAACATCATGTTGATTTTTTAGCATTTCCAAACATGGTTTTCCAAGGATTTTCTGAATGCAGATAAATGTCAAACCAATCCTGTGTGGAAAGCTGTATTCCTTATACATACATCATGGAAACTGAGGCAGAAGAATTGCAGAGAATTGTGACAGAGCTCAGAGCAGGCTGAACATCCACTGATTTCCAAATAGATATAAGATTATCCTTAATTTTTAGAGGACAAAAAGGCAAGTAATCAAAGGCGGGGTCATCCACAGAAGAAAAAGAGCCAAGACAGAGATTTGCATATCCATCCTACATCCCAGAGACAGTATCCAGCCATCCCTTTCTTAATAGCACCAGGAATTCACTCATGCTGGTCTTCATAAAACAAGTTTTCATAGATGGATCTGTGTCAGGACACACTGCAGAGCACAGGAAAACTCCTATTCCACAAAGCAGAGGAAACCAAACAACTGGAGAAACAACAGCAAGTCCAGACAGCCTTTCCCCCAAAACATGGAAAAACACAAATGAAACTCCTGTTGCCTCCTCAAATGGAGCAGGGGTTCTTTTTCAAGGTTGGTTGGAGCTCACTTGTGGGCCAAACCAAAACTTCCAGCATGTCCTTACAACCCACTCCTTTGGCCTTCCCAAGGATTCCAGCATCCTGGTCCTGTCTGTGCCAGCTCACGGATGTTTCCACCACCACTGTGGGCTTTAAGGAACCATCCGAGGAGAAACAAGGGGCAAGGAGAAGGTGAGGGGACACGTGTTCAGAGCCCTGTTTTGAGGGCACAGGAATGAACCACACACCCCTTGTGTACGTGGGGAGAATGTCCCAAGTCCTGCCCCTCTATCTGGTGCCCCCACAGGACATGCCTGGCTGGAGGCAGAACCTCTAGAAAGATGGTTTTAGGCTGGACTCCAAATCCCTCCTGAATAGAACCCCAGGAAAAAGGACAATCCTGTCCTTTGAAAAGGGGAACCCCGGGCAGGAGAATCCCAGCTAAGACAGAGGGTCCTGGGAGTGACCCTGGCAGTGTCCCCTCGGCAGAGTGACTCCCCACCCCAGATGTGCCACTACCACAAGGACTCTGTCCAACCTCACACCCTCAGCACAGGGGGTCTCCAAAGACACCCCCAGAAGTGTCCACTGGCAGAGGGGATGCTGGGTGCCCTTGACCCCACGCTCCTGTCCCAGAGCTCATCAGTAGCCCTGGGATGTTTCTTGGGTGCGGGGGTCTGCAGGATTGTCCCCCAGCCGTACGCCTCAGGCAGCAGGTGCACAGGGACCCGTACCTCAACCCTGCAGTCACGGCAGTGGTGACCGTCTGGGGATCCCCAGGAGCGTCCCCCAGCCCTGTACTTCTGCAGACACAGCCCCCACTGGCACCCCTGGGCAAAGGGGAGTCCCCAGGGCTGTCCTGGAGCTGTCCCCAGGCCCACAGCCCCCCCTCAACCACAGGACAGTAAGGGGTCCCAGAGCTGTCCCCAGCCCCAGCACAGGGGGGTCCCCAGGGCTGTCCACAACTCCGCCTCCACAGCACAGCACCGGCCTACACCCGGAGCCCAGAGCTGTCCCCGGCCTGTCCCCAGCCCCGCCGCCCCGGCCCAGGGGTTCCCCAGGCCTGGGCCTTCCCGCACCGAGGGTCGGGGTCCGCAGCCCCCGCCGAGCTCCCGCTCCCACCTTCTTGACGGAGAGGGAGATGTTCTCCAGGATGCGGTCCTTCACCTCCGCCGGCTCCATGGCGCCGCCCGCCGCCGCCGCCGCCCGCCGCGCCCGCCCGGCGCAGGCCGAGCGCCGTCCCGCCCGCCGGGCCCGCTCCGTCCTGCCGGCTCCGTCCTGCCGGCTGCCCCGGCCGCCCCCGGGCTGGGGCCCCGCGGCGCTCAGCGCGCCATGGCCGGGCGCGGGGGCGAGCGGGCCCCGCAGGAGCGCAGCGGAGCCGAGCCGCGGTGGGGCCGCGCTCCGCCGGGAACTGAGGTCACGGGGAAGGAGGGAGGGACGGAGGGAGGGAGCGGGCGGCGTTGCCCGCCCCGGGCCGGCAGCGGGACCGCCCCGGCCGAGCGCGCCGAGCCGAACCGAACGGAGCCGAGCGGAGCCGAGCAGAGCCGAGCCCAGCCGGGTCGAAGAGAGCCGAGCGGAGCCGAACACAGCCGAGCCCAGCCGGGTCGAACCCAGCTGCCCGAATGGCGCCCGCGGCGGTGGCACCCTCGTGAGGGAGACGGCGGTGCGTCCCTCAGGAGCCCCTGAGGGCATGTGAGGGGACGTGCCACTGACAGTGAGGGAAGGTGGCACTGGGTCCCTCACAGCCCAGGGGAGATGGCGGTGGCAGGATCCATCCCACTCCCACCACATGCTGGTTGCTTCCCACCCCTCTTCCCAAGGCATTTTTAACTCTGCTCAATTTTTGCAGCCCAAGTTGGCATGGAGAATATGATCCCCAAGGAGAAGAGCCATGAGGCGCTTGTCACGGATGGAGAGTGAGGAAGGATGGAGTGAGTCACTGCGGGGAATCACGTCCTGCAGCCAGGTGTGTTACCTGCAAGATGCTCCCAAGACACCATCCCGTGCAGTGCAGTCATAGGGCACCTCAGGAATGCTGCCAGTGATCCAGGGAGAAATTAAAGAGGCACAAGAAACACTTCAGGAATTGCAGTATTGATTCCAGTAGCAAAAAACCCAAAAATTAGGAAAATAATGGAAGAAATTGCTGGGTTATAAGAATAAGGCAACAGTGAGCCCTGTGAGCACACCTCCATTTCCACTGGCACAAGTAGTTTGGTTTTAAACCCCTTCCTATTTCCATTTGTTAACAAAGAGACTGGGAACCAGACATTCCTTTGGCAGTGGCTGTTGGGAGGGATTTCAGTCACCAACCACTCACGTCCTTGTGTTTGACTCAGTGCTTTACTGACAGCACCGTGTAATTAGCAGGCGTGGTTGCTGGAGTAATTATGTCATAGTGCAGGTCACGCTTCCGGGTCCTGGCAGCCTCAGCTACCCCCAGGGAATGAGGCAGAGCAGATGATCAATGTAAGGCCACAGTGAATCAAAAGCCAGGTGACCCGGCAGGATTTCCCAAATCCCATTCTGCCCAAGAAGTGGTTGGTTACCCTGGCAAAGGCACAGCAGGTGTGTGGGACTGCAGAGGGGCCGGGCAGGGCTGACGGGAGGCACCGAGTTCAGTCATGTTCCTTCTGCTGACCATTCCTTCAGCTATTCTGAGGCAGGAAATTGCATGAAGGAACACTCACCTCCCTGCATCCCACTCCTGCTCTTGATGCAGCCGCTGCATCCACGTGACTGCTCAAAAAACCTTCAGCTGCTCCTTTTAAACTCCACACCTCTGTGGGAAGTTTTTAGGAGACCTCTATCCTAAAGGCCCACAAAAGATAACCAAGGAAACACCAGCGTGGAGTCTACATTTATTGCACAGGGCTTGACCCTCTCTTGGCTGTATAAAGGCTGCAGATTTCAGGGTACCAATGCCCCAGTCCATGGAATCCCAGAATGGTTTGGGTTTGAAGGACCTTAAAGCTCATCCCATCCCACCTCCTGCCATGGCAGAGACACCTTCCACTCTCCCATCCACCCTGGCCTTGGACATTTCCAGGGATCCAGGGGCACCCACAACCTACCCTTGTTAAGCTTCAGGACATCAGGCCAATTCACACTGGAACAATCCCAAATATGAACACAAATGTGTCATTAATCATATTTTTCATACATTACCAAAGTAAAACCATCAAGCAGAACAGACAAGGCCCAAATGCTCAAAATAGTTTTGAACCAGAGCATTCAATCCTTAAATCATCTCCCAGCAGAAGAAATTACAGAAACCCTTTGCTCAATGAGGCTGTAGCAGCCCACACATCAAACCTTCCCTTTTCCCACCCTGAGTGGGATCAGTTTTGCATGATAATTAATGACATCACTTAGCCCTAACAGTGACACCAGCATCACGTGCAGAGCTCTGAACATGTGAGGAGGAAACCACTGCCCCGTTTGTCAGTCACTGAATTACAACCCCTTGTGTTTGTGCCTCCCTCACCTGGCACCAGCACCCACAGCTCTGGTTAGCAGGGATTTCAAATGGCTAAACCCTGAGTGGTGTCTCAAGGAAAAATTGAAGTTTTTCTGGATCTGAAAAAGGAGCTGCTCCTCCACTAAATGAAAGGACCTTAGGGTTAGTGACTGCCCCGTTTCAGAGGAGGAATATCCTCTATGCCTCCCTTCAAAAACTTGTTCTACTAAGTGACACTAAGGGAATGGGACTTCATAAATGCTATTTCTATCCAAAAACTCTCATGAGCTTTTCAGGGCTTTAAAATGCCAATTTTTAAGTGTCCCAAGAAATTAGCTTCCAGCTCCAGAAAAATAAAACCATCTGCTAACTGGGCTGGAAATTAGATATTTAGGCAGGAGACAAGGGAGTGTCCCATTCACTTTCCCAGCAGACAGTGCCATGCCCAAGTGCTGTTTTATGTTTACTCTGACGCTTTTCCAAGTCCTCCATGAAGGACCAAACAGCCCATCCCCAAAGAAATGGAATAGAGGAATTTCTCAAGTCTGTTTTCAGGCCCTCCCAATTGGAATAATTTACCCACAGATTTCTACTCATTATATCCAAAATGGCCACATTTATGTTATGGAAAATCCACTGGCTTTGGGGAAAAAAGGTGAAGGATTTGAGTGCAGAGCTGCCAACCTCAGAAATACAGACAGACTAACCAAGCAACATTATGATAAAGTGTTTATTCATTTTTTTAAATATCAAATTTTTTTACACATAATTTGTTGATAAACAGTCCCCAAATATTAAAAAAAATCAAAAAAATAATCAAGTGTGTTTTACTTCAGGCAGAACCACATCCCATTGATGACACACCCACTCCTCTCTTCAGCCACCTGCGAGGCCGCAGTGTGTTCAGCCCACAAGAGTCAATGACACAAAATGCAACCAGCTTTAGGATTCCTGAGTATTGATTCCCTCAAGTTCCCTAAGTGAGTCTGTAAAACTCTGAAGCATCAGTCAAAACGTGACCCAAACCGCTGCGCTTTGGGTCAAGGACTAAGCCTCGTCTACACAGTGCAGGAAGAAATCCCTCGAGTGCTTCAGAGGGGAATGATACACATGAAACCAACCTCGTTTCCCAAGCTGACTTCCGAAAGAGGCAGGCAGAAATACCTCTGGATTTCTCCTCTTTGAATTTCTGTTAGAGTTCTGGGGAGCCATTTGGCAGAAAGTCCAAGTCTGGTGAAGAAATCTCTAGGACTTGCTCCTCCTTTTGTTCATCAATGGCATAGTTTTACAGAAAATGGATCTGAAGTTGAGCATTCAGCAAGTACACTTAAATATTGCTACTTTTGAGAAGAGGAAACAGCAAGAGGGAGAGACAGAAGAGGGGAACATGGAGGACATACAAGGTTAACAGTCCTGGAGACCGAGTGTCTACATAGAAAGTTAAACATACACAGCAAGGAGGCAGAGATTGTCACGGTAACAGCGTAGCTCAGCTCTGTCCTGCAGCAGGTAAACATGCCAGGGATGGTCACCAGGAATATTCCCTCCTCTTGTCAGAATTACCCATGCCCAGAAACTTCCAGAGGTTGGGATTTCACTAAACATCACCTCTGTGTTCACCTGCGGCCTTGTGTACACAAACACGCAGTCACCAAGAGGCCAAGTGAATTCCTTCAGTATTTTTAAGGAAAAAAGCAAATCTCAGAAACCAGGAGTGGCTCCAGGGCACACACAGAAAGAAGCTCTACAGACCCACATGGGACCCCACAGGTGCTGGCAGCTTTACAAAGCAGCTTCCAAGCACTGCTTTACTCTCTAGAACTGGACTTCCATGGTGAAACCCCTTTGTTAAGTGATGTGACATTAAGACACTGCAGCAGTGGTGAATGAGGAGGGGGAAGAGAAAAGAACCAAGTGCCTGATTTTAGGCTGGAATACCTGGCTCCCTGGAAAAATGAACAGCTGTTGGTGGTACCTTTATCCCACGCTGTAGCCAATGAGCCGCAGCACTCTGCCATCCCTCCTTTCCTAGAAATACTCCCACTCTGTGGGCCAGGTCAGCACAGGGACCAGTGAAAGGACTGCCAGAGGCTGAACAGAGCATGGGTGTGTGCATGCAGCAGAAAGGACACATGTTGAAACAAAGACAACTTTTAGACAGCTTTCGCTAAGCACACATTCTATTACATTTTATTTTAACCTTTAAGTACTCACCACTGCCCCAGTTTTATACTAAATCTTGCTCCTAAAAATATTATTCTCTAATTTAGCAGCACATAGCCATTTACTCAAAGCAAGGCTTGGAAATGAAGAGATTTAAATCACTAGGCTTGGACCTACTTGATAAAAGTTTTAGTAATATTTATCAGTTGGGGGTCAAGGTTTGTTTCTAGCAGTTTGGAGAGTTACCCACGGAATTCTAGCACTATGGATAAATGCTTCCATACAGCTTCGGCAGAAGGGCGGGATTCAAAACTTACATTTGACAAGGAATAAAAGTGAGCATTGAAGCAGATTGGCTGATGCTCTAAAGCTTTTATAGCATAAATTCTGTATCTGCAGCCAAATCAGCATGGCCGTGAGAGCAGAGCCTGTCACCAGCTCGGTGCAGAGCAGCACCACTTGTGGCCAGCTGAGCAACAGCTTCTAAAACAGAGAGAGACATACAAGGGGCCAACACTGAGTAGCCAACACTGAGTAGCCAACATCTGCTGCTCCAAGCAGCTGGCAGTAGATCCACCCGCAGGTGAAGGGTGCAGGTTCAGCTCTGCACCCAAGAGAGCCAACCTGCCCCTGGCTCCTGTGTTACTTTGCTCCCAGGGCCACCTCACCAAGCCCTGCAGTGCCAATCAGGAGCAGATTCAGCCCTCTGAAGTCGCTCTGGCTCTGGGAGCCTCATTGCTGCTGCTTCTGATGGTGAACCAGACAGGAATGGGTCTGATAGATCCTATTTCCTAAGGCTTCTAGAGACCTGCTGATACTGTACTCCTGTACCAGCTCAAGTGCTGCCCTTCACAGAGGGGCTTCCACTGATCTGAGGTGCTCATTGCAAGGAGAATATTAAACCACACCTTCAGTAGGGGTAACTGCCCGGTGAAGATGAGAAAGCTGCAGTCTGGCCTCAGTAGCTCATTTTGAGCAGAGCCTCAAGTGAGTCATTGGATGCTGCTCCAGACAGCCAAGCAATGCTTCCCACATGGAGCAGTGCCTGCTGCTGGCATCACAAGCAGAGGGATGTAAGCCAAACCTGTCTGGGACCTCCAGGTCTGGATGGTCCCATCCCAGCTCATGGAGAAGCTCCATT
This sequence comes from Luscinia megarhynchos, assembly GCA_034336665.1. Lineage (NCBI taxonomy): Eukaryota > Metazoa > Chordata > Aves > Passeriformes > Muscicapidae > Luscinia > Luscinia megarhynchos. The sequence continues at coordinate 521,342 of CM067583.1, read as the reverse complement.
TGACAGTGAAATGCCTAAAGCCCTTTATTACTCCAAAGGATCTCCTGGCTGCCCAAGTGTCTGAGGCAAATCTGACACCAGCACTCAGTGACAGCACAAACTCCTGTGAGGTGACAGATGAAACCAAATCTGTGTTGTTTTTAAATGCCACCTGCATAAAAGCAGCCCAGCACACACAGGAGACCTGCTAAAGCAACAGGGAACACAAACACCAGGACACAGGCCTGAGACAACCACAACACCACATGGAAGCCATGAACAAAAATGTGTCTGGTGTTGCTGAGCCATCGCTCCAGGTTTAGCTCAACGTGTCAAGTTCAAGACAAACACTTAACACAAAGCCACTTCTGAGATTTGCAAGTGGGACTAAATCAAAGCTCCTACTTAAAATTTGGTTTCAGCCATGCTTTCCTTTCCCTTCCCTAGCCCTGACAGAGTTTTGGGGCTTTGCAGAGCATCACAAAGGAGTTCTTCCCCCTCAAAAAAGCATCTGGAAAGGGCTTCCTACAGCACAGCCTTGGTGAGGCCTCACCACTCAGGTGACCCACCAGAGATATCCCAGACAATGGCTGTAAGGAAGAGGCCACATCATGTTTGTTCCATGCTGGGGAGCCCTTGCTCTTAAGGAGGTGTAAGATCAGCACCCCCAGCCATGGCATTCCACAGCCAAGAGGCCAATAAACCCCAGACATCCAGACAAACCACAGCAAAGCAAATTCTTCCTTCTTCCAATCACAGCCCTGCTTGGAGCCACTGAGATGAAGTTCATTCCTCCCCAGGCACAGGGACATTTAGAGCTGTAACACAGTTGTTTTGTTAAACAAATTCATCATTAAAGTTTAGCCTTAAACTGGTAGAACTTGTTCTTTTTGCATGAGGGAAAACATGATGTGGGCAAGGCTAGAAAAAAATGTCAATACTCCTTTTCCCTCCCCCCCCATCCCTACAGTTAATACCATCATATCTCCAAATAAGTTAAAATGTATCTTGTAAGTTTTGGTAGCACCAAATTCTATCCCTTCCCTTCTTCTATCCCCATGTTGTAAACTGGAACACACTGGCCCAAGAGCATCACAGAATATTCTGAGTTGGAAGAGACACACAAGAATTATTGAATCCAACTCTAAATCAAAGCATAAAAGGGTTTGGCAAAAATAAGCATCAGCCTTCCCTGTGCATACATGAAAACCCCTTGCTCCTCTGGCATAGCTTTACACATCCATGAGCATCCACACACCTTTAGTAGCTCCCAGAATAATTTCAACAGCTAGATGTTGGGTTCCAAGGAGCTGCAACAAATCCAGAGTGCACACTGGACTCAGTGTGCACCTCCCCTCCTGTGCACGTATGGCCAACCTCCATCACAACCTGCTTTGTTCCAGACAGGGCAGTGAGCACAGCAGCTGCTGCTTTCTATTCGGAGCATTGGAGATTATTCTAAAATTGTACATTTAAATAAAACCAGTAGTTTTAATCCAGTATGCATGATTAAAAGCTATCCTTTCCACACAATGCAAGGATGTTTTCTTTCTTTTCAAAGCCCAAATCCAGTAAGTGAAACAGAAGAGATGTGTTACTTTGGCTGCAAATAATTTAAAAAATCCGGCTCAACATTCTGCTTGTCCATTGTGGTGTGTAATTGAGATACTCCTGTAGAAGAAAAGATTGCCCAGTCAGCTCCCTCTTCCACAGTTATGTGGGAACAACGATGCTCTTGGCTAGCAAAATAAGAAGAGCAAGATCTGCATTTCCACCTGCTTGTTCCAAGGCCTGGAGAGCTTCTTGTGTTGTAAAACCAGCACCGAGGATCCGGTCAACATCAGCCACAGGGAAAGCAGGGGATGGAGAAGGCCCTGTGGTCAGTCTGGTGGAGGCAGGTGGGGGGCTCAGTGGTGGCTCCTCACTCCCCCCCACCGGCCACAGACCTTCAGGAGCAGCACTGCCACTTCTCCCAGGTGCTCCTGTGCACAGGCTCTGGGTATCCTGTGGTGCTCCTTCACCTGAAGCAGATGTGGAGGAAACAGGTGTGCTTTGCTCTGAAGTTGGACTAGGTGGACTCTGAGAACCTCTTGCCAAAACCTCCCTCTGCTCTGGGCTCTGCTGCTGGCCAGGGGTGGCTGCAGAACTCACCTCAAACACATTGCTCTTACCTGAACTCTTCTGCCTCTCTAAAGCATCTCCCCCGAGCACAGGCTGCCCAGGCCGGGTGGGCCCGGTGCTGATGTGCTCTCTGCCAGAACCACAAGGCTGGCTCCCCTCTGCTCCTGCACCCTCAGACCTCGCCTCAGTGAAGGAACAGCTCTGTTCCTGGCTGCCTGGATCCAAGCCTTCCTGCTCACCTTCAGGAAGTCCTTTCTGCTGCACTGCTGGCTCTCTCTGAGCCATTTCCAGCTGTGAGACTTCATCCGAGGCAAGGATCTTACATTCTCCTTTCCGACTGATAACCAAAAGTTTGTGAAGCTCTTTCAAGGCTGATGCTAGAGGGAAACACAGCTCTTCTGAAGGTCTTCCTGGATCTGTTTCCAGCTGTTGGGTGCTGGAGGGGGCAGAGCTGTCTGCTGCCAAATTAGCCAACTCATGATACTCTGCAGGAATTTCACTAGTGCTTTTAGACTGGAGGGCATCACTGGTGGAAAGGGAATGACTCAAGGAGGATGGAGACTTCAGCAACTCCACCTCCATGGAGAAGGCCTCTGAGTTCAGGTTGGATATACATCTGTTCTCAGTCTGCTGCTTCTGCTGCCTTGCTGAGCTCTGTGCTTCAGCTGCAGCCTGCTCCACTGCATCTACTTCCATGGAGGCTTCCATGTGCACATGACTACAGGAGGCTGACAGCTGGATACTCCCTTTCACACAGGAAAGACCTGCTCTCTCCAGGCCATCTCTCATTTCCATGGGAGGATTTTCTGGCTGTTTGGCTTTTGCCACAGCAGGTTTCTCAACCCCACCAACACAGCAAGGAGGTTCTGGATCAGTTGTCTCAGTTTGCTGCTCAAGATGTTCCTTTTCTGGCTCTTTGCACATCCGATGATCTGTGGGAAGCTCATGCCTTTGCTCCTGCTCTGAAGACAGACAGATATCTTTATCCTGCCTGTGCTTGGCAGCAGTGTCATCCAAATTGACTTTTGTCACTTCCAGAGGATGCTCCTGATCTTGTCCTTTAGCATTACAATCCTTTAAAATGTCAGCACTAAATGTTTCTTTGAGTGTCTTCTGTGAAAGGCAAGCTGGATTGGAGCAGGTTCCACCTCCGGTGTGTGGGGAAGAGTCATTATTTGCCAAGGAAGAGCTATTGGAATGAAGCTGTGATACCAGAGGTTGTTCTTTTTCTGGGGTTTTCTGGTGTTCAGGTGAAGAGCTGACAGCTCTAGGATCAATGGGCTCTGCAAGGCTGGATTCGGATGAGCAAATTGAAGCAGGGGCAGAGACAGAACGATCAAGTAACTGATTTGTGGGATTACAGATCTTGGAATTTAGTCCTGAAGACTGGACTGGATTTTGAAACCCATCAGAAGCTGGTAATGAGGGCATTTCCAGTGAGGTAGTTTCTTTGTCACTATTCTCTATGGAAGACAGAACGAAAGGAGCAGTGAGGACACAGCAGGAGCACTGTGGCAGCACAAACTGGAACAGGTGGCTCTAAATACCTGGTCTGTGGCCCACTCCAGCTGTAGTAAACACACACTACATGCATCAAGGCTTCCGACGCTCTGTTTGGATTAGGAAACAAACACACCAAACTCTGTTAGCATTCAGAGCACACACCATGCATGGTTACAGTCCTGCACAGCTCCCCTCCTGCCTGCCTGGCAGGCTGCACAAGCTCCTGCCTCCCAGAAAGATCCTGCCTGGCAAATGTGGCACATCAAGGCAAGAATAACTCTGCCAGAGCACAATTTAAAGGTTGTTCTGTACTGTCTATGCCACAGAGCAGTCTGTGGGTATACTAGATGTTTGGTAAACTCTGCACAGTAGACCACATGTGTCTAGTGCCATACTCATCTCTTCTCCCTTTGGCTGGAGGTACTCAGGAAACACATTTCAGGGATATGGGAACTGAGATGGCAACACAGTTCTTGGCTTGTGCTCCCAGCAGTGCCATCAGACCCAAGAGAAGGTGTGCAAACACCAGCTGGCTGCAAAAGGGAAGCGTACAGATTGTAGGGGGAAAGAAATCTCCAAAAGAACTGCTGCCCAGGACTGGGAAGAGCAAAGCCAAGGAGAAGCAGCCAGAAGTCAAGCCCATCTTGCTGCTTCCTTGTCCTCACAGAGAGCAGATGAGTTGCAGATCTCCATCAGAAGCACCAAACACTGGCTGTGGTTATCAGGGGAGATTAAGTGACCTTATCTTGCTGACAGTCTGATCTCGCTGATGTATCATGGCTCTTGTGCTCGTTAAATCACTCACTTTGCAGGACCACCTGTCCTGACACCACAGCTCTGTCTGCCCAGGATCACACACCCACGTTCTGTGCTCTGTGATTTGCTGCCCTTTCCCTTCTCAAACTCAGTGGTCTTAAACACACCGCTGGTTCTGCTGGAGTCTCTTTACAGGAGTACTGGGGCACAGCTTGCCATGCCTACACCTCTAGCCATGATTCCCTTTAAATTCACCAACATGACAGAAATCTGCCTTTCTGTCCTCAGCCTTGTTCCTTTCATTCTCTGTTAACTAAAACCTGCTGTGACACCACCCCACTGCTCATCTTTCCTAACGGTGGCAAAGAGCTTTCTGACAGAGGATATGGATGAAAACCAGAGGGGATCCTTTCTGTTTCTATGTGGAGTAATTACATTCATGCTCTCTGCTCCCAAACCAACTCTTCAGGGAAGAAGCAGAACCATCTTTTGACCTGCTAGATCGTTAAAAAGGGTCTGATCAGACACATCAGGGATTTGCATTTAGGTAGCAGCAGGAGCTAGTTTGCTGCCAAGCACTCCTCAGTGTCCTCCTTCTCCTGGGGTAGCCTAAGGAGCTGAGTCCCAGCCCCACCAGGGATATGGATCCAGCTAAAACCAGGAACAAACTCTTCCTCACTAAGTGCACCATCAGGGATAAATTCCTCTCTGCACCAGGAGCAGCCTGAGTTGTTTGTGGTGGCAGTGACTTGGACTGAGGCTGCCTGGATAAAAAGGTGTGTGTGGGATGAACTGCCTGGCTACAGCTGCCAGGTTTGTAAATCCTCCATGAGCACAAAGTTCCCCAGTGGTGGGAAATTGGCATAAAAGAGCATCAAGACCTCAGAGTTAAATAAGGACGTGGAGGTCCTGGACCTCAGTGAAGCCACCAGGACTGCACCACCACCTCAGCTGCCTCCCATAGGTGCTGAACCACCAGCAAGGCGGCTGACAGAAATCACGAGGCTCCCTAAAGTGGCCTTCAGGGTATTAAATAAAGCTCAAGGATAATCTAGGTGCATCCAAAACAAGCACTTTAATAGCCTCCAGGTGCAGGCAGCCATTTGTGTTGTACCATCTCCTGGAAGCAGCACAAATTCCCGTTATAAGAGAACACACGTGTTGTGGGGAGCTGAACTTCTCCGGAGCTGCATCGCATTATCTTTCAGTTCCTCTTCCGTTTTCTGCTTTTTCTTTTCTTGGTTTTCTTGGTACCACCTAGCAGCAACTCAAGTTTTGAAAGAGAGAAAGAGGGAATGTGCTGACATTTTAGGATACAGCCAACAAAAGCCTATGGGCCAGAGGCTGGTGCTGTGTCTAGAACTGTCAGGACTGTCACAGTCAATCTGAACAAGAGCCACTTTAGTTCTGTGCCTCGGTGTTCTATGAGCATTAAGTGAACACACAAAATGGATTTTCTATTCCCATAAATCTTTTACATTCCTCTAGGGCTCAGCATCAATGGAAAGTGTTCCAGTGCTGACTAGCATGAACAAAGCCTCATGGTCCTTAGAACCATATGTGATACATAAGTAGCTTGGATTTAAGTCATTTCAGGCATTTTTCTATTTAAAAAAACTTGTCTAAAATGCTTTTATTGTAAAGACTCACAATTTGGGCTGAGGTTTGTTTGTTATTTAGTTCTCTTTCAACTATAATATCTGCAAAGCCTCATCCAAAGTGGAAATACATTCCAAAAGCTAACCCAGGCCCCACCAGGCTTCAGGTTTTAACAGAAAAAGAACTAATATTTACATCTGCCAGGCTGTGGGAACAGACAAAAGCCCAAGCTCCTGAGCCTGACCTTCAGCAACATCAAAACCCAATCACGAGGTCAAACCCATGTTTGTGTTTCTCTCTACTGGCTGCAATTCCAGTTAATAAACATTCAAATTTGGCTAGAAAAGTCACATATTTAAACAATTTCTTACTGATTCATTAAAGCCAGACCTTCCTTCTGAGGTTTATTATATTTCTGGAAAATTCATATTCTATGGATGGAAGAAAGTTGGCCAAAGAGAGTAGTAAGTGCAGTCCTGTGCTTCCCTTAATGTTATCAACTTCATTATTTGTAACTAACTGCTTACTCTTTGGGTGTTGAACAGTAACTAAGAAGTGTTAAAGAAAAATTTCAGTGCATTTCAACTAGTTAGATATACATAGATAGATAGATAGGCAGTTACATATAAATTTTAGTATCTAATGAATATCTAAAATAGATGGTTAAATCTTATTTTCTCATTTCAATTTTAAATATGGGCATGTTAGAGTCTTAAAAAATTAGCAAGAAAAATGTTGAAATCAACTTGATCAGCTTAAACCTGACCCAGCAAAGAGTTCTACATGTGTGTAGGATGCAGAATTTACTGCATTCTTTCAGAGGAAAATGAGCAGTAAAAACTCGAAGGTCTCTAGAGAACTCTTGGACATAAAATGTTATCTTTAAAAGTTTCAGAAAAGGCTTAAGGAATACAATCTGAGGTATTCACAGCTTCTCTGGAACAGCAGGGAAAAATAATGAACTTCCCCTTCAGCTAAAAGCTGAATTAAAGAAGGAGTTGAACAGAAAATTTGAGTTTCAGACTGTTTTTGGCTCATAGCTCAGCTTTCAGGTATTTTGGCTGAAAATAAAATCACTTCACTAAATTCTGCAGTTGCCAAAAGTCTGTGTAGCCATCCTATTTGTGCGGTGCACGGATTCCAGGGATACTGGGAACAAAACTGCAGGAGAGAGAAAGTTCTCTTCACAGGTCACCTTTAAGGCTGAGGACATGAATTCACCTGTTGAATCTCAGAGCAACTGCAAGGAGGCAAGTTCCCCTCCAAGGGCATGAGCACCATTCCAGGGAAAAATGCTGAAATAGCGCGAATTCTAAAAATTATCATGAACTTTTGTCACCACTACAACTGCTCTGTTTTTATGTGGTGCAGCCAATATGAGCAGGGTTTTGGGAGCCTCCCTAAAGCTGTGCTCACATGAAGCTGCAGCTGAGCCACGTCCCTCCCAGGCACTACATAGACAACCATTAACCTCCACGCTCTGAAAGCCAGAAAAGCAGAGCGGGTGGGAAGCTGCAGGGAGAGCACAAATTAGACAGCAAACAGCCCCGAGTGCCTTTGTGCAGGTTTTGCAGCCCAGAAAGGAAGAGAGAAGTGCACTCAGAAGCCACAAGCAAGAATAAAGCCCCTTCTCTCCACCCTTTACTGGCTGATCCTGCTCCCAGGAGCCGGAAGGGGAACTGCTCACAGACATCCTAACACACAGCAAAAAAAACCCCAAAAACCACGGGTTCCTATTTCAGCTGGGCTCCTGGTGGTACCTGCTTCCTCGACAGATTTCTGGATTGCCTCTGCCAGCTCCTGGTCGGCGATGTCCTCGGGCCGCACGTCGTCGCGGCCCGCGCCGTACGCCAGCCGCGCGCACTCGGGCAGCTCGCCCTCGGGCAGGAACGAGGTCTGCGAGCCCGTGGTGCCGATCACCAGCACGTTCTTCTTGAGATCGATGGAGCACTGCAAGACAGAGCCACGTCAGGGGCAGAGGCTCCTGGAGGAGGGGAGACACGGGCTCGGGCACTCCATCTGCAATGGGACGGCTCACAGCAGGTAAGGGTGGGCCAGGAGTACCAGCTTTAACCTAAGGGCCCTGTCTGACTCAATTTGTAATAAATCATTCACTTGGAAAGCTCTGAGCATCTTTGATCAGAGCAAAAAGCTCCAGGCAGCAGCCAGACACCCTAGAGCTGTCCATGATGGAAGTAGTGTATGTGCTTCCAGGCTGGAAGATAATCCACCCCCAACTCTTCCCAGGAAAATCATATGAATTCACAGGAGAGGCATCTATGTTGCACTTCTCACTAAACCTGCAAGAGCTAGGTAACTGTTTCAAAAGAGGTTTCGATACCTGATGCCTCTTAAGCATATCCAGTCCTAGGAGCATGTCCATGGGCTGCTCTTCAAGGATTGAGAAGGAGCATGCCAGGAAATCCCCTTCGATCTGCACCTGAGCTGAAACACAAGGGAGAGAAGTTCGCACTACAGCACAACAAATCTGCTTTCTGCTCTTCCACCTCCAGGGAAAGGTCTGGGCAAATCTGAAATCCACCATCACTCTGATGCACTGTTTTGGTCACATAAAGTCCGGCCCTGTGCAAGCCCCAGGACTGCCAGGCCTGCCATGGTCCTAGAATAATTATTTTAAAAGCTGATGTGCCTAAGGACCTCGAGTCCTGCTCCTCTGACCCTCCAAGCTTGAGCGGCTGCAAACAGTTTAATTAGAGCACAAGTCTAAGCAGCAGCAACAGCCAACAGAATTGATTTTTCAGTAATAAGGACAACATCCTCCATCCAGAAAAGCTGCACAAGAGCACAGAGAGGCTTCTCTTTCCAAAGAAGCAGCAAACACTGCACTGTGCTGGAACCTTTCCTGAGTAGCTCACCCTGCCCAGCTGTCCCACTCAAAACAGGGAAGGTTGTGGTGTTTCACATTCACCTCGGGTTTAGTCCCCAGAGAACGTGTCATCTATGTGTGCAGGAGCTGGGACTACCTCACCTCAAAGTGTAACAGTAATTCTATTAAAATACAGCACTAAATGAGACAGAAAACAGAGCTCTGTGCTCAAGACAAACAAACATATTGCAGATGCACTTTGATTTTACTCTGCAGGAGCTCCTAACAATTACAGCACCAATCCTCAGTGCCAAGATTGCAGGAAATGCAGTCAAATCCCTGCTAAACCTGTCCCAAAAATGCCAGTACTTACCTAAGTGCACTCTACCAATGATTTTCTGTGTCCCAACACCCTTAGCAATGCCAGCCCACCGCCGATCCACCAGCCTCATGATGTTGCACCTTTCAGCACAGGCTTGGCTCATGATGGTCATCTGAGCACCTACCAGCAACAGAGCTCGTGTTAAATCCTGATGGCTCAGCACAAACTTATATTTTCTCCTGGAAGAGTTTAAGATCCGGCACCCAGTAGCTGGAAAACCAATCCACTTGCCCCAGGGCATAAAGGCTTTCTGTGACTCCCACTGTGCTGACCTGGCTACCCACACACAGGTTAGCACTGACCATTACTGCAGGGATGGAACAACCCCAAGAACTTCCCCTTGCAGGATTTGGGATGGGAACCACCACATTAAAGGTGTGTGAAATTCCATCTGCAAAATGAGATAAGACACATGCACATGGCAGTGACCTTCCAGTAAAGGAAGTCCCAGAAACTATCCCAGGAGCCCTAATCCAGAGTGCTCCCAAACTGCTTCTCCCAACAATCTGCTCTGCTTGCCCAGGCTGTGCTCAGGGCTCAGTAAAGTGCTCCAAAATCTTCTCATGCAGTGCTTTATTATAGGATTTTTTTGAGAAAACTATTAGAATGTTTACTGTTGCCCTCAGGAGGGAGAGTGTGGAGAAAGCACCTGAGTCCACAAAGGCTTTCACAGGGTGTCCGTTGACTTTGCAGTTGATGTAGAGCATCACCACCTGCCCAAAGCTCTCAGGTGCCTCTTCCATTGCTATTGTCATGTTCTCTTCAATGTTTTGTTGCCTGAATTTTGAGGAGAAGAGAGAGAAAAATCAAAATTTCTGTCAACCAGGCCTTGTAATATCTCTCTGACACACAGAGCTGGAAATTCCACTTGCTGCTGTTCACCTTAGAAACACACATTTAAACCACAGCAAAGGCTGCTTCCTTAGTGAAACACAGACCTGGGAGCTGAAGATTGCTAGGAATGACCTCAGCTTAGTCCAGAGACACTGGCACACTCCCTAGCAGCCACTGCCCCTTCCAACCCCTGCCTAGCTCCTGACAGCCCTGTGTTGCCAACAGGAACCTGCCATCCATGTTAACCTGGAGAACTCAGAGCAAAAAACCTGTGGATTCATTAGTCATGCCAAGGGTACATAGAGATGTTGCCAATAGCTACATCATTGGAATCCCACACAGCAGCTGAACATTAAAATCTTCAGGTTTCCCTGGTACCTTTCCTTTTTCAGGCATCAGAAGGGAGGGAGGTGAGCAAAAGGGCAGAAAGAACACCATCATGAGCACCAGCCCTTGGTGCAAATTCAAGTCAACAGAAAAAATGCTCTTCAAGAAATCCCTCACAGCCCCAGATAATCTTGGAAGTGATGCACATCCATAGTGAGACTGCATCCAAAACGGCTTTATCTCCCCAAAACAGGGGAAAAGGCTTAAATTCTGATGCCATTTCATTTTTCACTGAGTAGGGTGTGAAATCTGGGGATGGCTCAGCCCCAACAGCTGCAGAACCTTGGGCACATCCCCATTATCTGTCCCTCATCTACGGAAGAAGGGAAGCGAGCAATGTTTCACTATCTACAAACGTCTATTTTCTGCACTGCTGAGTGTTTATCTGGCACCAACACCTTGTCAGTCGTAATGTGAGAGCACTGCTACCACTAGTGAATTCTGGTTCTGACCAACAGTGGGTCTGCACCAGACAGACACTGTTATCAGGAAAAGCCACCAGCCATGAACCAACTCCAGGATTTACCACTTAGTTGAAGAAATCAAGCCTCAGCCCAACACAAGCACATCTGGAAGGCAGCAAGAGGGAGTGAGCTGATGAGCAGGATGCATTTCTGGAGAACCTCTCCTCAGTGAATTAGCCAGACACAGAACAATTAGCAGGATGCAAAACCAAATCTCGAGGGCATCTGGGAGAAACAACACCATGTTGCTGTGCAGAGCTCAGCTGGGAGACAGCACCAGCCCAGCTCTTGGGCTCAAAATGCCTCAGGCACCAGACTCACACCTCTTAAGAGGAGATGTGCTTTCCACACATCTCCTGGAAAAGTGCTCCAGTCTCAGGAGTGAACCAGTTCAGGCAGCTCCAAGACATCACGTGCACAGACAACAGTGCTGTCACCTCATATCACACAATCCCAGAGTGGTTTGGGTTGGAGAAACCTTAAAGCCTACCAGTGCCACCCCCTGCCATGGTCAGGGACACCTTCCACTATCCCAGGCTGCTCCAAGCCCTGTCCAACCCCGAATACTTCCACAACTTCTCTGGGCAACCTGTGCCAGGGCCTCCCCACCCTCACCAGGAGCAGCACTCAGTGGTCTCAGCTGGACACATCTCAAGGACAGGGTGCACCTCCACACTCCTGAATCCCAACCCTCCCACGTGCAAAGATGGCCCAGAGCATCACCCTGCAAACAAATGCTTTGTGTCAAGGTGTGTGTTTAGATTCTGTCTTCTCTGAGGAAAAAACACCATGGATGGAAGCACACAGCAGTTTTTTTCTCTTCAGAGAGGACCCCAAAGCCCACAAAACTATTTTGGCTTGTTACCTTATGTCTTCTTCTATCTTGGCCTGTGCCTCGAGGTCAAAGGGGTCGGCGGAATAGAGGCGGATCCTCTCCTGCTCGCGCCGCGCGCGGTCCTGCTGCTGCTCCAGCAGCACCCTGGTGAATTTCTCTGCAGCAACAAGGAAATCAAGAAATGCTTTTTACTGGAAATTACTCTTGCAAATCAAATTCTGGCACAGAAAACACTACTTTTGATGCCAGCTGAGGAATAGACTCAGCAGCACACAGAAAAAAGCTTCCTCTGAAGGCAGCATGGACAGACCTCAGAGGATCAGTGGCAAACTTGGCAACCTGCCGAGACGAAAAGCAACTGGACAGAGCTTGCCCTCCTACCCAAACACTGCACAATCAAACTCAATTTCCTGGCACATACATTTTTATAGGAAAAGAAACCCAACAACCTAAAGGCTAACAACAAAACTTCCTTCAAAGTTTCAAGCAAAATGGCAAAAACAGAGATTACAATCCCCAAAGCTGATTGCCTACCACTGGAACCAGGAGATAGCCAGGTCTAAATGCCCATTTTAACACCACAGCTTTTCCAGATGGCCTCTGGCCATTTTTTACACTTGAATAGGATCATGTACATCCCCAAAAGGACTTGGCAGTCCGTGCAGGTCTCTACACAGGGGAGGTCTGGCTTTGCTTACAAAGATGCCGTTCCCAGGAAGCAGCTCTGGCTCAAAGGCCGTTATGTGCTCAGGGAGGCATTGGGTATATTTGACTGTTGGATTTTTGAAAACAGGCTTCTGTACAGCAGGTGCCTTCATCCAGCACAGCCACAGGGCACGGATCTATGCAGATATTTGGGAATCCAAGCTGGAGCTGAGCTGTAGAGCTGGATCAGTGCCCAAACACTGCCAGTAGCAGCAGTGCAGCACGACAAGGGCAAAACACAGCCCAAACCACTCCCTCCTGACAGTCCAATGCAGCAATTTGGAAATGCACATGTGGGTCAAAGCTTGATGTGTACAGACCAGGCAGAACAGCAGAGAAGCCAGTTCTGGCTGTCTTGGGCTTAACCTCTGGTTTCCTGTGCTAAAAGCAGCACCCCTGCTTAAGGTGATGGGAAAAACTCCCAGCAAGATGTATGAAAAAGCCTGAGAGTGCAAAGAATGTAGCTTCAGCTCTGGATATGAACCAAAGACAGAGTTAAAACAGGTTGGCAATATCCATGGAAGCTCCTCTCTGGTTTCCTCTAACAGAGAGAAATCACTCAGATGTAACCCTGAGAGTGGATAAAATCTCCTGCTAGAAGCGACTTCTCTTCATTTATTTCTCTGCACTCAACAGGATCTGTTTCCCAACTAAACATCTTGCAGAGGTTCAGAAGCTCATCTGCTGCTACTCTAAACTCCTCTTTTTTCACACCTAAAGGACACCACAGGAAGAACAAGGGACCAACATCAGCTGCAGAGGAAGTGAAGGACGAGGTTTCAACTGTGCCCAAAACACGCAGACACTTCCAACATTAACAGAAACTTATGCATTTATGACTATTTCTACTGAGAAAGTTCCTAAAAGCCATGCCCTTGTTCTTTTGCCCTCTCCCTTTCTGCAGTTCATTTCCACAGCACATGATCACTATGGACAGAGCTGGGCTTGGAGTGTGCTGCTGAGTCTCAGTAGGATCTGGGATGCAGCAAACACACCACCTTTATTGGAAAATGTGCAGTAACGAGTGCCTTAGTGTAAAAACCAGGAGCTGAGTCACTTTTGTGTTCACAGACATCCAAATTATCTGTGCATCTGATATTTCTGAGTAGGAGATATTAAAGAGGATATTAAAGATGCCAGGCAGGAGAAATGTACCCAGAAACTGAGGAACTCTTCCTTGAGTGCTCCCAACTGGCCCCTTTTATCTGCACCATCAAGGAGCCTGCAGCTCACCCCGGGGCAAGCCGGGGCTGCCTCCGCTGGGAGGAGCTGACCCCGCCCAGCCCCAAGCCCAGCTCACCGAGGTCCCCGCTCAGCAAGGCCTCGGCCAGGGGCGGGTTGCGCTCCTTCAGCAGGGACAGCTCGTGGGGGTTGGCGAGCAGCATCTCCCGCAGCAGCGCCGGGTTGTCCAGGCCCTGGGGGAAGGAGGGCGCGTCCGGGGGCGAGGGGCGCGGGCGCTGCGCCGGGGGCGGCGGCTGCTGCGCGGACGTCCCGGGAACGGCGATGCTGCTGAAATCTATCCTGGGCAGACCTGGAAGGAAGAGCACAGGACTCGCTGCTTCACCGGTTGCAGTTCTGTTGGAAAAACCACGGGAAGGATGAGCTGCCCTCGATGCTGCACGACAGCAGATTCCTCGTGTCGGAAGTGCAGCCACGTCCCCGGGTTACTGGGTTAGCAACGCTGGTGCATTTATGTAACTGGTCTCGTCTGTCTGCCCCATTTTTGATCCCCTGAAATGCACTTGCTGACTAGCTATTCCCAGCTTCATAAATGTGAATCCCTCATGGAGGGACTGCAGGGCTAAAACCAGTGGCTCTGAGGCACCTCAGAGTCTCTTGGGTTAAAAAAAAGCAGGGGGAAAAAAACGTAGTAACGTTCCTGCAGACCTGCATTGCAGGTACCCATCCTCCAGCTGAGGCAGGATGAGGACCTCAGCAATGCTTCCACGCCCTTCTCAGCCTGTGGCACCTTTTCTAGGGATATTTTATGACAGGGATTTGCTAGAAGTGGCTGTGGAAGGCAAGAGAGAGGTGCAGGGCTCTGCTCAGATATTCCCAGAGGAGCCTTTGGAACACACATACGATTAAACCACTGGGTTTGGCAAGATGTGGCTGCTCAGGGAATCTGCCACAGGACAGATATGGGACACACATCCATAAGAGGCTGTCCCTCGGTCTGAGCCACTCACACCTGTGCCATCGCATCCAGTGGGAAGGGAACCAGTGACTGTAGGAAAACTCACACACCTTTACCCAGCCTGCTCTGAACCAGTCACCTGCTCACTGCCTCCACACCTCCCCAAAGGAACAGTAAAATGGTATTGGCTTCCTCAGAATAAAACACCGACTAGGAAGCTCTCTGGGTCATTTACACACCCTCCCTGACTCACCCCAGCCACCCCCCCTCCCTCAGCACTTTGCGCAGAAGGTGCTAAAGGCCACCACAGGGGCTGGGTGTTGATGAACCTCTGCAGCTCAGGCAGTGCTGGCAGCGAGCCCTCCTCACCTGGGAAGCGCAGGGACGGCCGTGGCTCCACGCTCTCCTTCTGCCGCAGGATCACCACGTCCCCGTCCTTCAAGCCATACGAGGCCAAGGACCTGTTGTTGTCGGTCAGCGGCCGCTCCGCATAAACAATCTGTGCCACGAGAGCCAGCAGCATCCAGCAGAGAAAACGTTTGGAAAAAAAAAAAAAAAAGCAAGATGTTATTTTGTTATAGAGGAAAGAAAAACAAAAAGTTCCAGTAAATTCTCTGGATTAATCTCAAGCTTTGGAAAGGAAGGTGTGATGTCCTCACAGGCTCGGCCTCAGGCACTGCAGAGCCTCAACACGTTCACAGCTGGACAACACAGGACTGGTCTTGCTGAAATCCAGCTGTGGTTTGACAACTGGCACCGCAGAAAAGGGCTGTTGCTCTCCCCTGATCAGAGGCCAAGATCATTAGAAGCAAGCAAGTCTTGACCGGGACTGTCAGTCCACATTCCCAAACTCCAAACCCCATGATTACACAAGCCACAGACGTTTTCTGCAGCATTCCCTGCCCCAAGTCATCACCCACTGACCCCGGACCAACTGCAGACATGCCAGCAGCACCCATCCAGGTAGATCCAGCCCAACATCCATCACTCTGCCTCTTCCCACAACACAGCTACCCAGAATAACCAGTTTTACAGGGACCTCAATCATTAGCTCAGTGCTTTCCAGTTCACTCCAGTGATGTAACTCTCCAGACTCAGGGAACCCACAGGCCCTGCTCCTGAGACTGCCATCAGCCCATGCAGGGAATTAACTTCTTGTGACTATAAAACACATATATCGCATCCATTTTTGATAACCTGGTTTAACAAGGGGTCCAAGAACATTGGACCTGTAATACATACAGAGGCCCTAAGTGGTGGGAAAGCCCAAAATGTAACATAAAGCTGGAACAGAAGCTCCCAGAAATGGTATCTGGCACCAGGAAGGTTTCTGTGCTGTCACTGGAGCACAGCGACACCAGGCAGAGCAGCCCAGCCACCTCCTGCCCTGGCAGCAGCCCAGAGTAGGGAGAACTTGGCCTAAACCCCTCAGGCACATGATCAAATTTCACAAATACCACCTTGTTTAGCCAAACCACGTCTCTTTGGGGCTGGAAAAGGCCAGTTCAGCAACAACACATTTTCCACAGGTCAGGACTGGCTCAGCCACGTGGGAGAAGCTTTCACAGTCCTGATGTGGATGGGCTGTAGCTCTGCCTGATGCTATCACAGGGAGCAGATACAATAAGATCCCAAAAAACCAATCACTACTTGTCTTAAGGTCCAGTTGACATTACAGACTTTCACTGCTTCACTCCAGCAACTCCAATACCTTACACAGACTCTCCCTGCAGCACTTGGCAGTGGTGACCCATTGTCAGCAGCAGTGCCAAGGCAAGACAAGGCCGGAGGAACACAAATGACCAGAACCTTGTGGGGCAGCAGTCAGAGAGCTGGGGAAACACACAATGGAACCAGGCACGAGCTTCCTGCCTCCTCCTCACCACCACAGTGTGCAGCCTCAGCGCTGCCTCACACACCAGCCCTCCCAGGGCCCATGTGCAGATTTGAGTGAGTGGCCTCTACCCCACACGACACCAGCGGCACCATCAAGGTCAGCGGGTGCTGGCAGAACCCAGCACAGCCTCTCATGTTACTGGCCTGAGTCGGTGCCGCAGCAGCAACAGCCAGTGTGTTATAAACCCCAGCAGCACACCCAAATCTGAAATGGCAGATTCCTTGTGCAGGCACTCTGGAAGAGACGAGTTAATCAGTTTAAGTGAGGCTTTACCTCTGTCATCTTGCTGGGATTGGATTTATGAGCGTTCGGCCTTACATCCCAGACAATGAATTAAGCGCCTGGCACTCGCGCCACATCCATTAGCAGCACAGATTAATCCACTCCTGACCCATTCTGCTCCACTCTTAAAACAAACTGATTGGATTTTGCTGCCTTTTGATTGTCTGGTTCATGGCAGCTCTGCCGGCTGGCAGGCACCAGACACCGGCTCTTCTGGAGGTGACTCAGACAGGGATGCAGGCACTGATGGATTCACTGTGCATGATGCCAGAGGGTAGAACCTTCCCATGGAGCAGGGAACCCCAGCCAGGATTGCCAGACACCACCTGCAGCCATCAATCAAGCCAAATCCTGGACCCATCAAATATTCCTGAGCATGGCACAGATGGAGGGCACAGAGAGAAAATAAAGGAAGAGAAGGAATGAAGAGTGTGGCTCTGCTGAGAGCCTTCTGTCTCCTCTCCCAGAAAACCATGGCCTTGGTGTGTGGAGGAGACTGGAAAGTCAGATTATTTTCCCTCGCCTTGTCCAGCTCCTCTTATCACCACAGCCACCAGCAGCCGCCTCTGTTATCTCACCGACCTGTGCCCACAGCCGTGCCTCCAACACCTCAGAGCTGCTGCCCCACCCCAAACTGCAGCACCGGAATTCACTGCCCAAACCAGCAGAGAACAAGGCTGGGATGAACCCTCCTCCACACACTGAGTGGTTTACTCCACCCTGCATCACCCTTACAACGAAATTCATCCTCTCTAGTGCCAACACAGCACCTTCAATGCAACATTCACCTTGGCTGAGGAAAAAGGGCAGAAAACAGCCAAGTCTGGTAAGTGTAAAACGGCCAATTTGCGATTTAACAATGTAAAATCCTTTCACTCAAGAAGCTGCTTCACTGATAACTTGTATCTTTATAACTTTCTCACATAATCGTTGATCATCAGGTGCAATCCCTACCCTGTCCCCAGCCCAGCACTCTGAGCGTGGAAGTTCTGCAGCTCAAAGTCAGCCTTGGACACCTCCAGGGATGGGCACTCCAAACCTCCCTGGGCAGCCCCTGCCAAGGCCTGATCACACTTTCCATGGGGAAATTCCTCCTGCTGTCCAACCTGTTCTCCCCATTGCAGGTCCTCAAAACACCTCCCACAAACACCAAGCAGAAAGAGGAGAGAGAGGAGCAGGAAATAACTGCCTGGAAAACACAACACGACAAGGCACAGGATGATGCACGAGTGGCAGATGGATAAGCAGAAGGAAGGCAGAGGTGGCTACAAAAGCGCAGCGCCGCTCCCCTCGCCTGGGGCTGGCAGCACCCAAACCCCACACAGGTCAGCTGTGCTGGAAAAACTCAAACAGGGGAACTCCTGACAAAAAATACATGCAGAGGTGAGCCCTCATTATCCTAAACCAGGCCCGGAGCTGCAGGTCACCATGACACAAGGGACAAAGGTGACAGTGAGGAGTTTATGCTCCAGTTCATGCCTGGAGAGGTCAAAGCCACGGCAGAGTTCCCCTCACAGAGGTGTCCCCAGACCTAGGAGCTCACTGGTGGCTGTGATACAGCCATGGGAGGAGCACAGAACCTTTGTGTGAGATGGGTTCTCCCTTTCCACCTGCCCAAAAATCAAGAGTTTTTTTCCTAAAACAGAACCCACGCTCTACCTGGATTTTCTACCCCTGCTCTGAGACTGTTTCTCTCTCATCACCAACCTCCCGTTCCAAAATACAAGGCTCTCCCAAGGCAGAGGGAAAGCCAAACGTCGGGAACCTGCTGGGTGAGGGACACCACAGCTCCAGAGGCTGCCCCTGCGGCAGCTCTTCCAGCGCTGACTAATCCCGGCTTGGCTGGAAAAACACTTTGTTAATTTGGACGGGGAAAAGGCTCGGGAAGCAAAAGCCACCACTGCAAAACTCCACAAACTCTGCCAGGCATGGCCGGCGCCGAGAAAAGGAGCCGACACAGCCCTGCCCAGGACAAACGAGGAGGAACGGCCAAAAACGCGGGACTGAACCCAAAACATGAGCCAAGCCCAGACAGATGGCCCAGAGCCGCCCCCACACACAGCCTCCCCCATGTTTTGGCACACGACTGAGCCCTGAATCCGGGCTGGAAGGGGACATTTGCTGGGAAAACCACACGGATGTGCCTCTTCGGTCACTACACCTGTGTAGAAAAAAGGGAGGAAAAGACTGAGTGTGCCCTTTCCGCCCCAGACCGGGCAGCGGCTCGATGGGATAAATAAACCCTTTCCCGAACATTTCAGTCTCCCGGGGTTTGAGGAGCCCACGGGCCACCACCTTCCCCGCGCTCCGACTCCTGTTCCCCTCGCTCCAATTCCTGCGTCGTTGAAGCATCAGATTCCTCTGAAACCTCAGCATAAAACAAACCAAAACAAACCCACATTATTTTCTCCCTTTCAGCTGCGCGGCGGGGAGGAACCGAGCCTTTCCCGGAGGGACCACAGGTCACCAGGGACTCGGAGCCCTCTCCCGAGTGGAGTTTAGGGAAAGCGAGGCGTTTCTCCTCAAACCCGACAGGTCCGCGACAGGAGGGACCGGGAGGGATCCACCTCCCCAAACAGCCCCAAACTCCGGACGGGCGGGGCGGATCCCGGGATCCGACCCCGCGGGGCGCGGGGGATACGGCCGCTCCCAGCCCAGGAGACCCCGATCCTGCGGGAGAAGGGCGGCACGGTCGCTCCCGGCCCGGGCGACCCGGCCCGGGGACACCGGCCGGGCCCTCCCCGGCGCCCGGGGCGGGGGCAGGCCCTGACCTGGCTCTCGGCCGCCGGGATGCCAGACTCCAGCTCGCAAAGGGCGCGGAAGTTCTGCAGCTCGAAGTCGGCGTCCACCTGCAGGTTGAAGGTGATCTCGGAGCGGTCGCGGCGCAGGCAGAACACGGTGAGCAGCATGGCCGCCCCCGCCCGGACCCAGACCCGGACCCGCCGCCGCCGCCGTCAAGCGCCGCCGTCGCAAAGCACCCGCCCCGCCGGTCAGGCGTCAATCGGGGCGGCCCGGCCAATCAGAGAGCGCGAACGGGAGGCCCCGCCCCTCCCGCACGGGTACGTGGGCGGGGCCGGAGGCGCCCGGGTGTCACCGCCGGTGCCGTGTCCCCGGTGCGCCCCTGGGGTCCGGGTGTGCCACGGTGTCCCCGGTGCGCCCCTGGGGTCCCTGTGTGCCACGGTGTCCCCAGGGTTTCTCTGGGGTCCGGGTGTGCCACGGTGTCCCCGGTGCGCCCCTGGGGTCCCTGTGCCGCCAAGGCACCCCTATGCCCCTGGTGGTCCCTGCACCCCACCTGCTGCCCCCCAAAGCCCCATCATCTTCTTCCTCTTATTCACTGGCACCTCTGACCCATCACTCCCAATGCAATTTCTCCACCTTCCATCCCAAAACAGCCCAGGTGCACCTCAAAAGCCACTCACTCCATCTCACACTTCTGCCGCCTGCTTCAGCTCCTCCACCCTGGTTTTCTTGGGATCACATCTTCCAGCTGTTTTTTTTCCCCTAGATCCCTCAGTGTGCATTAGGGGGGTGATCCCTGGCCCTTGCCGAGCCTTTGGTGTGTCCCTCAATTCACCTGTGTGCATTATGGAGCACGGTGGGTTTGACATGCCCTGTCCTCCTCCGTGTGCCTTTGGTGACACATGTGCTTTCTGGGGTGTCCCAAGTCCCCGCTGTGTGCCCCAGACTGCCCCTTTTGCCTTTCAGCACTCTCCAGCCTCAGCACAATCCAGCTGCTCCCTGCCAGCCCACCCCTGGGGAACACTCGCAGCAGGGAGAGATGGGGACACAGCCCTCAGCTCCGGGAATGCATCCAAATGCCCCAGGCCACGAATTCACCTCACTCCCACCCAGGGTGAGAGGAACGAGACTTTATTTTGAACTGGGAGTTAATCTGCAATCCAAATCATTCCAACCCAACTCCAGCCCAAATCATTCCAACACAACTCCAACCCAAATCATTCCAATAGTGGAGCGAAGCAAACATCAAGACTCATCTGTAAACACCAGAAGCATTCTGGTCCCACGTTTGCAGACACTTTGGCAACAGATTCTCCCCCCAAAATTTAATTTTCATTCTCAATAACCTCCCATGTGTAAAAATAAAAAAGACCAAACACAGCTCACAGCACATCCAGCACCCACCAGTTCTCACACGGATACACAGGAGGCTCTGAGCACTGCCCAGTCCTCCTGGCACCGGGAAAAGGCTCCCACAGGGAGCTCAGTCAGATTTCTCCTTCTCCTTCATGTGCAGAAAGACAATGCTGAACATGAAGAGGCCGACCATCATGGAGAAGGCACCAGCGTAGTAGGGATATGCCGAGGGGATGAACCGCTCGTACTGCGTGTGCTGGAGGGGACGCACAGACACCTGGAGGGGACAGAACAGCCCTTGCAGTCCTGCAGCCTGGGGCAGCCTTTCCTCCTAGGAGGGCGGGATTCACTCCCTCATGCTTACCTGTGTGGAGGAGTAGAGGTGGGTGTATCCCAGCCGGTTGTAATCCACTTTGAACTGGAACACGCCGTAGACGTCCGGCAGCTTGAACTGCACGCTGTATTTGCCACCTGAGGGAGAGACAGGGGTGACACTGAGGGGACACGAGAAGCTGTGGAAGGTGAAAACACTCCCAGTGTGGGGCCAGGGTAGCGATGGGGACAGCCTGTTCCTCTTGGGGGGAACCTCCCACTCCTCTTGACCGGGACCTACCGTTCCTCTTGAGGAAGGTGCGCACGAAGGGGTCGATGCGAACGAACTCCAGCTGGATGTCGTCCCCATCGAAGGGCACCCACTTGCCGTCAGTGAGCTTCTCGATCACAATGCTGTACTCCTGGGACAAATTAACCAGCAATGCCTGAAAGTGAGCCTTGGCCCACTCCAAGCTCCAGTGCTCCCCAAACCCTGTCCCCGGGCAGTGCCCCGCCCCAGGCTGGCAGCCTCACCACGAGGTCAGTGACGGTGTAGGCGTTGGGCGGCGCCAGCTCCCCGACGCGGTGGTGGGACACGGCGCCCACGCGCAGAACCCCTTCCTCCTTGAACACCCAGCGGGACAGGGCCACGGCCAGCTCGTAGTTACCTGTCTGGGAGTACCTGTGGAACAAGGGAGGCTGAGACAGCCAGGAAAATACGTGGCCCAACCCAAACCGAACAGATGTGAAAGCAACACAAACTGAGCTGAGCTTAAAGGAAGGAGTTACTTTCCAAAGCGCTTTGTTCTGCAATGGTAAAGGAGGCGTCACCCCAATTCAATTCAAGCTTTCTGCTCCTTCCCAAAACATAAACATTTGTTGCCTCTCTTCTCAAAGCACTCCCCAGACATTGGCAGGGGAGCCAACACACCTCTTGGAGTTGGGAGTGGCTTTCTGCACGGCAGAATTGAAGAAGGCATCACTGAAGAAGTCGAGGGAACCGCTGAAGATGACGCGGGCGTTGTTGCGCGCCTGCAGCCCCGCGATCAGCAGCGTGTTCTTCCCCACCGCGTGCGGGTACTGCGGAGCAACCAGGGGGAACAGGGCTCAGCCCACTTGGGGATGCATAAAGAAGAGTTTGCTGTGGGGTGGGACAGTCTGGCTGTAGTAGCAATTGAGGAGTAACCACAAAGCTCAGAAAAAGCAGGAATAAGATTCTGCTATCACTCCAGCTGGGATGGATGCTTTGAAGAAGAGATGCTTTGATCTAGGCTGGCCTCTCCTCCAGAGCACGGAGGACATGTGTCCCTTACACTGAACACCTCCTCACCAGCAGAAAGCAGAGAGGCAGGCAGAATCGGGAAGCAGCCAACAGCCCAACCCTTTCAAAATCCATCAGGAGATCAAACACTCCAGGATTTTCCCAAGCAGCTCAAGTTAGAGGGACTAAATTGCAGAAGAACATCTCAAAAAGAGAGAGAAAGGAAGGGAGCGTACCTGAGTGATGGGCTTATCTGGGAAGAAGGAGTAAGAGGTAGAAGAGCCAGTCAGGATATCCAGCACAAGTGGGTTGTCGGGATCAGCCACCATCCTTGCAGGAAAAGCCATTGTAAGCAGATGAACACTCCCAGTGTCCCCACACCCAGAGGAATGTGTGGCCACCTGCTCAACCCCATAGACCTTCTCACCCTTCTACCTGCTAAGAAACTAAATTTTTCCTCCATTATTTTGCTAGGAACCATTCCTAAGTCAACAACTAAATTACTTTGGAGGATTTCCTTCTATTTTTGTTTGAAATCAAGAGAGATTTGTTAAGCTCACATTAAGAGCCCAACAGGCTCACCTAGCAGCAACACCTCAGGTTCAACTGCTCTTTCCCCACCTCACCCCCTGCTGCTCACCCAACTCCTCGGAACAGGATGGGGTTCAGTGCTGCTTTCCCCACGATGGTTGGGGCCTTCAGCAGGTTCTCAGTGTCGGCCACGATGAGTGTGTGCTAGGGAAACAAGAGAGATCTATGTGAGGTGCAGCGGGGTCTAATGACAAACAACAGCTCCTCAGGTAAAAGTTTGTTTTTACAGACAATTTCAACTGTTGGGTGAACATTGTAGTTCAATTAAAAAGCAAAACAGCATTTTTGTGTTTCTCATCAAACGAGGTAAATACTGATCTTCAAAGAAATATAAACCGTCACTTGATAAAGGCAGCAACACCTACAGTGTTTTATTTCCCTGTATTTAGCAACCCTCATCCTCAAATCAGGATAACATGCACATATGTACTGTTTCAACAGTTCACCTCAAACAAAAATTATCAGAGTACATCCAGCTCAGACCTTAATATATGTCTTAATTTTAAAGTGCTGGATTACACCAGGCAGGCAAAACTGTAGAAATGTTTGTGTTTCCACACTGATCTGAAAATCCAGAACTGAAAATCTCCCTTCCCACACCTGAAGTGCTGCACTCAGTGCCTTACAAACTTCACATTCAGGTGAAATTCCCCCTCAGGCTTCAGAACCAGCATTAATCACAGTCCCACTGTCTGCACACAGTGACCATGTGAAACCAGAGCCTGAAGGATCCTGACAGCAGCAGAACTGAATGTTGCAACATGGATTATTTCCCACTTTCCTGGGAGGAGGGTGGGAGAGAAGGGATAGAGAAAAAATGGGAGCACAAGGAGAGGATTCATCCCTAAAGCTGTGCACCACGTGCTCATTAAAGCAGCCAGAAGTAGCAGGCACAGCCACTACCTGGCCAGGGTCGGAGACGTCGTAGTTGTGGTGGTCAATGACCGCTGTCCTCTCCTCATCGAACTCGATCCCACACTCGCTGCCCAACTCCCGCAGGGGGTCACCTGCAGGGACACAACGGGTTCTCTGTCACAAGACACAGAAACTCAACAGTAAATTCAGCTGAGAGTTGTGTGTTCAACACTCTGTGAGCCAAACTCCAAGGAGCAATGTGACCTCCCCAGCTAAATTCTCACTGAACATGTTACTAAAGGCATGAATCACCCATTTCCTCCCTGAGCAAGCCTTGAGGGGCACAAGGAGCAGCTGGTTTTGCTGCAGTGAATTAATTCTCTGGAGGAACCCCTGCACTCACCGATGTCTGAGCTGGCAGCAACAAGGACGCTGCCGCCGCCGTCGATGAACGCGGTGATGGTCTCCACATTGATGTTCCCACCAAAGTCTGAAAGCAAACACCAAGAATTCATGGCTACAGCTCAGAAATAATCCCCCAGCAGAATGAAACCACAGCAAACCACCAAGTCAATGGAAGAACTACCAATAAAGGCTGGGACAGAGCTGCAGTTTGTTACTGAATACATCCAAAGCATAGGACTTAACTAAAATTCACAAAACATTCAAAAAATGCCACCAAGCTCCAGTTTTCGCCCTTCACATTTACCTTCTATGGATGGGGAGAAGATGATGAGGTTGTCGTACAGGAATTCCCCGTATTTTATCAGGGACAGGCCGGCATCATCTGCTGTCCGGAAGGTGAGGTCGAAGCCCCTGTCTGCAGCCAGGAAACAAAAGTGACAACTTCTGCATGCCATGAAACCACACAGGGAGCAGCAAAACAGCAGCAGGATCCAGAGGTTTATTTCCCCAGTGAAGGAATGTTTTGAAAAAACAGGCTTAGGGACTTTTTAAGAGCAGCACCTGAGAGTTCCCACATAAACCCAAGGAGTGGATCGCTGATGTCAAAGGATGCCCTGCTGTCAGCCCTAAAACATGGACTCATGCTGCAGGGGAGCTAAACACAGACACAGTGGGGAAAACAACCCCCATCTCCTGCCTCACTCTGACCAGAAGATCCCAAACAGCTTCCCTCCCCCTCCAGGGAACCCCAAGCACGGCCCTCTCCCCTAGGGGACCCTCATCTCTCCCCCATCCTGATGAGAGGAGTCCAAGCGCACCCCCTTCCAGCAAGGGACCCCTGGCTCCGCCCTCAGCCCAGCCACAGGACTGCAATCTCTTCCCTCGGCCTGACCCAAAGACCTCAGACATCCCCTTTTTCCTCAGGTAACCCCAACCTCCCTCATCCTGACCCTGGCTTCCCAACCCCTCCCGGGATCCCGCCGCGGCCCGCTCTGTACCGGCGAGGCTGCGGAAGAACATGGAGTGCGTGTCGCGCAGGTTCCCGTTCTCCAGCAGCACCAGCGTGCGGGCCCCCCCCTCAGCGCCCGCCGCCAGCACCGCCAGGAGCCCGCACAGAGCCACAGCGCCCGCCGCCATCTTCCTCCCGGCCGCCGAACCACCTCAGAGGCGGGCAGCCTCCAGCCAATCAGCGCCGGAACCGAGGAGCCGTCAGCCAATCAGCGCCAGCGCCGAGCAGCCTCCAGCCAATCAGCGACAGACAGCTCCGCGACGCCGGGACGCAGCGCAAGCGCCGTCGCGCCGGCCGTGGCCGCGGAGCGGGGAGCGCCCGTCCCTCCCGCGCGGTGGCGCGGCCCGCCCGCACCCGCGGCGGGTCAGAGGCGGCGGGGCTGCGGCTGCCCTTGTCCTTCCTGCGCTTGCTGTCGGCGCGGGGAGCCGAGGCCAGGGACTGCAGGCGGAGGGCCAGGGCTGGGGGATGGCGCAGGCACTGCCCGCGGCCCGCTCGGAGCCTGCGGGAGCTGCGAGAGGAGCGGAAGGGGTTGTGGTGGGTGCGTCCTGCGAGAAACCCCTGAGAGGTCAAGGCGTTGAGGCAGAATTGGTCTGGGGTGGGTCACCACTTGATTTCTCAAGGGAAAGGAGGAAAATGAAGAGTGCCGCTGATACCTGGGAAAACAGGGTTACCTTGGTCCAGTTGCAGGATCTGCCCGGCTCGCCGCCATCGGAAGTAGTTGCTGGCGATGAGTCTGGAGGTCAGCAGAGGGAGTCACATCCCCTCCCATGCCAGCACATCCTCCTCCTGCCAAGTGTCACACACCAAGCCTTTAAGACTGCTGGGGTTTGGGCTTCAAATGCTTAATTCCCCACCTGGGGGCTGTTGCATCTGGGATTTCATAAAAGCTCAAACAAACAATGTGCTGTATGAAATACTTACACAGCCAGAATCATTTGCTAAACCTACAGTCCTAAACCCTGCAAGGTAAAAAATGAGGATGTGGAGGAGGAAGGAGCCGGTCCCTCACCTTTTCCTGCGCCTTCTCCAGCATCTTGCTCTTGGCTGGAACCTCCTCCTGGATGGAGTAGACATTGAGGAGAGCCTGCTCACTGCTGTCCCCGCTGGTTCCTGCGGTGCAGCCGCCGCTCAGCCGCATATTTCTTCCGGCGTTTGTGCTTTTCCTTCAGTCCTTGTTCTGAGCCTGCTCCCCCCCGACCACCTGCTGCTCCAGCATCTGCAGCCTGGAGAAGGGGAACACGAGCTCAGTGGTGCTAAGAACCTGCTTCACAAGCGTGGAGGATGCACATCCTTCCACGGGTGACATTTGGGAAGACACAGAAAATTGGGAATTATGATAAGATTTTCTGCCATGATTACTTATTCATTAACAGTTTCTGTCATAAAAGAACCCCAGAATCCCAGAATGGTTTGGGTTGGGAAGGACCTTAAAGGCCATCTCATCCCAGCCCCCTGCCAAGGGCAGGGACACTTTCACTATCCCAGGCTGCTCCAACCCCATCCAGCCTGGCCTTGGACACTGCCAGGGATCCAGGGGCAGCCACAGCTGCTCTGAGCAAAATACTCCACAAAGACAAAGCATGTGTTACTCAAAGCACCCTTGGTCAACGAGGATGTCCAGAAATCCATACTTACACTCACAAAAAGGGTTTCTCTTTAAAACCCTGGTTTTGTGTAATTTATATTTAAATCCTTACTTAAACAAACATTTCATATATTATTATATTTAATTTTTTTCTCCAAAGGTGCACAAAATGTGCCAAAATTACACAGAGAATTATTTTAAATGGTGGATGTGGGAGTGTTAGTGCAGAAAGCCGCAGCGTGGCTTCCCATTTTGGGGCAGTATCAGCCAGAGTTGATGATTTGTGTGACCTCAGCGTTGCTAACAGAGCACTGGCACAGGCCTGTGTTTGAAATCATGCTCTGACAAGGAAATAAAGGCATTTCTGAAGGAGGAATAAAACCACAGAAAAAGAGGGAACCACCTTCACAGATCAAAGAATTCAAGTTAAAAGTTGCTGATTGATTCAGATATTCCCCAGGCCATGAGGAACTCAACTTCTATCCATCCTCCACCATCTCTATTATTAAAGCTGCATATTTTAAACAAGAATCAAAATACTTCTCACCTATTATGGCAAAGGCTCTAAGATCTCCTCAGTCATAGGAAGATTTTTTTAATATCAAAGAAGAGATACAATATTCCCAGATATTGTTCCCGGTGCTTTGCTGAACTCTCTGCTCTGAGTGGGTGGCTTGAGCTCACTGACAACATTCCCAAAGTACCACCTGTCACACACAGGTGAACTGCCACCATCTTTCTCCAGATTCATTAATTTTAAAATGAACAAAAATCCTATTTGGGATCCTGGGTTGAGACAGAGCATTAAATACCCAACAGCATCTTCTCAGTAATTATCAACCACACAGATGAAAAATTTCATACAGAATGTTAATAAGCAATGGAAAGATCCAAAATTTTGAGTTATCCATCAAACCTACATAAAACATACTAAATAATCCAGAGATCTCTGCACTCCTACACCAGCCCCCTCCACAATGGGAATTTTAAATGAGCTGAATTAATTTTCCACAGCTCTGTTACACCCCACATCTGCTGAGTTCATCACCAAAACTATCTTTATCGTGCCAGCTGGGATATCGAGATATGGTTGTCATGATGGAGCAACAGAGACCACATTTGGCACTGTGACTTCCAAAGAGGAGGCTCAGATACTTCAGTGATGTTCACAAGAAATGATGTAAAGCACTGTTTGCTGTTAAAAAAATCCCACAGAACAGAGGAAAAGTGGCTGAAAACTTAACCGGGTGGGACTTATCCTTGTTCCAAAGCCACGATGCACAGGATGAATGCAGGCACAGCCACAGGCAGTTCATACACTGTGACTGGTCCCTGCTGGTGAGAGCCCCACGACTGGCCTGGGGCTGTCTGGGGGTGTTCGGAGTCCCTGAGGAGCACCTGACCATGGCTGCGGGCACTGAGTGAAAGGCAAAGGAATGAACAAAATGGGATTCTGGTGGGGACCCAGAGGAATGCAGTGGGGCAGCCCGTGGTTTGTTTGGGCAGGACCCGCTCCCTCACGGCTCAGCGGAGGCAGCCGCAGGCAGCGTGACAGAGTTACCCTGGAAACTGCGGTGCCCAGCTCCTGCCCTCCTGCGTCGCCATGGAAACCCGTGTCACCGCCGCTGAGGAACAAAGGATGGGAAACTGCAGCGAGAAGTCCCCTTCTCCCACTCTCCCTCTGCAGGAGACAGGCACACTTGGAACATGGAGCAGAGAGGGGTTTGCCCTCCTCTTACAGGCCAGAAACCTGTAAGAAATACCTGCCCTGTAAAGCACTTTGGGTCTGTTGCCATCCCAGAGCATCTCAAGGTGCTACTGCCTTGGTTTGATACACCAGGAGAGTCCAGCAAGGAAGTAAATTGGGATAGGAGATTTCTAGCTCCCTCCAGGAATGCATATAAAGAGGACCTGCAAAGCCACCGAGAGGTAAATTTTATAAAGATCACCCCCTGATTAGGATTTTGGGAGACTTTAGCCTCCTGTCCTGTAAATGTCACATGTGTTCCCATGGGGAGTAATATCTGCTGTGTGCCCTCAAAACAGATCAGCCTTTTTGGTTTAGGCAGATAAAGAGATCATCCATGGCTCCACTAGATCAGATTAAACATTTATACGGCTCTTATAATCCTCTTGCTTTAGAGACAAGCATGAGATGAAGAGGATGAGGAAGAAATTGCCCCATGAGCACTTTATTCCATCTTTGTCCAGTAAAGGATTTTCACAGAGCTGCTACTGAGCTACCAGCCACTATCGTGTGGAACACACTGGACATGTCTCTGACTGTATCCTGTTCCTAAACTTTCACTAAAGTCCCTCAAAAGTCCCCTGTAGCTTCCCCATTCCTCATGTAACTTCATATTCTGGCACTCAAGCTTCTGACAGAGGCCATTGTTGCAGTTCTGTAAGTCATGGTAACACCCATCTGAGCTAATTAAAGCACTTAATTAAGACACATTGAGCCTGTCTCACCTCCAGCTTCTGCTTGGTGTCAGCTCCTAGAAGGTCTCATATGTCCTCATTGTAGATCTCCAGGTAGGAGCATCTCCACAGGATTTGGCACATTCAGCACACTGCACACCACAGGAAGGATTTGGGGTGAGGCTGCACAGCACAGGGAGCCCCTTGCACAGCTGGCAGCCCACCACCCTTCAGCACCTCATCCAACCCCCCCTGGCAATTCATTCCTGGTGGGACCACTCAACACACTCACTGCAAGGGACTTCTGGTCCTTTCCACACCTCAAGCCCACAACATAATCTGGGATGAGGCTGCAGTTCACCTGACTATGGACAGGCATCAGCTTAAGGATGAGAAGCAGTGCACCCCAAACCTGTCCCCATGCACTCACTTCTTGGGATAGGACACCAAAGCCTTTCTAACAAAACCTTATCAGTGGGATCTCTTTCACACCCACCTGTATGCTCTCAAAGATGTGTTCAAATGCCTTGGGAATGATCCCTTTCTGCGAGGAGGGATCTGCAACTCCCTGCACGGTGAATGACTTCCCGCTGCCAGTCTGGCCATAGGCCACTGCAGCCTTCCATGACACCCTGGAAATGGGGGAAAACCAAAGAAAACAGCCATCACCTTTGCCTAGCTGGAAATACATTGGCCAGACTCATTCCCACCCCCTAAAAGGTAATTTAAAGGAAGAGCTGGAAGTAAACATCAAATGGCTGCCTAATCTTCACACGCCATCAGAGAATAGTGATTACAAAATTAGCATATAAATAAATGTTTTTCTCTCAAAACAGGGAATCTTGAAGCAGTGCAGGTGTTGAAAAGCAGATGACAACACCAACACTTAGAAAACCATAATATTTTTCCCATAGGGCACAAAAATCTTACGAGATTCAAAGAGACAACTAGAACAATAGTTGGTTGTAGGGTGGCCAAGGGGATGGTCTCCAGCTTTGAATAATTTTTGCTTGGCAAGCTGCTCACTGTCACTTGTCCCTGTTATAGAGAAGCATGATCGGAAGAAAAAAAATAACTGGATTTCTTAAGGTTTAAATAAGCAAAAAAGAACCTATAATTTTAATATCTACTGCTTCTAGCCCTGCTTGTTCTCGTGATCAGGAACTTTCATCTTAAAACCATCACAAGCCATTTAATTAGTGTTATTTCTAACAAAACTTTTTTGGGGGAGGAGGTTGGTCTTTTTTCTTTGCTAACAAGTTCATTTCTCACCTCGGCTGTTTTCTGTGCTGATCTGTCAACAAGGAAACAAAGGGGTCCCCTATCATTTTGCCAATCTAAGCCAGGCTGAGGTTCCCCATCTTCTCTAAGGTTTTTCACCTGACAGTAAAAATGTCCCTAAAATCATCAGTTTGATACCAGAGCAGCTGTGGCTGCCCCTGGATCCCTGGAAGTGTCCAAGGCCAGGGCTGGACGGGGCTTGGAGCAGCCTGGGATAGTGGAAGATGTCCCTGCCATGGCAGGAGGTGGGATGGGATGAGTCTTAAGGTCCCTTCCCACCCAAACCATGTCTGGGATTCTAAAACAATTAAATGTAACTCTCTCCTCGGTGCCCTGCTGGCTGCTAACAAAGTTTTGTTTCTTTCCAGTTTCCCAGTCGTTTGCTGGGACGCTGTCTGCTCGCCTCTGCTCCCCAGGCTTACAGCTAAACCTCTTGAAACAGTGGACAGGGCTTTCTGTCCTTAAGCCATAGAATCCCAAGTGGTTTGGGTTGGGAGGCACCTTGAAGTTGATCTCTTTCCACCACCCTGCCATGGGCAGGGACACCTCCCAGTATGGGGAAGGATGCTGCTTCACTTAGGAATCACTTATAAAGCTCCTCAGCCTGTCAGTGACACACTGCGGTCAGCGACACACACACACACACACACACACGGGTCAGCTTGACACACGGGTCAGCGACACACACACACACACACACACACACACACACACACACACACGGGTCAGCTGACACTGCGGGTCAGCGACACACACACACGGGTCAGTGACACACACACACACACACACACGGGTCAGCGACACACACACACACACACACGGGTCAGTGACACACGGGGTCAGCGACACACACACGGGTCAGTGACACACACACACACACACACGGGTCAGCTGACACACACACACACACACACACGGGTCAGTGACACACGGGGGTCAGCGACAAACTGGCAGGCAGTGACACACGGGGGTCAGTCCCACACACGGGGTCAGTCCCACACGGGTCAGTCCCACACACGGGGTCAGTGACACACACACGAGGTCAGCCCCACACACGGGGGTCAGTCCCACACACGGGTCAGTCCCACACACGGGTCAGCCCCACACACGGGTCAGTCCCACACGTCTGGGTGAGACTCCCCCCAGGTCACCGCAGCCATCCAGAGCAGCCCCTCAGGCGCTCACCCGGCGGAACTGGGGGGCGCCGGGGCTGGGAAGAGGCCGGGGCAAGCCTGGCCCTGGGGATCCGCACCCACGGGGGGGGCACGCAGGGGAACAAGTCTGAGGGGGAATTAGGTCAGGGGGAGGAAATCGGAAGGGGGGTTTGTGAGGGAAAGCCGGAGGGGAAGCTGAAGGGCGGGAAATTCAAGGGTAAGAAACCCTAAGGTAACTTTCGGGAGCCGAGACACGCCCGAGGGGGCCAGAGCAAGAGAACACCTGAGGTAACCTTGCCGGTGCCGCGCCGCCCGGGGAGCGCGCTCGGACCCCGACGGGCCCACGGAAGGCGGCGGAGGAGGCCCCGCGCATGCGCGAGGGACCGCGCGCGGTCGCCACAGAGACCGGGACGGCGCCGGGAGAGAGGCCCCGCCCACTGTGTCACGTGACTGCTGCGTGCGCGCGGGTGCGAGGTGGGGGGCGCGAGGACAGGTGTGCGAGGTGGGGGGTGCGATAGGACAGGTGTGCGAGGAGGGTGTGCGAGGACAGGTGTGCGAGGAGGGGTCGCGCAAGGACAGGTGTGCGAGGTGGGGGGGTGCGATAGGACAGGTGTGCGAGGGAGGGGGTGTGCGAGGGACAGGTGTGCGAGGGAGGGGTGCGCAAGGACAGGTGTGCGAGGTGGGGGGGGGGTGCGATGGGACAGGTGTGTGTGTGCAGGGAGAGGGTGCGCAAGGACAGGGTGTGCGAGGTGGGGGGGTGCGATGGGACAGGTGTGCTAGGAGGGGTGTGCGAGGACAGGTGTGCGAGGAGGGGTGCGATAGGACAGGTGTGCGAGGTGGGGGGTGCGGGGACAGGTGTGCGAGGTGGGGGTGCGAGGACAGGTGTGCGAGGAGGGGTGCGATGGGACGGGTGTGCGAGGGAGGGGTGCGATAGGACAGGTGTGCGAGGTGGGGGGTGCGGGGACAGGTGTGCGAGGTGGGGGGTGCGAGGGACAGGTGTGCGAGGAGGGGTGCGATAGGGACAGGTGTGCGAGGAGGGGTGCGCGATGGGACGGGTGTGCGAGGGTGGGGTCTTGGCGAGGACAGGTGTGCGAGGTGGGGGTCGCGGGGACAGGTGTGCGAGGAGGGGGTGCGGGGACAGGTGTGCAAGGAGGGGTGCGATGCAGGACAGGTGCGTGTGTGCAGGGGAGAGGTGCTTGCTGAGGGACAGGTGTGCGAGGAGGAGTGCGCTAGGACAGGTGTGCTAGGAGGAGGTGCGAGGACAGGTCGCGTGTGTGCGGGGAGAGGTGTCGCGAGGACAGGTGTGCGTGTGTGAGGAGGGTGCACGAGGACAGGTGTGCATGTGCGAGGGAGGGGTGCACGAGGACAGGTGTGTGTGTGCAGGGAGGGGTGCACGAGGACAGGTGTGCGAGGACAGGTGTGCGTGTGTGAGGAGGGGTGCACGAGGACAGGTGTGCAGGCCGCGGTGCACAGGCGCACAGACGGGTGCAGGTGCAGAGCGGCACTGATGTGTGTGGTGACCCCGGCGCGGAGCTGTGCCCGTGCCCGGCTGTGACCCCTGCGTGTGCGAGAGGGGGAGTGAACAGGTGGGTGTGCGTGCTGTGGGTACCTGCGTGCATCGTGCGAGAGGGCGGGAGTGCGAGTCCGTGGGGTGCGTGGGCCGGGGAGGGTGTGCACACGCGTGTGAGCCACAGGTGCGCGGGGTGTCCCGCCGAGGGCGCGGTGAGCAGCCAGCAGAGCCCCGCTCCGGATGCACGAGAGCTTTATTGCGGGAGGCGCCCGACACCGGGCGGGGGGATAAGGCAGGCGGCAGCGAGTTAAAGCCGGGGGTGTCGGGGGGCAGCCGTGCTCGGGGACGGGCCGGGGCTACCCCCGCTCGTGCTGCTCCCCGATGGGGGCGGCGGGGGCCCAGGCGGCCTCCCCCGCCCCGGCGCTGCTGCCGGCCCCGCCGCCGGGGTCCCGCTCCTCGTAGCCGGGGTTGCGTCGGCCGGGGCCCAGGCGGCAGAAGCAGCCGCGCGGGGGCCCGGAGTAGTGGGCCAGGAGGGCGGCCACGCTGGCGAACTCGGCGTTGGAGTGCTGCCGTCGGGAGAGAGGGGAGGGAGAGATGAGCCCCTCGCACAGGCAGTGCCCACACAGCCCTGCACCCCCGAACTGAGCGGGCCCACGCAGCAAATCCCTGCGTGCCCGTGTGCCAGCACACCCACGCACCTCGTGCACCCCTGGGCTCTGCAGCAGGTGCCCGCGGAGCCAAGGCACCCCCGCGCAGGGCACGGGTGAAGGCGTGGGTTCAGCACAGCCGTGCACACACCGCAGCCCTGCACGGGGTCCTGGGGCAGTGTGTGCCAGGTACACCCAGCCCAGATACACCTGTGTCCCAAGGCACCCGTGCATCGATCGGCCCACACAGACACACCCACACCTGCACTTGTACCCACCTTGGTGCCTCCAAGGCACCCGTGCAGCCATGCACAAGCACAGCAAGTGCATTTACACGGTGCATTACGTGCATGCACACAGCAGTGCATCCCTGTCCCGGTGCACCAACACACGGGTGCATCAAGGCAGCCCCCAGCGCACCCCTGCGTGGGTGGTCCAAACACCCACAGAGCACTTGCACACGCACGCACGGGCGCACCAAAGGCACTCACGCAGCACCCGGGGCACAGCGCGGCAGCGCAGGGTCGCACAGACGGACCCCATGCACTCACACCCCGCGGCAGCCCCGGAGCCTCACGCACCGACACCCCCTCAGCCGCCGCTGCGCAGCCCCGCGCTCACCTCCACGCAGAACCGGCCCTGGTGTGTCCTCACCAGGCCGTAGGACACGACGCCGCAGGGCGCCCGCACCCACAGGCACCAGCGCTTGGGCAGCCCCGGCTCGGGGCGCAGCAGGAAAGCGCCGGGCGCGTCCCGCCGCAGCAGCGCCAGCCCGGCGGCCCTGGGGACGAGGCGGCGGTGGGGCAGGGCCGGGGATGGGGCAGGGCCGGGGATGGGGCAGCGCCCGGAGATGGGGCAGGGCCAGAGATGGGGCAGGAGCCGGGGGATGGGGCAGGGCCGGGGACGGGACAGAGGCCGGGGATGGGGCAGGGAGGCGGGGATGGGGCAGGGCGGGGGCGGGGCAGAGGCGGGGATGGGACAGAACCGGGGATGGGGGCAGGAGGCGAGGGGATGGGGCAGGGCAGGGGGATGGCAGGAGCGGGGGGATGGGGGCAGCGCCCGGGGATGGGGCAGAGCCCGGAGATGGGGCAGGGCCAGAGATGGGGGCAGGAGCAGGGGGATGGAGCAGGGCCGGGGGATGGGGAGCAGGGCGGGGATGGGACAGGAGCAGGGATGGGAGCAGGAGGCGAGGGGATGGGGGCGGGGCCGGGGGCGGGGAGCAGGAGCCGGGGGATGGGACAGAACCGGGGATGGGGCAGGAGGCGGGGATGGGGCAGGAGGCGGGGGGATGGGGCAGGGCGGGGGATGGGGAGCTAGCCGGACAGGGAACAGGAGGCCCGAGGGGATGGGAGCAGGAGCCGAGGGATAGAACAGGAGTGAGGGGGATAGGGGCAGAAGGGCGAGGGGATGGGGACAAGCGCCGAGGGGGATGGGAGAGCAGCGCCAGGGGATGGGAACAGCGCCCTGAGGGAGACGGGGAGCAGGAGGCGAGGGGATGGGAGCAGGAGGCGAGGGATGGGGCAGGAGTGGGGATGGGGGCAGGAGGCGGGGGATGGGGGCAGAGCCAGGGGATGGGAGCAGGGCCGAGGGGATGGGAGCAGGGGCAGGGGGATGGGGGCAGCGCCCGAGGGGATGGGAGCAGCGCCGAGGGAGCAGGGAGCAGAGGCCGGGGGATGGGGGCAGGAGCCGGGGGATGGGAGCAGGAGGCGGGGATGGGGGCAGGAGTCGGGGGGATGGGGCAGGAGGCGGGGGATGGGGGCAGGGGCAGGGGATAGAGACAGCGCCCGGGGATGGGGCAGGAGTGGAGATCACGGCAGGAGGCGGGGGATGGGGCAGGAGTGGGGATGGGGCAGGAGTGGGGATGGGGCAGAGGTGGGGATGGGGCAGGAGGCGGGGATGGGGGCAGGAGTGGGGATGGGGCAGGAGTGGGGATGGGGGCAGGAGTGGGGATGGGGAGGCAAGCGCCGAGGGATGGGAGCAGAGCCAGGGGATGGGAGCAGCGCCGAGGGGATAGGGAGCAGGAGGCGAGGATGGGACAGAACCCGGGGATGGGACAGAACCCGGGGATGGGCAGGGCTGCGGGTGCCGAGGATCAGGTGCTCCACACGCTCTCACCTGGCGATGCCGGCGAAGGCCCACACGCTCTCGGCGAGGACGCTCTCGTTTTCGGGCAGGAAGGCCAAGCTCCTCGCCCCTTTGCTTTCCCCCCCTGCTGCCGCCGCGGGAGCCCGTTAATCCCCTCTGAGCCCCAAACACTGGTGGCACGGTGTGTGCCCGTGCCTCGGTTTCCCCCCCACTCACCGGCGTCGCGGGGCTGCGGGTGGAGCTGCCCCTCGGCCCCGCAGTCCCGGTAGGCTCCCGAGCGCAGCACCTTGCTCCGGATTGCTTTCTTGCGCACCAGCACCGGGGAGCAGTAGGGATTGCCCGGGCGCCAGGCTCTGCCCTCCGCCTCCGGCCGTCGGTCCTGGAGGATGGACAGGCTGTGACAGCGGCCTGGGGGCTCTGGCCGTGGGGAATGTCCGGCAAAACACCGCGCAGGAAAATGCTGTCTAAAGGATGTGACATCAAGGATGCTGTGCAAAACATCACGGGAAAAAAACCCCAAAAAACAACAAACAAACAAAATGTGCAAAACACCACGGGGAAAATGCAGTACAAAA
The DNA here is from genome assembly GCA_034336665.1 of Luscinia megarhynchos. NCBI lineage: Eukaryota > Metazoa > Chordata > Aves > Passeriformes > Muscicapidae > Luscinia > Luscinia megarhynchos. The sequence continues at coordinate 484,848 of CM067583.1, read as the reverse complement.
AATGCTGTGCTAAACATAATGTGGAGAAGAAATGCCATGCAGAACACAGGAAAAAATCACCATGCTTGCAAAAACAGTGCAAAAAGAGCTGCAAGAAGTACCACGCCAAAACAGCCATGCAAACCATCATGCAAATAATTGTACAAAAACATATCATAGAAAAAAGTGCTGTGCAAAAACACCCAGAAAAAGATGCACTGTAAAATCGCTGTGCAAATCCTAGCGGTGCAAATTGGCCAGTTCCAAACACCAGGCAGGAAAGGCCCTCAAGGAAAGGGCATTTGAAACAGGCTGTGCAAAGCAGCGTGTGGGGCTGGGCTGTGCAGGATGGACCCTGCGGAGTGTGACCCTCAAAATACCGTCCGAGAAAAGGTTGTGCACAACACTGTGCATGCACCACTGTGCAGAGAAAGGCTGCAAAAGAGGAAATGCAAGGAAACACCTTGCAAGACACCAGGTAATAATGTAAGGTGTGGCAACGTGCTGCTCAAAAGGCGAGAAAAGGCCGCACAAGAGCTGCCTGTGCAAAATCACCCTCTGCTATAAGCACCACCCTCAGACTGCTGTGAGAGAAACGGGGCTGTGCTGTGCAGAGCCACGAGCTGGGCTTTGATGACCCGTGTGGGTCCTTTCCAGCTCAGAATATTCTGTGAAACGCCGTGTGAAGGAAGGGACAGCCGCGAACGGGCTGTGCCAAAGCGCTCGCGCAAAGTTCGAAGCGAGGAAACACCGCGCGAGAATCCCAGGTGAGAGACGAGCAGAGGAGCAGCAGCCGGGGCGGGCAGGGCAGGACGGGTGGGGTCAGGTAGGGTGGGGGCAGGGCGGGGCAGGGCAGGGCGGGGGCAGGGCAGGGCAGGGGTGGGCGGGCAGGGCAGGCAGGACGGGGCGGGGGTGGGGGCAGGGCAGGGGTAGGGCAGGGCGGGGGCAGGGCAGGGCAGGGTGGGGCAGGTAGGGCGGGGCAGGGCGGGGCAGGGTAGGGCAGGGCAGGACAGGCGGGGCAGGGCAGGGCAGGGTGGGGCAGGACAGGTGGGGCAGGACAGGGGCGCGGCAGGGTGGGGGCGGGACAGGACCACCCACCCCGGGCCCCAGCGGGCCGAGGCCGCCGGGCGCGGGCAGGCGCCGGAAGGACACGAGAGCGTTGACATTTGGTGACACCTCCTCGGGGTTGAGCGGCTCCCGCAGCACCCCCGGCCCCGGGAGCTCCCCCTCGGCCGCCTGCTCCTCGGGGTGCGCCAGGAGGTAGCCGAGCTGGAAGGAGCGGCAGAGCAGGAGGTGCAGGGTCTGGACCTGGAGGAGGCGAAAGACGCTGCGTGCAAATATTAAAAATAATAATAATGATGGTGTTTTGGGGGCGTGGGGGGGTTGGGCCGCCACCTCTCCCGGGAGCCCCACGAAGAGGTGGCAGAAGAGGGCGCTGGGGGGGCTGTGGGGGTTGCGGGCCACGAAGGCGAACTGGCGGCCGGGGAGGCTGCGGGTGCTGTACAGGATGCGGCGCAGGGCGTGTGCCATCAGCAGCGTCTGCGGGGCGAGGGAGGGGTCAGGGGCACCGGCACCCCCGCCCCCCGAGCCACCCCCGTTTGCACACCCGAAACAGCTTCTCGAGAGAAAAGCAGTGCTCAGAGAGGTGCAGCACCCCGCCCCCGAAGCACCTTTCCAGCAGAACACGGACACCTCCCCAGCATCCCTGACACCCTCAGCACCCCCACCCCTCCTCGCAGCATTCCTGACCTCCCTCCCCGGCACCCGGGATCTGCCCACCCCAGCACGCCCGACCTTCCCCACACCCCTGCCCCCATACTCAGCCCCCCTGAGCCCCAGCACCCCTTCCCCATCCCTCCTGACCCCCCCACCAGCCCCCTACCTCCCCGTCAGCACTGTAGACCTTCAGCCCCTGCAAGCTGAACCTCAGCACCACCGACCTCCTCCTGGGACAGTCCTGTCCGGGGGAGATGTGCCACTGGGGGTCTGGGCTGTGCCCCCTGTGGGTGCCCCCATTATTCGGGGTCCCCTGTGTTTCCCAGCCAGAGGAGCAGTGGTAGATTCCGACCTTCAGCGCCCGCAGCTGCTCCTCCAATCGCCCCGCTCGCTGCTGCAGGTCCAGCTCCTCCACCACGAAGGATCCCACGTACTGGGGGGGCAAAAATCCCACCCGTGTCAGCAACCACCACCCACGATGCCCCCCAGGGCAACAGGCCCAGGCTGAGATGATGATGTGGGGAGTCATGAGGGTGCACCAGCACCCAAATCTCATCTCAGGGTGTCACCGCGCCCCCGCCATGGGTAGGTCACCTCCGCGGGCTTGGTGACAGACCGGGCTCGCTGCTGGGGGGCCGCAGGCTCCGGCCCCCGCCCATTGCCCGGCTTCTTCTTCATGGCAGCGGGGCTTGGGCGTGAAGGCTGAATCAGGACGGGGTTAAGCAGCTCTGATGCCACATCTGAGTTATCCAGAGCCCTTCAGGGTGATGGTGCTGGAGAAAGCACGGAGAACCTGGGTCCGGCCCTCGGTCACTGTCCCTGTGAGGAGGGAGGGGACAGACACAACCTGCCCCCCCGTCCCCTGTTTCCAGCCCGCTGAGCCCTGGGGAGGTGCTGCGGTCCCTGCGCGGAGCTCTCCACGTCCTGGCGCCAGTGCAGATGTCCCCAGGTCCCGGCCCCAATAAAATGGTGCAAACCCCAGCACAAGGGTTCCAGCATCCTGAGCACACGGGTGCCGTGGGGATCCCCATCCCCTGTTCCTGAGCTCCAGTCCAGGGTCCGTGTCCCCACTCCCAGCAGCATGCAGCCAGTGCCCCACATCCTGATCCCGACGGTGAAGGTCCCCAAATCCCCACCCCAAACCTGATGGACGCAGTGCCCACATTCCATCCCCAAACGAAACCCAAGCAATCCCTGCATGCCGAATATACACCCCAAGTGAGGTGCCTGCAGTCCCACACCCCCAACTCCAGCGAGGTTTTGGGGTTCCCCCACATCCTCCCCCTCCCATCCTCCATCCCACTTCCCGCTGGCCATGCAGCACCGAGACCCCGGGGGTCTCCAGGGGTGATCCCAAAACACCTGCGATGAGGGCAGCAGATTTGGGGATGCTTTTTGGTCCAGAGCAGCCGCGGAGGAGTGCGCCTGGCCCTTCCCCAGCCACCCAAAGGGGGCTTGTGCTCCACAGCCCGGGGCCGGGCTGAGACCGGCGCAACTCGTATCAGGGACCCCGCCGCAGCCGCCTGGATGCAAACGCGTGAAAAGGGGGAGGGGGTCCGGCTGCCCCGGGAGCATCCTAATGGTGGGGGGCGGGGGGGGGTCCCTGCGGTGCCGCCTGCCCATCACAAGAGCAGGTTGGCCCCTCTCCTTCCTGGCACAATTTGGGGGGTCTCCCCCCCCCCCAGCCAATCCGCGGACAGGCAGCCCCCAAGCCCCGCCCCCCTTTCCCCACGCTTCATTTCTCAATGGAGCCCCCAGCCCACCGGCCGCCCTGGGGGTCCCCAAGGGAGGGATGCTGACCCCCAAATTTAGTGATGTGCGACACCAGGCACCAAGCATCCCCTGGGACCCCCATCCCGCTGGACCCCCCCGGCTCACGGGCAGCTCTAGCTCGGATGGCTCCGCAGAAACGCAGGTGAAAAATTCCCGTTGCTCCGCTCTCGGCCTCTGCCGCTCGGTTTTCCTTCGCCGGTGGCTCCTCCGGCAGCTCCGGCCGCGGCGCAGGGATGCTCGACCCGTGGGTGTCAGGCCCAGGCCCCGGCGAGCCCGAGCCCACGGAGCCCACGCCGGGCACGGGGCAGGCAGCAAACTCCCATTTCCTGCCTCCGATCTGCCCGCGATGAATCACCGCAATTTTCCTCCTCGGTTCTCTCCGTTTCTTGGAAGCGGCGGCGAGCAGGAGCGCTCGCTCGGGGTTTTGGAAAACGCGGCGGCAACTGATTTTCTCTGCGTCTTTTGCCGTCCCCGCCGGCGTGCCCGGCGGAGCAGCGATTTCGAACCCCGACACGTACACACGTGGTTGCTCGCTCGCCACCCCCTGCCCTGACGCTCAGACCCTTCCACCTCAGTTTCTACATCCCCTGTGGAGCTTTGCCCACTGCTGTCTGCTTTTGCAGCGGGTGGCTCTGGCCTCACTGCAGAGCAAGCGCGTAACCCAGAGCCCCCCTCGCACCCCCCGGGCCAGCCCGAGGAAGCTGCCCCCGGCCCCAGAGACAAGCTTGGCTCCTGGACCAGGAAAGCAGACGTCTGGGGAGGAGATGGGGTCTAACCCTCGGCGCTCCATCCAAAAATCCCCGTCTCGTGCCCCAGCAATCCCGAGGGGTGAGGAAAAGGGTCTGACTGGCAGCATTCAACCCTTGGCTCACCACCAGCACCAGCTGCTTCAAGACACCGTGAGCTGTGATGGCAGAGCCACCCGATCATCGACAGTGCAGAAACCGTAGAAGAAAACAAAAAAAATAGGACAGATGGGGCTGAAGAAACAGCATAACGGAGCCCAGTCTGGTCAGGAAGCAGAGACTGGGGAACAGCGAGCAGCAGAACCGGCACACACCCCCCGGGAGGCGTTTGCTCTGCTGGCAACGGAGACTTCCCCACTCAATTCCAGTCACTGCACCTAGGGAAGGGAAGGATCACTCCTTTGGACTAAATACAACCAACCCTGTGACTCTTTTTTGGCTCGGTGTGCAGAAATCACTTAATTCAAACCACAGCCAGAGTCTGGTGATGACCAAGGTTTTGGCACAACTCTTAATTCAAGGTGCTCCTGTTTGGATGTGAGAAATCTGCGTCATCCAGAGCAGTGTTTTAACAAATACCCATAAGATTTTTGGTGTGGGAATGCCATTTGGAAGAGGGAGGTTGAAAAATGCCCAGCATTTGGGTGAAGACTCCTTGTCTCCATAAATGTGCTAGCACTGAGAAGTTTCTTGATTCATCTCACCACAACACCAACAAACCCCACGGCTTCAGTACCAGCAGCCCAGGAACAAGCCATTCACTAATGTTTCTAATTGCTTTACATCCCTGTGGATCATTCTTGGATCAGAGCTTTCACTCTGTTTCCCATCAGCTGTGATTTTTAACCTGCTGTTTGTACCCTTCTTACAGGGTTTGGAACAATTTAGGCCATTTCTACAGGAATTTTTAAACTCCCAGTTAGAGGTGGCACACTGAGGCAGCAGGTGAAAAGAATAAATTCAATGAAGCTGTTTTCTCCCTCCCTGTGTAATTCCCCTCCTCACAGCTCTTTGCAGCAGAACGCTGGAGACTGTCAGGCCCCACTGGCATCACTGCCGTGGGCACAGCAGAGCAGGGACATGGCGAGACGTGCTCTGAAGGCAGGTGCTGCTCTGTTGAGCAGAGCAAGTAGAGGTTTCAGCTGGGTTTTTTTGTCCTCTCTGATCACTGAGAAGGGGAGAAAAGGACCAGCAAGAGGTTCCAACTGAGCTTTTTTCCTCACTCACCTTTGTCTCCAGAGAAACCAAGGAAGAAAAAGGTCAGGAGTTGGTCCAGCTACAGAGCTTGGCAGTGGCTCAGATTAAATCACGCTGTCTTTGAACAAAGATCTGCCTCTGCAGCAAGCTGTGGTGGCTGTATTCCCTTCTCTCTACCTTTCCAGGAGGAGAGGCTGGGTGAGGGGAGAATGGACGCAGAAGGCAGGCCTGGAATCTAGTTTCATTTTATTTTAGCAAACCGCATGTTCTTCACTTATCAACATTTCTACATTAGCAATTTTATAGCTCTCCAACTTCTCTTTAAAAAAGGGTAAACAAGAGGTGACAAACTCAGGCTTTTCATCTCTTAAAAAATTTTGAAAGCTGGATTCAAGAAGACTTTGATATATTTTGGTTTTAAGGTAACAGATGTGGTGTGGAAACACTAATTCAAATCACCCGCCTAACCAAGAGCTGCCCCTTTTGGAACCCCTCTGGCACCAGACCCTCAGGAGATGCTGAGAATCCACCTCAGCAGCCACCCCCAGGCCTGTGGCTGAGGAGAGCAGCATCTCGGGGCCCAGTGCAAGTGCTGTAGGTACATGCAGGGGTCTGGGGGGGTCTCCTCTGCCACGGCACCTTCCCACTAAAGAATCACATTCCCCCTTCATCCTGCTCCTGCTGTCTAAAGATATAATGATCTTCTTTGAAGAATTGTTTTAAAAGCCAACCCTCCCCCCGAAACCCACGTGGAACACCATAAATGTACAGATTAGAGACATCCTAGAAAAGTCCTAAAATTATTGCAGAAAGTAAAGATGACTCGTTCCAAAGGAGGGGCAGGCACGAGGCACAGCATTGAGATCTAACAAATCTTCGGGTTGGTTTGATTTAGTTTTCAGCTTTTCCCCATCATTCAAGAAAAAAAATAAAAAATAAAAAAAAAAGAAGTGTTTAAGCATCAGAACTAAAATACAAATGCACGTTGACTTATAAAACAAGATTGTGGATTTGACCATGGGATTCCCTGACACTGGAAACATTTTACTTTTTTGCCCGGAGAGATTTCCTCATGGTGGATTTGCCCTTGGCAGAGGGTTTCACTTCCTTCCTCCCACTAGTTGCTGGTTTCTTGGAAGAGCTGCCACCAGAGGCTTTCTTGATGGCTGGGGCTGCTGGTTTGGCTTTCTTAGCAGGGGTTTTGACCTTGGGAGGGGGCTTTGCCTTGCCCCGGCGGGCGGTGGGGGTTTTCCTTGGCTTGGGTTTGGACTCTCTTCGCTTCATCGGAGGGGCCCTGCTCCGGGATTTGGGGGGGGGTCTCTTCTGCATCCTGTCAGGAAGAGACAGCACAGGAGCTCAGTGGAGGCACAAACGGTACCCAGAGCAGAGCTGCTGTCAGCAATTTGCATAAATGAAACACGTCTTGGCATCTTGGAATTTGCCAGCACATTCCACGAGCTAAATCCCAAAGAGCAAGAGCTCCTCTGGTAGCTCTATCCTGAGCACCTCCCATCACCACAGAGCTGCCATTGAGGCTTCCAACTCCCCTTTGTTAGGCAAATAAACATATAAATAATGACAGTGAATCAGTCAGCTGTCAGAACAATTAAGAGCCCTAAGCACTATCTCTCTTCTCTGAATGGGATTTTATTACTTAACAAACAACACTCATACTAAGTCCAAATTCTGAGTGAGGCAGGTCTCATATCTGGCTACAGAGCTGCAAATAATTACTGCAGGGAAGAATTTTTTTAAGGAAACAATAAATACAAAAACGTTCCATGTGAAACATCACACTTTCTAAAGCAGGTGACTAAAGACAACAAAAAGAATAAACACAGGAGAAAAGGAGGAGAAAAGAGGAAGGCTTCAAATTCTAGAATGGGGGAGGTCAGTATCTCTGGAATAAGGAATAATTAGAACAGCCCTGTGGATAGGTGACCACACCTGAGCTCCCTACAAGCTGTGATAAGACACTTATTTCATCCAAAGGAGCACACTCATCTCTCATGCTGCTATACCTCTTCTTTGGTGGTGGCTCCTCCTCCTCAGACTCTTCCTCTTCAGATTCTTCCTCCTCAGATTCCTCCTCATCTTCCTCATCAGATTCCTCAGAATCCTCATCCTGCTGCTTCTCTGGATAGAGCACATCTGGGCTACAAGAGGGGTCTGGTCAGAGTGTGATTTGCTTCTAAGGGCACAACTCCAGAGTAGGCAAGCCCTAGGAAACCCTGGCTCTCCTCTGGCACTGCAGCTTCCCCCCAAGGTTACAGCTTTAGCCTAACCCAGAAATGCCCCCAGGAATTCTGTGATTGCTGTTGTCCCACACAGCTATTCAGTCTCTGCAATGGCAAAACCATGACAGCCTAGGAATGCACCAGCCCTAAGCTGTCCCTTCTCCATTTCTATCCCTCGTTGCTCCTTCCCTGCAAAAGCAGGGAGAGAAACATCAAAGGGGCAGAATCAGACTCCAGCAGCTAAGTGTGGCTGAAGCTGTGGGTACTCCTGTGTGCAATAAAGGCAGCTGGGGAGCAGGCACTTCAACGACTGTGCTGCCATTTGGCTCTTCCAGGGACACCAAGGCCTCACCCCTGGGCTCCACATGGCCCAGCACAATATCAGCTTGCAGCAGGAGAAGAATGGCTGGTTTAGACTCAGAGTAGCTAATCTAGGTCATCCTCCCTCCTCCCACCTCTCCTCCCTTAAGGAAGGAACAGCTGGGTCCTGCTCCTTCGGAGCATCCTGGCATGGAGAACCCACTCCCTGCTCAGGTGAATTTGTTTTAGCACAGAACACTTGAACAGCCCAGCCTGCAACAAAAGCAGCATAACAGACTACCTGAGAATACAGAGCCCAGTATGTCTATTGCCCTTAAAAGCTTCCCTTGCTATTGTAGTCAGCTTTCTGTTCACCCAAGAAATGTCATTATCCAGAGCATAATGGGGTGACAATGTGGCAGTGATTAAAACCCCCACAACATCCCTGTAAATAGGAGGTTGGCTCACGAATTTCAGCTCTGCTACCTCAGCTGTACAAAACTTCTCAACATCATTTTACAGACAAGCTCTTTACCTGGGATAATAAGGGAAGCAAAGTTGAAAGGTTCCACTGAAGCCCTTCCCAGAAATTTGCTCCATCCAGCCATTCTTCTCACATTTCTGTAGAGTTCTCTTCAGCAGATGCACTGTAAAAAAGAAATCAGAGAAAGGTTGTGTTACTATCTTTATCCTCTTGTCTGATCTCACTGCTCTCTGCTGTGCCCTCTGAAATGGCTCCTTCATAAATCATTTGACATCACCATGTAACTACCTCTGTCCAAATTTAACCCAGGTCTCAGACTGTCCTCTAAAGTGTGTTTTAAAACAAGCCTTTTACCTTGTTTTTGTTTCCTCATGTTCTGTATGCTGTATGTGCTACGTCCTTCCCCATACTGTGGTTTGCTTTTTGTTTTGTTTTTAAAGGGTAAAAATATTTGGTCTAGAAATACAACAAATGAACTTTTTATTCCAGACTTTTATTCCAGACTTTCCATTGTGTACTGTATAAGTATTGCAACTCAGACTGTGCAAGTAAGGGGATCTTTATCTCTTGCAAAGGGCTTGGGTTGTTGAGTCTGTTTAGAACCATTTTCAGCTTGAATTAGGGGGGCTATTTACATATTGAGCTCTCAAGCAAAAACAAGGTTCATTTTTAAGCATGTTCCAAAGTTTTTATAGTCACAAGGCTGGTTTTACTCTGGGTGTCAAAGGTGAACAACAGCAGGTAAAGAATTTGACTCCAGTCAAGTCCAGTTCTGAGCTGAGGCAAAAACTGGGGAGCAGAGCAGAGCTCTGCAGTGTGTACCTGCCTGCTTTCACCAGATCTCACCAGATCTTCCTCCAGTTGCTCTCAGAACATAGCAGAGATCATCAAAATTTTTTTTAGGTAACGGAAGGAGAAAGAAAACAACAGATTGCTAGCTGAGATTTCCTTATTGGCTTTGCAGGAGTGACAAGCACTGGAGGCTGGCTCAACACAGGCCCTGAGGACCAGGGACATTTCCAATGGTCCTGAAAATAAACCATGCAAGGCCTTAGGAAGCCTGGAAGCTCTTTTCCCTGCCCCGAGATTAACAAGTCACACTCAACATCAATTTCTAATTGGCAGAAGGCCTCAGGGCACCTTCTTCAGCCCTGGAAGCTGTGCTGTGTGTCAGTAACCCTGCACCAAACAGCTGTGCTGATACTGTGCTCCAGCTCCAAACAAAGACTGTGGCATCAGCAATCTCCTCTCTGCTCCTGAGGAATGGCACCAGCTCAGTGACACCACAGTAACAAACTGATCTATGTTCAGGTTAGAGCAGAGACTGCAGTGAGCTCAGCCTGTCTCAGCTGACCTCCCTCATCAACCAACTGCATCAGGGCTCAGGCCAAATAACCCAAATAAGCCATCAGAAGATCTGCTTGAAAGCCTCTGCTCAGGCTAAAGTCAAAGCAGACACTGGTGTCGCTCCCAGGAACAAAGACATGCCACATCTCCCTTCCAAATAAAATACAATTGGCTTTTCTCTGTATTTGCTTGACCTTCTAAAAATCAGATGCAAAGTAGGGCCTCAAACAAATCAGTAAGAGGGGTGCTCATAAATTTTTTTAAAAAGTTAAACTACACAAGTTCTCTAAATAAAAAGCAATAAGGAACTGCACTGATGCCAAGCTGTCCTTTTCAAAGCAGAGAGATATGAAATCAACTTGGTGATTTAAGAACAATAAAGTACTTAAATACTATTCCCCCTTCCTGGCTATAGACAAGAGAATTGTGCATTCTGTCTCAGGAACTGGCCTTTGTCTGGCTTGAAAGGGACTGATGGGAATTAAAACCACAGAGCATCTCTGCAGCACAAAGAGCTGAGCAGCTGCAGTTCCCTGCAAGCTCAACAGAGCTAAAGGTGCTGCACAGGCACATCTGCAGCTGCAGGACTCTCTCAGTATGCAGAATAGAAGTGGTACAGGGATCAGTACTTTACCCTGGAAGTTGGAGTTGGTCCCTGGGTAATTTTCCAGGACATACTTCTTCAGCGCTGTGGTGGAGCAGGTCTTCGGTTCGTTCATGGCCGCAATAGCAGACAGGATGGCATCTTCCATCAGAGTCCCACCCAGCAGGGGCTTCTCCCCTGATTTCTTCAGCTATTTTCCAAGGAGGAAGAGAAAAGCATCAAGACAAAATTCTCCCAAACCAGGTCAGGACAAGCTCCTCTGCACCAGGTGGGTCGGCGCTCCTGCATTAGCACAGATACGTTTAATATTAAAAACTGCACAGGAAACGCTGCTCTCCCAGCTGGAGGTGGGAGAACAGGCCTAGTCAGTCAGCTGGCCTGTGGGGCTTTATCAGCAACACCTCACCCCAGCCCTCAAATATACTGCAAGGATGTGGCAGTCTAAGGGACTATTGCTCAGGGGAGGAAAGAAAGCAAAATAAATCACATCTTCCTCCATCCCACGGACCAGATGTACTCTGCGGCACACCCATGAGCAAAAGATGTCACAGGCATCTGGGGTACCTGCTGCACTTCCAGGGAGGGATGGAAAGGAAAGCTTACCCCACCAGTTCCCCTACTGTGCTGGTGAGTCAGAGCTGAGCAGTGCATGCAGCACGCTCAGCAAGGGAACAGGGGTCTGCTCCTGAAATGGAGACCAAGAAGAGAACAAGAGTCCTACTGCTTCATAGCTGGACAAGCTCTGAGCATGCCAGGCTGCTGAAGAAAGGGCTACCCAGGGAAACCAGGGGACAGGGCGTAGTAACTGACATCCGAGGCTTGTGGTGAACAGAGATGAACCCAGTCTCTGACCTGGAATGTCCCAGATGCTCCCTTCCCTGTGATCTGCTCTAACTGGCCCTTCTCTACAGCTCTCTGCAGGGCATTCTTCAGCAGCTGGGGTCTGAAACAAAGGAGGAGAAAGCTTTACTGACACACACTGACAGCTCCAAAAACAAACAGAGAACAGTGCTTTGCAGCCTGTGAGCAGACAGGCACTTAGGGTGTCTGCCTACATGCAGGCACTAAATGGAAGCTGTCAGGGAGGCTTGGTGCCCGGGCAGAACACGGCGCCGCCGGCAGCTGCGGGCACACGGCCCTGCCACCGACCCACTCACCTTGAGCAGCACATCTGGACGTGGTGGGCACTCAGTTCACAGGCAAACAAGGGGCTGACAAAACCCCCTCAGAGGTGACACACAGGATTTTCCTAGTTTTGCTTTCCAAGCCTCAACTCGCCCCGTACAGGTCAGCTTAAGGATTACTGTACATATGTGCTGACTAAAGCATCCAGATCCAAGGGGTGAGACCCCAAGGAGAGGCCTTCACATCCAGGCAGTAAAGGGATGTGAGTGTGGTTAAGGTGTGCAGAGCAGCGCTGCTGGTGTGTCAGGAACAAAGATGAGATGTGGAGGGATGCAGGAAAAGGCACAGTTTTTCCTCAAGCTTTCCCACAGACCCTGCAACTTGGAGCAGCACCTGGCTTAAATACCAGATTGAATCATTGTGAAACGAGATAGAATGAGAGGAAGGCCAAGTTTCCCCAATCCTTTGCTTGCTAAAGCAACTTCAGCACTTACCTTACATCTACTTTGAGTTTGGGGTAATACTGAGACACGTATTTCTTGATCAGGCTGTAAGAAGCTTCCTTGGGCTCACACAGGCGGGTGAAGGCCAGCGGCAGGACATCCTCCAGCTTCACCTGCTGCTCTGCACTCAGAGCTGAAGTGCTTTTCTGAAATACACCGACTTTTATGCATCAGCAGGGCCTAAAACTCTGGGTTTCTGAACCAGCAATACACGTGGGGATAAGTGCTCCTGACACTGGCTGCTGAGCTGGAAAGTCAGGTGCTGTAAGGCAGTTTTTTAACAACTTAAAATGTTTTGCTTAAGAGACACACAGCAAATCTGGCTGAATTTTCATAGGAGATTTAGGAAACTTTACAAATACAAATTGCTGAGTATCTAACATCTCTATTTTTAATTATTTCCCTCCTCTTGCTATAGATGTTTTGCTCTGCCACCCTTCAGTGAGACAGTAGAAAAATCATAAAATCACAGAATTATTCAGTCTGGAAAAGCCTTCCAAGATCATCGGGTTCACACATTAACCCAGCACTGACATAGTTACCACCAGACCATGTCTCCAAGTGCCACATCTGCAGGTTTTTTTAAGATTTGGTGACTCCCTGGATCCTCTGTGCCCATGCTTTACAACTCTTTCTGTGAAGATGATGATACATGCTGACACAAAACGTAAAACTCAAACAGGACCTGTTTACACAAATCAAGTCTTCCCCAAAATGAACAGCTAAACAGGAGTCTTTTTTTTTTTGAAATAACACAATAAAATCTTCATTGAAGCCAACATCCCACTCTGAGTTTTCCTCCATCCCTTTTGTTACTGTAAGAGGGGACAAGTAGGGGAAAAATGGTCTGTTCTTCATACAGAAAATGTGCTGAAGTTCAGTGATTTGATATTGAACAGCCTCTCTGCAAACAGTGCAATGGGTGAGCTGCTCCCCTGCCAGCTGAATTCATCCAAAACATTTGTTTTGCTGCAGCACAGAAAAAGTGACTGGGAACAAAGACACCCATATGCTGCAGAGAGTCAGCAGGTATCAGCTGCCTTGCTCACACTTCTCTTGGAGCCAGTGAGCTCTGCTTAAAAAGTTCCACTGCAATTAGTTTCCTCCAGGGCACTATACCAAGTGTGTGAACATTTCCTTCCCTTTTAGGGCTTTTGGTCTCCCCAGGAGGCAAGAGGTGACCACCAAGGTGTTAGCTGTCTAATCCTCAGGGATTGGCTATTCCTGCTAAACATTTTGTAACTGCAGTGTTAGGAATGCGTTTCACACCCTCAGCACAGCATGGAGTAGAGATCAACAGTGCTGGAACCACAACTAATTGTGAAGCTCAAAAAACCATCCCCTTCACATTAGTACCCAACAACACCCAGCATCAGTAGCTTTCTTTCAGAAGCCTTAGAATATCTTCTTCCTCCCTGTCCTCAGAGCTGATGGGGAAACATTCCCCTCAGTCCCAAAGACTGGAGTCTTCCCTTTATCCACACAACAGATAAAACACACACAACAGTAGCATAAAACTCTCTTCCAACACCTGAGAGGCACATCTCTCTGCCTGGTAAAGACAGAGAAAGAGTTTCATGGATATTCAGTTTTCTGCCTCTGAACCAAAGCCTAGGGGGTTAATGTAAACATTTTAAAACTGAGGTTTTGATCATTTGACTTGGGTTTCATTCCTCATAGTAGCTTTCTGATTCTGATACCAGTGGGATGGGAGTTTTAATCAATCACTGTACTTGGGAGAGAAAAACAGCAAGGAGGAGAACACTGGGTTGAGAACATTGGCTAGGCTACATATGCTTCAGTGCAATACATTTCAGAGTGTTGTTTAAAATGATCCATCTTACCTTTCTGTCTCTGGCTTTTGGAACAGTTTTTCCTGCATTAGACACCACCACAAAGCTCCCAGAAGCTCCCTTTCCTTTCACCTGGTTCAAGAGAAAGTCCATTTCAGTCCCTAACAGAGTAACTCAGAATAATAACAACCTGAGAGGGACTTACTGACATTATGATGCAGATTTTGCATGCACTGTCACCCTGCAGTGGGTTTTTATGGCAGAAGCCTGATTTGAACCCACTGAAAGCTGAGTAAGATCAGAAGCTGCAGCCAGACATTGGGACATATTCTGCTATCCTGACCAGGAGATCCTGACAGACAACACAGGCATAAATTACAGTGCTAAAACCCACACTTCTGCAGAAGTGACCCTGCTGGACTCATGTGCTGCTGCAATGCTGTGTGGCACAACACCCACAAATGGCCAGGAATTGCACAAAAAACAACGGTGCCAAGTATGTGACTGACACAACAGTGCTGAAGTCCTGCCAGTGTCCAACACAGCAGAGACACAGGTTGAAGAACCTCCACGAAGGAGAACATGCTCATTCCACACACCTTCCAATGCAGTTAAGAAATTCCTATGCAGTTCCCAGAATCATGGAATGGTTTTGGCTGGAAGGGATCTTAAAGATTACCCAGTTCTAGCCCTGCCATGGGCAGGGAGGGACATCTTCCACTATCCCAAGTTTCTCCAGGCCCCATCCAACCTGGCCTTGAACACTGCCAGGGATAAGGCAGCCACAGCTTCTTTGGACACCCTGTGCCAGGGCCTGCCCACCCTCACAGGGAAGGGCCATTTCCCAGTCCTGTTCTCTGAAGCCATTCCCCCTTGTCCTGTCATTCCAGGCCCTCTTCACCAATGCCATCTCCAGTGCTGCTGCACAAAGCAGCTCTTACCTGCCTAATGATTCCCCTCTCCAGCTCCCTTTTCAGGGCCTGCTTCAGGAGGTATCCCCTCCTCTCCAGCTCCAGGGAAGGGTATTTATGGATGATGTATTTCCGTATTGCAACGACCGAGGCGCCGCTCTTCTGAAAGCAGGCCTGAGACAGAAACAAAACATTAGAAACTACCTACACTGGAGTTATCCTGAGCAGGGTGGAAGAACAGAGATTGGACTGATGCACACAGGCCACCACAGATGCCAGGGCTGGCCTCTTCTCCACTATGAATCAAGTATAGGACATGACTAACAAAATACTTAAATTTCCCTTCTGAGTAGCTGGAGAACAACACAAACAGCACAAAAGCAGCACAACGAGCATATATCTACTACTCTGCTCTGAAACACTCACATGGAATGGCTTAAAATGCAAAACAGTCACATTTTGGTAATGCTGCACAACTGATTTACTAACATTTTATTAATGCCAGACAGAGTAAACATTAAGCAAGAACAACCTGCCAATTATTTTTTTCAGAAGATGGAGGATTGACATCAGTACAATAGCAAAACCTAAGGTGAAGTTCATTTTTTGAAGATGGATGGAAAGGCCATCTTGCAATTAAGACTGGTGGAGTCCACCCTCCTCTAAAGGGAGCAACCAAATCTTGAGGGGAGAGTAGTAGCACAGCTACAACAGCAGAGATCTCCTCTTACAGTCAGGAGGGATAAAGTCAACCAAGACCACTTTGGAATGCAGGTTTACAGTACCTCCGTTTGCCCTGAGTTAGAGTAAGTTATTGCTAAAAGAAAGCACATGTATCAAATAAATGGTTGAATCCAAGTAAATGGAGTTAAATGTGGCTAGGATGCACAGCAAACAAAATTATGACAGCAATCAAACAGGTCATGCCATCCTAGCTGTTTCTCATAATGCAATTAGGGAGGGAAACAAATCCTAAACAAAGAAATCAGCAATAGGGCCCCTCATCACCCTCATGGACTCACACATCAGCTCCAGGGGCTTCCAGGCACAAGCACACCCACCTTACACACTCAGCCTGCTAACACACAGCACTGTCACTGAACTCAGCAAGCTGAAATCGTGTGGCTCAGGATGTAAACTGAACAAAAGGCACATTTGTGTCCTGCTTACCTTGATGGCCTCGGTTAGGATGGCATCCATTTTGGGCCGGGAGGTGGCTGCCATCTGGGTCTGCTTCTGTGCCCGGGCCAGCTGGCTGGCAGAGAGCGTGGCCCACGCAGGGATGGTCTTCTTCACCTTCTTCTCCTTCTCCTTCGACTGATCCTTCTCGCTTGGGGAAAACACAGAGCAAGGGTAAGAAAGAAGCACTAAACCAAGCCAATTAACAGGACAAAGCCCAGAACACCTGACATTATTTAAATTAAGGTAACTTAGGGACTATTTTGTTGTTTCTATTAGTAAAAAAGAGACCTTCTATCGCTATTCAGCCTCACATGTTCGAGAACAGCAGCTCCACGTGATCAGCAGCTTCTTCCTTAGAAGTATCTTAAGAAGAGGCACCTTAAGGCACTCTTTTTCCTTTTCTCTCCCACTATCTTTTTTCTCTGTAGAGCCTGACTTCCCTCAGAACCCTACACAAATCCCTGAGTTCAGGGCCAAGTAAGCCTTACTCCTTTTTGGTTTCTTCTGAGGACTTTGTTTCCTCCTTCCCTTCATTCTCAGGTTCCTTTGGCTGTTCTGCTTCACTGGATGCAGCAGGTAGGGTTTCAGTCTCTTGTTCCTCTCCAGCAGAGGCAGATTCCTCAGAGGTGACTTCTGCATCTAGAAAATGTGAAAAAGCATCAAGCTGGTCCAAAACCAGCTTTTATTCTTTAGGAAGGTAGAGGGGGAAAAAGCCAAACTTAAGAACACATCACTCCACTACTTATTTCCCACCAATTTATTTTCACTAACTTAAATGCATTATTTAAAAGCAATTTTAAAAGTGAAAAAAAGTACTGAAAAGAGCTTCAATAAAGGTGCAATCAGACCTGAAATGCCAGAATAACTGCAAACAACATAATGCAACATTTTCACGATAACCAGTTCCAACAGTGTTCTCCTCTTAACTCCACAAGCTGCTGTTGCAGACAGGCCTAAGGCTGTCTAAGAAGTAGCTTTGCTTATGACCCAGTTGTTTTCAAACACAAAAGCACCTGAAGGATAATTACAATTTCCATCACATTTTCCCAGACTTGACAAAGCTTTAGGTGGCATGTGCATTGGCAGGAACACTTGTATAGCAGAAGGATCAAATCCAGTCGGAAATCAACTTACCAAGGAAATAAAAAAATACATAAAAAGTATATTTAGCTGAGAACAGGCCTTAGGCAGTGGGCTGCCTATTAGATAAAATGCATATAAACTGGAAGTCCACACTCTGGATAAAGAACTGCCCACCAACACTGCTCTGTGCAGCTTAAGCATTTCTGGTACATTCCTGTGCTGTTTTCCCATGGAGGCATTTAAAATACACAGTAAATTAAGAGTTTGTTTTGTAGGTAGTTTTTATATTTGTGACACCAAAGAGACAAAGTCAGTGAAACCAACTGACTGTAGTAGTGAAATGACACAGTCTGGGACACTGAGGCCAAGCTGCTAAGACAGCAACATTAATATCAAGCTAGATTGCATGACATGTTGTGGTAAAACATTTTTTCCCAGAAAAACAGAAAAAAAAAGAATACTCAGTTTTTCCATTCATTAACTCCACCTTTTGATCTCAAATAATCTTTCTGACACTACTGAAACTCCATAATTTCTTTACCCTAAAGGATGTGCAAACTTAAATGGGATGATATTTAGCCATATTTTCATGTCTGGAGTGACACAGTTTATAAAAGACAAAATAAGTGGGTTCAGACAGAAAACAGTGTCTGCAAAGCACAAATCCTGGAAAAGCCTTTGACAGGGAGACAAACACTAATAATATTTTCATCCTGGCTGTGGGGTTTTGCTGGAGCTTCAGAGGCAGCCTATGTTTGGATATACATGAATCCCCTCTAGAACTGACTGTACCTGCTTTGACCTCCTCCCCTTCGGCAGGTTTGCTTTTGGGAGGAGTTTCCCGGGAGGAAGCATTCACCGAGCGGCGGATTGGCATCGTGTCGTCTTCCACTTTCTACAAAAGAGCATGTGAAGATCAGCACAGATGCTGGAAAGAATCGGAAAGTTTTGAAATGGGATTAAAGTAAATCAAGTAAATCGAAGCAGCAAAGGTGGAAATATTCTGGTTTGGATTTTTTAGGATGGTAAAAGACAGTAGCCCTCAAACCAGCTTCTTCAAAGCATACTAGGAGAGGATAGTTGCACATTTTACAGTTATAAAAGAAATAATTTCAATTCCAAATTAAATGAGATGAGCATTTGAGGATTTTGACAGACACATCATCTCAGGGAAAGCAGGGAAGGGGAAGCAGAGCTTGTTAGACTCCCAGCTGAGTTTCCTAGAAGCAGGGGAGAAAGAGTACTGAGTAACCTTGAGCAGGTCTGGAAGCCAAGGACTGATCCAAGGGCAAGCTTGGAGAAAGGGCCAGCCCCTACCTCACTTAACTTGTCCGTGTGGATCAGCTGAGCTCCCGTTAAGAGTGGAAGCGCCTTATGATGCACGGGTTCAGCTTCAGACAGATCAGTCGACATTTAAATTAATTTCTAGCCTCAAGTTCAGGGAACTGTGGAGCCCCAGGTTTTAACCCCAAGGACTTTTTCCTAATGGTTTTCACAGTGCAGTGAGGAGTCAACCTAAAGTACAGAAAAGATGTGGTGTGAAAATTAACAAAACAAAAACATCTATGTATCCATGTATCTATCAAATTAAAGATTAAAAAGAAAAGGATAAATGACTTACAGCTCATGACTAACACAACTGACAAGCAACACTTGCATTCAACAAAGGTGCTAAAACAGGTATGCAAACTGCAGAGCTATGGGTGGAGCAGAAATGGGAAAGGTGAAAGCCAGACCTGCCCCATTAGAAGATGGCTGAAAGATAAAAAAGGCTCTTTAAGTTAAGGGCAAGCATTGATGAGAAGCAGCCATTGCACTGTGCCCTGAGTGAGGGAACTGTTCACTCACTGACTTTGGATGAAAGCAGGAGCTGGCACATGGTGCTAAGGAATGACATCTTTACATCTGTCAGGCAGAAGATACAAGCATTAGGAACCCAAGCCATGGCCCCCCAAACAAAACCCCATGCAATTTCAAGAAATGAAGGAATCTTTTGACAATAAAATGACAACCAGAAGAGCAGTCTCCATGCCTTCTACCAGAAAAGAAGCTTGCCAGAGCCCTGCTCCAAACACATGCACTGTCATGGATAACAAATGGGTCAAGCTTAATTTAACCCTCATCAAGTCTCACCCCCTACTGCTGTTATGCTTTTACAGCCCTTCTTACCTGCTGCCCATCTGCCTGCACTGGTCTCTCCTAAGGAAAAGGGCTCCACTAATTCCACAAAACTGGGATTCATTGGCTCATTCACTTCCTCTCAGCATCCCCTTCAAAACCTCAGAAGCAAAGCCTCACCTCCAGCAAGCCACGGCTGACCCTGTCCCAGCTGCATCCAAAGATGGAGCTCCAGCCTGCCCTCCTCCCTTCCTGACAAACAGCCAAGTGCCCTGTCTTCACCTGCTCTGGCTGTCTCCTTTTGCTCAGAAGGCAGGCACTTACCACAAACTTTCTCTTTTAATCGGTATTTCTGCAGCCTGGGTGTTTTCCTCTTGTACAGACCCAGCACCAGTGGGAAAACCTCTGTTTTCAAGCAGACTTGCACCACAGTTTCAGCACTGCTCTACCCATTGCTCTGTACCACATCAACACCACTTCTTGCCCAAAAATATGGTCCTGTCATTACTCAGCAGAGGGGATCCCCTAGTCAGTCACAGGCAGGTCTGACAGGAACTGAACAGCCACTCTGAAAACCCACAGGGAACTGGTCCTGCCTCAGCACCAGGGAAAGCAAAGCCCAACAGCACTGGATGTTTTCTTCTGAGGCAAAACAGAAAGATCAAAACACACTACATACCAAAATAAAAAATGAGATGAATGAAGCTTTCTTGTGAAATGTCAGGATGTGAAAATATACTAATTGTCAGCTAGAATATGCAGAATATAGCACAGCACTTAAAAAAAAAACTGGCCTGTTTTAAGGGCCTCAAGTGTGGAAAGTGAAAGATAAAAAAAAAAAAAAAAAAAAATTTTCACCAGGCTTCAGCTCAAAAGTGTTTCTTTTCTAGCAAGCAGTCTAAAGCCCTTTAAGAAAATGCCAGAATTTTGAAGTGAGTCCTAAAATAAGCAACTACAGATTCCCCCTCAGGGAAATCAGTTGGGGGCTACAAAAGTCACATTCCCTGGGATTAAACACACACACAAGGTGCACTGTGGCCGACATGGTCCTGGGGTTTAATTATTTTTAAACTGTATGACCTGCACGAAAACTCCCAACTTTGACTTAAAATTCCCCAAGATTTGGAAACCCTTTTGTTTAGATCAGTGCACAAAGCAGTGGAGTCTTTTTGCTCTAAAGAGTACAACTTAACACAGCACAATTTCTGGCTTCTGTGCCTACAATACACAGACAAGCAGGTATCCAGCAGAAATTCAGGCTTGGTGATTCCCTCTGCATTCCCAGGCATGGATCATCTCCTGCTCAAAAGGCCCAGGGAATCAAAGGGGCAGAAGGACTGCAAAGCACCCATCTCCAGGGCAAGGTCAGAAGCCTCCCCTTGTGAGAGCATCCTCCCAGGGACTGTGCCTGCTCAGCCCATTTCTTTCCACGGGGGCATCAAAAGTGGTTTTCCTCACCGAGTGTGAAATATCAACCACAATCAAAGTCTGAACTTAGCTTCTCAAAAAGATAAAATTAAAAAAGATAAAGATTGGCAATGACAATGCAGAACACCTCACTGCCCCCTCCAGATAAAAGACAGATCCATGTAAAGGAGAAATCAAATCACCCAAACCAATGATTACCTGGACACACTACTTCAAACAACAACTTTACATGGGAACCACGGCTACAATCACAACCATCACTCAATAAAAAAATGAAAGTAACAACTGTGTTTTACATTTAGACAAACATCAAAACACAAACATTGTGCCTTGAAAGGGGATAGAGGGCACCAGCTGACGATGCAGTTTTCAAGGTGGTTGTTGGGTGATTTTAATTGACATTTAGATCTGATCAACTGCCAAAAAAATACAATTACATCAGCTGTGAAAACACCATCAGGACACTAACTTTCACCAAAGTGCAGAAAGTCACTCCTCAGAGTTATACCCCTTTTTCTACTGGAAAACTGCAGGTTCACAGGCTCCCAGAAAATCATGAACTAGTTATTTCAAAGTAGAGAATCCAGTAAGGAGCTGATAAGCAAAAAACCCCTCTAGACTCCTGCATTTCTAGATTAGCAGGAACGTGTTCACTCTCCCAGCTCAGGGAGTAGCTGCTAATGGAAGATCCAAAGGTACAGAGAACCACCTATAGCAATTTCCTCCTGAACTATCACATCATTAGGAATAAATACAGGGAGGCTTCAGGCGAGACACATATTTGATATTTCCACAGTGTGGAGTCCCTCCACTAATGTAAGAGACACAAGAATGTTAAAAAAAAAAAAAAAAAAATTAAAAATTGTCTGAGTTCTTGAATTTCTGCTGACTTTAAGATATTTCAATTTATTTCAGCCTTCAGTCTCCTTTGAGAGAAAATGCTCCAGGATAAATTAGGTAGGTTTTGAATATGGCAATCCAAGCATCAGGCTGGCAGAAACTCCAACTCCCAGGGACTTAGGGTAGGTGAGCAGGCTGAAAACAAATATGCAATGGAAAAACGAGGAAGTGCATCCAATCCTGGGCCAGAGGGGTGTCCCCTTACTGTCACACAACACCCACGGGTGATTGATGTACTTAGATGTGACTGGGTACAAAGTACATGACACTGGCCTAGAAATGAGGTCAAAAAGGGCTAAAAAAAGCTTTTATGCACTTGCAGGTTAGAAGGCAGGGCATCAAGGGGTACAAATCCAACAACCTGGCAAGTGGTGCAAGCACAAACAGCTTTTGTTATCAGAAAGCCTTAAAAAGCAAAGTAAAACTGGGCTTAAAACCATGCTATTGATTATTAACAATTAAAACCCAGGCTATTGATTACTGACAGTTATTTACTACTCTGTAACGCAGAAGAGTATTTAAATGACTTGGAAACTGCAGGAAAAACCACAGGAAATGTTAATACTTCTGCAAATCCAAATCAAACATGTCAAAACTCATCACGTTCTGAATTGCAAGCTGCACAACTCTTTCAAGCCTTTATTCCCCTGAAATTCTCCAAGCTGTTCCCTAAAAGCCCAGCCCAGGAAGCAGATATTTTGTCTAACCCTCAGAATCTACATGGACACAGTATATCATCCAGCAACATCTCGGATACAAATGTCCGTCAGGAGTTCCCAGCTCGGCAGTCGCTGCCCGCACACCGAGGTGCTCCAGCATCCCACCTCGGGCTTTTCCAGCTTGTGGAGCTACCCGTGCTCTTGGCTAAGCCAGCCCAGGAGTACTTAGTCATTTAAACCAGTCGAAAGTCCTGCAGATTAATAAAATATGCTATTGAATAAAGACTACAAAGTTAGTTCCAACTGCTGATCCTTATTTGTCAATCCGCTTGGGAACTCTCGCACGTGCTGGGCACAGCCGGCACTCCCAGCACTCCTGCTGCATCCAGCGAGTTTTGTCCCGATCCTTAGGAGCAGCATTTCCCAGGAGGTGTCCCGGCTCCCTGGAATCTCCCCGATTCAGCTCCAAGGCCTGCATTTGCAGCTCTCCTGCGCTGGAGGCTCCCAGGGCTCTGCTCCCGGCTACCTGAGCTGCACAGAGCAGCTTGTTTCAATTAACCAGGAGCAGAGGTCCAGCACACACTTCCCAGAGCTCCCCACTTGCCAGGCAGCACATTCCTCAGCCTGGCTGTGTTAGAGTCCATTTCCATCCACCCCTTCCCCGGATGGGGTTGTGGGGGAACAACAAACTCCATGTACTTTAGGGTTCAGGGGAGCACAGCAAAAAATTCTTCACACTTCTACCATCCAACCACAGAAATTCCTATACTCAGAGACCCAAAATAAGGATTTTTCTAAGCCTAAAGATATATTTTAATTTGAAAACATTTTCATTCAGCACTGAATTTGAGCCTCTGACTCCAAATGCCATGAGTGCAACCCAACTTACACCTTGCCTGTCCTGATTTTTACAGAGCACAGTAAAAATGAAACCGTGCCCTTCTGTGCACACAGATGCTGCTTTCACTGAAGGGAAAAAAAGGGCAGGGGGGAAAGAGGCACATTACTAGAGTGAGACTGATGCTCTGGCCCAGGGCTGAGCTCAGTGCCTGTCTCTGTCAGCATCCAACACCCCAAGCCGGCTCAATCCCCACATCTGCTTGTTAAAACAGAAATAACCACCCATGCCTCACCTCCACTGTTCTTCTCACAAAGAACCCCAGCTCAACAGAAAACCACCACAGATTTCTGATCTATCTCCATCAATCCCTGACCTGCACAGAAGGCAGTAGGAACAGATAGTTTCTGTTGCCTGGATTATTTTCCATTCCTACACCCAGGAGTTTTTCCTCACGTCCCCAAACAGCCACAGTCAGTGAACAATTTAATTACACCACCATCATACCTAAAACTCACAGAAACTTCAGCCAAGGGATTAATATGAAGCAGAATTTCTGCCTACACGGCTGTCTCAAAATAATCCATCTCCACACTGATGCTCAGGATCATGATGGTGACAAGCTCTGAGGAACAACAGTTTTTAACAGTTTTGGCTAGAATGGCACTTGTTTCAAATTCTCCACACGATCACTGAGGGATGAAATCACCCCCATTAGAGTGCATACGGTTCAGCTTTAAGTTTAAAACAAGGCCAGGTCACAAAGTTAAAACAACTCCAATATCCAAAACAACTCCAAATCCCCTGCTGAAAGTTTTCATAGCCTTGGATAAAATAGCTTAATTCAGGATCCAACTTCATGAATTTTGACAAACTGCTGACACCTGAATGAAAATTTAGGCTGCAAATGTTACATAACAGAGTTTGAACCCTAAATAAGCCTTGCCTAGATAGAGTAAATTTAAAACCACTGTATAAACCCTCCTCCCAACTACTACTTATTCAGCTATCATTTATTATTCTACAGACAAAATTATACGTTTCAAAAGCCATTTTCACATTGCAGTCTGTAAGAAATCTACCCACACTTCCCATTATAGTCCATCAATGTAACACTTTTATTCCCTCTCACAGAAGTTTAAAACCTCAGAGGACCCCAGGTCACTTGTAAAAAAACAGCTGCCAAAAGATTTACATGTTACTTTCTGCTGAAAGGGAAAAACCACACAGGATGAGATATTCTGAAGACAAAAACAATTCAAGGAGCTTCTGCCTTATGAATGTGCATGATGAATTGAGAAGATCATTAATGAGCAAGCTCACACAGATAAACCAAAGAAAGCTCCAAAAGCCACTTTTTTTCCAAGGTATGTTATACCACGTTCTTCCCCTACAACACGAATTAGGTGTTTGCCTTTTTTTTTTTCCCCCTCTAGTCATTCCTAGATTTCCAAGGATCTCCACTCTATCCAAAAAATTTTTTGAAGTCTCACCTGAGGAAGGTCTGGGCTCTCCTGCCCAGTGCATCAAACACCTCCTGTCTTGAACTGAACTCCCCTCCCTTCTCTCACTGCTCTCATGGAGAAGGGATGCTGCTTACACACACAGGCACTTCCGAACCTTTCCCGCCTCAATGGGAGCTGCTTGCCAAAGAATGCTGGCCAACTCTTTCTTGAAGATGCTAAAAATACTATTTATGGTCAAAGCAAACAGAAGTCACGTGCTGGGAAATCAGAGTGCAACACTTACCCAATAATTAGATAAGGACTGCTAACTCAGAAATAATTCAGCAGGGCTGCTAAGAAGTGAGAAATACCCGAGTATCAGAGCAATACCACACTATAAACAAACTATCAGTCTCTGCTACACTGTATAAAGGAGCCAAGACACCCACAATCCCACATTTTCCAACGTTTCTTCTGCAGCACAGGCCGGGCAGTTCCCCAGGGATTTGCAGACACTGGTTAGTGGGAAAACAGTTAAAATACACATGGGAAGGATTTGTTCCGAACAGAGTTCCCAGTCTGGGGCTGTCCCCAGGTGAAGCAGGTAAGGTGGTGGGGCCCCCTGACCTGGCAAGAGCCACCCCAGAAGCTGCCCCTTCTCTCCTTAAATGGTTGCGATGTTTTACCTAAAAACAGCCCAGAGCGGCAAGAAGGATAACGCTACAGGAATGGAAGCCCGCCTGAACAGCCTCATTGCAGACTGGAAGCTAACAGCCCCCTCTCCAGGGAACCCGGGCACCCCGGGGAGGAAGGTGATTAACATTCCTCAGGCGGGCTGTGAGCACCTGGGCGCAGGGAGGCACTCGAAGTGCCGGCAGGTCTGTATCCATCGCGATCAGCGCCCAGGGGGATTAGGGCTCTTTTAAGAAGCGGAGCCGCACAGAGGTTCCCCTCGAGTGCTGCTATTTCTCGGGCCTTGAGGAAGCGAGTTAGTGCAGGCAAAAACCCAAACAACCGCACAGCCAAGCAGCCGAAAGGCGGGAAGGCCGCGGCGGGAGCCAAGGCGCTCCCTAAGTTTATAAATAGCGATTATTTATTGTGTCGCGGCCCTGTCAGCCCCTTCCGCCGCTGACCTTCCCCGGGGCTCGCCCTGTGTCGGCGGGATGGGAGCGGCGCGTTCGAGCCCCGCGGCTCCTTTGTGCGGCTCCGCGCCCCGCCAGGCCCCGCCGAGCCCGGCGACACCCGAAGCCCGGGGCCGCCTCCTCGGGCCTGCGCAGGCCCGAGCCCACCGCGACATCGCGCCATGCCCGCGCAGCGTGTCGCGACTTCCCATCGGGACGCCCCCGCTCCCCCAGGCCTGTCAGGGCAGAGAGGACGGGGGAGGGGTGAAGGCGCTCAGGGCAGTTCCGGGGCCCCTCCGGCGGCATCGCCAGGCCGCCCCCGCGCCTCGCGCGCAGCACCCGCGGCCTCCCGGGCGTGGCCCCGTGTCCCGCCCGGCGCGGCGCCGGAGGCGGGCGGGGCCGGGACTCACCGGGCCCGGCGGACACAAAGCGGCGGCGCCTCCAATGGCGGCGGCGGCGGCGGCGGCGGCGGGACGGGGGGCGGCCGCGCGGAGGAGGCGGGGCCGCGGCGCGCGGCGGGGGGGCGTGGCCAGGTGGCGCCGCCGGCCAATGAGGGGCCGCGGGCATTTTTCGAATGCCGCCCCTTCCCCCCCAGCCCCACCGCCTCAACGTTGCGCGGCAGTGCGCGTGCGCGGGGCGGGCGGGGTTGCGCACGCGCTTCCCGCCACTACCGCGCTGAGGCGATTCCCGCCGGCTGGGGCCGCTGAGGGGCGAGAGCCGGCCCCGGGACCCGCCTCAGCCCCGCCGGGCCCTCAGCTCCGTCCCGACGGGCTGGGACCGCCCCGCCGGGCCCTCAGCTCCGTCCCGACGGGCCCTTAGCTCAGCCCCCTTGGATCCTCACCTCAGCCCCGCCAGGCTGGGACCACGCCTTCGCCTCCTCAGCCCTGCCAGAATCGCGGACGTGTTCCTGTGTCACCTGCTCCAGGTGACCCTGCCTTTGTAGGGCTTTGAACTGGGTCTTCTTCAGAGGTCCCTTCCAACTTTAACTATTCTGTGCGTACCCGTGAATTCCCGTTCCGGAGCACTCCAGCCCGTATCACCTCCAATTGCGTCCTCTTCTCACGCTCTGCGGTATCCCCAGTGCCGCCTTCTTTTTGCCTCAGCCACTTCACCCCCCATCCCTCATTAACTGTGTAATTATTGCCTGCCACGATTACACCAGTCCCAGTGCTGAGGTCTGGCTGCAAGCTGGGAATTTTCTGTCACAACAAGTTCTCGCATGTGGGAAAGATCCCTTTCTTGATGATGCTTTGCTCTGTTTCAGGCAGTTTTTACCTGTGTCTCCGCTGCTCAGGGTGAGGATTACCATGGCAGGGAAGAGCTGAGGTGTGACCCACACTCGTCACTGTTGCAGTAATCTCAGGGCTGTGCAGATACACTGAGAGGTAAAAACCAGAAGCTTGTCTTGTGTGCCTCTTGCTATGCTTTTGCTCCAAATTTACTTTATTTAGCTAGATCCATGGAGGTTCTTTTTTTTCCTCTTCCCTTCGAAACCCACTATTTTAGCTAACCTTGAGTTTAAGGTAGAACTCCTCAATTCCCTACCTACACTTATTTTCTGCCAAAAGCATGCCTAGAATCACAGAATCATTAAAACTGGAAAAACCATTAAGATCATTGAGTCCAGCCTTTTCCCCCAGCACTGCCAAGGCCACCACTAAACCATGTTCTCAAGTGCCACATCCGACACATTTTGCACAGCTCCAGGGATAGTGACTCCTAGTACAGCACAGCAGTTTCACCTGCTGTCTCTTGTCTGAGCAGTTTTCTCATTTTTGTTTTCTGCACGTAATCTTTACCCATCTCCTGCCAACCTCTCTCCCCATCTGTGTTTTTACAATTTGAAGACCATATGGGCACTTACCCATGTATTTAGGCACTTTTATCCCTGGTGTGACGGGAGACCCCTCTGTGGGCACTTTTAGAAGCATTTATGTTCAACGTGCTGAAGATGTGTCTTACTTCTGCAGTAATGCCTGCTTCTTGTCCAAGCTTTTCCCAATTCTCTCCCTCTTAGGTGACTATTCTAAGTTTACTACACCTGAGGATATCGCCTTCTAAAGCCTTGTGAGCAAAGCCTGGCCCTGTTCAGTCTTCTCCACTCCAGATGCTCCCTGCCATGTGGAGTCAAACAGCCCTGGAAGTGCCTGAGACATATGGCTTTGCTTTGCTGAACATTCCTGTCTTGCCTGAGTGTGAAACAAGCCCTGTGCAACTGCAGAAAAATGCGTTCTTTGGCTTTTTTTCCCCCTGCGATGCCTCTCTGGCAGGGGGAAAGGTAGCACAGAGGGAAAGAAAAGGGAATGTGCTCCTTTACTGCTGTTGCTTAAGACACCAAGAAGGAAAAGATGAAATCAGACCAGCAGCACTTCCTTTGCCCACTGCAAGGATGTGTCCCAGCACCGGTGTTGGCTGAGCCGCAGAGCTACAAGCAGAGGAGAAAAGCTGTTGTTGTCTCCTCCCTCTGCTGATTTTTACCTCAAAATCCATCCCAGAGAGGAAGAGCAAACCCTTCACATTCATTACAGCCACACTCTGGGATCACAACCCACTGCTCTGTCTCCTCTGCTCCACTTTCTGGGCAGGTTTGTGTCATTTGTGTTCCTCTTCCCACTGTGGCACACACTGTGTGTGACAGTGACAGGAATGAAGCTGTGGGAATCTCAGAGCCAGCACAGGAGGAAGGAACTGGGAAATCCATAGCCAGGGAATCAGACTGCAGCAGGGAGCTGAGTTGTTTGTGATGGTGTCAAGCACTATCATCATCAGAAATACTTCTAATAAATATTAAACACTTTTAGTAAGTACTAAGCACTGTTAATAAGTACTAAGCCTTTTCAATATCTTTCCTGCCCACAGATGCAATGGACTAGTAAGATCCCAACTGTTCTTTTCCCTGAAAATCACTCAATTTGATTCCACCTTGCTGTCCCTTAGATGTCTCCCAAGCCTCCCCACAGCTTTCGGTTTTGGCTGTGCTGCTTGCAGGTCATCCAGACACGTCACTTTTGTTCCCAAGGAGTTGCTGTAAACTTTGCTGGTCAAGGATTCTGCTGTTTCCACCCAGTGTCCAGAGCAAAGCCAGGTGTTGTTCTTCTCCTAGAAACATGGGAGCTATTGTGTTTCTCATTTAGATACAGTTTTGAATTATGTTTTAAATCTGCCTATGGAAACTCCATTCCAGGGGTTATTTTGTTGACTTTCTTACCCTACACCAACTCGTATTTTCCCCACTTTGCCACATTTTTTTAATTTAAAGTGAACACTTCTGAGTTTAATAAGCACCCTTCTGTGAGGTTTAACATCTACCTGCCACATGATTATTACCTTTTTTTATTACCTCTGTCAAACTGTGCACCTGCTGAAATCATCTTCTGCCAATACAGTCTTGATCCTGCTGCATCTCTGTTGCCAAATGCTGTTTCAACACTGACCTGCAGCTCCAAACTTCTGCTCTGAATACCTTCAGGCTTTGCCTCCAGTGTTGTCACCCCAAGTTTTTGTTGACTTTCTGCTTTTCCACTTTTACTTCAGTTTTTACATTTATATTAGGAAGCCTTTTATCTCCTTCTGACCTGCAGTCCACCTGGCTCAGGGAGAATTTGACCCTGTGTATCTGCACAGGGTAGCGGTGCCAAGCACAACAATCCCATAACCATCACTGAACCAAACATTTAATTGATGTGGGTCTCTCATTTGTTGAGCCACACACAAAATTCCAGAGGCTTTCTGCCCACAGCAAAATAAGCATTACACAAGGAGCTGTTACCTGGTGGTGATATCCTTCCTGCAGACACACACATAATTCTTGTCTTTATGCCTGAGCTGTTTTTTTAATTCTTACTTCTACTTTACTTATGAAGGGATTTTTCCCCTTTTACATGTCCTGTAGAAATAGGGACTTTTAGTCCTTTAAACTGCAATTTTCTACTTTGTTGCTGATTCACTTCACCAAAGGCATCTCTAATGATCATCAGAACAACATCTTTACTTTTTTTCAGCCACAGTCTTACTGTCATCCCCGTAGCTCCTTTAATTCTATGCAAAAATCACTCCTCTTCTGCTTTCAACCCCAAAATGCATATTCTCTGCCTCTTCGTGTCTTTCAAGACATCACTTTTGATCTCTTTATTTCTTATCAGCTTCCTAATAATTCTCCACACTTTTTCCAGTGTCACTCTACACCACCTCTCAGCTGATCTCCCTTGCTGCCCCTCTCACACCTACCCTTAAAGTTCTACTTTCTTATCTTTATCTTTTCAAATATTTCCCCGTTTCCAAGAGGTATCCCATTCCTCTATGCATTTTCAAACCAAACAACCCATTTTTTTACATCGGATCTAGCAAATGAATAAAAATACACTTAAATACACAAAAGTTTGTTTCATTCTGGAGCAAGTGTAGAATGGAAATGCCACTGGAGTCAACATGAATTTGAAGCAGGAAAATATCATGGACTGAGCAGCCTTCACAGGCTGCTGCTTTTCTAGAAACACTCTAATTTGAAACTGATCCCGAGTACTAACGAGGCGGGTGCTGTCATCACTGGAGGACAGGGACTGGAAGTTGTGATTCTTTTTCTACACCACTTCTGGCATTACAGTAATGACTTATTTTACCCAAAGCAGGCACGTGAAGTGACGCCTCCACTATCAAGGAGCAGCTGAAGACCAACTCAACACTGCACGCAGGGAGAGCTCTCCCAAACCCACATATCCCCACAGATAAGTGATCTGGCAGCGAGAATTTCCTTACTAAACAGTTTTTTCAGATGAAAATTGGTGAGCTGCACACAGGGGCGGCTCCCCTCACCTGGGCAGGCAGTAACTTGCTGCCAGACCTCCTGGCTGGGATGGTTTTGCAGCCACAAAGCTCATTTTTGGCTGCTGCATGTGGACTGTACACCCCTGCCATAAGTAGCCTGGCTGGACTCTGGCCTCTGCACCATATGAGGGCAGTGCCATGCCTGTGAGCCTTGCTGGGAAGACAATTGAACAGGTTTAAAGATTTTTTGGTCATGGCTCTTGCTGGAAGAGCTCTAGAGCTGGCTCACTCATCGCTCTGTGGAAAATCTTGTCTATTGGCTTTTCTTCAAGATGGCTCAGCTACAGCTCAGGCTCCTCAGAATATCCACCTTGTGATGCTGCAGGGCCTGGAGAACCTGATTAATCTCCTTGGAGAACAGATAAAACATTCAACTTCTGTTTTGCAGAGATGAGTGCAATTCCCTGTGTTTATGATCCTGGTGTATGAGAACACCCTGGGTGGGACAGAGCTGTGAGCGGTGTCCATCTCCATGAATCTGTGCAGTGATGGTGCTGAGTGCCTACTCTTTTCATGGGAATGATTCTCTTCACTCACACGAGTGGGAAGTGGCCAGGACCAATGGATTATTCACTTCATGCCATCTGCAATGTCACAGAGCATTTGCACCAGGTGCTATTTCAGAACAGCTCACCCTGCAATGCTGAAAATGACCCATTTCCCTTCACAGGTGAGACCTGAACATACCAGCTGCCATCTGCCAAGATGATCTCTGCAGCTCCTTTCCAGCTGTTCTCCAAAACGCTGTGATAAACCCCTTCTAGCAGGGCTCTGCTCCACCCTCACTAATGCTTTGTACCTGGGAGCTAGCAGTAAAACTGCCTTATGATAACATCTGCCATTAATTCTTGCAGGGGCCTGCAACAGGACAGCCAAGAGCTTCACCATTCTCTCACCTCACTCAGTAACACCGAAATGTCCCAACCAACAGCATCTATTGCCTTCCCCATGCCTACTGCCCTGCTTCCCATTTGCAGCCACAGCATATCCATCCCTGCAGCTGGGCCAGCAACTTGGACACATTCCCCTATGGAAAGGACTGAATGGAGTGGGAGCTGGTTTAATTTCTGTTGCCATTTCAGCACAATTTAGCAGCTGGAAATGAGAAAGAGAAGCTGGTGCCACATGACAAAGCTTTCCACAGTCAGCATCCCTACAGCAGCATTTAAAGCAGCAGGAGTTATTTCAGCAAACAACAGATCCACAGTATTTCATCAAAAGGTGGCAATGGAGCCCTTTGAAAAATACAAGGGTAGACAACCTGAGATCTCCTTGTGATTTAGTCATGCTTCTGGAAGCTGAGTTAATCAATCTCTTGCTGCTATTCTTTGCCCATGACTGGTTTTCCTCCAATGGCTCCTTGCAGGTTGTCTATCTGAAGAAAGCCAAGCAGGATCCTCTGGGCTGAAGCCTCCTGGTCCCCAGGCTCCACCCTACAGTCGTTGCAGGTTGCCCATGGCCCCAGGCACAGCAAACCTGGAGTTCCTGTCAGCGTGTGCAGCCTCATGCAAACCTTGGGGCTGGCACCTCATGAAAAGCCAGTGGTGTGTGAAGAGTTTGGCCTCCTGCTGATGCTGCTTGGCTTCAGATACTGCTCTGATGGCAGCTTCCAGGCCAACACCTTCCCAGGAGCTGAAAGGCCAAGTTCCAATTCCCAGCCTGACTGGGAGAAAGCAGGAGCTTGGAGCACTTGCCAGCCCAAACACCTCCCAATGGTGTTTGGATTGGGATTTACCCCCAGGTAGAGCCCAGCATTCCTGGCCCAACTCCAACCACACAGCATCTCGCCCTCACATATAACCTGCAGCCAGCAGCCAGCTCTATGCAGGTGGTTCAGTGCCTCAGGGCCAGGGGGGTTGGATCTAAGGACACAAAAGCATTCTGGAGAGGCCTGATTTTGAGCTTCCTGCTCCCAAAGTTAAACCCTCTACAATGTGTGAAAGAAGCCAAGCATACAGGCCTAGCTAACAGCTTCTCTGCTCTGCCCTGGAGCTTCTGAGAAAGCAACCATCTTCAGGGCGTCTACCAACAACTCATCATGGGACCAAATGCAGCAGAACAATCACGGCCATCCTCTGGCAACGAGATGCCAACATCTGCAATTGGCTTTAAATGTCTTCAGAATGCTCAGCAAGTTAAGGAAACTTTTTAGAGACCCTGTTTTTCCTTTATCAGTTAAAACAATCTATAGGGTTGGAACAAATGCTCTGTGGGTCATAGCAACAACTGGTCTAAGTTACTACTGGCTTAAACCTGGCCTTGTGCACACTAGAAACCATCCCTGCAGAGGAATCCCTTCTCCTGACCCTCTCCTCTACCTACCTACTACATCCTGCACCAGGGAGGGATGATCCCAGGCAAAAAAACCCCAGGAGCTGGACTACGTGATTCTGATGGGTCCTTTCCAACCCAGCATATTCTAAGATTCTATGAAAAGACACTTCCACACTCCAACATCTGCTCCTGGACCTGAGGCTTCTTTGGAAAATGAGGTAAAACCTGAGCATGTTGAGACAAGGAGAGAGAGCACAGCATGCAGGATCAGTGAATATCCTGATCTCATTCCCAGAAATGGCTGATCCCCTTCTGAAAACCCTTTCCTAGAAAGAAGCCAGCCTTAGGTGGACACCTGGCCTGAAAATGTGCTGTATGGTGGCTTCAGGTTAGGGGACATTCTCAGTAATAAAGAGGGATCTAAGCAATGCATCTGCTCCTTGCCTTATGCTTCTGACAGTGCCCCAGCCTCACTCTTCTCTGCTGAGCTACAATTAACTCCCCACCACACTCAGGAGCCTGCACACAAGATGTGTTTAAATAGGATCAAGACTAGGAGACAAAACCTGCACTATTTTTGGTATAAACCTGCTGCCCTCCCTGCTGAGGCTTTGCTGCAACAGTAGGCCAGTGACCATAGCTCATCTCTCTTCACACAAAATGAAACTCCTGTAAATCACATTCCCACAGGAATCTGTTTTAATTAAAACCCCCTTTTCTATTTCATCTATCTTACAGTTCTTTTGTATTTTCACACCCTTCACAAGAAATTGGTTATAAAGATCTTTCATGAGCCACATCCTGAGGAGCCACAACCACCTGCAAACCTGTGCTCATCTAGAAGGAAACTGGAAAGCAACAGGGTGCAGTAAATACATGGCAAAGAACACAAGTGGAGCAGAGGAAGGAGTCAGGAGTTCTGCCCCTTGCAGAGACATTGTTGGGAAGCTGAGACTTCAGGTGACACATCCACAGCTGGAGACCTCAAGGCCTTGTGCATAAACTGCTCACAGCATCCAGTGTGCAGCTGAACTGATTTAACTTCAGAGAAGCCAAAACCTGCCATGCTGCAAACCCAACTGTGGCTAATTCTGAAAAACCCCTGGTGAAAATATCTGCAAAGTCCCTTCCTGGCCTTTGCAGGCCACTAACAGGGCAAGTTCTCACCTCCTGGAATGTCTAACATTAAAGGCTCTAACAAAAGGAGGAAAGACTTTCTCACCTCACCTCTACCCACCTGCTGGCAATTCCCATTCCCTCCAGCCAGTGGTTTTCCAGCTTTTTCAGCCAGAAGGTTTAAGCTCCCCAGACAGATTTCCCAGCCCTGACACACTGGATTCACAGGGCTGTTCAAAGGCTCTTCAGCAAGTTTATCCTGCCCAATCCAAGGCAAGGAGAGAGAAATGGGTCCTTGCATGGCTCTGCTGTTGCACACCCATGTTCCCAGCAGGCTCTGACACTGCTCACCCTGAGAGGAATTCCATCATCTGCCCACACTGATGTGGCAAACATTTACCCTTATTTACATACAAGCTGGCATCCATTTAATTCAACCATTTATCTGCTACAAACCACCATGTACTGGTCAAAGAAATGCCTTTTAGAAGAAGAGCACTCACATGACCTTCTGCAGAGATTTCACAGACACCCCTGGAGCCCTGGTGGGTAGGGGGACAGACCTTTTGGAGACCTTGAGAACCCATCCAAACCTCTGGGCCCAGTGGTGAGTCTGAGGCATGGCTGGATGTCGTACACACAGATATATGAGCGGTGAGAATATTTTTTCTTTTTTTTTTTTTTAACAAAACATCAGAGAAAAGTGTTTTATTGTTACTAAAAAAAAATAACCAAACAATGCTCTAGTGTTTTAGGCCATGGATTCTCTAGCTCAGATTCATGGGGTGGAACATGTTAACAGGGAAAGTGTCTCATGGACATCTCCTCTCTGGCCACAGCCAGGCACCTCCTCCCTTCCCCTTGGTGATCACATCCTCAGGCAAATACAGCAATTGTTTACATGTAAAAGTAAGATTAGGAAAGTATTTAACGTATTTGTATCCTTTCTTCCCTTTTGTTTTTTTTTTGCTGTTGGGTTTTGTTTGTTTGTTTGTTTCTTCCAAAGAACTGATTTAGCAGCTGGAAAGAAGACAGCATCATGTGAGCAGCCAGTGCTGCAGACACCCCCAGCAAATGCTCCACAGGTTACTCACGGTCCATGGCCCACAGTTCAGAAATCACATTTCAGGGCTTCCCCAGCTTTGCAGAATTCTTGATGGCAAGTGCTTCTCACAGTGAGAGTCAGCAGGTCATCTTTGGTGGCTGGCGAGACACGAGGGGCCTTCCCGTCCTCCGCAGAGCTCGGCTGGGAGCAGCGCGGGCCGGCTCCCGCGGGGCGCGCCAAGGGCTCGCCGGCTGCGCTGCTGCTCCCGGCCGCGCTGCCCCGCCACGGGCCGGGCCGGGCCGGCTCCACGTCGCTCCTCCAGCCTTCGCTGCGCTCGGCTCCCCGGCCGGGGCTCCGGCTGCGCGGGCACAGCGCGGCTGGCGAATCTCGGCTCACACAGCTGCCACCTCCGGAGCTCCCAGGGTCACGAGTCCCCGGATGACACCACCGGTCCAAGTTACACGAGCCCACGGCTGCCGCACGGCTGGAGCAACCCGGCTGGGGTCGGGCACCGTCCGCCCTGAGGTCACATCCCAGCCTCGGGAACCAACTGCACCCGCGTGGCCCCGCAGCCGCGGGCTGCTCCCTGGCCAGGGAGTTTCTCGGCACAACAGCAACCCCTTTTTTCCTTCCTTTTTTACAAACAACAATTGCTCTCACCCTTCGTTTTTGGTAGTCACACATACAGACACACACTATATGTACACAATTTGGGCCCGAGTACCTATGGCATGCCAAGGAAGCCAGCACGGCTCAGGATGGTGCAAACATTCAGCAGCTGTCAAAGGAGAAGTCGTTTTACTTTCTTTTAAACTTGCAATGTTTGTCTTTATTTTGTTCTTTATATTTTGAAAGTGAAAAGAAATAGTATTGAGTCAATTTCTTTTTTTCTTTTTTCTTTTTTTTTTTTTAAATATTTGTTCTATGTATTTACAAGCCTTAAAGTTGCTCTAAAGTTTCTCAAAGTATCACTAGTACTTTTTTCCCCAGGGTAGCACGGTTTTCAATGACTTATTTTTGGAGCACTCTGGTCCGCAGCGGTTTTCTCAAATGCATTTTCCTTCCGATCCAAGGTTATGTATGGTTTGACTACTATTTTCTTTTTAAATTTCTGAAGCAAGCTGAGAGGCAGGCAGAAAAATCTGATGACAATAAAAAATAATTGATCTTGTCCTCATCTAGCTCACCCCAACCCCCTTCAAAGTTTTGTCTATTTATCATGCTTTGAAACAAAACTGAGGTGCGTATGAAGGGGAGGGAAATTTATTTCTCTGCTTTTGTTCTATTATACAATTTGTTTACAGAAACTGCAAATTTAAAAATTACACTGGCATTTGCAGTCCTTAAAATAATAAATTAAAAGTTTTCAACTTGTTTTTGTTTTTGCTAACAGATTTGTTTTGTTGTGTGTTTTCCTAAGTATAAGTCCTTGTTTAAAAAGAAAAGATTAAAACAGAAAAATTTTCTATAAATAATACATGTATTTTGGTTTAGTGCTCCCGCCCTCAGGTTTGAAGTTAACTTTTGTGGGTTTGTTTTCAAGTACCTTTTTGCCTCCATGATCACCTCGGTGTTTATGGGGTTTTACCTCTCCCACTCGTGCGTGTGTGGGGCAGGGGGGTCTGCGAGAGAGAATTGGCCTTGCTGCACTGTGATTGGCGAAGACGTGAAACTTTTTAAAAAAATACTTAAATTGTTTCTCTTTTGTTTGTTTGTTTTAAATCTGTATTTAAGTTTCAATTATCCTCTGACTCCTCTTCAGCCTCCCGTAGCCATGTGAAGAACGCCGTGACAGATTTCAGCGCTACTCCTTTCCCGTTCTGCTCCGCTGGGTCCTTGCTGCTTTCCCACTTGTAGAAGGCATCCTCCGAAATGACCTCCTCGTCATACAGGCAATCAAAAAACATCCGCAACAAATCTGCAGGAATGGAATAACGGGAGGGAACATCTGTCAGCTGGGGCTGCAACAGAGACCGGCGGCAGGTAAGGGGATTAACTGACCCCTTGGCACAGGAGGTGGTGAGCCAAGGAAAACAAAGGGCTCTTACTCAGTTATTGCTTCCTGGCTGCTCACGCTCAGGTGAGGGGAAACCTGACCCCTCTGACACTGTCAGAGGAGAGGGAAAGCTGGGAAAGCAGCTGTGGGAATATGCTATCTAGACATTGGCTGGCAAGCAGGACCCAGAGCAGCCCACCTCCTCTGGACCACACGTCTGGATTCCCTCCAACCCCGGATTTTTGTGATTCATTCAGGAGAGATAATGCCCAACTAATGCCATAAAGGACACTAAGGATGATTGTGTTGGATGTTTTGAGGTATTCTTGGGTTTTGTGCTGTAGATTCCCTGGGAATCCCTGTTTCTTTGGCTATGCCCTTGCCTTTTGTCTCACAAGAGTTTTCTGTAGCATCTCTGGGACAAAACTTATCAGTTGACCAACATGTATTATTCCCTCCAAGCCCACAGACATCTGTGGAGTAGCAATGCAGTAACAACACTCATGCTCTCACATGCCCAGGTACTGCAAACTCAACAGATTATTTTTTACTGCTCTGTTTTTGCTTCATTTTATCAACAGATGTTTGACCTTCCTTGTGTGTGGCTGCTCACAGGAACAACCAAAAGAAGAGCCGGCCTTTGGCCAAGCATTTGGGAACCTGAGCTACTCTAAAAAGCGAGGATCTAGACAAGCTGAACCCACCCACACCAGCTTCTCTCATCTGCTACCTACAAGGTAAGGAAAAGTACATCTTCTTCCCATCAGAACCCCCTTCCCTTATGTGGGCTCAAATCCCCAGCACAGAGGCAACACTTACTAGGAGGTTGATCAAGTTTTACTATTGATGCTTGTAGTGCATAAAGTGCTTGTAGTTCCTTCTCTGTGTCTGAGTCCAGGTACTTGAGTAAGATGGGCACTCTCTGTTTGATAACAGCAGTGTCCACTCGGAAGCTGGAAGAGTCCACTGAGGGGAAGAGGAGAAAGCAGGGTCAGCTTGGCACAAGGCAATAGGGACAGGTCTTTGACTGCCTCTATTTATGCAAACAGCAATCACAAACACATATTCAAGTGGAGAGAAAAGGAGGATGAGAAACAACAGGAAGTATTTTTGGCTAATAGCTATTTCTGGAAGTCTCGGTCCTTTACAGTTCTCAAGTTCAGCCACTGCCTGCAGTTACCCCAGCTCTAATACAGGCAGAAGCAGCACAACCTTACTTTGCAGTGCAAATTGTGTCTCCATAGGCAACTGCATTTAGAAGGTTAGAAGGTTTTTATAAAATTCTTTTTTCCCTAAAAATACCAGGGCAGAAACACAATCGTAAGGTGCACATATTAAAAAAACCCATAAATATATAAAATATATAAAATATATAAATAATATATTTATATATAAAATAGATTAAAAGTAGGCATTAGAAGTTCATCAGCTACAAGAATAAATTATTCAGCAGCTTTCAAGTAGATCATGAACCCAATTAAGTGATATTTTGAAAACAAAAGAAAAAAAACTGAGAAGCAAGTTCAAAATTTAAACCACAGGATGATTTTCCTTTCACAACAGGGAACCCTTAAACATTGGAAATGAAGTCCTGTGTCATGTCTCTGTTAACACTAGGTGGCACGAGCAAGATTCTGTTCCCAGAGAGAGGAAGGAGCTGGGCTGTTCCTCCCCTCCCTCACAAGGTGGAATCCAGCCAGTCCACTCCCCCAAATCACAGCTCAGAGCAGAACCAGACTCTTTACAAGCACCACTTTCTGCTGTGCCAGATGGCAACAGTAAAGTTAAAGAAAACCAAGTGAACTGAGTAGATGTTTGTGGCTGCAGTGCTTTACTCAACCCTTCTGAGAGTCCGAGGCTCACGTGTCTGACTCAGGAGCCCTCCCTTTCCTGTGCTTCCAGCTGTATAGTCAGGCAATCTACATAAGCCTTCTTCCCAAAATTGAAACTTTGGATATAAAACTCTAGAAGCCTGAGCCCCAGACTGGCTTCTTCCCACAGCCCACGCTGAGGTGCTCATGCATCTTTTCTGGCACAGGAGTGGAAATGTTAGTTGCCTTAATGATGATCTCTGTCATTTCCACCTTCGTTAAGAAAATCAATAAACAGCCTGGCATTACCCAGCACTGTCTGAAACCCCTGCTCCCACAAGCTCACTGGGACACACCAGGGTCACCTCAGGAACACCACATCCAGCAAAGAACTTGGCTGTCACATGGGGAAGGGACACCCTGCTCTCAGGCACAATTCCAAATGATGGAAAAGCCTTAGTGTGTGATAAAAACCAGCCTTGGGCAGGGAAATGTGATATAAACCTGAAAAATACCAAATAATTCTTTGCAGGTTTGATTTGTGTGGTGTTTTTGTGGCAAGTTACTCACCTATAATAGCTGCTTTACAAACTGCTGTCATTAAAGCTCTAAGGAATGTAGGTGAACTCATCTGGCTTTCATCTAGATTAGCCTGGAATCAAGAGTAAATGGACCAGTTAAAAACTGCAAAACTCCAGCGCTAAATCTGGCAGCAAGTCCAGGTTCAGCTGCTGCTGCAGCACAAACTCAGCTCACCCCTGCAACACTCAGCTTCCCCACTCACTCCTCAAAACTCCCCTAGGGATGCCAGGAGGCAGCAGCAGCTCCCGTGGGATCCATGTGCCACTGAACACCTCCTCTAAACACCTCCCGTTTGTCTTCAGAACCAAACCAGCCACGCTGGGCTCCTGCAACGCCCTCACAGTTTCAAAGAGTTTCAGGCTTTCCCAAAACTTTACAGCATGCTCCTTGGGTGGAGATTGTTTGCCTTGTAAAAGAAATTCAGGGAATGGCTGTGGAACCTGTCCACAGAGAGCCTGGGGGTGATCCCAGATTTTCAGTGCTGGTTTCATTCCACTCTCAACTCCTCTAACAGCACTGGAAAAATGACATTTCTAACACAAAATGACATTGCTCTGCCACAGAAATAACTGAACTGAAGCTGACCAAGATTTAGTGTAAGCACAGATGTAAATGCATAGGTTGGGTATAATTTCAGACACTAAACATCTGAGTTAAATAAGGCAGCCAGAGACTGAGAGCAAAGACCAGTGGGTTGACAGGCTTTTTCCTCTTTTTTTCTTTATTTTTATTTTCTCTTCCAGTGCCTGGCCCAGTGCACTGGGAAAAGGTGCTCTCAGTGACTGCCCACGGTATTTTTACAGGGGGAAATTTGGAGCCATCATGTTGGAAAAAAGTAGTGAGAAGCTTCTCTTCCCTGTTTTCTGAAGAAACAATGTAGCAGTCTACATCTAAAATGTACTAAGTGGCAGAAGCAGGATATTCAGTGCCAGAAAGTCTACAGTATTTAAAAGGTTACACAGTTAATACAGCTAAAAGTTTTCTTTCTTGAGGCTGACTCTTAAATACAGATTATATTTTAGATATTAATTCTTTGGAAGTGTTGATTGTGCAGACCAAATCCTTGCAGTGACCCATACCCCGAGATTTTCAGACCAGAACATATTTACAAAAGCAGTTAAACAGTCTGCAGGGAGGGTGAAAATCTCTTTGTACCTCTACCCAATCAAAGATTTGTTCATCATTCGCCTTGTCCTCAACAATGAGTTTTTCCAGCTGCTTATTCAGCTCTTCTGCAGAGAGTTCTTTCTCTGAAAGTGCTTCTGAGGAACTGGAACAATCAGACTCCGTGAACTCCAATTTCTGCAACACCACATGTGATGATGAGAATTAGTGAAATGTACTTTCCTAGGCTGAATTACACCAGACTGAAGCAGGAAACTACATTTAATTCTGCTTCCTGGCATCTTTCAGCTGCTCAGTTATCGTTACAACAATATAAACTTTCCCTGTTCCAAAGGTTAGGAAGCATTTTACAGACACATGGGAACTCCATTATTAATGAGTAACCTCAGGTAGCTCCAGCCCTGCACAGCAGAGCACAAAACCAAGTGTGTGTTGCCCGGCTGGAGCTACAGGGGCTGGAATGCAACAACTAGTGCTGGCATTGGCTCAAAGGATTTGCAGCCAATGCCCCAATTCCTTGAAAACTGTGACAGAAGAGCCACAGTCCCCTCAGCAAGGCCAGGCCATGGTAATCATTTCATTTCCTGCAGCACTTTCAAAGTGCCAGAACAGGGCAGGGGATCACTTGAAGCTCCAAAGGGAGACTGACTTCCTGTGGAGCAGCATCAGCAAGAGCTGAGGTGCCTCCATCAGTCCCGAGTCCCTCCAGGATCATAATCCAAGGTGGGATGAGTGAATAACTGCCACCGTTAATTGTGGCCCTTCTGCCGATTGTCTGTTCTTGCTCCAAAACTCATTATTGAATGTTTTTGTCCCAGCTGGAGAACCAGGTCTCCTAGAGGAAGCCAGGTGACTGGAGATGCATGTCTGGGAGCAGCAGGACAGGCTTGTCCTCCCTGTGCTTCAAAAGGTGGTGCTGAAATCATCTACCCCAACTTGGAGACACTTCACCCCATATTCCAACTGCACATAAGAACAGGAAATGATCTGAACTCACTTGTTCCATGAGAAAGGTATGTACATCCTCCCCTTCGGGCAAGTAGTCCTTCCAACTGAGGCCTGACTCCCTCCATAAGGCTCCCACTTTCTTATGGCTCTGAAACACAAACAGTTTGTCCATTTAAAGAGCTGAGGGACACCCCGGGAGCTCACAGGGCCCGGAATGGTGCAGCTGTGTCAGGAGGAATAAAGGACAATTCAGCCACCCAACAAACACCCAGCAATGAGTGAGAACATCTGGAGACCCCGTGCAAGAGACACCACGTGTGCAATCCCCCCGGGTATGCACATCTGGTCAGGTGGGCAGCGCCTCGTGACAGGGAATGGGCAAGGCAGAAGTGACACGGGAGGCTCGCAGACCTCTGAGGTTCCCCAGGAGCAGTGACACGTGAACAGGGCACCTTCCCAGCCTGGCACACAGCTGGGGCATGGAACAGGGCACCTTCCCCAGCCTGGCACACAGCTGGGGCATGGAACAGGGCACCTTCCCCAGCCTGGCACACAGCTGGGGCATGGAACAGGGCACCTTCCATAGCCTGGCACAGAGCTGGGGTGTGGAACAGGGCACCTTCCCCAGCCTGGCACAGAGCTGGGGTGTGGAACAGGGCACCTTCCCCAGCCTGGCACACAGCTGGGGCATGGAACAGGGCACCTTCCCCAGCCTGGCACACAGCTGGGGTGTGGAACAGGGCACCTTCCATAGCCTGGCACAGAGCTGGGGCATGGAACAGGGCACCTTCCCCAGCCTGGCACAGAGCTGGGGAACAGGGCACCTTCCCAGCCTGGCACACAGCTGTGTGGAATAGGGCACCTTCCCCAGCCTGGCACACAGCTGGGGTATGGAATAGGGCACCTTCCCCAGCCTGGCACAGAGCTGGGGCATGGAACAGGGCACCTTCCCCAGCCTGGCACACAGCTGGGGCGTGGAACAGGGCACCTTCCATAGCCTGGCACACAGCTGGGGCATGGAACAGGGCACCTTCCCCAGCCTGGCACAGAGCTGGGGCATGGAACAGGGCACCTTCCCCAGCCTGGCACACAGCTGGGGCATGGAACAGGGCACCTTCCATAGCCTGGCACACAGCTGGGGCGTGGAACAGGGCACCTTCCCCAGCCTGGCACACAGCTGGGGCATGGAACAGGGCACCTTCCCCAGCCTGGCACACAGCTGGGGCATGGAACAGGGCACCTTCCCCAGCCTGGCACACAGCTGGGGCATGGAACAGGGCACCTTCCCCAGCCTGGCACACAGCTGGGGCATGGAACAGGGCACCTTCCCCAGCCTGGCACACAGCTGGGGCATGGAACAGGGCACCTTCCCCAGCCTGGCACAGAGCTGGGGTGTGGAACAGGGCACCTTCCCCAGCCTGGCACACAGCTGGGGCGGCTGAGCCGCGCCTGACTCAGACCCTTCTCCTGACTTACGCCGTGACTCACACTCCCTTGCCTTGACAGTAAGGCTCTGGCAAATTGCTCCTTTGAGAAAATTCCTCATTTACACAGCTGTTTCCTGCACAAAGACCCAGCCTCAAATTCGGGCACATAATCCCAATTCTCTCTTCTGTTCCTAGAGCTTATGCAAACCTTGAGAGCAGTGTCTCTGAGCACAGACACTTCAGCCTTTTGCAGCCTCTAATGTCACACTGACCTTTGAGCCTCCTGCCTCAGAGAGCACAGTTCTGACACACTCAGTTCTGATAAGAATAAAAATGCTAAGCACAACCAGCTCTTTCCACCCAAATGCTTTGCCAAAGCTTCACCTTACAGCACCTGCTCACAGAAGATCACTGAGTAGCCTAAGCCAAGCTGAGAAATGCAACCTGATTTTAAGTTTACAAGGCAGATTACAATTTTCAGTTTAAAATACAGATTGTTAAGAGCCAACTGCATAGCTGCTGTTCCGATCTATCAAGATCTGGATTAGATGGCTGACATTACACTGAAATACCCAAGTCCAAGTCTTGGCCTGAACAAGATATAATCAGAAAGCTGTGGCAGAAACAGAGACTCAG
Source organism: Luscinia megarhynchos (assembly GCA_034336665.1). Taxonomy (NCBI): domain Eukaryota; kingdom Metazoa; phylum Chordata; class Aves; order Passeriformes; family Muscicapidae; genus Luscinia; species Luscinia megarhynchos. The sequence continues at coordinate 441,575 of CM067583.1, read as the reverse complement.
GGCTGTGCTTCCACATTCAGAGCACAGCAGCTTTTCTTTCACAGAATAGTTTAAAAAAATGGAAGCTGACTGTCCAAACAAGCACAAGACTAAAATAAATAAATAAAAAGTCACTCTTTGCACTGTTGGACTGAAATGCTCCTGGAACATTCAACCTTACTTGAATGCATGCTTGAAAAAATAAAAAAAAAGGCAAGTGAGGGATTTTACAGGGTTGGAATTAAACACTATCCAAAGTGTGGGATTTAGCTGGATCAAAAAAAAAAAAAAAAAAAAAGACAAAAATGGAGACGAGTTATATGGAAACCACGAAACTGGTTGGACACGCAGCTGTGACGTGTGAAAGAGAACTCCCGGAGTCACGGGGTGAGGAGGTGTCACTACCCCAGTGCTGGGTGAACCTCAAGAGTCGGCAGGTTTAGTTTGGATAAGCACACAGCAGTCTGAGGCCCTGAGAACCTCTCCGGTCTGCAAGAACAGTTCTCTCGCAAGATTCCCGGCACTTGCTGCTTCTGGTCAGCCCAGAAATCCCTTGAGTATGTCCCTCTTGCAGTATTTCAGCACTCTTAGCTTCTGGGAGAAGCCAGGTGCAAAGGTACCTGCAAAAGGGAAAAGTGATGAGAAAACAAAAAGTTAACTCAACTTTTTGGAACCTCGTAAGGCTTGGTTGGAAACTGGGGGTGCGAGGCAGGTTCCCTAAGTTATCTGGACTGGCTGGCCATCCCTAAATGTCCTCACGTGGGAACGGTGCAGGTTTCATGCATGAACACGAGCGCTGCATCCACTCCTCCCTCCACAGCACAGGAGCACTGGGCACTCACCATTTGTTTGCATAGAAGGTGCAAGATTTCAGCAAGCAAGACACCGGCTCTTCCCACAGGAAGCAAGGGTTTGCTAAATTCTCTAGAATGAAAGAAAAACAGGTGTTTTTTCTTTATAATTTGTATTTGGAATGCAAATCCAAGGGTAGTGATCAAACTGAGGCAGGAAATCACCTTTAACTTCTGCCAGGGAGGAAGGATTTGATTAATCCAGCACTGCTGACAGAAAATTTAGTGATGCAGTGACCTTGTCACAACAGGGCTAATTACAAATACTTGAATTTTACATCCAAAAATATGTTATATTAATGACAAATCCACTCATTTTTGTGGGATGCTGTATTTGGGTAGAGGGAAAATACTGTTACTTTCTTAATATACTGGTAATAGAAATAGAAACCACTCACAGTTAATCCCCAAATATGTAAGGACATACAGAAAATATAGGAATTCTGGTCCAGGAAATGGTTTCTGGTCTTGTGGACAAGGTTTTGTGCCTGTTTAAGGCAGTGCCCAGGTGGCAGAGACACAGAATCCCATATTTCGGCCAGGGACACCTTCCACTATCCCAGGTTGCTCCAAGTCCCATCCAGCCTGGCCTTGGACACTTCCAGAGATGGGGCAGCCACAGCTTCTCTGGGCAAACTGTGCCAGGACCTCCCCATCCTCACAGGGGGGAATTTATTCCAAATATCTCACCCAACCCAGCCCTCCTTCTGTTGCCCCTCTGTGATACCTCACTCTCTGAAAGTCTAATTAATTCCCAGAGTCTCTGTGCTCCCAAATGACCCCATTCTACAGCACTGATGGGTATTTTTAAGCTCAGCTGAAACAAACAGCAGACTTATGGACAAAACCCTTCTCCAAGAGGGAAAGCACGAAGCTCCCTTCTCAGCAGACCTTTCAGGCTGGTGTGGGCCCCCAAGGATGTGCAACAAGCTTTCCAGCAGCTCCTGCAGGGAGCTGAGCCTCCAGCACTGCTCATCCTTCACCTACTGATGGGAACCACGCTGAGCAGACACTCCAGGCACAGCTGGGGAAGCATCACTTACTGTATAAGTTCTCTCATAGAGATTCCTCCTTCTTTTAACATGGGGGTCACCAACTCAGCCAGGTACAACCAGATATGGGGTATATCTATGGCCATGTCATCCGCCATCTCCAGGGTCTCGGAAAAACTTTGGAAGGAGGAAAAAACATCAAGTATTAAACAAAATTTATTTGGAGACATTCTCTTCAAAGCAATCTGCACTTTAAAAATGTTTTGTAACATAAAAGAGGAGTGAAGAGAGAAAGGAGTGAGGAGAATCACAAAGGTAACAAAAAAACTATTGCCATTTTATGCTTTTGGTACTTCCAAACTGCCAAGACAATTTCTCCATGCATAACATGGAGAATATGTGGACAAGATGCCACCTCTTGTAGAACCAACAGATACATCCATGAAACCTCCAATTATAATAATTCTTATATCCCAGTACCAAGTAATTTGCTAAACAGCAACATCTATAAAACTAAAAAAGCATTTTTGTCTGTACATATAAACCATGATGTAAACCAAACTTTCTTAAAAGTATCCAAACATTTAGAGAAGGAGGTAAATGCTAACAGAATTCCAAATGTAAGTGGAGCAGTGAAATGTCTGTAAATAAGAGCTCAGAGTTCAGCAGAGGAGAGTTTCTCTGCAGCAGGAATTACAAGACTGCTCCCCAGTGATACACTTTCCAGAATGGCTCAAAACTCTTCCTTCCCATGAAACCCTTGCAGGTGACCTCATTTCCCATGCCTGGGAGATGGAAATTTTTCTGCTCTCCTGCCAGTTCCACTCATGGTTCATTTCTCCCCGAAAACCTTGATAAAGTCCAGTGTCCTGTTTAGTGACTATAAATCCACATTTTCTCTCATGTTTCAAACCAGAAACCACCGCCTTTGCTTTGTTCTTTGTGTCCTCTTCTGCTTCTCCAGCCTTTCTGCCAGATATTGCTTTCCTGTTGTGCATCTTCCCAGATGTGGGCTGGGACCAGTGTTCATCCTGTGATCCCTCATTACATGGTCACTTCTGTGTCAGTAAGAGAGGTGGTTTCTGGTGTTCTCCCCAGCACCCACTGAACACCACTTGCCCTTTCCATCACCTTCAGGAGTTGTTTCACATTGTTTATGCCACATTCAGAGCACAGATCTCAATATTTCATAAAGATTCACTTATACAAACTCCAGGAAACTCAATAACAGCTTTAATCACAATACATTTTGGATATGTATCACCTCAAAAGAGTCCCTCTGACCATCAGTACTGTGTGGACACAAGTGGATTCCCAGTGGATGTAGATTTTTTCAGCTGTTCCATATGGTTTTGAGCTCAGGCTATCCAAACCTTTCCTGTGAGCTGGATGAAATTCAGGGGCAGGCACGGGTGCAGGGAGTTCCCTGTCAGAGTGGTTGGTGGTACCACAATGACAGGGATTCAAATTAAAGCCAGACAGAGCCAACTTCTAGAAACTCAGTGCTGAAGAGTTACTTCATCTGCTCCTTCCCTGCTGCATTTGTGGCTATCCCTGTTTTATCTCTCCTGCTCTGCACCCCAGCAAGGACTGAGCTGCCAGGGACTTCCACGGGAACAGGGATTCTTTTGGGACTGGATACCAGGCTGGGAGCAAAACTCAGGGAGCTGAAATGTGCCAGAGCTGAAATTCAGATCTCTCAAGGCAGGTCCAACCCATCTGCTGCATGTTCTCCCTTCAACCCCTCGAGGATTTGGCTGCTCCAGCTGAGGTGTCCTGAGAAATGGCATCCTGTGGGTAAAGCCTTTTTCCCAGTGGGAGAGTGGCTGAGGCTCTGTGGGTGCCCGGGAGCTCAGGCTACAGAGCTCCCAGATACTGATGTTGTGTTTAGGATTCTGACTGCCTGTTGCTGAGTGATTAGGAACAGCAAATAATGTAGCAACATATGCTACTTTTTCCAAGCAGCAAGAAGAGATGATTTATTGAAAAGCCATGGCATATATATAGGATAGATCACAAAAAACAAGGCAGAAAAGACTTATTGGTCAGAGAAGGCAGCACTTCTTTGAAAACATGCTTTTTGCAAAATATCAGGAGACACATGGCTCAGTGTTCAACACTAGGTGTTTATCTGTGTTGTTCTTTTTCTTTTTTCTTGTCTCTGAGAAAAATCCCCAGTCTGGGAAAGGTCTGGGCTGAAGCTGAGAAAGCCAAGAGCCTGGGAAAAATCCAGATTGGATTTTTCCACGAGCCTTCAGCAGTGTCCACAACTGCCTCTTCTTCCAATTTCATTCAGGGATTTGCAAAAGGCAAACAGAGAAATACAGCATGGAACAGGGATCTGAACACACACATTTAAACAGACACCTACAGATCTGCTTCAAAATAAAAGCTGATATAAATATGAACATATTTATGTTCACTAAAGCATCTGAAACACTTTAGAATATATTACAATAATAATATTCCTTATAAATACATCCAGATGATACAGTCCTTCCAAAAGAAGGTGTGTAGAGGGCAGGATACCAAAACAAGGCGGGAGAGCATTTCTCTGCAGCACAGCAACCATTTGCAAGAAACACTGAGGAAAAAGAATCTGTGGATTCTCTGTGCAGAATACCAACCCCTTGAAGAAATCCTGCTTGCTCAGCTTTCCCGACTGCACCAGCTGATGTAACAACTGGCCCATGTGATCCCTGGTGATCTGACTCCGCTCCAGCGTGGACTCCACGCCCACGCGCACGAACACGGGCAGCAGGCTCTGGGCACTCAGCTCCTCCACACACTGCATGGCCTCCTGTGGAACAGGACACATCAGTCAGCCCTCAGCTGAAAAGCAGCAAAAATATGGCACAGGAGCATTTCCTACTGCAACACTGAGGATTGTTGGTGAAATGAGTATTTAGTGAGGTTGCCAGGCAAAATGCTGAATTAGGCTGTGGAACCTCATCACCTAATAATAACAAAAAAACCAGTAATAGCAATAATGGAATTTATACTACTCAGGTAAGAATTTTTAAAATACACAATCACATTCCAGGCCTGCTTGGTGAAATGGCAGGACTTGTTTTCTGGATGCCACCAAAACACCCATTACTGCATCAAACATCAAGCCAAGTCAAAAAAAGGGTATCAGGTCAGATTTGTTACTGATCTGACCTGGCACAAATGCCTGCATCACAAACCCACAGCCCATTAAGCAGAAAATAGCTGGGGAGCAGTTGGAGTAAGATTTCCCCTTTCTAAAGCTCCCACTTTCTGACTTAAGCATTTTGCAACCTAAACAAAGAAAACACTCAAGAGACTTTGAGAGCAGCTCTCAAAGTCCCACATCAAAAATCTTTATTGCCATCACAAGAACCATCCAGCGACCTTCTGGGTCCAGCCCACAGATCTGTGGCATTCCTTGCAGCAGGCACCTGCTCTGTGACTAGTTATGCCTTGAGTTACCAGGACGTGGCAGCCCTGGATGTGTTTCCTCAGGCCCTGTGTGGCTCTTTCCTGCAGGTCAGGAGCCCGTGGTCCTGGGCCATCACCAGGGTCACTGCTCAGCAGTTTGGGCCCATGGTCAGGTCAGACTGGGGACCAAACCCCTGCAAAGGGCAGTTCCTCTGCTCTACAGAGCAGGAACTCACTCACAGGTGGCTGCCATGAACACCACCTGCTAGTCAAAGATTTGCTGCACCTGAAGAGCACCAAGAATCCCCCAGCACCAAATAATTCCTGATTCAAACAAGCTGCCTCGATTTCATGGACTTTTAACCAGCCCTGCTCTGTCTAAAGTAACTCAGCTCAATTTCCAGTCAGCCACAGAAATGCATCACTATATTTGCAAACAGGGAACCATCCAGGAGGAGCCTTTGGAGTCCATCACAAGCAGGAAAAAGAGCAGAGACTCCTTGGCTCACCAGCTCCTGGGTTCCAGGCCAGCTCACTGCCAATCAGAGCAAGGTTTTTCCTCTCCAAACCAGTATTTAATAATTTATCCCAATAACTAGATGTGAACCCTAAACAATCCATCACAAGAATATTCCTCTTTCCAATTATTAATTGGAAGTCCAATGAAATGGAAGCAGCAACTCTGCTTTTAGGGTGCCAAGCCAGCAACTCTCAAGTGCTGCCATTTCAAACTTGGCAGGTTTTAAAACTTATTTCAGTGAAAGATCAAATGAAGCAGCTTTGCAGCCAATGTAACACGTCTCACAAACTCCCTGGACGAGCTAAAAAAACCATTTACAAGGGAAACAAAATTTCAAACTTTTAACTAGGAAGTGATGACAGCTGCTCAGTAATTTCCAACGTTTATTAAATATCCTCTGGAGTGGTTTGTTCAATATTTAGTATTGCTTTATCTGCCTCCAGATCAGAACAGCACATGCTTTGATAACTAAATGGAAACCTCTGTTTATTTTCCCACTAGCTTTTCTGCTTCCAAAATTGCTGCTATTATGTCGCTGCTCAGCGATTCATGACAGATACACATCCATCTTGCTACTTAAAACACACAGGCTGGGCTATTTTTCCTACTACCAGCAGGGCAGAAAACAAACTTGGGAGACAAGTGTCCTGGGAGTGCTCCTGGAGCTGCTGCTGCTGCCTGGCCTCTGGCTGCCCTGCTGCCTCCACTGCTGCTGTGTGGGCTGGGTGCTCACAGACACGTCCTGGAGAGAAATCCCTGCAGCCCCTCAGAGCTCTCTGAAAAGTGAGATTTTCATCTTGCTTACCTTAAAATCATTAATATGCAAGAACTCATCAATGATAGATTTGCATTTTCTCTCTATTTCCTCTTCTGATAATGAAGGCTTTTCTTGCACAGGAGCTGGGGGAGCTTCTGGCTTGGCTGGTGGAAATAAAACAAAAAATGTTTGGAAAAGGAAAATCAGCATATTAAAGATGACATTCTGAGAACTGAAGTCACTAGGGCAGGTGTGTCCCCTGTCTCATCCTCAGGCACAGGGTAGTTCTTTGATGGGGCTTGAAGCAACCTCGCAAAGGTGGAAGGTGTTCCTGCCCACAGAAGAGTTGGAACTGGATGAGCTTTAAGGTTCCTTCCAACTCAAACCATTCTGGGATTCTGTGATCCTTTCCTGGCTACTTTTCCCCCATATGAACTCCCTTGCAGGATCACAGCTGGCAGTGGCACAAGTCGAACACCTTCAAAGCTCTGCACCAACATTAAATAATTAAATGGGAGCTGTTGCAGCAAAGTTAAAATAATGCTGACTGTGATGGGCAGCAGTCCAAGGCAATCTCCCATTCACAACCAAAACCCTGGTCCCCACGGATTGTCTACAATACCCTGAAGCGTCAGGATAAGTCTGTGCTCTGCTGTGGCAGTTGAGGTGTTTCCCTCACTGCAGCAGTTTCCAGATGTTTCCCAGGGAAGGAGCTGAATGCTGTCCTTGCTATAATGGGAACATCACCCTGTGTCCCCATTTTCCCACTAACAGATCAGCCCAGGCTGGCAGGAGGGAAAAGCAGGAGCTGCAGGACTGACGAGGTGACAGACAAGTCACCCTGGTGGGTGCCACCATCCTTTGCACCAGGGCTGCCGACAACACGGTGCTAAAAAGCTGCTGTGCACCATCTGCAAATCCCTGCCCTGGCCTTGGGGAATGCTTGAAAAGGGTAGATATGGCTTTACTGGGCACTGGAAAAGCATTCCTGAAGAATTGACACTGATCTGGGGGACTTTATGCCCAGAAGCCAGTGAGACAGTGACAGGATAAGATAGGCAAGACAATGCCACTCAACAAGCCTTTCAACTCCACTGGATGCTACGGAGGGAGCTGGTGAGAGGGATAAGCCCAGGCCTGCCTGACTCAGCCCTGGGAGGTGCATCCCAGCCGCAGCAGCCTCCCCGTGCCCTGCACAGACACCTGGCCCTGCTCCTGGCAGATTCTCCCTCGTGCCTTCCCACGCATTCAGCAATTCCCCGGGCACAGAGGAGCCGTTACCAGATTCCTTGGCTTTGCTCCTCTCGGCCTCAGTGCTGTTCCTGTCCATCTCCATGCCTCCTGTCAGCTGCTTCACCGTCTCCAGCATCTCCCTGCGCTGCTCCTCCTGGGCCTGGTTGTCCAGCAGCAGCTCCTTGCTGCTGCTGCCCCGGAGGAAGGTGTTGGGCCGGGCCAGGGAAGGTGGCAGAGCTTTGTCGTTCTTCTCCCTGCCCGTGCTCCCACGACTGCCCAACAAGAACAAGCTCAGAGGTTAGAAAAGGTATTGAGGGATTCACTGCAGGAAAAATCCACCCCCCGAGCCCCACAGGATTGTTGACTCCATTTCTTACAACTGTACCTACAACCAAAATTAACTCTATTTCAGGGATGCACAAACACAAACCCAGAGTGGACAGGCACAGCTAATGTCTCCTAGAGAACATAATGAAGAGCAATGCTCTACAGCACCCATTTTATACATGGAATAGTGAATTTTATAACACAAGGATTCTGTTCCACTCTGAAATGGTGTGAGAGCTTTAGATTAGATGTAACAAAGAAATTCCTCCCTGTGAGGGCGGGGAGGCCCTGGCACAGGGTGCCCAGAGCAGCTCCTGGATGCCTGGCAGTGTGCAAGGCCAGAACGGACGGGGCTTGGAGCAGCCTGGGATAAAAGGTGTCCCTGCCCATGGCAGGAGGTGGGAATGGGTGATCTTTCAACTCTCTCCAACCCAAAACATTCTGTGATTCCATAAGAGTTGTATTTTTCACCCATTCATTGAAAAATACTTCCCAAAAAGTGAAGGCTCCCAACAACAGGTCACAACGATCTGTCCTATTATTGTGTTAATGAGTCAGATGGGCAAAATGATGCCAAAATTGAATAATTTCCAGGTAAGTCCAAGTTTTACTTGAAATTGGAAGGAAAACATTAGAGGCACAACCCAGGAAAACACTTCAGCAGCTTGTCTGCACTGGAAGGAAGATCCAGTGACATTTTAAATGAACTGTACATTTATGAACTGTGTCTAGAGTTAATAAATTATTGAGGGTTAATACATGTTTCATGCTCCAAGCTGGAGTGGTTGCAGCCTCGAAGGAATTGCAGTGAGAGAGACTCTGCAGTTGCTTGTTGGATGCAGGAGCACAGGCAGGTCACACCTGCTGGGAAGGGTCAGACACTGTTTTATGCTGCATTTCTGCCAGGTTTTAGGTGTGTTCTCCTGGATAAATAAACCTACTGACCTGGCTGAATTCACAGCCATTAAATCCAACCTATTTATTACCACATTTTATCTGAAGAGTTTTTAATCCGTTAAACACAACTACCCTTGGCTGAAGGGTGAAGTGGGAATGAATACATTAATCAAAATGGTTTTAAAAAGTAATTCCACCTCTCTCCTATGATATTATAATATACAGGCATGTTTGAAGCTAACTCAGAGGGGGAAAAGGACCCAGGCATTCCTGGAAAGGCAAGGAATTCTCTTCTTTCTGAGTGCTGCTGGCCAGAGCAGGGGTGCAGTGACACTCACCTCGTTAAGGCCCTGCGAGATTCTAGTTCTGAAGACGCAGATGAGGCAGATACTGGGGAGACTGGAGGCTGCAGGGCAGAAAATCTGTTCAGACTTGTGGCACTTGGTCGCAAGGAGTCTGGAGATTGTGAGACAACACAGAGCAGAGCAACAAGGTCAGTGATACCTCAGCATCACTGAGCATTCAGCCAGAACTGTTTCAGAGCCATGGGCACAGAGCTGCAGGAAAAGGCTGTTCCTGCCTCACTTGAACCCTTCTGGCCAGGAGGTCACACGCAGAGAGGAGAGAAGGTGGGCACAGCCCTCGTTGGGGGCTGCAGTTCCTGCCAAGGGCAGCTCTGATCTCTGCCCTGTGAGCAGGGACAGGACTGAGGGAAGGCTGGGGCTGTGTCAGGTTTGGGTTGGAGATCAGGAAAGGCTCTTCCCCAGAGGGTGCTGGCACTGCCCAGGCTGCCAGAGCTCCAGGAGCCTCTGGACAGGTGGGATTGTTGGGGTGTCTGTGCAGGGCCAGGGCAGGACTCTGATCCCTGTGGGTCACTTCCAGCTGAGGACATTCCCTGACTCTATGAACCCCACCCAAAGCTGCTCCATGGCAGCAAAGCTGAGGGTGAGGGCCCTTCCTGACTTACCCATCTCGCTTGCCTTGGCTCCACCACTGCTGCCCTTCCCCCAGCTGCCCAACTGGGCTTTAGGCACGAGCTGAATCTTCTCATCTATTGTGGGCTGTAAAACATGCCAGGATGTACAATTACAAGGGCAAATAGTACAGTTTAATAATAAATGGGAGATTTTTTCGGCAATAATCCCAGTCTTGTGAACACCAAAATATACTTTACATATTTTTGGAAGACCAAGACAGAAAAGACAAACACCAAAGGGCATCACAAAGAGCCTCTTCCAAATGTCAGTGAGAGACATTCACAGTGAGCAGGAGCTTTATATTTCTTGGGAATTCTGAAGCTCAGGAAGGTGGAAAAACTCAGTATATCCATATTTGAAAGATGTTCAGTTTGTTTGTAATGTGTAAACCAGTTTCACTGTCCATCAGTTCTCCAGTCATGGCTTTGGAGGGACCTGCAGGGCACCAAACACTCCAGAGGGCAAAGGAGGACAACAGGTTGCAGAACTTGGAGGAAAGAAGTTGTGTCTGGCAAGAAGAGAACATTGATTTTACAATGTTCAGTGGAGAATTTATTGACAAGGAGGTTGTGACCTCGCAGATCTCAGGGGAGCTCCTCTCTCCTTCCAAAGCATCTGCTGTGGAACCAGCTCCATTTGTATGGAACAAAGGAGAAGGGCTTTTCCCAGATGAGCTGTAAGTCCAGGCAGGAGGAGGCTGAACCTCTCCTGCTAATGAAGTTTTGGATAATGCTTTATGACTTCAGAAGGAACAAACTGATTGCATCTGCAGAAGGGCTGCAGTCTGTCCAGGTCCTGCTTTACAGGTCTCCAAGAATCCAGGCACTGAGTGTAAAAATTCATGGTGAGTGACATTAAGTGGGACAAGGGAATATTTAGGAGTCAATTATTTATGCAAAGGCCAGACTTTTCCTTGGCAAGAAAACCCAGAGCTGTTCTGATACAAAGGAGAATCTCCAACTTGCCCAACCTGAAGCCTGGAAATCCAGAATCCAACCAGCCCCAAATCCACCAGTCCAGTGGTGAAATAACAGGTAGATGCTCATCTGAAGGATGAACCTGAGAATTTATCACATACTGGGGGATGCAACCATGCTACCAAGTCGAGAAACCTCTAAGAGCAGACACAGCTCTTTCCATCCTACTGGAGCCCCCTAAGCCTGCAGTGCTGCTGTCTGTGACATTAAGTGGATGTGGCCCTCCTGTGTTATTGAAGAGCTGCATCAAAATAGGGTCTCAAGAACTTGATGCAGCCAAAGATTTCCAGCAGGTGTTTGAGACCCCCAGGTGATGGGTTTGAGACCCATGGAACATGGGTGCTGTGCTGCATCACCTTGTCACACAATACCCTGGCTCACATTTTCATCTCTGAATAAAATGCAGATTTTCTGACTGTGAGAGCTTCTGGATTACTAAAAGGACACCATGAACATGAGAAAGAAAGTTTGCACACTCCTTTGCCTCAGAACAAAACAGCAACATCCAGAAGATAATGAAGCTTGATTTACACACAGTATTAATTCTGAGGATTTAAAATGTCTCAACCCCAAGTTTTGACCTGTACACACTGTCCCAGTCCTTCCTAGACTAACAGATGCTTTACAGTACTGAAGGAGGCTTGTGCTGGCACCTACCTTGGTGATTTTAAGGAACTTGGTGGGGTCCAGCACTCTGCTGTTCTTTGCCCCCTGCACAGTGTTCCAGCCGCCTTCATCGACCCGCGGGACACCTGAGGATGGAAGCAGAGCCACCCTCAGCTCATCCTGCTGCTCTGGCTGGCATGGTGCTGCTCAGGAACACCCTGCACACTGACTGACACACCACCCTGCTGCCTGTGCTCACAGACAGCCTGGACACAACAACTCTCACTCCCTTCAAGGGCTGCTTTGGGAAGGGATGGCTCCTGGCCGGGTTTCTCTGCATTCTTGTGGGTGCTGCATGTTCCTGAGCTCAGGGAAGGAGCAGGTGAGATGCCTTTCCTGACCAGAGCCTCACTCACCCCACAATTCCTGCAGCACTTGGCTGCTCTGAATGGAGCCCCTCAGGCACTTCCAGGTTCCTCACCTTCTCCTGATGTCACTTTTAGGATAAATAAAGTCCACATGTATTTTCTTTACAACCTGTTTTCAAAGCACTTTCATTTGACAATCCTTAATATTGAAGAATCCCCAAAATAAATTTCTCCTTGCCCTTCTCTGTCCCAGTCTTCACTTTCCCAGTCACTCCAAATTCATCTTCAGGTAGTGTCCCTGAGGCCAGGAGCAGTTTAAGGTGATGCCAAGACACTCCCTCACACACAGTCAGCACCTCATGACTTTAACCTCATAACTTTAACAGTTACTCCTGAAATGAGATGTTTTTTCTCTTGAAATGAGACTCTGCAGTGCATGAGAATGGATGGCAAACCTGACTTCTAAGTAATAACTTGTTAGAACAGATTTCTGACAGCCTGTCACAAAATCAAACATGGTTTGCATGAATGGAAAGCTTAAGCACTGCTGGCCTGTGGTTGGTTATTTTCACCCATGAGATTTGCCCCTGACAATCCTCACAGCCAATCCATGGCAGATCTCTCCCTTTTCCAGCCATATCAGGCCCCAATGCCCTGTGCTCATTACACTTAGGGAAAAAACCCCACAGATTTTTTCCTTTTATGTGGGATTCTGTCTAAGGCCACTGGATGTGAAATTAGAGACAGGAGCAGCCAACTTGGCTTTTACTTTACCCGGTCTCCTTTTGTCTTTGGTCATGAGTTGTTGCACCTTCCTCTGTTCCTCCTGCTCTTCAATCTTGGCTTCTTTATGGATCTGCTCAATGGTCTTGGGGCCCTGGTCTGCTCTCCGTGACACCCAGTTGCACTGGAGAAGAAGCAAAAAAACCAACCGTGCTCAGGGAAACTTCCAGGGGAGCATCAAACATGGGCAATTTGAACATTGGGAACAAGGCCTCATCCTCCCACCCTTGTCATGCCTTAGAGGGGCTGGAAAAAGTCCTGTGAAGCTGGGACACATTATGGACATGGTTATCCCACACCAGAGAGCAGGGCCTTGTACTCAGGTACAGAGACTGCAGTGAAGACCTGACTGAATTCAGAACACGTTAACCCCCAGCCTGACATTCCCAGCTTCTCTTTCAAGGTTCAGAGGAAAGAGAAAAGCTGCTGTCACTCTCTCTTTATGACTGATACCCTTGGTGGGATCCTTTCCTCCAAGCTTGAGGGAAAAAATGAAACCTTGAAAATAAAAAAAAAGCAAGAAGTGACTGAATTTAACTGGAGCCAGTACTTTGCACTCCAGGAATGGTGATGGCTGACACAGGAATCCTGCAGAGAGGAGCTGTCACTCCAAAACCACTTTCCTCACTTGATGTGTCTTTTCAGCCATGCAGTGCCCAGACCCTTCCAGCCCTGGAATGACCACACTGCCCCTTTTCTTGCTGCAGCTTCATTACAGCTCTCAGGGTAACTATCTACCTGCAGCCAAAATGGTGACTTCAGCCTCCACACAACCCAAACCAGCTCCCCTGGGGGGGAATTACATTTGCTGGGAAGGTTTGTTCCACCCATGGTCATGTCTTCACCTGCACAGAGAGGAACCCCCTGCAGCACACAGGTACTGACCACGGCACCAGCACAGCAAGGAGACATTTCCTGGCTTTGAACAGCCAGACTTTGGGGAGAAAGGGAACAGATCTCCCTGAACAACACTTGAGCCGTGGACCCCTGCTCTTGCATGGGAGCTTATCCAGCCTGGATATGGAAGGGAGCATGACAGACTGGCATGACAGCTGGATGTCTTCACCTTGGGAAGGCCCCAGGGAGAGCTCAGAGCCCCTTCCAGGGCCTAAAGGGGCTCCAGGAGAGCAGAAGAGGGACCTGGGACAAGGGGGAATGGCTTCCCACTGCCAGAGGGCAGGGTCAGATGGAATATTGGAAGAAATTCTTTACTGTGAGGGTGGGGAGGCCCTGGCACAGGATGCCCAGGGAAGCTGTGGCTGCCCCTGGGTCCCTGGCAGTGTCCAAATCCAAGCTGGATGGGGCTTGGAGCAGCCTGGGACATGTCCACGGCCATGGAACAAGATGATCCTTAAGGCTCCTTCCAGCCCAGGTCAGTGTAGCTTTCCATGATTTCATGCTTTAACTCACTGGAGCTAGGACATACCAGCCTTAGGTCTATTACATCCTGAAGCATGAACCGAATCCTTGAGGAGGTTTTCCTTTCTTTCACAATCTTCTCCATCTGATTAAAATACTGGTCCATGCGGGGCTAGACATGAAAAACATCATCAGCACGTTGTGGAGAAAAATGAAAACACTCCCTCAACTCCCACCCAGCAGGTCCTGCATTCCAGGATTTCAGGGACACACAGGGCTGCTCCCCAGAGAGGTGACTGCTGGGTCCTGTACACTCCTCCAGGATGGATTTGAGGGTGCACAGGGCAGCATGTGCAGGAGATGAGGCACAACTACACAGGCACACACTTCCTCTGGGTTTTTAATTACACAAACCATCTACATTCTCTGCACATACATAAAAATAAACATTACCTCCATCAAAAATATGTCTCAATATGAGCTTCACCTCCTCAAATCAGCTTTGTGCTCACCTCAGCCCAAGAAAAACTGGCTCAGGAAACAAAATGGGTACAAAACCAGCCTAAGACACATCATTCCATGGTTCATCCCCCGAGCTGAGCCAAGCCAGACTGAGCAGCTCTAGGTCTCTCTGCAAGTACAGTTTAATGAGCTCAGCTGTGGGAAAAGCCCCACAAACTCCTTCTCATCCAGAAAATTCTGATGTGGTGCAATCCCAATTGGTTCACACTAAGACATGAATTGAGATCAGCAGAGAAGCTCTTGTTAGGTCTAAATTTGGCTCACCAAGCTCTAAAAAGCCTTTTTCTCAAAATAGAGTCTCTAGTTGTTTCAAACAAGAGTTTCAGAGCAGTTTCCTACCGTGTTTCCCACTCTCTTCACTAATAACCAGCTAAACCCTTGTAGTTAAGTAAACAAGAAAGAAGTCCACTCAAATTTGTGTCTGGCCTTGCCTTGGAAAGTTCCAGCTCTGGGAGCAAACGTTTCCAAAGTTAGGGATGATGGGGAAACACTTCCAATGGACTTTGTTTGGAAGTTTTAACTCAACTATGACTAACACAGCTTCAATAAAAACACATAATAAAATGTCTACCCCATTAAGAAAGATTCTCTCAGTCTTGACAGAAATAACCAACCCCAAAGAGAGGACAGAGGCATCTGGAATTGCTCCCTCACTCCGAGCTTGAGGGTACAGAACCAGCAAAATGTTGGCTTTTACAGCGCTCACAAAGCCCAAAACAGCATCGAGGCCTTGTCCAGCCTGACCTCAGCTTGGAAGTCAGACCTGGTTTTCTTCCCAAAGCACACAGAGAAGCTGAATCCCACACTAGTGCTGCGCTCACAGCACGGGGCATTTAGCCTGGGACTGCTGATAAACCTCATTGTTTCGGTCAGTGCTTGCAACACAGTCTGGGAAATTCCTTCCCCTTAAGGCCCAGGATTGATCCACCGTGGTCCCTGAGACCCAGCAGTGGAGAGGGAACTCCCTGCCCGGGGCAGCTGAACACAATTAGCTCCGTTTGTCTCCAGAGCTGAGTCCCACTGATTGCTGGCAGAACCCTCGAGCTTTTCATCCCAAGCCTGGCGTTTGTGAAAGAGCAGCAGACTGTCTGTGCCAAGAGAAGCTCTTGGATGTGCAATGCTCTGTGCTACAGATATAATTGCTGGAAAAAGGGGAGGAGGATGCAGGAGCACTGCAGAACAGCTACCACGTCCCAGCACAACTGGAGACAAGGATGACACAAAACACAGGCACCCCTGAGGCTCAGGTGTGGGTTTGAACAGGTTAATGAGGGTGTTTTAGATTTAACCTGAACAACACATTTCATGGTGGCTTCTGTAGGAAACATACACGTTCAGCTGGAAATATGTTTTGGGAACTATAAAGAAAGAGGGACATTCAACTTGGAAAAAGTAAATGCTGAGCATTTCTGGACTGTGTGTTTGGATAAAATCTTTGGAAATAACAACTAGAGAACACTGCTATGAAAATGATACAGAACCTATTACAGAGCAGGGAGCAAGGCCAGGTCATGACAAAACATCCACAAAGAGTGGATGATTTCCTCATGCCATATGGAAATTCCTGAAGAAAAAAACAAATCTTCAAATAAAAACACCCCACACCCATTTTTCCAGCCCTGCCCAGAGAGCCTCATCCCTTGCTCCCATTCCTGCCCTACCTTTGCCTTCTCAAAGTCCAGGTCCTTGCCAATGGTCGTGAGCAGGCGGCAAAGGCACTCGAGGGACTCCTCGTCGTGGTTTTTCAGCAGCTTCACCACACAGTCGTGCATGATGGCCTCTGTCAGCATCTTCAGCTTGAAGAGCTCGCCAATGAACTTGATATTCCCGATGGATCTCCGCCGGGCTTTGTCCTTGGCCTCCTCCAGCTCATCGTGGAGCCGCGTCTTCTCCTCTGGCTGTAAAACGGGAAAACAGCTCTGCAAAACCACCTTCCAGTGCACAGAACTCTTTGAAAGACCCAGTTTTATGCCCATAGACACTGTTTCCTCTTTATCTCCTAAAGTCCAGAAAAATGCTGGGATAAACCCACTGTCAAGGCAAATATTTTTTATTATCCTCAGGCATAGTGACAGAACGAAAGTCTCAACTCCAAAATCCCCCCAAATCAACTGCTGTCTCAAAAGGAAATACATTTCTGAGGGAGATCTGAGGTCTTATGGAGAAAAACACCACTTACAGTGGTGGCAGCTTCAAGTTCTTTCTGCTTCTTTTCAAAGACATCATCATCAGCCTTGTCCTTTTCAAATTCCTTCTGGCAGCGATTTAACAGCAACTTACGGAAATTTACTGTGCTCCCAGGTTTGTCTGCCATGGGCACTTTCAGCTGGAGTGAGAAAGAAGAAAAACATCAGTAGAAATAGGTATAAACTCCACAGAGGATGGGTCATCTACAACAATTTAATTTTGCTCTTCATGTTGAGCTGCGCAGCTCCACAAGGCTGTGAAAGTAAAGACTCTCATCAAGATTTCCAGTGCAGTTTTACATTGCAGATGTAAAGTCACACTCCAAACTTGGCTGACACCACTCTGCCCGGGGGATGAATTACATTTCCATCCATAGGATTCCTTAAAAACACCTCCTGCTTAATAACACTCCTGTGCTGAAGGCTTAAGCCATATTCCTTCACTGCATGCCATGAAGGGCCTGGGGAAAAGGGGGCTCTTTTGCCCTAAATTCACTATATGAGAACGATCTGTGCAAAGCCCGGCTCGTCTCGGGCTCCCTCGGAACTGACAGGCACAGAAGAGTGGGGAGGCCCTGGCACAGCGTGCCCAGAGCAGCCGTGGTTGCCCCATCCCAGAAGTATCCAAGGCCAGGTTGGATGGGGCTGGGAGCAGCCTGGGATAGTGGAAGCTGTCCCTGCCCACGTCAGCAGGTGGAATGAGAACTTTAAGTTCCCTTTCCCACCTACACTACTCCATGCTTCTGTGATTCCACAAATGTCCCAAATATAACTCATCTTGTGACCAAGTGGAGCAAGGAGCCCTCAACTCTCCACAGCTGCTCTAAGCAAATCCCTCTGCCTCAGGCACGGCCAACAAACCAATACTCCACATGAATTATTCTTACTTACACTGAAAACTGCCATTCAGCTCTGCTCTCTGCAGCTGGGTCACTGCTCTTACCGTCACCAGGCAGCGGCACATGTTGGCGTACGCCACCGAGAAGCTGGGCTCGTCGATGGCCTTCTCAAAGACCAGGTCGATGACTCCCTTCAGCCTCTCCTCCGTGTCCACTGTCAGGTCTGTCACCTGCTTCATCAGCTGGTTGAACATCTGGGGTGTCAGCTTGTTCAAGATGCTCCGTACCTTGCGGAACAGCTCCTGAATGACAGAAACACTGCAAGGTCAGGCACAAGTGGTGCAGGGGGATTTCAGAAACGAGCCAGGATGCTTTCCACAGGGGAATGGAGACATTCTGTGGGAATGTCTGGGAAGCTGAGGGACACACCACACCTTTCTGCACAGCCCAACCCCAGTTCTCACTCGGCTACCAAAGACCAAGACTACAGGGCAAGAGTTTTGGCAACACCCAAGTGCT
This sequence comes from Luscinia megarhynchos, assembly GCA_034336665.1. Taxonomy (NCBI): domain Eukaryota; kingdom Metazoa; phylum Chordata; class Aves; order Passeriformes; family Muscicapidae; genus Luscinia; species Luscinia megarhynchos. Next base: position 423,481 of record CM067583.1, on the reverse strand, counting down.
TTTATTAAGTGCAACAGAGGCACAAAGCCCTTCCTATCAGAAATACTCTTCTTTATATCAGTTTAATCCATGAGATATAAATGAACAGGGAGTGACCTCTGTTTTCTTCAGCCAAAGGTAACCAGTCTATTCTATAATTCACTTTAGGGCACTTTATCTTTTACTACCCGGGATGATAATGAAGTCAACAATGCTACCATTAGCTCCAAGAACAGAATTTCAGTGCTCTTCAAGACCATCCTAACTTACCCTACAAATTACAAGCTTGACTACCAGACAAACACCTCCTCCCAGAGCGAGTATCCCATGGAGCAGACAAGAGGGAGAAGGACAGAGAGAGCTTCAGATGGCACCGCTGAACTGGGCAGGACCAAGTGAAGTGAAGGAACCTCAGTCTTGCTGAGGATTCAGGGCAGAAATGTGGTTTAAAAAATGAAAACCAAGTTCTGTGCTGTAGGAATGTAGGGCTCTTGGCTTTAGAAGAGACAGAAATATTCCAGTAAAACAGCAGCAGGAAAGCAATCAGAGCTTGTCTAGTGTTCTCTGCTTAATATACAGGTCTGGCATTTAAAAGCCAGGTCAAGAATAAACATACAAAAAAACACCATCAAGGTAGGGGAAAACTAGGATTCCAACTGCAATTCATTGCCCTTTCTCACTCTCTGATACAAGAGGGAAGGCAAATTATCATTACCTGGTGCAGCTGATGCACCTCAGACCTGCTTACACCCTCACCTGGGTTTTGACATTTTCCGGGTCCTCCGTTTGGTTTTCCCTCTTCAGGCTCGGCTTCCAGGCGTTCTCTGCCTTCTTCAGGTGCACGTCCTCCTTCACACAGACAGTGATGATCTTCCTGGGCTCCCTCCTCTGGCCCGGCTGAGACCTCCTCGGTCCAACATTCAACAACTAGGACAAAAACATCCCTTGTTATATCCCACTTGAGGCTCACGCCGGGTAACGCGCTCCGGGGCACCGCTGCCACCAGCACGTCCTGCCGGGACACGAGGAGTCCCTCCGAGCCAGTGCTGCTCAGCTGCTCACAGGGAATGTGGAGGCACCAGGCACACTTCTCTGGGCAGCTTTTCCCAACGGAGAGATGGGATGACTCTGCCTACACAAGCTGGCAGAACTGCTCCACGGGGCAGAACTGACCCCGACTGGCCAAAGGTGCCTCTGGGGAGCCAGAAACTGCATAACTGAGACATCACAGCAAGGTGTGGAAGAATTCAGCCCTTACAGGCATATTTAAAACATGCCATCCTAAGCACTTAGACAATGATAAATTAGCAGCTCTGCCAGAAATGTTAAGTTCTACTGGAGATTGCTTCCAACAAAGCCATTTTGAGATGGGAATGATGTGAAACAGTGAAGGAGTATCACTGCAGCTCCTGCACTCTAAAAATAAAGATCCTAACAGATATGGGACAAACTCTGGGTTTCACAGGAGAAAAGGAATCAGGTTGCTTTGGAACTGCCTAAGCACCTCTGCAATCCTGTGTAACGTGATGCTCCTCCCAAACAGGCACAAAACCTGCCACACCTGGAGAGTTTTTCACCAGATGTACAAGTGGCAGGGCACAAGACACCCCCAAATCTCCTCTTTATCATCTGAGGGCTTCTGATTAAGGACTAAAGGTACCAGGTGATGTTGGGAGGTTGCTCTTCCCCCATGCTCTTTCACATTTCTGAACTCATTTATCACAAATGGCCAACCTCAGGTACAAATTAACACAACAAAACCCCATTATCACACCTGGTACTTCCCACAGCAGTAATTAATCTGCTCAGCAGCCATTCATGGAAGATGGGCTATTTCAAAGACTACTTTGTTCAACAAAGGAATTTTCAATGAGCATCAAAAAGGCCAAACCACTGCAATTACTTGAAGAGCTTCAATGACTAGGACGAAAGGGCTCTTGGCTGATGCCTCTTATGTCATACATCAGCCACAAACTTGGGTTTGTGTTACTGAAAGGTAAAATCCTTCTTAAAGGCAGGAGGGAGTTGAACCACTTGCCTTTGACAAGGTAAATGTGTGCAAATGAACAGGAACACCAGCAGTGCTGGAACTCTTGATTGGGCTTCATTATGGGATAACAGCAACAGAGGAAGATGCTGTCACAAGGCAATGACCTCATGCCACGACCTTCTCCCAGGGGATGGAGTCACTGGGCTCCCCCCAGCTTACAAAGACCCCTGTTAACATCCCCTGCCACACACAGAAATAGCCCAGCAGATTGTTCAAACTGCAAGGGGAACAAGCCTCATGAATGCTGTAATTCACAGAATCATTTATCTTGGAAAAGATCTCCAAGATCATCAAGTCCAACTGCACCAGCTGATCACTCCTGAGGACTCAACAGTGGAACAGGGAGCCTTCAGGATGTTTCTGTGTTAGACACCTTCCTAAAGCAGACACTGAACACTCCCTATGTCCCATCTCTGCTCCCACCCTGAGCCCTGACTGACACTGGTCTGGCACAGCAAGGCCTGACAACAGCCCTGCCTTCACACACCACCTCTGGTGTCACACTGTTCTGCTGCTCAGGCTTTGAACATGCTGCAAACGTGGAGAGAAGAGACTTCCATCCAGCTGAAAAACCAGACAGTGATGTAACAGAAAACTGACTGGCCACAGCCCTGTATGGCAGAGCTCACCACACACCTCCTGCCCGTGGACAGCTCTGTAATCAGAAAACCAAAACCCAGACCTTTGAGCTCATTCTGCCCAGAACAGGGCAAAGCCAAGGAGAGGTGACCTGCAGCCAGCCCATCTCCTGCACAGAGGCAGCTCTGCTCTGCAGGACTCCCAAACACACCAGGCTGGGACGCACAGGACGGAGTCACAGGCACGGGTCCATGCAAACGCTCCTTGTCAGCAAACCCACCCCTGAGGAGGTGGCTCCCTTGGCAAACTGAGGGATGCACTGAGCACCACGTGCCACCTCCTCACACCCGGCTGCCTTGGAGCCCAGACCTTTCAGGCATCAACACAACAAAGACTCTCTTTGAGACTGTACGATTTTAATATCTGTGAACAAACTCAGCTCCAACTGTGTGATTAGGTTTTCAATCAGTGAACAGAAGCCTCCTTTGAAGATGTAATAAAATAAGAGACGGATCTAACTTTTAACAGAAATGATCTAGGGGTCTGGGGCTTTTTGTTCCAGATTTTTACAGCAAGTTAAAGAGGTGCTAAGCTCAGGCCTGGCTTCCTGTAAGTAATGATGATTCTGGGGCATGGGGCAATTACCAGGAGCTCCTGCATTAATCCGAATGACCTCTCTTCTGGAGGAAGACGCAGGAAAGGAAAGCAGGAAGACACAGGTACAAGACTCTTGCAGAGGAGCCAAGGACTCAGCATAGACTGACCTGGTGCTCCCACTCAGGCAAGTCATGGAAATACTTTAGAAACCATCCAAGGAATTAAGGAAGTGTTTCTCCCTTTACAAGAGGCTTTGAATGCAGACAGTGAAATTGATCTTCGATGGTGGGAGAGGTTGTGCTGCTCAGGAACAAGAACTGAGGAGACTTTGGTGTCCATCACCTCTCAGGAAGGACAAAGCAAATGCATCCTGTGCAGGGACAGGCCTGTCCGCTCCAGCCCCACACCTCTGCATTTCCTCACCTGCCACACACACTTAACCCTGCCTACACCAAAGAGCCTTCCCAGCTGCATTCTGCCTCTGTGCAACTCCATCCCAGTGCCATCTGATGCAACATTGGTTAGTGCCAGAAACAGTCAAAACACGCTCAAGCAAAAAGAGGGAAACAAAGACAAAAGCCAAAGAAGCGAAACAAAAGACTGAACGTGCTGGAAGCAGTTAGCACTGAGCTGCTTGACGTTATCTGGGGCAAGGAAGAGGCAGTGGTTTGATGGGTCATGACATGGCCTGTGCAGAGGTGGGATGGCTGGGGGCAGGAAGCACACACGCAGGGGCTGCCATGCGGCACAGGGGGAACGTCTGGCATTGCTGGGCTCAGAACCCTCCGATCCTACAACCGCAGGCGTCAAGGACAGGCTGGTTAAACCACATCACCTTCCAGCCCTCCTCCAGAACAAAGCAAGGAGAGGCTCTGCTCTGCAAAGGTGCAAATGTAAGATGTATGTTATGTGCTGAATGCTCCAAATGAACGGGGTAAGCGGGACTTACCTTTTCTCCCCCTTTCCACAGGTCTGCAAAGTGCAGACCCTCGCGGATCCCGCTCAGGCCAACGTCCCAGCATGCCCTCAGCTGGTGATGTCCCACCCACCACTGAAGACTGCCTAGAGGGGTACAATGCAAGTCTTGTTTCGGTTTTTTTTTAAACAAGGTTGCACCTTTTTGTAAAGTTTTCTGCCAGTCGTTCTTTATCAACAGTGGGTGTTGGGGAAAAAAGGCAACTCTACAAAAAGGTGCAAAGTCTGGGGAGAGAAGGGGGGATTTGGCTTACCCCTATCGGCAGGTTCCTCAATGGTGGGTGAGGCGAGACCAAGAGAGGGCATGCTGGGGGCCCACACCGAGCCAGGGAGGGCAATCCAGGGGTGCTCTGCACTTTGCAGGCCTGCGGAGAGACAGAGAGCGACAGGCGCGTTACCCGCACGCCGCAGGGCGCGGGACATCAGCACCCGACAGGAGAGGAGGTGCCACAGCACGGCCCAAAGGTGGGAAGCACTGGCGACTTCATGAGGTTTTGTGGACCAGGTGGTGCTTCAGGAGAAACTGTGGCACCGAGGCAACTCCAAGACACAGATGTGCACCTCGGAACTGAGGCACTGGCCACAAGACTGCTCTCAAAGCAGAAATATTACATTGACCCAAAATTGCTGGGTTTGACTCCTGGAAACCTGGACACTTGGAAGTTGGAGTGATTCAGGGAACTCTTCTGGAACCAGCAGGTTTAAAAGCTCCATGGTGGCTGTGTCGTTAGACACATCCAGATGGACACAGCAGAAGCAGATCAATAGCTGAAAACAAGTGATTGCCCCTAACGGCAGCAGTGTCCTCCTCCAGTGGCACTGATGGGGTAGCACGTGCTGGGGGCACCTGTGCCCCAGGAAAAGACACAGCAGACGCATGAGTGAAGAACTCACAGAGGGATTTCAGAGCGTGGGCAAAGCCACACACAGGGAGAAGAAGGGAAAGCGAAACAAAAGCAGCGGAAAAGGTGGGAAAACAAGGAATGAAGTGACCAAAGCAACACGTGGAAGCACAGGGAAAGCAGGAACACACAGGTGCTGCTGCATTTTGCTTGTTAGTACAATCTCTTTGCTCTGTTGGTGTGCTTTGCAGCACAGCCCCCAGGCTGACGTGCTGACGCCGGGTCTGTTGTACGACGAACACGCGACCGCAGACGCGATTGCCGGGTCCTGGTGTGGAAACACTTCCACTCTCTCAAACAGGAAACTGGAAGGAGATCAAACCCTTCCCAAACAACACTTACTCGTGACAAACATCCACAACCATTTCCTATTTTCCTACATTTTGTCAGCCAAGCAAACATCACCCCTGCGTCTATCCTGACAAAACCAGAACAATCGGCGCATTGGAAGAGGCTCAAAAGCCTGAGGAGGAACTTCATCAGTGCTAGGCCAGTTTTTAAATGAGCAAGTTGGAGTAAACTCACACTTCCAGACACGTTTCTTCCCCCGGGGGCTTGCCTCCCAAAATCAGCAAAGGCTGGCGTGAAGTCAGGGCCTCGTGGCAGGATCCGGGGGTCCAGAGTCCTCAGCGGCAATTTCGGCTGATTGACCTGTGCCGTGAGCAGAGCACACAAACAGGGGCTGCTCAGGGGTGCTGAGCTGCCAGCGTCAGGCAGCCTACAGACAGCATCTGCTAAACCATTCTAGTCACATTTAACATATTTAACATCTCAATTAAAGCTTTTAACAAACTGCTCGAGTTTTAGGCATTCACACTTATGCTAAAATAAGCATTTAATTTAAAATACATCTTCTTCAGGAGACTATTGAGGAAACAGGTGGAGTTCAGAAACATTTCAAAGATCATGGAGGATAAAATCATGGTAACACGGGCCTGTCTTGGTTCAGGAGCATGAAACTGCCACCTTCCCCCAAAGCAATGGCTTCTGTGCCAACATGAGAGATGGGCAACTAATCCCAGGAAACTCAGACACAGAACAGTGAGAAACAATCATGGGAAAGTAAAAGGTAGATGAAATAATTTTTGGGAACAAAGCTGCGTTTTACAATTTGCCTGGGTATGAAATTCAGAGTGGAAATGTGTCTGCACACAAGGATCACCCGACATCCCTGAGTCTCAAGAGTGAGTCTGTCATGGTTCCATCAAAGCCAAGGAACTCCCCAGTTCCCAGTGACAGCAGAACAAGGCCTTGCAGCACTCTGAAATCCCAAGTGTTTCACTAAGCCCAAACCTCCAGCAGAGACAATCAGCTCTGAGACGAGGCTGGAGATAAATCCTCAAACTGCTCGAGAATGGAGATCTTAAAGATCTTTTATTAGACCAGCTTATAAATAGTGAAGAAACTGCTTCAGATTGAAAAACAGTTTGCCCCAAAGCTTGTCTTTTTTAAATTGATCTAATAAATTAATTAATTGATCTAAAAGAAGCCACTGCCTCTCCATCCAGTCTTACTTGGATCCTCAGCTCTTCATGGCTGGGTCATTTCACATCTTAATAACAACCTGGTATAACTTAATCTAGACAAAAACCATCAAAACTGCTTTCATCTGTGCACATTCATCAGGCACCACCACCTCTATTTGTAGAATTTTGTGATGAGACCAACTAGTCCCACTTCCCACCAAAACCCGACATGAAAATGGTTCAGGAATGAGGCATTAGGGATCTTTATTTATATCAAAACCCTGCACATACCTGTTTGATTGGTTCTCCTCTCACCTTGTCGAGCACCACGTCGCTGATGGGAGGCAGCCCCTCGGGCTTCTGGATACAGGCAGGCATGAACTGGATATCCAGCAGGAATTCCCGGTCGTATTGCTTCTTCCCCTCTGGGTCCAGGGGCTTCCACTGCTCTATAGGGAGAGAAGTCCCTGAGAGTCACAGGAAACAGACCCTCTGTTCACCCAGATGTAGTTCTGCTACATCCAAAGGGAAGAGGCTGCTGCACCAGCCTGGGAAATTTCAATTTAATTTAATTTTCATTTTGAAGGGAGAGAGGAAGGCAACATACATAACATTAAAGGGACATGAATAACGGGGAGTGTAGAGCCTGGTCCAGAGCAACCACACCCAGACCTGGTCACTAATTCCAGTTCTAACCCATGTATCTAAATTTGACTTCTGCTCTCCTGTGGGATATGGTGGAATGGGGACAATCCCCTATTTCTGTGTGAAAGTGCAGAAGTTAAAGGGGTTTGTTTGGTGTAAAAGGGAGTCATAAACATGAAGTCAAGGAGAGCAGAGCATGAAACAAAAACAACCTTTGAAAATGTGAAATCATGGAACTGTGAACAACCCAGGCTGGAGATAACAAGCAGAAACAAGAGAAGCCACAAACTACAGGCCATGATCTGGGAATTACAACTTTCCACCTATTTTTTGTGGGGGTGTTTTGGGTGTGGAAGACTCTGCCTGGTGCAAATCACAGCATAAACCTACAGCCACTTTAGCACAAGGAAAGTCAGCCTCTGGTGGCCTGGAGATGGGATTTTCAGCACTGGCCACACAGTTGGTTTGAAATTAGGAAAGAAAACATGTTTTATCTGAAGGAAAACATCTATATGAGATGCTGCCTTTGGATCTTCCTCATGCCAGACTGTGTTACTCAGCATTCATCAGCCCTTCAGGTATTTACTATTCCTTTATTTCCTTCCCTGGCACCCAGCTTTGGATCTCTGGGATCTCACCATCCGCACCTCCACACACGCCACAAGCAGGGACTCGCTCCAACCATGGGTTTTAATGACTGGGAATGAAAATACACAGAAGTAAGTGCAAACTTTAGCTCTTTATGCAGTTTTATTTCTGCAGAGCTTCAGGATACAGGGATGCAGAAATGGTTTGGCTGGATCCTGGCTGGAATTCCTGGCCTGCCCACTGTACCTGACCTTTACCATGGAAAAACTCCAAAACAACAACAAGCAGTTTATGTGTAGCTGCCTTCTCCTGGAAAGCTCTCAATGAACTGTTTTAATGCGAGGAGCAGCTGGGCATTGTCACAGGAAGGATCCCCAATGCAGGCAGAGAGAGGGACCAAACACACAATTCCTCCAAAAGGCAGAAATTCCCCTTTCTGAAAAAAGTAGAGCCGAAGTCGAGGACTGTTGCACAAGTCCAATGTGTGCTGCTTTCCCAAGGATGAATCAAACCCCTCTGGCTGAGTGAAAGGACATCTGGACCCACCTGGGATTCTTCTGACTGCATCAGCTGATGAATTATGGATTAACTTCAGGAAGTGCTTGGCTAGTGAACTGGTCAGGTACCCTGAGTGTGATGAGCTATCAAGAGCCCTCTGTGTTTCCCCGCCATGGTATCATTGTGCTGAATTAATAAAATCAAAGCAATTGAGGTCTTTGTCAGAATAAAGTGGTGCAGAAGTAACCACTGCAGTGGAGTCCCTTAACTGTGGTGCTCCTTGTCCACCAGGTTCTCTAGGTCCTTCTTTATTATTATTATACTCCTTAATTTCTGGGCTCCTAAAGAAATGACTACTTTATTTGGAGGAAATTTCACTTGAATAAGAAATTGCTTAAAAATTGGGAGCAACTGAGAAGTTGGCCTCAAGTTCTCTGTAAATAAGGTGGATTAACTGAGATTCAGGACTATGAATTACAAAATCTTCATAAATAACAAAAAGGTTATGTCTTCATAAATAACAAAAGTACTCTATAGATATCTTATACTCTAATCAATGAGACTGAGATGGGCAGAGCCTGGATTGAAAATCACAAATTGTTTATTTTCCTTACTTTTCTGGAAATCAAAAGATTCATGCAACTGTTTAGCCAGGAAATTAAATCTTTATGAACATACATATTTGTATTTAGGACCCAATGAGCACTTTCATTTCTTATTTAACCACCTCTTCTTTCAGAGGTATATGTGGAATTTCTTGGATGGTTTCCAGCCGTTGATTACACAGGAATCAACTCTCTGTCATTTCCACTGTGCTGTAGCCAGTATCCAAATGCACACAAATTTCAAGGAATTAGGGATTTTCTCTTGACCACAGTCAGCAAGACAAAGCCAATTTTCCCCTTCTGCCCCCCTGGAAGATCCCTCAAGGCCTGTCGGGCTGCAGATCTCGGCAGAGCTGCGCACGGTGAACACCGAGTCCCCTTCCAGCCCCCATGGGATACCCAGAGGGTGACACACGGGGTGTCAGCCGCCCCTGCAGGAGGGAGGCAGAGGCAGAGAGGAGCAGGACCTACCTGGCTTGTACTGGAACGTGGGCCCCTCTGCAGAGCTCTCAGCGCAGCCCGGGGCGCCGTCGGTGCCCTCGCCCTCCGAGGCGCTCTCGGCGCCGTTCCGCACCGGCTCCGCCTCCTGCTCCCCGTTCTCCTCCACGGCTCTCTCTGCCTTCAGCTCGGAGGGCTCTCGCTCCACTTGAAGCCCATGGCTCATTTTCTCCTGGTCAGATTCAAGTACTTTGTCCCCTGAAGGTTCCTCCTCCTCCTCCTCCTCCTCCTCCTCCTCCTCCTTCAGCTGGAGCACAGACAGAGGCAGAGGTTTTGTTAGAAACACCCTGACAAATTCAATGCATGTGAAATGGCTCTTCAAGGATTCCCATGGCATTTTTGGGAGCAGCAGGAATCCAAATTCATCTTACACAGGGATATGGAACACTACACTTAGCCACTGCATGATTTACCAGCTCATTCCCATGGATAACACACTGATTATTAATGGTGCAACTGGAAAGACCCAGAATTGCCCACGAAATCCCTACAGGATTGGATGGAGGGAACTGTTAAACAAACCATGAGCAATCCCAGCCTGGAAGGACAACTCTGCTTTCCTCTTCTCCTACCATCCATGATAAAGGGATGGTAAAAGCCACGTGGTGCTTGTTTTGGGGGATTCTTCCTTTAAATGCCTGCTGCCAACTGGAGCAGATCCCACTAAGGAAGGCAATGTGAGATCCAGCCACAATTCCAGCTTCTTGGTTTCAGGAAAAAACATTAATAGTATCCCTGGCTGTTAATTTTGGAGCTCTCCAAGGACACAGCCTGATTGTGCATTCAGACGAGGAAGCGTTGGAATGCGCTTCTCCCAGGAGAAATCCCAGCACATCTTAGCACTGAACAAAGGAATAACTTCATTGAGGATGCTCTGCAGGAGGCTCCTGATCCTTTCGCCTCCCTGCCTGATGGCACCACATCCTAAAACGCTTCTTGCAGATTTTTCAAGGGAATTCTCTGAAGAATTCCTCAGTGGAACTGCCAGATGGTGCAGGAGACATGACTCCTCCAAGGGAGGATGAAGAAAGTGTGGAGGACGAACCTGCTGGTGCAGCCCCAGTGACACCCTTTGCATTCCTGCTCTGCATCACATCTGGCCAACCTCAGCTTTTATTCACACACCGGGCAGTCAACTTTTACATTCTGACTCTCTTGCTCCCTTTTCGATTAATTCTAACCCCATGCTGACCAGGATATTAAGCACAGCTCCCTGCTGCAATATCCCTACCAGAACAGCAGTGAGGGAGGTTTTCTTTACTCATCTAATCACTCTTGAGGTGGTTTTGCCTGAAAACTTCAGCATTTTCCTTTGTCAGCTTCTCCATCAGTTGGTCATCAGGCAAACTAGCCTTTGCCATTATATCCCCACGCAGAAGAACCTGCCAAATGTCAGGACGGTGGCCTGGGACCAAAAGGAGGCAGTGCTGAGGGAGTCAAACCCACTTGTCTCACCCTTCACTGAAAGGGGCTCCTCAGTGCTCCTCAGTGCTGGGAGGCTGGTCGAAGTTTAGTGGAACCTTCTAGTGGACGGTGTCCCTTGTCATGGCAGTGGTTGGAACGAGATGAGTCTTTAAGGGCCCTTCCAACCCAAACCAGTCTGTGATTCTGTGACTTATTAGTCGTTCAATTAGGCAAACCCAAGAAAACTGAAGAGCTTTAAAAGGGAGCAGACTGACACCTGTTATCTAAAGGATGCTGAGGAATAGCAGAGTTCCTCCCCAAAACTCTGCCCTGGATCCTGTGAGACAACAATGAGAGGAAGCAATGTCTTTAAAGTACAAGGAACAACACCTTTAAATTTGGGTAAGGCAGGACTTTGTTTCCGTCTCACCTCTGTTTCTGTCTCTGTCACCTCCTCAGTGGCTTGGGTCCGGTCTTTTGGTTTCTTCCAGGTCTTTGGTGCAGTTACAGTGGTTTGAGCTGCAATGTAAATGTGCACCTGTTACACACTGAATGACACAGAGCTGATGTGGCCAGCGGTGAAGTGATGAGCTTCCCTCTCAGAGGCTGGTCTGAGGCACAGGAAGACGAAGCAGTTGCAGCCTTGTGGAGGATCCAGCTTGATTTAACCACTTTGGCTTTCAATGCAGCAAAATAACAATCATTAGATTGACATTAAAACACAGGAACTGTTTTACAGGTTGCTCATTCAAGCTCCAAATGGCACCTGGGGTAGCAAGGAGGTCACTGCCAACAGCACAAGGATCACACAGGGAAAAAAACCTTCAGGAAATCAAGTTTTTTGAAAGATCAGGTAGGTGCTGGCAGGTAGAGAAAGTTGTTCTCAACATATGTTTCTCAAGAATTCTAACATTGTTATAATATTAACCAGAAGCAAGCCCAAATTTCCAGTATCTCGTCCAAAAGGCAAACTCCTTCAACCCTGCAGCACTGCTCCAAGCTGGATTTATATTTCAATTTAAAAGCAGGTTCATATCTCCACCATTAATGATCTCCCTGGCCAACTGAGTCAAAGGAAACACCAAGATCTGCACTGATTTACTCCAATCATGTTTTCCCCCTAAAGGGTAGAAGAAACCACACAATATATTAAGAGGAGACAAACCCATTAATCCAATCTGTTCCTAATTTGTGGCAACTGCTCCCATCTTAAATTCAGATCCCAGGCACACATGCACAGTTAACAGAGTGCAAATGGGACTGATTTTCTGACTGAAGTTTACTGCAAACAGATTTCCAGCACTGGCTTTTGGTTTCCAGCAGATACTGTGGAAAAGCCCAGTGTGCACTTCCTTTATCACAATAAAATACAATTTTTAAAGGTTCTTCACAAGGGATAAATAAGAAGAGTTAATAGAAGCCAACTCTGTTCCTAAGGGCATGGAGCAAACGGGATTTGCTGTGTTCCCATTGCCTCAAAGGAAACATATGAGCTTCCGTGGCCTCTCCAGAGTGCTCCCCTGTCTGAGGAGTGACCACGGACCTGCAGACACCCTGCAGATTCCCGTGGGAATCACCACACCCACGCCCCAGCCCAAAGAGCAACAGGAGCTACCAGCAGTCATGGAAGACTTTTACCTTCAGGCTGAACACCCTAAAAGTAAAGTTAATTAAAGGAGGAAAATCTTATTTAAATATTCAAACATCACCTCTTGTTCACAGAACCAATGGCTGGAAAAATCATCCAGATCTCCCAAGCTCCAGGTCCTGCACATCCCATCCACTGTGTCTCCTTGTGGAGAGGCTTTAAAGACAGGGCAGTGCAGCAGCACAAATCCCGAATTTCCTGGGGCTCAAAGGAGGGAGAGGAAGGGCCCAGCAGGCCCAGACTGCAGCATGGCTTTGTCTCCCAAAACTGGCATCTCCCAGCTTCCCTCACTGCTTGTCCTGGCACCTTGGCAAGAACAGCCCACTTATTCCCACTATCCTGGGGTAAAACCAGGGCTGGGAATGATTAGTGTCCTTGAACACGGTAACTTCTGGAATTCAGCAAAGCACAGATCTAAGCCAGGCTCCCCAATTCCTCCCTCAAAAAATCTGCTACAAATTCAGTGAAAACTGAGCAGTTTTCAAAGCACTGTTTTCAGTCATCTTGTTTGGGATTGTCACTTGCACACTTCCAGAGATTTCTCCAAGGGATTAGCTGTGTAAAGCAACAACCCAAATTTTGCCACAGGCAAGTAATTTAATCCCAAAATTCTTAATCTGACAGAATTTCATTCCCCTCAAATCAAACCGTGGAAACCATCTGCAGTGCAAGACAATGTTTCATTTCTAACAGCACAGAAATAAACTCAGGGGTCATGGATTTGGGGCTGGCAAAGCTCCGGGGTGTTTCCTTCCTCAGCTATCAGGATGTGAACATTACTGCTGCAAAAGTAGACATTTTTTCCACCTTTTTTTGGCAAAAGTAAGCTCTGTAGAGGCTGCAATCCTGCCAAGCCTCCTGAGTGAGTCTTGCCTTAATCCCACGACTGCCACCAGCCCGGGGGTTCTGCAGCCAGAGGAACCCCCGACCACGCTGTGCAGCTGCCCAGGATGGATCTCCAGAGAGCTCCAGAGACCTTGCTCAATCTCCCCCCCTCTTCAAATAGCAGACACCAGATTTCTTCTTTTCTGTCAAGTTCACATTTCTGCTGCAGGAGCTCAAAGGACAATTTACTGATGTAATTTTGGGTGCCAACCTTCCCAAATCCCAAATCCAACAGGACAATGGTGTTATTAATTTGAAGATGGAGTTTCATCTGTGAGGCTGTAAGGAAATACAAAGTAATGTGTCCAGTTTGGCTCTTGGAAAGGGACAATTCCAGACACTTCTGGTCTTCTTTTCCATTTTCCTGTGCCCCATATTGGGCAACTTCACGGGCTCTCCAACAGTTTAATTCCTGCCCAAATGCAGGTTCATTTTTGCCACTATTCACACTTCCAGACTTTGTTTTCAGCTCATTTCATTCTTTGGAGAAGGAACACCAGAAACCCAACCAACACTCTGAGCTCTTATCACGGCTTACAGAGCCAAAGGAGACAACAGGAGTGACAACACAGATTTACTTTAGGACTGGAAAGAGGAACAAACCCTTAATTCCAGACTATCCCAGACACCACTCCCAGAGACAACCCCACCACTGCAGGGATCTGCTCAGCAGGCCCATTTCTCCAGCTCTGTCACATTTCCTGGTGGAACATCTCCCAGGATTTACCCACCCGTGAGCTCACAGCCATCCTGTGGGACAGGAGGCCTCTCCTCTCTGATGTGGTGCCAACTGTGAAGCCTAAATTAATAGCAGCTCTTATGTTTTTATTTTATTATCCAAAATGCCATGAAAGACCAAAGCAAAGATTCACCATCGCCTTCCAGCTCATAAGAAAATATATTCCAGTGGTTATGGCAGCAGATCAAGAAAAAAGGCAATACCTGATTTATGTTTCTGCCTCTCCAGGTTTCAGTGCTGGAGAAATTTCCCCAAGGTACTTCCAATTACAGCCTGCTACAGCCTCCCCAGCTCAGAAACTCCAGGACTCACCACAGCTGAGTTACTTAATACAGAAATATGTCTCATAAACGAGCTCTGCAAGAAACAGCCCTTTGAATTTCATGTGTATTAAGTTCTTTCAGCTTCCTGTGCTCCAAGGAGTTCTGTCTGGCAGACACATCAGTCTCTTGTTTTCCTCTCAGCTCCTTGTAATAGCCATGATAGAATGGTGACATCAAAGCCTCAAGTCTCTGGTAGCACCTTCTGCAGAAATTCCACTCCACCAACAACACTTGTCCTGTTTTGTTGCCTGGAAAGTGCTGGTCCCTCACTGTAGCTACAGAAACCCAAAATTTAATAAAAAGCAAGAGTTGTTGATGACTTTTTAGCCAGGATGATGCTTTTAGTGAGGATTGGAGCCCCAGGTCCTCTCTTGATAACATATTTTTCTCCTTGTAGAGCAGATGAGTAGGAATTACTTACTTTAAAAAGCATGTGCTCTTGCCCCTTGCAGATAACAGCTCTGCCTGTCCTAAAAGCTGCAGGCAAAAATTCCTGAGGAGGCAGGAACACAACCTGTGCCCTGAGAACAGGGGGAACATGTCCCCTTTGGGCAGAAGCTCAGAGCAGGAACACGGTCAGCAGCAAGAAACCACCCCTGGCTACAAGATCCTGCACAGCTCAGTGGTTTAATGTTCTGAAACCAAATCTTCCCCATTTCATCAGGATGCACAAGCAGTGATGCTGACGAGCAGGGAGTGATGATCCTGTGACTCACAGAGACTGAACCACTAAAACTGCTGGTTTTGCTGTGAGGGTGCTCAGAGTAGGCAGAATTCAGTGTAAAATACAACGAGGGTGCTCCAGTAGAATCCTCTGACCTTAGAAATCTGGTAGAGACCTAATGCAAATGGAAAAGGAGGAGCAGAGGCTCCCCTGGATCCCCACAAGATCAACTCAGCTCTGGCCTCTCCCTGCAAACACTGACAAAGTCATTTTGTCCAACTGTAAGAAAAGAACTGCTGCAGGATAAAGATGGTTAAGGGTCTGAATATATTTTCGTTCTCATCACAGAGCTCGACAGAGCAAAAAATCCAAGTCTGGTTTCTCTGACTGCTGGACAGAAGGTGTAAAACACTGCAGGAGCAGGCAAATCCCTTTGCTCATCCCCAGAAAGCTGCCACCTCCAGTGCAAAATAGGGGATCCCCCTGGGAGCCCCAGCAGCCCCAGCCCCAGCAGCTCAGGGAGGAGGGGAAGGTCTCATTCTCAAAATCAGGCAGGCCAGGTGATAGCTACGAAAAAGACACACAGGAGGAACTGCTGCAGGATGAGATTATCTCAAGAGGTCCCAGCACTGTCCCCCAGCCAGCCTAGCTTGGCTCCCTTTAAAGGAAAAGCAGGGGGACGATTTGTAGCCAAGCTGCTCTGTAATAAAAACACCATTCTGCTGAAAACCCCAAAGAAATATTGCTCACAGTCACAGAGCTCACAGCTACCAGCACATGCTCAAGAAGTTTCCTTCAGCCCAGGTTTAATCCTAACTCCAGAGATCATAAAAAAAAATCTCTCAGCCTTTAATCCAAGCAAAACACAACAATATAACCCCTTCTCCTTGCTCCTGAGGGTCAGCATCTGGATTTCCCAATGTATATGGCAGACATGCTGCTCCTCGTTCCTGAATTAGCAGGCAGCCTCAGATGATGTTATCTCAATCTCTCTTCCTGTCTCCAAAAAAGAACTGGAAAATTATTGCTGAAAAGAAGGCTGGCAGAGAAATGCAATAGTTTGGGATCATTAAATCAGGGGTAAAGCACAAAAAAACCACTTGGAGAGCTTTGTGCTTTCTTTGAAGCCCTGAGCTTTTAATAGAAATCTGACTTTAAGTCATCTTTTACATGACTTGAGAACTCCTTGTTTCCATGTTGCCAAAGCCAATGGCTTGGCTAATGTGTGCTCTGGAGCATAATGACATTACAGCATTAAAATTAATCTTCTGCATAATTAAAAGCCCAAACACTGTAAGTTAATTTTTTAAAAATTTAAACAACAGGCTATTACAAAGCCAGCAATAACAGTGCAAGCTGGAACCTGCCTGTGCAAAACCTTATTTACAGAGTCCCATTTCTCCTCTCCTTTGTAAGGAAATTAATTTGGGTTATGAAGTAGCTCAGATTGAAAGAACAACAAATGCCAGAGCAGTGAAATGACCCGAGTGAAATAAAAATAGAAGAAGATTAACAGGGAAAAATCCTCACGGTCAGTGTAGTAAGGGGATCTTTCTTCTCATTTGTAGATACTGGATTTAAAAATCAGCATATTGAGCATCACACAAACATGGAACAGGGCCAACCTCAGCCTTTCAGTGCATTTAAGAGCAGAGCCTGAGATTTCTGAGCCCATTTCCCATCTATCAAAGAAAAAACTACAAAAAAAAACCCCCTATATGAAATGTTAGTTTAGCAAAATGAAACCAACAAGATCCAAATCACAACCAACTATTTGTCCTTTTTGTCCAAGCTTCACCAAGTTCCAAGGAACTGAAATAACTGCAGAACAGGGCATAGGAACTGCAACACATGGAATGCTTTAACACTGCTGGGTGTGAATTTAGCCCCTGTTACTCCTCCAGCAGCAAATACAAGGAATTGATAATTTAACTTCTTTTTTCACAATCTGATCTCCAGGAAGTCCTGCAAAAAAAGCCATTTTCCAATTAGGAAACACATAGGAAACACAGACTGTTATAACCACAGTGCCAAAGCAGAGATGTGGCAGGGCTGAAACCAAAGGCAGGCAACCTGGAGAAACAGGCTGGATTTTAAAAGGCGGCTGCAGAAATTGCGATTTTAGTGGATTTAAAACAGTAAACTGCAGAATTTAAATTTTAAATTTGAAATTGTACATTTTGCTTACCTGTGACTTTTGCAAACAAAAAGCAGAAGCATCACTAATGAAGGCTGGGCAGGTAGAGGTGTGTGACACTGAGGTGACAACGGGGTGTGACCCTGGTAAGACCCTGGTTGTCAGTTGTTTGGGTGAGTGTGAATGGGCCATTTCATTTTCCCATATCTGGGAACACTGCGACACATTTTTACAGCTGGAAAAGACCCCACTCCATCAGTTCTGGAAATTGCTGACATAGAGGCTTCATCCCAAGAGCTTCAGGGTCCTAAATCCAGAGCCACAGGCCCTTGGACCAACGACTCACCTTGGAGGGAACAGGAGCTGTGGCCGCCCAGTCCCTGGCAGTGTCCAAGGCCAGGTTGGACACTGGGGCTTGGAGCAACCTGGGATAGTGGAAGGTGTCCCTGCCCATGGCAGGGGGTGGCACTGGATGGGATTTAAGGTCCCTCCAATCCAAACCATCGTGGAATTCCATGAAGAGTAGTGTGCCCTGCACTCCCTCTCCACCAGCCCTGAAAGCATAAGCCCACCCCAGCCTGGGACACACATCCATGCCAGTGACCAATTATCAACAACCAGGATGGATTTCTATCCCTTCCACCCAAGATCAGCAATCACAATCACAGCAGCCACGCACACCACCACGCTTTTTTCTTTTGCAGATAAAAACAGAAACATTCGTTGATAGAAGAAAAAGCCCCTTTCCTTCATCCTGCAGTTCACCACACGACCCCACAGAGCCCAGCACTTACCTGGGACAGGACTCTTGCTCGAGTTCACACTCAGAGCCTCCTGGCTCTCCTCCAGTTGTCCATCCGCTTCTGTCTCTTCCTTCCTCTCAGTATCTTTTACCTCTTCGCTAAGAGTAGTTCTTGTGCTCTGCTCTCCTTCTACATCTCCCTGGACATCAGGGAGGGCACTGGCAGACGGGAGGGGAGGTGGAGAGGGCGCCGTAGTGGTCCCAGCAGCGGCGGGGAGCGGCGGGGCCGGGGGCGGCGGGGTGCGGGGCGGGCTGCCAGGAGGGGAGGCAGCGGCCGGAGGAGCACCGGGAGGTGATGGAGCGCTCTCCCCGCCCGCTGCGGGGGCCTCGTCGGGCTCCAGCTCCACAGTCAACGCTGCAGCTTCAGCCTCCGCCCGGGCCGCCTCTGCCACGGGCTCGGCCCCCGCGGCCCCGGCACTGCTGGTGTCGTCGGCGAGCCCGGGCCCGGCCGTGGCTGTCACTGTCACTGTCACCGTCACCGCCAGCGGGGCGGCCCCGCCGGGCTCCGGGCACGCGCCGGCCCCGGGCTCTGCGGCGGCGGGCGCCGCGGGCTCCGCGCAGCCGCCGGCCCCGGCCGCGGGCACGGCCTCCTCCCGGGGCGAGCCCGGGGCGCGCCCGTCCTCCGGCCCGGCCGCGGCCCCGCCGCACGCGGCGCCTGCGACCGCAGGGGCCGGGGCTGGCGACGGGGGACGAGCAAGTTCTGGCGGGGTTTCCACTGACGTGAGGGCCTTGCTCATCTGCCCAGCTTGATCCTTCTTCTCTCCAGTAGGTTCTGGTCTGAGGACTGGAGAAGGTGGTTTTAACACTGGATCTGGTTTTGGCTTCTCTTCTGAGAAAGGAGAAAAAACTCATTATCAACAGTGAGGCAATTCCCTGCTCCTGCCTGTTGCCCTGGCTCCCTTGGCTCCCATTCCTGCATTCTGCAAGGAACTCTGAGGAAGACACCAGAGGCCCCTGCACCTCACTGGGAATCCACATTTGAAAATACAACCTCTGCCATCCTGAGAAGAGATGCATCTAGAGAGACTCACTGCAGCCTTCCAGTGCCTAAAAGGGGCTTGTAAAACATGAAAAGCAACTTTTTACATGGATAAAAACTTACAGGACAAGGGGGAACGGGTTAAACTGAAAGAGCTTTAGATTAGATGTTTGGAAGAAATATATCAACACAACCCCCAAAATCTTGTGCAGAAAAGAAGTCCCTGCACTTATCCCATGATTAGCAACAGACTTGGTGATCCCATCCCTTCCATGACCATCACACAGCTCTGCTGCAGCTCTGCTGCTTCCCACTTCTTTTCTACAAAACTACAAGCCACTATAGTTTAGGATCTTGCATGAACGCTAAACTCCTTCAGGACACTGTTAGACCAGCAAAAATAATTTTGGAAAAGCCAGAGGCACAAACCTGCTCTTCAGATTAGGAAGTCAAAGGCCACAACCAACCCCAAATCATCAAAATTCAGGTAGAACTGCACAGGTTTGGCTCTGCTGGATTTACATTTGGGGCTTAACAGCTCAGCTCAAGGGAAAGGGTTGTTGAAGGAGAACCAAAGGGTTTTTGAAGGAGAACTCACTTGAAACTGCCTGAAGCATCCAATCCCACATTTAGGAAGAGCTGGAGCAAAAAGGGAACTCTGCCTGCAGAGCAAGCAGCCCCAGCAGCATTACAGAGGCCCATGGCCAAAGCAGTAGTTTATCAACCTAATGAGGCACCCAGGGACATGGCTTTGGAGGAAGATGACAAGTGAGGAAAGAGATGGGAAAGAGTACCCCAACAGCTGATTTTGATTCTGGAAGCTCCGTGGAAGAAAAAGGATGTGGGAACCGGTTTGGAAAAAGAAAACACGTCACCTCTGCTTTCTGGAACATCCCTTGCAGGAACTCCTGGAACATTCCTGACATTTACAGCTCACTATAAACAACTGCCTGGATAGTCTCTCCCTGAGTCAAAGAAGAATGCTCAAAAAAACCCCAACCAAATGCATTTGCAAGTGTTAAGAAAATAATTCTGAGACAGGCACAAATCCACAGCTGTGCTTGAAACCAGAGGTTTAACTCCCTTCCTTCAAATCACACCTTGTCTGGCCAATGTTCTCATCATGGACACAGGCTGCGTGCGCAAAATCCCAGAGAAAAGTGATGTGAGGAGGGATTTCAGACAATGAGGAGCAGATCTGGCTAACGAGAAGCAAATTTGAACTTGAACCCCCATCCCAGAGAACAAATCTCCAATTCCTGGCAGAGGAGGACTCATCCTAGCCAACTGTTACAGAGAGTCACGTGAACAACTCACAGTTGGGGAGGAAAAACAAAAATCAACGCAATTCATCCCAACTGGATCAAATCCCTCTTCCTAAATATGCTGAGATCATTCCTCATGTTATATTTAGAAAGTATTTACAGGAAGTACTGGCTGCTCCAGGGGAAATATCAAGAGTTTTTTTTTTTTTGATTTCCTGATAAGTACAATTTTTGCAAAATTATTCCTTTCACATACCCAGTGGGACACACTCTGCTGCCTCCTTCATGGAAAAGCTGTTGTTGGGCTGCTGGGTGGTCCCAGTGGCACAGACTGGCCAGGGCATGAGGAAGATTTTACTGGAATTTGTTCCTGCTCTGTGGTGTTTATCTGACAATAACTGCTGGGCTGGCTGCCATTTTTCCATCTTTTGTCCTGATGCAAACACTCATGAGGTGCAGCGGGACTGACTCAGTGTCAGCAGAGGGGCTTTGGAGCTTCCCAGACTCCGGGGCCTGACACTAATCTGTTTTCCACAAACCATGCTGCACATTCGCCATGTCTGATACATCGCAAGATTTGGAAAGAGGTTTAAAAACAGGATAATACTACTCCAAACATCCCCCTGAACCTCTGCAAGCAGAATAAACATGGGCAGCTCTGATTCCATGCAGTTCTATCCCACTGCAGCTCCTGTACCAGCCTGGCCTGCAGCCAGGCTCCACAGGCTCAGCCACTGGCTTGACCTGGATTCTCCAGCAGTATCCTCCCCTCCGTCAGCATGGCTACGATGGACATACCAGGGCCATCTACAAGAACCAGAACTGGCACCTAAATAATGGGATATTTCAAGGTATTATAGTAGCAATTCCTATTCCTGGTCCACTGGAATGTGTCCCTGCCATGGAAGTGGGGTCAGAACAGAAGGAGCTTTAAGACCCTCCAACTCAAACCATTCTGGGACTCTACAAAATGCCAAAGGCCTGTCTTCAAAGAAAAACCAGCCAAGGATATAAATAATGCAATCCCAAAGCCAGCCTCGGGAATGACTTCCAGACCAAGTCAATGGGGAGTCAGATCCTGGTCTGTGGGCAGAGCACGGCTCCGATCCCAATCCCGACTCCAGCCCAGCGGGATGCTGCTCACAGTCAGAAGCAGCTTCACAAGCAGCACTGGAAAATCAATGAGAATCCATGAAAGCCTGATTCCAATCTTTAACAGCTGCAAAGGGGACACAGGAGAGGATCCCAACCACAGGATGAACATGGCAGAGGGGACTTTGGAGAAACAACAACACTTATTAATGAACACTCCAGCCATGCAGCCTGATCTGTCACTGCTTTTATTCTGGAAGCAAAAAACCCCCAACATCGAAGTGAAAAATAATTTTGATACCTTGGCATATAATTCGGAATTGACGTGCCCCCCAAAAGTCATGAGTTCAGTTTAAATATTAGTCTATTGATTATTGACACCAAGCCCTGCATTGCTCTGCCCCCCAGCCACGGTCAGGTGTTATTCCAGGGCTTTCCCTGCAGTGCTTACATAAATGTGCTCTTCAGCAATTTTTGGACTGGAACAAATGTTTGACTCTTTCTGGAATGGAAGGGAGATAAACACAGAGAAGTTCATCGGTGTTAAACCCCAGTCAAGCCCTGCTTTATGTTTAAACTATCACTGTCAGAGCTGTGTAACTAAACAAACACATTTACTTGCAGTTTACTCACAACTGCCTACAAAGGATGAAGTTAGAGAGAAGAGGGATAAGACTAGTTTGTCCTGGAAATCTACATTTCTGTACACAGAGATGAAATACTGTGATGCAAAGTGCTGGATTTTCAGAGATCAGAGTTCAAGGAGCTCTTGTCATAGGGTTTAGTGGTAGGTGGTCCTGTGAGGAGCAGGGGCCTGGAATTGGTGATCCTTACATGTCTCTTCTGGCTGGAGGTGTTCTGTGATTCCACAGCCTTACAGATCAGCCCCAGCTCTGTCCCAGGGCAGATGCACTTCAGTGATCACCAGTGCTACCAGGTGACCATGTGCTGTGCTCAGAGAATGTCTCTGGCAGCAAGAGGGACTCAGGAATGTTGGCAGAGGGGACACAGACAGGGAAGAGCAGCTCTGCCAGAGCTGGGCAGCACCAAAGAGCCAGGGAAGCTCAGGCAGCACAGGGACATCAGACCCACCCATGCCTTGTTCAGGTGACACTGGGGACATCGAAGGTTTGCACCTACTGAATGGAGCCACAGCCTGCATTTAAGTGGGAGATGGGACCAGCCCAGCCCCAAAAGTCCTTTTTCAATCTTTTACAAGCAATTTCCAGACACTGCAGCAGTTCAGAGGTACAGCACTGAAGATGGAAACCCTGATGTCCAGGCTGTGGCTCTAAGAGCAACGCCAGGGACACTGTCCTTGGCTTCAGCTGCAGCTGGGATCGAGGACATCTACAGCACCACAGATGTTGGGTTTTGTCCCCTTTTCTAGAGCTGTGCTCCTCTGGGGCTTGGTTTTCTGCTAGCAAAACTCCCAGGGAATACACAACAGGACAAGAAGAAATGGCCTCAGGTTGTGCCAGGGGTGGTTTAGGTAGGATTATGGGAAAATTCCTTCATAGAAAGGGTGGCCAGGCACTGACCTGGGCAGTGGTGGACTCACTATCCCTGAAAGTGTTAAAAAAAGGTGTGGACGTGACAACACCTGGGGACTTGGTTAGTACTGAACATGGCACTGCTGGGCTGGACTCGAAGATCTGGGAGGGCATTTCCAACCCTGGTGATTCTGTGACTCTGAAATAAAAATCTCAGCACTCCATGACTTCCCTATGCACGTTGCTCCAGGCAGAGCCCAGGAGGCTGTGATGCCATCACAGGGTAAAACTGGGAAGCAAACGGTGGTGCCAGCTCTGTGCCCCAGCACCCATTCTGCTGCCACACATCAGGAACTACAGCTTCCAACGGCTGCAAATTCCAGTGTGGGAACAGCCTGGGCTGCTCTGTCGGCCTCCTGGGACAATTTCCTGAATAGTTTAAAAAATCTCCCTTCCAATGTATATTGTGGAATATCCTGAGCTGGCCGGGACCCATCAAGATCATCGAGTCCAACTCCTGCCCTGTGCAGAGACCCCAAGGATGCCATCCTGTGCCTGAGAGTGCTGTCCAAGGAAATGGAATTTTTAGAAACTTCTTCCATCTGTGCCATTTTTACCAAAGTCAGCAAAATCTGCCATGGCTTTATGAGATACTTGGCATACTACTGGTTTTTTTTCCTAGTTAATGTTGCCCATTCCTACTGGACTGGACAAGCAGCTCTGGGGAAGCCATATGATCCTCTGGATCCATGCCACTGCTGTGGCTAATTATCCAAGTGATCCAAAGCCTCTCTGGCTAAATTGTTTCCCTGACAACACACTGGTTTCTGGAGGATGGCACTTGGGTGAGAGGAGTTTCATCCTTCTGCGCGCTCTGAAACAACGTTTAGGACACAGAAGACTGAAGACAATTATTTTTAACCGGTTCCACATTAGCAAATTCCAATTAATTGCCTTAGCAACACACTTAAAATGTTCCACTGAAGGAAGAGAAGTTCCTCCCCTCCTATTTCTGCTGCCTGCTGGTATCCCTGCCAAAAATATTCCAACTAAAACAAGAAAGGAAGGGAAAAAATAAATGACTGAAAATAATGAGGGAGGAAATCTCCATGAACCGACCTTGTCTGGAGGCGGGGGCCGCGGAGCCGGGGGCGCTGCCGGAGGGCTGGGGGCTCTCCACGGCTCCCAACGCCGCGGGAACGGGCTCGGGGGCCTGGCTGGGCACCTGCTGGGGGGGAGGGACAACAGGGTGAGCCTGGGAACATCACACAGGCAGCAAAGGCAAGGGGCAGATGAGACAGGGTGGGATAGAGAGGAGAAACCAAAGGCGGGGAGAATAAAGAGGAAAAAATAAAGAGAAAAGATACACAGGGCAATTGGATAAATCCAAAAAGTTCATGGGAAAGGGAGGGAAAGGCAGCAGGAAAAGGGGAAAAGGATGCTCACTGTTAAGAACAGCAAGGAAGGGACAGCACAGCACCATTATGAACACGCTTTGCTCCACCAACACTTCTTCCAGGAGCTGCAGGAATGCTCCTCCATGGAGCTCACACCTGCTCACACCAAGGCTCTGTGATCTCTCTGTGACTGAAGTTTTGTGACTTGACTCCTCTCTCTACTGATCCATTATTTCAACCCCACTGGAGATTTTAATCTGTTGATCTATTCTCTCATGTATTTATCAGTAGCTGATGTGTGCAGGATGGGATGAATGGCAGACAGATGTGTCTGCACACACATCACTCCTTACCCCAGGAGGAAAATCATCCTAGACTGGGAGTGGTTGGATGAAAAACATCCCCAGCGCTGCCCACAAGCAGCCTGGGGGTGGGACCTGCAGGGCCAGAGGAGAATAAAACCAGCTGGGCAGCAATCAGAGGGAGAGCAGGAGGAGCAGATTCCCAAAGAACATGGCCTGAGATTGTCTGTGTGGAAGAACAAAACAAAAAAGCCTGCAAAGACTGAAGGAAGACTGAGGGAGCCCCAGCCAGTGGCAGACACGCATATTTTAATTATCTCCCACCAAACGCTCACTTGTGCTCATGAAAGCTTGATAAAATCCTTTGCATTTAGTCTCAGAATTTAAGAAAGACCAAGTTAGTGTCCCAGACCTGAAGGTGAGACACTTGCTGTAGTGGACACAGACAGGGCAAGGCAGCTGGTGACAAAATCACCTTAAACACACACTGGGGACCAGGAACAGAAGAAAATGGGGCTAAATTTTAATTTCCTAATGCCACGTGGAAAGCCAGGCAGCTGCCCACAGGTGTCTGCTCTCACCCAGTTCCACATCCATGAACTTCTCTGAACATCCAGAGGAAAAGGAATTTTCATCAATCCAAGCAAAACAGTGTTCAGGACATGGGTACCTAATTCCTGATTGCAGACAGGCTCTCAGAAATCCATGCAAAACTTATTTCCCTATAAAAAGAAATGCTCTGGCAACCTGCTTCTCTTCCTGAGACTCTGATTTTTTTCCCCATCTCCAGCTTTTTCCCCATTGCATCTGAACAGTGCAGAATAAAGAAGGAACTATCTCCAAGACACTATTTGTTCACCATTTCAGGAAGACCAGGAAAAAAACACATCTGGAAAAATAAGAATGAAGATTTAAGTGGGGGTGAAGTGTTGAAGTTTTATTTGGGATTGCTCCTCTTTCAGGCATGAGCCTGACAGATTGACTGGAGAATGGATGAAGAACTGCAGCCCAGCCTCCAGCCAAAAGGGAAGAAGCCAAAGAAAACCCAGCTTTACAAATGAGCAGGTTTCAAGAACATTTTCCCCTCACCCTCAGTGATCAGGATTTTCATTTTATAAGAAAATTTATGCAGTATGGAGAAAGGAAACTGTGATAAGAATCACAGGAACCTAAGCAGACCAGTGAAGAAGAAACCTGTAAGCCCAGGAACTTCTTGGGTAAGGAAATGTATTTCCTTAAGAAATGTGGAAAACACTCATTTATTTTGTGGAAATGATATTGCAAATGAAGAAATGGTCCTTATGCACTGAGCC
Organism: Luscinia megarhynchos; assembly: GCA_034336665.1. Lineage (NCBI taxonomy): Eukaryota > Metazoa > Chordata > Aves > Passeriformes > Muscicapidae > Luscinia > Luscinia megarhynchos. Next base: position 397,656 of record CM067583.1, on the reverse strand, counting down.
TTGCAGCTGCAAAATGGAGCAATTAGAGAATTCTTAGGAAAAAATTCCCACTGAAATTGCTCCTGATTTATGATGCTCCAAGGGCTGCTCTGGGTTATTCTACCCCACCACAGCCTGGACACTGAGCAAAGACAACTCTGACAAACTCACTGAGACCTGGAAGAGTTTGGCCAAGAAAAAAAGAGCATTCACTCTTTAAAAAGTGATCTTCTGTGGAAGCCAATGCTGAGGAAATATCATGATCAGATTCTGGCCCTGGGTTTTCTTTCTCTTCCCAGCAAAAAATGGAGTGCAAATAGTGTCATGCTAGAAATAGATAAATCATATCTCCATGCACCTCCAGCCTCAATTGCAGGAACTTCAAAGCACTTTATTTGCTCAAAGGCAATTAAAATACACTGCAGAGGCACTGGGCAAACTCCACCTAAAGCATTTTTTGGGCAGAACCACTGAGTAAAAGGTACAGGAATGGCTCAAACTACACAGCTCATTCATGGGGGTGAGCAGGGTGTGCTTCAGGAGAGTGAGCAGGGTTTGGTTCATGGGAGTGAGCAGGGTTTGGTTCATGGGATGAGCAGGGTTTGGTTTATGGGGATGAGCAGGGTTTGGTTCATGGGATGAGAAGGGTTTGGTTCATGGGGATGAGAAGGGTTTGGTTCATGGGATGAGCAGGGTTTGGTTTATGGGGGTGAGCAGGGTTTGGTTCAGGGGGTGAGCAGGGTTTGGTTCAGGAAGGTGAGCAGGGTTTGGTTTATGGGGATGAGAAGGGTTTGGTTCAGGGGGGTGAGCAGGGTTTTATTTCAGGAAGGTGAGCAGGGTTTTATTTCAGGAAGGTGAGCAGGGTTTGGTTCAGGAAGGTGAGCAGGGTTTGGTTCAGGAAGGTGAGCAGGGTTTGGTTCATGGGATGAGCAGGGTTTGGTTTATGGGGGTGAGCAGGGTTTGGTTTATGGGGGTGAGCAGGGTTTGGTTCAGGGGGTGAGCAGGGTTTGGTTCATGGGATGAGAAGGGTTTGGTTCAGGAGGGTGAGCAGGGTTTTATTTCAGGAAGGTGAGCAGGGTTTTATTTCAGGAAGGTGAGCAGTTTTGGTTCATTGGGGTGGAACAAACAACAGCAGCTCTGCTCCCCCTGCACTCTTGCAGGTGCTGCCCCAAGTCAGGAGCATCTCAATAGTTATGGCTGAATATCAAAAATGTACTGACTCCAGCCTGTCCAAACCAGTGCCACCCCCACTACTGCAACTCCTGAGCACAGTTATTAAGGCACTATTTAATTTCACCCAAGATATTAAACATGCTCCAAAGACTTGTTTTAGGGAAGCTGTTGGGACAATAATGTTGAATTTTCTGGCTTAAGTGGGCTTAAATTTTCAGTTATGTTACACAAATGAACTTATTCTGGTTCACCCAATTTCAGAGCTCTTCTGTGATTACCAAAAGTGGTTCCAAGCACCTAATCAAAAGGAAGGCAGGATATTAAACAATGGAATATTTGCATACCTTGGAGGAGATGATTGGACACCACTGCTGTGTTCTGCATACAAATTACAGCTGATCAGAATTCAGGCGTACTAACCTCCTCTTGAAACACATTTATTTCCTTCTGTTTGACTTAATTGTAGTGCCTTAAAATAGATTTCAGGATGTAAGAATGATCAGTGGAGTGCCTGGATTTGCTGAACTGTGCAGGAATACCACAGGAAATCCTGGCTGGTTCCAACTCTTCCCACTTCCAACAGGGAAAGTTGGGTAGCAAGAAGAAATGGGGAGATGATCTCACCAAGATTCCCAAGTTTGGCATCTCTACTGTCTTCTCAGAGGGAAAGAAGTTCAGAAGGTGCCTTACTGCTGCTTGTCCTCGATGGGGACAGAGGAGAGCATGGGTGACAAAGCACAATGTGGTGCCTTCAGAAGACACAAGGACTTGGCTGAGCTGGGAATGGCTGAAAGCTGAAATCCTGTCTCAGGGAGGGGTCTCTAGGCCAGCCTCTCATTTCACCTTAATGACCCCTGGAACCCTGAGCTCCCACCCCAGCACAGCCAGTGCTCCCAGACAGCATTGTGCTCCTGCCTCAGCATAGGATTTTCAGAAGAAAATCTACTCCCATACGGAGAGGAGAGGAAGGTCTGAGCTCAGGAGAAGCTGTTTCACCTAAAAGCTGCCAAAAGCTACTGACATCCAACAGGGAAGAAAGTGGAAGAAGAAGAAATCACATCTCAGCACCAGCTCTGCTCTACAGCCCAGCCATCCCCTGGAGAACCCTCCTGATCTCTGAGCAGGCACTCACAGCAGACAGACTCAAAGGTGTACAAGAATTCATCAGGATTTAGGAGCTACGGAAAATGACTTGGAATATTTATAATTTTTTGCTCATCAGAAAAATGCACTTTTAAGTTTGAACACCCAGAGACCAAATGTGTGATAAATTCATTACAGTTCTGTGAGAAAATTCCTGAGCTCCAGATCTTCTGGTGACTCTAAAAGAGCTCCACAAAGGCAGAAAGAACAGTGATGCAACTGAAGGTCTATAATCAAGCACCTGTGAGACATGGACTTTCCTCAGATGCACAAGACTTAACAGACACCTCCTTTCCTACAGATAGTCTGGCTCCTCCTTTAACATTGAAACACTGAAAAGCTCTGAAAATCTACTGCTGACAGAAAACCAGGGAGGAGGAATGTGCAGCAGCACTGAGGCTCCACATCGATGAGTTATGGACTGCTAAGGATGATCAAACGTGGGAAAAGCAATTGCTGAAGAATATGGATAACTCAGGAGCAGCCAGGTCCCTGAGGTCCCAGAGATGTGGCTGCCAGTGTAAGGGAGAGGCACAGCAGGGCACAGGTCCCAGGGGAGGAATGCAGCCCTTCCTACCTGAGGCGGAGTCGGGGTGGAGGTGGGTCTGACGATGGGGGGTGTGGGGTTCCTGCTGCCCCCTCCAGACATGATTTCTTCTGTTATGTCTTTGCCTCCCTGGTTTGGATCCCGGATTCGGATCTACAGGATTGAAAGAAGCAGAATAATAACAAAGGAATAATTCCCACAAGTGTTCCTGCACTGCTGTCCTTGTGGAAAGCAGCGTGGGCAGCACCTGCTCCCACCACACCCAGCAGGAGATGCTCTGGGATGAGCAGGAACACTGGGATGTGGCTTGTCTCCATGGCTTGGAATGCATGGCATGTCATCCCTTCATCAATACCTAATTTAATAAAAACCTCATTTAATCATCAACCACTCCAGTTCAGTCTAAATATGTGTGCCCTGTAATTCAAAATACAGGCTCTGCTGCTGGAACATGAGTTTCCTGCAACTGAGAAAATTTGAGAGAGAGTTTAAACTTGCCCAGTAGTGGAAAGGGCAAGAATGGAGAAAAGCCTGTATTTACCCTGACAGGAAACATCATGACTTTGCCAGCCCAGCTTCTGGGAAACAGGGGAAAGAAAATCAGCAAATCAGGCCCAAGTTCCACCAAAACAGAGGGAATCAAACAAAAATACTGAGTGGAGGAAAGGGAAACTGAAATAACAAACTCAAGTCCTGTAGAACTCTGCAGCATTTAGGAAAAACAGTGGGATTTTTGAGTCTCTTCACAGTCCCAAAGTGGGAAGAAAAAATATTTTTCAAAATAAACCACTCCATAAAACTCCCTGAATCCTCAACTGCTACTTGAGCCAATCTGTGTCCCTGAACAGGGGGAAGAGCCAGCATGTCTGGGATAATGTGAAACAGAGCTTTTCATCTCCTGAACTGGAGATTCTGATAACCCTGAAGACAGTTCTGTGTATCTGCCACCTTCTCCAAAGCCCTTGGCTGAACCCGAGATTAATTCCATGCAGAAATCCAAGCAAACAACTCCAAGCAAAGTAAAAGACACCATCACCCTTCCCAGGGCAGGGGCTCTGCTGGAAATCCCCCTGTAAGTGCCCCGTGGCAGGGGGTGGGAATGGTCTTCAGGTCCTTCCAAGCCAACCCTTCTGGATTCTGGGCTGTAAAATCTCTAACTGCAGAAGGGTTTTGTGATTTGCCAAACTCAGTTTGGTGGGATGGTGGCTTCAGTCTGGGTTGTGAATACACAAACACACACACTGCACTCAAGATGCTGAGTCTGGGCTTCTCTTATTTTTGATGGAGTTTTTTGCTAAAATATTTCATTAACTACAGCAAAGAGGACCTGAGAGTTGGCACTAATTCCTGCCCTCTCCTCCCCCTGACACAGAGTCAATGGCATTACAAACAAGATTTCCCTACCTGGAAGTTGGTAGCACTCAAATACTCAACTCAAGGTGGATGTGGACATGTGCACATTAATACATTTAACTTTAATTTTTCTCATTTCTCCAGTTGCAACCAATTACCAAACTGAAATAGCACATTCAGAGAGAAGCATCTTGGGCATTTAAAATCTCTTTTCTGCCTCAAAGAATGCAGCTGGCAGGCATGGAACTGCCTTAATCCCAGCTGAGCGTGTCTGATCAACTCTGCATTTCAATGGCATCAGGGATCCTGGCATGTCGTGTTTGGGATGCTGAAAAGAGACTCCTGGGGACTGAAGAGGTGACAAAAAAGCTGCTGAGAGCAGCCACCAAAAAGGCCTTTCCTCCAAGCACAGCTCACACATTGTTCAGCTCTTCCGGTCTCCCAAATCAAGTGTCACCCCAGATCACCCTCAAAATTCCAAAGATTCAAATATTCTGTATTTTGAAACATGTCCAAGTCCCTTTATTCTTTTCTACCCCCAGGAAACTGTTCTTTTAATGTTTCCAAAACACTCTCACACAAATACTGCTGTAATTTCCTTTTCAGTCCTTTACAAATGATTCATTTACAAATGCAAGCCCCCATCATCTTTTCCTGGTTAAACCTTACACTCACCCATATACCTTCACTGTTCCCCACCAACCACCTGTAGTTGGGTTTAAATTCCATTCATCTGCCTCTCTCAAATTCCCCCCAGGGAATTAGAAAGAGAGGGAATATGCTCTCCAAACCCATATCCACCCTGATAATGTGGTCAGGCTCTTTCAGGCCTGCAAATACTTAGTCCTTAACTTAGTGGTTTCCCACCTTTTTCAAGGCATCATATTCAATGATTTCTGATTTGTCACTTTGAACCAGTTCCCAACATTCTCCCAGACTGCTGAGTTCACTCATTCCCACCTGGCTTCTTGGGAGCACTCTAAGGCACAGGTGAGGATTCCAGACTTGGAGAGACCATGTTGCTTTTGTTTATGTTTATTTAAAACCAGCAAAATTATTTTCCTTTTTGACTGGCTGAGATTTTACAAACTCAGAGTGGAGAGCGGCCACAGAAAAATGGAAAATAAGGCAGCACTGCAGCACTGTGCAATGTTTAATTGCACTTAATCTCTTTGGGAATCACAAAACGACTGCTGTGGATGGAAGGGATCTCAAGGCTCAGCCTGAAGCACGGGCAGAGACACCTTGCACTGTCCCAGGGTGCCCCGTCCAAGCTGGCTCGGACACTGCCAGGGATGGGGCGGCTCAGCTGCTCTGGGCACCCTGTGCCAGGCCCTGCAGCGAGGGTAAAGCTCAGGTTCAACCTCAGAACATCATTCACTGCTTGCACCTCCCAGGCAGCCAGGCCGGGCCCCACTCACCGTTTTCTTCTCGCGCTTGGCGGGCGGCGGCTGCTGCGCGGGCACGAGGATGGGCGCGGACTGGTACACGGGCTGGCTGGGGTAGAAGGGCGCGCCTGGCACAACACACAAACCACAGCCCGTCAGTCAGGACCCACCACGCACAGAGGTACCTCTGGCAGAGCTTCCAGCACCTGTCTGGGAAGGCTGCATTTGCTCAGCTCCACTTCCACTGAACAGAAGCTGATGCTCTGTCAAGACAAGAGATTCAGCCACTATTTCTTATTGATTTCCAGGACCAAAAATTGGCCACATACATCATCCATTTCTGAGAGGCTCTGGACACCACAGAGGCACTGCAAGACCATCCCTGGACTCCTCTGCCTGACAACCAGGAAGGTTTTTTGCTGGGTTTGCTGCTGGTTTATCACAGGTTTTCTGCCTTTGTAGAGAAATTCAGTCTAATAAATACAAAAAATTTGTGAGGTCAACTGCAACCTATTTGGAAGCATAACCAGAAAATTTAACTACAAGCAACCTTCTTCTCATGCTGCAACACACAAAAAGCACAACCACAGTGATTAGTGCAGAATCACACTATGGAGCTGATCATATTCCTAACAGCCAATATGGTTCATTATGGTCTTCTCAGTGGAATGAGAGTGGCTCAATAAATAACCAAGTGCTTTAGACCATGCCAGAGATGGGGTGGCAAAGCAGACTTGCCTCCTGCCCATGGATGAGGGGAATGTGTAAGGTGCTGCTGGGTGCTCTCCCTTCTAGGCATGGATACTGGATGAACTGAGTGCTTGCACTTGCCGCTGGCACAATCTGATCTATTCTTCAGCTGAACTAAGTTTAACTGGGAATGAAAATCTGGATTGTGCCTGTAACCCAACAGGGAGGTCACTGGATCTCAGGCAAAGGGTGAAAACCAAGAAGGCACATTAAACCAGCCCACCACAGCCTGATTTGCAACTTCCAAGGATGCACTCCTCCTGCTGAGTGAGAGCTGGAAAGCCCCAGCTCGAAGTAGGCTCCCTGTCTGCATCCTCGGAGTGGGAATCTTCTCCTGTCCAAGCAGAGAGCACAGCATGGCACTGAGGAGCTCCAAGTGACACTCCTGGCTGGGCTGAATCATTCAAGAAATGTTTTGAATGTCAGGGTCAGCGGAGCCACTTCAGATCTGGCCTCAAAGTCTCTATCAGCATCTCTGCAGGCTAGGAATCAAAAATTATTGCCCAGAGCAGCTGGGGCTGCCCCTGGATCCCTGGAAGTGTCCAAGGCCAGGCTGGACAGGGCTTGGAGCAGCCTGGGATAGAGGAAGCTGTCCCTGCCCATGGCAAGGGGTGGCACTGAACGGGATTTAAGGTCCTTCCAACCCAAACTATCCTGGGATTTTGTGATTCTATGAACCCTGCTGATGTATCCAAGAGGTGAAGGAACAGGAGGAGCCTGGGATCCTGCAATGTGAGAATTCCCTTCATTTGTAGATTCCTAGAAACCAGATCTAACCACATCACCTGCAATGTGATCCCTGCTGGAGAAGCAGCTCCAGCAGAACTCAAGGAATGACTCTCCCTTTATGAAAAGTATTTTAAAAACCCAAATCCTAAAAAGAGTAACTTCTGGGAAGAAACAGCTTCTGTGACAAGCCAAGTGCATTTGCCAGTGCCCCACTCTCTGCTCTGCTTCCTGCCTTTGATCCCTTCCAGTTCTCCAGCACCCAAGTTTCATTCTCCCTCCTTCCCACTGATCATTTCAATGTCTTCCCCAATGTTGTACAGAAACTCTCTGATATCAGAGAATGATAAACTGCAAAACTGAGTTATAAAATTGCAGTCCATCTTCACAAGTTTTGTCTTCCATTGTATTTTCCCTCATCACCTTCTTCAGACCCTGCCAAACTGCAATGATTTTGATATCCAGCAGCCACACTGGCTACAAATCCTATGGTTTATAGAAAAGGCACTGCCAGCAGCATGTTCCATGCCTGGACTGTAGATTTAGCTGCTCCCCAAACCTGGCAGCACCTGGTGAGAGACTGAGCATTCCCAGTCCCTATACACAGCAAGGGAGTGACAGGAGGGAAAGGTAGGTAAGCACAGGCAAATCCTCGGTGAAGCCTTCCCTGCCCGGAAACCTCTGCAGGACAGAGAGCTCTGGCCTCACCCACTGAGGCTCCACAGGTGCAGCAACCTAAAGCTGAGACTGAAAGACAAACAGCCCCATTCCTGGTCACAGGCAGTCCTGGGCAGCTGCAGCCTTTCCTGACACACTCACACAAACAATACTTCGGGATTTTTCAGGAGTGAATAATCAGGGCTGTGACACCACCAAATTTAGCAGCTATTTGAAGTTCAAACAAATGCTAATCCAGCTTGTTGTTATAAATCTTCACCTAACAACAGAAAAACACACCAAGAAAAGACTCTGTAAGAACTCTCCAAGCAGAACTTACCGTAGGCATTGGGGAATTCCCCAGGACCTGGGCCTGGATAAAAGGGTCCCGGTCCTGGCGGCTGCACAGGGTATTGCTGGGGTGGCCCGACGTACGGGGGGCCACTGTGCCGATACTGGGGGGACAAAAACAACCATCACTGTACAAGGACCTGGGCAACCTGTAACTGAGCCCCCCCAATCAACAGGGATCTGACCCTCAAACTGGTTAACTACAGCTTTGGGAACCACAGAATCATGGAATTGTTAAGGATGGAAAAGATCTATAAGATCACTGAGTCCAACCATCAACCAGCACCACCACTGACCAAGCCCCCAAGTGCCACATCCACACATTGTCTGAACACTGCCAGGGATGGGGACTCCACTGCTGCCCTGGGCACGCTCTGCCAGTGCCTGACCACCCGTTCCATGAAGGAGTTTTCCCTAATATCCACCTAAACCTCTCGAAATGTTAGTGCCAAAAGCAAGGTAAAGCCAAGGGAGGGAGGACACAGGATCTGAGGAAGAACAAAGTCATACTCTGACTGCAGCAACACTCTGTGTTATAAGGCTGAAGGTTCTGGAGTGCCTGTGGATCTGTTACATCAAATTTGGTATTTTTAAAGCACTGAATATTTTCCAAGAGCTTGGCTTCCTACTGTGTTTGAGGGAGGCCTGAAAAAGGTGATTGATTCCTACTGCCTCCATGCACAGAAGAACAAATACTTCATATAGAGAAAGGACAGAGGCTGAACCACAGAATCATGGAAGTATCTAGGCTGGAAAAGCCCCCTACAATCACCAAGTGGAACTGTTCCCCCAGCACTGCCAAGCCCACCCCTAACCCTTGTCCCCAGAGGCCACATCCACACATTTCTTGGACACTTCCAGGGATGGTGACTCCACCACTGCCCTGGGCAGCCTCTGCCAATGCCCAATCATCCTCTCCATGAAGGAATTTTTCCCAATATCTAATCTAAACCTGCCCTGGCACATGATATGCAACTACCAGCCTGACTTCACAGACACACCCCCACGCGCTCCTGGCAGCTCCTGAGATAACCCCCATGGAGCTGCTCTGCTGGATGCTGGATTTACCTGTGGGATACAGTACTGGGGGCCCTGAGGCATGGGGTAGGGCATTGGCAGGTGGTTCACCATCATGATGTGCTGGTTGGTTTGGTACACGGCAGTCGGGGTCTGTGCTCCGGGACGGATGGAGGGGCTGCTGTTCTGAATGGTGGCTCTTGGAGGCTGGATCTGAGGCCTCTGGAAAAACTGGGACAGGGAGGGGAGAGAGGAGAGAAAACAAAGAACTGGTCAGACTTTCTAGGAAAGAATTGGAAATATTCTTACAATATTATAGTTATGGTGTTAGTTTCCAGGGGTTGCCACACTTCCAGAAAGCTGCAGGACAGTCCGTGCTCCTCTGTGAACAGCACGGCCATCTATGGCTTTCTATTCTACAGGGCAGAAACAGTCAAGAACTTTACAAAGTAATTATTATTAGTTTGTATCACCTGAATTTTACAGCTGAACCTTCAGAGCAAACTTCAGAAAAATGAGTTTGTCTAATTTTCTTTTCATAAGGTGGGTTGGCTGCTAAAAAAACTCCACCTTTATAAATAGCCCAGGAAAATAAAAGATCAAGGCAACTGCTCCAATTTATCTCCAGAAGAGCTAAAAATCCAGAATTTCACAAAGGCCAGAGGCACCTCGTGTCTGTGCTTCACATCCAGGTGACTTGTCCTGCCCTGCTTTCCCAAGGGTGGCAACCTGTCCCAGGTGGTCCCGAAGCCTTGCACCACGCTGGATGAGGCGATGCCGCGGCAACGGGCCAGGCCCAGGCAACCAAGCAAGCCTTGGCACCTGCTCCATGCTGGCCCTGCCTCTGCATCTCAGCTCACAGCTCAGCAGCTGGAGATGCACTGGACACCGAGGCATTCACTGGCTGAGGAGTCACCAGGTGAGAGACACTGATGCCATGCAGAACCAGGAGTTAGAGTTACCTGTATAGGTCTGAATCCTCCCTTCAATAACGAAGCAAGAAAGCAGCAGGAAACAGAAAGAAAGCCAATGGAACAGCTTACAGATCAACAGGAAGGAGTAGGATACAACATGCACCCTAAATGCACACAATTCCAGTCAACTGCAGCCCTGCTCTGACTCATCCCTTCTAGCAAGGGCCAGGAAGACACTGAGTGGCATCACAGACTCTGCTGCCAGAATCCCACAGGGTCAGAACTCTCCTAGAAAAGTTTTACACGGAAGTATAAAAGTTTAAAAAACACCCAATCAAACCATGATTTACTGCATGAAATGTGACACTACAGAAAGACTTTATGTTTACTCTGTTCCTAAAACATCAAATATTTCTCCTTCTGGTCTCTTTCACTGGTACAGAGAGGGTAGAAAAAGCAGAAACTCTGGCTCCAATCATGGATTTCTCTCCTTTTCTGCACCAAGTCTGGGAGGGGACAAAATATTTAACTGCTAAGTAAAAAATAATTATAATAATTAGGCCACCACACATCCCACTGAATCCTGCTGGCTGCTGTGCAGTGTTGTGCTACAGGGAGTAACTGTGCCAGGAGTGAGAAGAGAGGGGAATGAAGGGATGAGCTGGGACTATCCACCTCAGGTTTGGGAAGGATGGGAGAGGACAGAAGGAAGCTGAGATGTCTCTACCTCAACATCACAACAAGCTTAAAATGGCCATTCTGGTGCTGCTGAAGACTTCATGACACCTGAGCTGCTCCCCACAGCAAACCATTTCTCCAGGAAAGCCCTGGATGACTCTCTTTCACATAACCAGACCTTGTTACAGTGAGCACAATGATTTTATTCCAGCAAATACAGTTCAAGTCAAAACATTTCAGTTTATAATTCTGATTTCTGTTTTTAATTACACCAGTCTCTTCTGAGCACTCATTTCTAAAATAAACCCCACGCTCCCCAAGTCACTTCATAAGTGAAGGGTTTTAGGCAGATTCAAATGTAAAAAAAATTTGCATTTTGAGGCTCAGGTTAGAAGAAAACTTCTGTTCTCAGCTGTGCTTTGTGAGGATCAGAAGAAACAAAGTGACTCCAGAGCCTCACACAGAAAGAAACAAAGAAACTCAGTGCACAAAGTGGGAAATGGAACAGCAATTCCAGGCAGTGTGTGTGCTACAGCACTTGAGGAAAAACATAAGCTGACCGTGTTATTTAAATATATTGCCCAAAGAACTTCGTAGGGGCTGTTTTCTGTCTCCTACAAAGTGAGGTTTTCCTGCAGATTCTCAGTGTGCAATCTGGGAATCAGGGATTACTGATGCACATTTAACTTGCAGTCAGAACTGCTGCAACGATCTCGTTTTCCTTCAGCCACTATTGTTAACAGCCTAAATCTCTGCTGTTTTCTCTGACAGAGTGTGGTCACACTTTCTCCAGCACTAACTGGCTCCATCACCTCCCACTATAACTGTCCAACTCCAGGGCAGGCTTCTCCATCCAGGAAAAGCCATTCAACTTCAGGTGCTTAAATCATGCTCACTTGAGTATCTTAAAGATCTAATAATTACAGGCAGTAACATTAAAGAACAATCCATTATTTGCCTGAAGGAGACCCAGAATCAATACAAGGCACATGTTAATAAAAGCTGGGATGGACACAGGGAATTGCAAACCCCACGGTGCTGCTGCTGTCTTCAAAGAGAATGTGGAGTTGTTGCAGTAAACATTAACCCTGCCGAGGCCAATTTACTTATTTAGCATTTTCTAGATTACAAACCTCAGTCTCAAAGCTCTCAGCTTGTGTTACACAGTTTAATCAAGTTTGAAAACTCTCATGTGACAATAATTATTTATGTTGGTCTCCAGCATGCTGGGAGTGCTGGGTTTAGGATGAAATTGCTCCCACAGCCGTGACCCTCCTGCACGAGGCAGGGGCCAAAGTCCCTCTCTCCACCCCCAACCCACACCACGGGTGTTTTGGATTAAAGGGAACAAACAGCTCATCCACAGCCCAGGTTTTCTGTGCCTGTCCTGATGCAGCACATGACAGATGTAACTGGAAATAAAGCCTGGAATATTTTTCTAATGGTGACAGCCTCTCACAGATAATTCAAAGTGGATTAAAATGTAACAGAGACAAAAATCTAACTGTGATAAAAGTGGGAAAACATTGAGATTTACAAGCATAGTAAGAGTGGGGCCATAAGTGGGTCCAAAGGAAAGTTCTGGATTCCATTCTGACAGACTGGTGGCAAAGTTCCACCAGTAAAGCCCCCAGTCATGGGAATTCTGTCCTCAAGACTTGTGCACCAAAACCTGCTCAGAGAGAGCTCAGGGAGGTTTAGGAGAACACGAAATGGCTCCAGTGAATATATCCCTTAAGAATGACCCATGAAGGAACTGAGGGGCTGCAGAGCAGCAATGTACTCTCTGTATTGTGCAGTATAAACACCCACCTGAAGTTAAGGTCAAGAACAAAAGTATCTAAACAAGATCCTGATCCCACTGTTGCCCAGGCTGCCCAGTCACCCTGCAAACACTCCCCTACTCCTGCCTGTCCACACCATCCCAGCCATGCACAGAATCCACTGCCCCATCCCATGTGACCTTTGCCCTGAGCAAACAACTGCACAAGTCCCACTCAACTCTTTAAACTCTCTTTTGCCCTGCTCTGGAAGGCTCCAGCTCCCCTGCTGCTCCCTGAGCTGGAAGGAACAAGGATGATGGGGATTTTGGGATGTGCCCAGCTAACTTACATGCTGTCCTTAGACAGAACTCTCCCCACTCTGCTCACCCCAGTGTTCAACTGCTCAGTAACACGAGTGAAGTGACAACAAAATAATTCCCTGGAACAAACCTTCCATGCCTCAAGCTCCTGTCCCTACACCACAGGATTAGTGGGACTTTTTTTCCTATTCATTTGTAGAAACAACCTACTTCTTCCAAGCCAGGAGAGCTCTGAGAGAGCTTTCCTGCCTTGCCCTGCCTCTCTTCCTCTTCCCCACCAGCAGTGCCATCTCTGTTCCCTCAAAACCTACAAGAAGCATCTAAATCAGTTCCCAAGGATAAGCATTTTGGCGAAGGGGAGTGTAGGAGCTGAAGAAAAGACAATTCCAGACACCCTGGCTAGGACAGACAGGCCCGTGTATCTCTCCTGACACTGGAAAAGTCCCAATTCTGCCACCCCTGAGTTCCATGAGCCAGAGCTATTCCAAGTTCTCCTTGTTGATAATGAAGTGGTTCTTTACAAAGCCCAAGTGCAACAGAAACACTACAAGTTCCCTACAGCTCTGGCTTTTGTGGGCTAAGTGCAAACGACATTCAGCAATGCAATGATGACATAACCAGGTGTATCACACAACAAATGCAGCAACTGGGAAGTTTGCTTTGCTCTGAGTTGGAACAGCAGGCCTCTCTCAGGTGACACCTTCAGGAAATGGAGTCCACCGACTTGTTTGGGAAATATTCAGAACAAGTTTTTAGTGCTGTGAGAAGGCAAGGGAATGCCACAAATCCCTGGCAAGGACTCCTAGCGGTTCTCCTCCCCTGGGGGCACGGAGTGGTTAATGGAGCAGCGACCCTGGGGTGAAGTCGGTGTCACTCAGCGGTGCAGGGGCTGTTAGCAGGGTTATCAGTGCCAGCAGCTGCTACAGAGCTGCTTCCTCACTCAGTTAGTGGGTGAGTCACCTCCACCCCCGCCCCCCAGCCAGTTAGTGCAGGGTGACAACGAAGGGGCAGGTACTGTACCTGGTGATGGGCAGGTCGAGGCCCCGCTGCAAACTGAGGAAAGGCGGGAGAAACAAACACAAAAGGAAAGGCACAAAGAGTCAGAAACACCACAACAAACCAAAATGTCACACTCTATGCAAAATAAACCCACAGAAAATAAAATAAGGACACAGTCAGAAGCTTTGCTGCAGGACAGTGACACACAGGGACTGAGGTGCCACAATGGACATCGCTAGGGCTGTGCTGGCAGCCAGGACAAACAGCCCGAGCTGCCCCTCAGGGATGCAGGCATTCCTTATCCTGCTGCAGAAGAAAACATAAAACCAAAAAACCAACTTAAAACGAGCAGCAGTGGAGGCTCTGAAGCTGTTCAAGGTGGGGTCAGTGGTTAAAGCAGCAGGGCTGAGGATGGAGACATGGCTGGGAAGAGCAGGAGGCACAGGGGCCGTGGCACATCCCTGCCAGGCAAAGAGCAGCCATCCTGCTGCTGCACTTCCAGCTTTATTCCTCCACTGGGATGGCAGCAACCCTCTGCAAGGGTGGGATCTGCCACCCTCTCTGAAAGGGAAGGATGGGGCTATCCCGGGGAGCTGAAGGCATCACCATGGAGCCTGCAGGGACAACAGTCCTGAGCTCAGGCTACTCCATCATTTCCCACTCACTTGGGCCACATGCAGAGAAAAGTAATCCCAATTTCACAAGCTTAGTTGACATTAAAAGCATTTCCCAATAAGGAACTGATGTTAAAATAGAAATAAAAAATGAATGCAAGAAATGGAAAATATAAATAAAGATGACCAGGCACCCACTTCCAGAGCTGAGTTAGGTGTTGAAACCCTTAATTCTCAGTGTAACGAGCAGAGCTCCACAATGAGAGCAGAGAATTCTACTGATAAGAGCTCCAATAATTAACTGCAGTGACCACAACTACATCCAGAGTGGATTTTACCCATTGTGTGCCTCTGCTGAGATGGCTCAGCACAGCCACCTCTGCTTTCTCAGGGGCTCACTGTGGTTTACTTTCTGCCTGAGATTAGTAGCCAGTGATCAAAACTAGCTACTAATTAGTGATTTTATTAGTAAGTTTTTTTTCTATAAGGAAAAATGGGCTTGGGTTCACTTGCAACTCTTCCAGCTCCTCTAATGCCACCAAACATGAAGCAAACCATAAATATTCACTGTTCAATTTGATTTTTTCCTTTATAAACACCTAAATTGCCTAGATTTAAAGATTTTCAAGAACTACTCTGCTAATCCTGGTGATTATATATTCCTTTTACCTTCACCTCATGGTGGCACTTAGTAACATTTGGATGAAAGTCATAAAAATCTTCAAAAGTGAGTAAATACGGACACCACAGACTGTTCCTGGGACAAGAGTTTATAAAGAATGATCTGCACTAGTTCTCCAAATAGTTTTCTCATCCGGGAAAATTCTTCCTAAGCCTTACATTAAAGGATAAAAAGCAAAGCATGGTCACCTTGTCAAACTAAAAAGCTATAATTCTATTTTAATAAAACAGAAGGACTCAGCCTCTCAGCATCCTCCTGAGGCTCGGGGGAGAGGAGGGCAGTGGCTCTGTGGAGGAGGAGAAACAGGAACCTGGATGAGTCTCTGGAGATAAAAGCACTTCAAGTCCTTATTTTCCCAAGAATTTCCCCTAAACCAGCTCAAATATCTTGTGTTTGGGAAAAGGGACTAAAGGGACCCTGGAAGGGCTGAGCCTTTCTGTGGGGCTGCATGTTCTGTGTTAGATGCCAATGAAAGAAAACAGCCAAAAAGAGAATGTTGGGATGCAGAAACCTTGTACTACTTCACTTCAGGGCCAAGGCACCTCTCTCATCCCTGATGCACAGAAAAGATCTGTTCTCACTGTGCCTAGAACAAGAGCTGGAAGTTTAGATCTGGAGAAGCCAAAGTTTATTCCATGGTGGAAAGTAATGTGTGTTATAAGAAATAAAATAAAAGCTCCAAGTTCATGAAAACTGCCCTCATCTATTTTGCACTGGTCACCACTGGCTCTTGATTTTAAATTTTTTTTTAAAAATTCTGTTTGATAGGAATTATTCCTGTTAGTAACTGTAAGCAACAGAACAAACTGTAGTCACTGCTGGCTTAAAATACACACTTTGGGTTGTTGATAGGAAAACCTTCTAAATCCTGGGTCCAACATTCCTGCCCCACCCCCCCCCCCCTACAATCCTGCCCACTGCTCCAGGGACTCTCTCCCTGTGGATGCTGGGCTGGCACACCTCGTCCATCCTGGACTGCTCCAGCACCCTCTCTAGCATATCTTTTTTTGGTAGAAGTCCTAAAATTGGACTGTTTGTGATGAGATCACCTGGTGCTCGGGGCTGGCATGGCCAAGAGCTGAAGGGGAATTTTCAGCAGTGCTGAAGGAGCTGCATTTTGTTTTCCTTCCTCAGCTGGAGCTTTGCCATTCCCGCTGCGGGAGCACACGTGCAGCTGTCTGGACTGCAGAATCAGCTGGCCTGGGAGGAGCAGAAAAGCCTGAGCTCTGCACTTCCAACGGTCCTTGGATGCAGAACAGGATGGAGGAAGCTCCAGCTCGAGATAGGGGTTGGACCAGTCCTGCCTACCACAACAGAAATTCAGGGGTGGCAAAGCCACCCCACCACCCTCCTCGTCCCCTGCTCACCCTCCCCTCACCACCAAATGGGACAGTTAAAAAACAAACTAGAAAAAAAGAATAATTACAAATAAATCAAGCAAAGAACCAAATGCAGGAGTAGCTCAGGCCTGGGCCAGTCTTGCATTTGCTTTGGGGTGGGAGGTGGAATGACATGTGATGAGTGGGAACAGCTTTTAGTCATGGGGTGAGATGGGCACTAGCAGAACACATGGCAAAACCTGCACACAGGAGAGCTCAAAACAATACAAACAAGGCTGACAGGTGCAGATAAATTCTTCCTCAGGATCTCCTCAGTTACAGGGCCAAAACCCTACAAAATTTGACATTTACTGGCCAAATTTCCTACAGATTCTCTCTCTGCTGAGAGACAAAGCCCAAGGGGCCCTGGTCTCTGTCCTACCCCAGGGCAGACCTCCCAGCTGGAATTCAGCTTTGGGCCCTTGTGGCACCACCTCACCTGGCAGAGGCTGCCACGGCAGCTCGTGCTTTCAGCAAAGAAGCAAAATCAGTGCATTTCTGTAGCCAACAAAAAAGGATGTGGTAAAAAAAATATATATAATAAAGAAAGAAAGAAGAAATAAAAACAGTGCCATGGGCACAATTGCCTGCAAGAAGGAGTACAGTTTGTTATATTGCTTACAATGCAGTATTTTATCCAGCCTCTTCCAGCCAGGGACCTGTAAACCGGACTCTGTTCCAAAACCTTCCTCCTCTTCCAGTTTTCTGTGCAATGTATTGGCACTGTTCTGCTGGGCTGTCAAAAAAACTGGTTTAGAGATGCAGCTCTTCAGTCAAGTTTTTGCTCCAGCTTAGCTGTGCTTTGCAACAATTAAAGAGAAAGATGATTATACTTACTGAGGAAAGAGTTTTACCAGCAGTGTCCTGAATTACTGACTAGAATGAGGCACTAAGGACAAATTCCCAGATGTCCACATCAAAGAACTTCAGTCAGTGTTGCCTGGCTCATTCATCAGCAGGGGTTAAGGGGCCTCAGAACAAACCCTGGCATGTCCTGGAGAGGGAACCTCCAGAGCTGGGCAAGTGCCCCAGTGATGCTGCAGGTTTGGGGATTCTTGTCTTGGGTATATCTGTACACCTGTTTTGTGGACAAACTCCTTTGTCCCTGAGGCTTTCAGTTAGCTTCAGGAGCATTTGCCTGACTGTAAAAAGAGAAGAGTGCTGGGAAGGCACCAGGGGGTTTTGGGCAGCCTGAAGGTGACCTGACACAAAGCAGCAAGGAGGTGCAGGATTGCTGCTCTCTCGGCTGACGGAGCCTTGAGATGTGCTGATGGGACAGAAGCTGATGTGTTGATGCCTCCAGAAGCTGGGCAAAGCCTCTGATGCCCTAGAAGGGTCTTCCAACATCATGTGGAACAAGCAGAGAATCCCCAGAAAGTACCAAGTTTGGGGAACTTAAGTCCTACAACAGCAGAGCGGTATCACAATAAACACCCACCCCCCAAAAACAGACTGTGAAGGATGATCAAACCTGAAGTAGGATGAAAAAGGGGCTCAGCACAAAAAGATCTGAGTACACAGAAGCTCTAGGCTACATGTGACCACCTCCAGGGTTAGAACTGATCAGTGGCACTGATTTGGGAGCAAAGCCCAGAGGCCACAGGGAGACCAAGTGCTGCTGCAGAGAATTGCTTGTGTTTGATCCTTGGTCTGTCCCTGCTGTCCCTGCATAAAAGGCATCCTTAAAGAAAAAATAAAAAGAAAAAAAAGAAGAAGATAAGAGAAAGATTCTGGCAATGAACCTGAACTTTATAATGAAGTGAACCTGAAAGCAACTAGGCTAAAAATAAACGGTGTTATTTGAAGGTAGATGAGAATCTCTCCACTGCTTCTCTAAGAACTTTAGAAGGAAAATTATCCTACCAAGATAGTGTTTGAAAAACTCAATCAAGGTTTGCTGCTCAGGATGTGCTTCCAGGTGAGTAAAACAGGCTTTCCAGAGAAGCAGCCACGTGCTATAGACAGACACAGACAGAGAAGCAGACGAGGAGGAATCACGGCAGGAGGGGCAGCGCGGGCTCCTTACCGGCGAGCGCGTCTGAGGCTGCGTGCTCATCGTCTGGGGGGCCTGAGGGTACACCAGCGTGGTGGCAGCTGCATTCTGTCCTGAGGGGTAGGGAGCCTGCCAGGGAACAAGAAGAGCAAAGTGAGTGGATCCAGTGATTCATCCCAAAAAACAGGAACAGAACACGTTATCAGCTGAAATGACTGATGTGGAGATAAAGGTGAAAAGATTGCAAAGGAGAAACTGCCTCTGTCAAGGTCCAATTCATCAACCCTGCCCTCATGGGAGCATCTTGGAGCTCCAATAGCACCTCCACTGTATGTAACAGCTGCATTACTCATTACTAGTCAGAGTTTACTACTATTTTGTAAGTCAGTTTGCTACTATTTATCACCTGAGCTCCCCAAGTGCTGCAGTGGAAAACAACCCACAAGACACATGCCCCAACGGAGTGTCACCAAAACCCTGCATGTCCAAAGGCCTGGCCACCTGTTTCCAAAAGCCTCCTCTGAACCAGCTTGCAAGGAAAGCCACAACTGCAGATGATGCCAATAAATCCTCCAAAATCAGACAAACAGCAAGCAACAACCTCGTGTTTTTAACAGATGCTGCTGCTCCAACACAATGGAACAGCCCCAAATCATCCCAGATGGGAGGCAGGCCATGGCTACAGGCTCTGCACATTTTTCCTCCTTCCACCCATTTCCATGGGCTATAACAATTTATCCCACCAGATGCTCTCCCCAAGTGTTACTTGCCCAAAGCAACAATGAACTGGAGCTATGGAGCTCTGCGGTGACGCATTTCAATGAGACATTCACAAATAACTTTTCAGAGTGCCTTTTTCCTTACTCTAAGGAAATGTGGGGAAACTCTTTTCATCCACAACCTGGAGAAGTTGTCCTGCCTTTGTAGTATCCTGCTGCAGACTTTCTGCATCTGGGATCTCTACCCAATGTGAGATTAGGGCTTCTTCCAAAGGTCCAGATGCTGCTGTTCATATCATGGAATCATGGAAGGCTTTGGGTTGTAAGGGACTTCAATCATCCTCATCCAGTGCCATGCCTGCCATGGCAGGGACACCTTCCACTGTCCCAGGCTGCTCCAAGCCCTGTCCAGCCTGGCCTTGGGCACTTCCAGGGATCCAGGGGCAGCCACAGCTGCTCTGGGCACCCTGTGCCAGGGCGTGCCCACCCTCACAGGACAGGATTTCCTCTAACATCCAACCTAGACCTACTCTCTTTTGGTTTAAAGCCATTCTCCCTTGTATCTCTCCCACAAGCCAGCAGTGAGCATACAGGGTAGGTGACTTATAAATAATAATACCAAATAATACTAATAAATGCACCAGATGATCACTGGCTCCTTGTGCCTCCTGCTCCACATCTCAGGAGATGAGACCTCATCCCAAACTGCTGCTCCCACACCACCTCAGTAACAAGAGAGGAAAATATCTACTATTCATCCCCATCTTCAGACTCATTAAAACATTTTCTTCAGGCTTAAATTGCATGTGACAGAGCAGAGCTCTGCAATGACTCCCAAAGGGCAAGTCAGATACCTGATGCTGCCCCAAAGTCTGTACCCACCTCCAAAAGAGCCCCTGTTTTCTTTTAATCACCCAAGCCAAAGAAAATGTGAGAGAAAGGGAGCACAGCTATCACTAAGCCTAAAAGTCCTCTGAGTTTTAGCAGCAAAACTATAAAACAGGTACTTGGAAACACAGTGCCAAAGGCACTTCTCTGGTGACACTCGCTTGTGACACTGACACAACCCAGGGTTAAACTTGCTTTAGTATTTAAGCCCTACCAGAATGAGCACAGCATTAAGTTATAAAGAAAAAAGCATATAAAAGGCTTAACTAGAGGCCACAGAAGGGTCTGTGCTATTAAGGTGTCATCAACCAAAGCAGTTTTGGACAGATGACCCTGGTGAGTGTGAGGTCACAAGTAAGGAACAAGTGCAATACAAATCCTACTGAAGACCACAAACATCAGCTAAATAAACATGTTTTACAACTATTGCACAACAACAAATGCTTGTGCTCCACAAGTTTCCAACCAAAGGTATGTTGCCTTAACTGGTATTTATGTTAAAACCATCACAGGAGGAAGAAAAGGGAGGGAAAAGTGGTTTATGAATTTCTGCAGGTATTAACTTCACATCAGCTGTGGGAGCCTAAATAAACTATCAAAGATCCAACAGAATAAATCCCAGCACTCTGCTGCTTTTCATACACACCAGCTGATTAAAGCATTGCATCTATTCATCTGTCAAAGAACTTTTTTCTGTGCCAAGCAGCTAAATGGGTACAGAGAGTGACATGGTCACATGCAGCCACACAGGGCTCCGTGCACCCGGGCTGGAGTGAGGCAATGAAGAAATCAGCGAGGAAATGCTCCAAAAATCCCCTAAACAAATCCCCACGGAGGGGAAGGCAGGGAAGCAAGGAGTGCTCTGCAGACAAATGTTGGTTCTGAAGCATCTAAAGGCTGGATTGAATCCCTGAAGTTCAAATAACTGCTGGGAGAGGACAGCGAGCTGCTGAGCTGCTCCACTTTGAGACAGAGCAATTTGCTTCCCTTAAAGCTCTCACCTTCCTAATTTTAATATTTCAGCTGTGGCTGTTCAGGGGAGGAAGGTGATAACAGCTGAGTGTTTATGCATTCCCACAACTTGCTGGGAAAACCCTTTCTTCAGGCTGTTTCCCCCTGGAGCTACTGCCTGTGCTAAGCAAGGAAAAAATAATCACTATTAACAAAACAACTGAAAAAGTTATTCTTAGCTCAGGATCCGAGCTGGTTAAAAACCACTGAGGCTGCAGTGTAATATGACTCCCTTGGGACTCCCTGTCCTGGGAATAAACAGCAAAGTACACACATCAGGCTCAAAAGAGCTGAGTCACCCAGCTCTGCCTCTGGAAAAATGTTTTGGGAACAAAACCCCTCCAGCCGCAGGCAGAAAGGTGTCAGCTGCCAAGGGAAGGGGTTAATCCCTGTGGCTGATTCCCAAACCCTCTCTGGACCCAGGGAAGAGGTTGCTGGGTCTGCATTTACTGGAGTTACACGAGGAGAACTGGCCTGGCAGCTGCAGCACATGACTGTGACTCAGGAGCCCCTGGCCCCTGACCCTGGCACTGCCCAGCCCAAACCCTGGCACTGCCCAGTCACTGCCCAGCCCAAACCCTGGCACTGCCCAGTCCAAAGCCTGGCACTGCCCAGCCTAAATCCTGGCACTGCCCAGCCCAAACCCTGGCACTGCCCAGCCTAAATCCTGGCACTGCCCAGTCCAAACCCTGGCATTCCCAGTCCAATTCCTGGCATTCCCAGTCACTGCCCAGTCCAAACCCTGGCATTCCCAGTCCAAACCTTGGCATTCCCAGGCACTGCCCAGCCCAAACCCTGGCACTGCCCAGCCCAAACCTTGGCATTCCCAGGCACTGCCCAGCCCCAGCACAGCCACGGCTCCTGCTCCCCCTGGACACCAGCACAGAGCTTAAAGCTCTTGGGAGGAACGTGAAAAAGCAAACTTCAGAACAGCACGAGGCTTTCTGGGGCCACAGGCCTGGCTGTCCCCCAGATGCCCAAAGGGCTTTTTTGTGCATGGCCACAGACCAGTGTGGTGCTGCAGGGGAATAAAAACTGATCCCTGATCCCTTGTCCGGGTGGTTTTACATCTCATGGTATCTCATGTATCACTGCACTACTGATGAAGAGCCCCCAGCTAAAAACTAACCAAAGTGCCACCACCACGTTTAAAAAAATATCTTGTTTTATTAAATGTCAAGACATAAAATATCAAAAATATGCACTGGCTGGAAGCAGGAAAAAACTCATGAGATCCATCTCTTTCCCCAAACAACACAATACCCCCATCCCACCCCCTTTTCTCCTGTAGTACAGGGATTTCTGCATAAAACCTGCTCTGGTCTGTTCCCAAGCCAGTCCCTGACCTGGTTAAATGGTAAATATTGATTCAAACCCCCCAGCTGGGCACTCAGAGGCACAGTCAGTGCTCTTTATCCTGTACGCCACAAGGGTCTTGTCCCTAGATTTATAAATTCTTACTCACACAAGAACCTAAGACCAAAGGCAGCTGCTCCTGGAGCAAGGTTCAGGAAGGGGAGGTCATTGCACAGGAGTCTCCTCTTTATCCCTGTTTTTAACAACAAGACTTGGCTTTTCCTTCCAGCTGCTGAACGATTTTCATTGAGCAAAAACCACAAAGGGAGCATGGACCAGCTGGTAATGTACCAGCCCCTGAGGCTGCTTTTGCAGAGTTTTCCCCTGGGCCACTGGCCTGGACAGCAGGAATTTATTTGGCCTCAGACACAGGTGAAGAAATCCCCCACAGCAGCAGAGCCCAACACTTTGCTCACAAGTATGGAGCAATGGTGACAGCAGTGATGTGGCTCTTAATTGTGAATCATCATTTCTTTGTGGAGCTGGGCTGGCTCTGCCCTCCCACAGCCCCAAATCCAATCACTGTGACAACTCAATCACGGCAACCCAAGCAACTGCCACCCTCCAATGAGGGAAATCTCTGGGCATTCAGCTCTTGGAAAGTAAGAGGATTACAATTTAAACCCTGCATCTTCATTTCTCCCTAATGAACTCCCCAAAGGCAGCACAGGCCAGAACAGCAGCTCCTCAGGCTGTCCCTCCTCACTCACACCCAGGACCTTGATCTCCCCCAAGCTTTGGTTTCTGCATGCCCTGGATTTTGAGAAAGGTGCAGCAGTGCTGGGGGAAGAAGCTTTCCTGGCCTCCCCAAAGGGAAAATGCACAAAACTTCTGCAGACTGAAGGTTACAGAGACATTTTTCTTTGGTCTGACATGAAAAGCTGTGTTACTGAAGGCAGAGAGAGCAGCCTCAGCCAGAGCATCCCAGAAGAGCCCAGAACCTCCTCCTGCCCCAGACACGTGCCAGTGAAAGGCTCCCCTTCCACCCAGGGGCAGGGAAAGGCACAAGCAAGTTCTGCTCTCCCTGTCTCCCTTACCACATTCCCAGGGGCTGCAGGAGATCACTGAACACGGGGCAGAGCAGCTTTTGACCTAAAATCAGAATTAAGGGACAAAATAAACCACTTTGTAACTGTGTCACTGAGCTCTGGAGATGCCCAGGATCTGCCTCAAGCACCTCCTGCACCTGACCACAAATAGGGCCTTGTTCACTCCTGCACCTCTTCTGGACACATCTGAATGGCACCGTTATTTTCAGCAACCACATCATTCAAGTCTACATCACTTTTTTTCCTCCCTGGTGTGCTCTGCACTTAACAAAACAGATTTGGAAGCTGCTGGCAGGAAAAACTCCAGAGTACCTGTAATATATAGATCCAGCCCATCTGCAAATACTACAGGATGATGGTGGAGAAACCTGAATTATTAAATTCAGCAATTTCAGCCTTTTTTATACAGCACCCCTCAAATAATACATAAAGTATATTCTCCCACTATTCCTGTGAATTATTCCAGCTTTAAAAATAGCACAAGAAATGATTAAACCACTAAACAAGGACAATTCCCCTCTAAATGCTCCCAGTTTGCCTTTCATTATTACAATGATACTTCAATGATCATCACACACACTCTCAGACCCTCTGCTTAAACACAAGTCCCCATTCACAGCTCCTGTGCTCCAATATGCAGGTTTTAGGTGCCCATCACACCAGGGATGACACATTTTTAAGCAGCTCATTTGCAAATTATCCAGAATCACTGAAATCAGCTCATCCTCACCAGGCCAATGCTGCAAAACAAAAACATGCAGCAGTTCTACTTTGCTGCCTCTCGAAGCCAGGGCTGCTCCCCTGCAGGGTGCATCAGCACCAGAGAAACAGTTTTCCTGCATATGTTGGTATATAATATCTGGAGTATTCAAAGTCCCATTAAAATCCATGACAAAAGGACCAGAACTCTTCTCTGACACCAAACAAACTGTGCAGATGAAGAGCTTCCACATAAAAATCAGAATGAACACAATTCCAGTGCAAACACTCTGCTCCTGATGGAGGTGGCTGGGCTGGCACCAGGGTGGGACATGGTGCAAATCTCTGCACATTTGATTTACTGGGAAGTTCTGAGGTTTGCACTTGGGTGGAGGCCCATAATAAACAGGAACTGTGACTGTTCAGTGAGTTCATTTAAATATGAAGGCTTTTTCTAAAGCTATTTCCTCGAAATGCCAGGACTCAGCTCCAGGTGTCTTGCCTGATTTTCGGAGTTTAACAAATTACAGACAAGTAGAAGATGCAGAGAAGTACCTGGCATCCTCATTGCCCTTCTCCTGACAAGCACACTGGTTTGTTTCAGTGCATTCTTCTTCATAAGCCCAGCCTTCAGGGAATTCCTCTTGTTGGTAAATATATTAACATTTTAGTGGAAGGTGTCCATGCCCATGGCAGGGAGTGGAACAAGATGAGCTTTATGGTCCATCCCAACTGAAACAAGTCTGGGATCTCCCCTCTCTCCCCTTTTTCCTCTGCAGCAGTTTGTCTCAGGAGACATCACCTGTGTCATTACCTGTATAATTTTTAACAATCTTTTTTATGGCTTTACATGTTTTCACCTCACACATCTGAGTGGGCAAAGCAGCAAGGCACAGGGAAGCTGAGTCCCAGGTAACATCCACAGAGCTACAGGTACTTTTCCTACTTCAACATAGAAAATGAGATTGTCTCCAAGGGAAGATGGTGAAGGGACAAGCTCTGCTGTTCCTGGACAAGGACTGTTTGTGCCAGGGACCATTCTTCACCTGCTGGAGCAAGTCCTGAGGAAACCACGGAGATGCTCCAGGGCTGGAGCTACGCTGGGAGAGCTGGGAGTGTTCACCAGGGAGAGCTCAGAGCCCTGCCAGGGCCTAAAGGGGCTCCCAGAGAGCTGGAGAGGGACTGGGGACAAGGGATGGAGGGACAGGACACAGGGAATGGCTCCCACTGCCAGAGGGACATTGGGCAGGAATTGTTCCCTGGGAGGGTGGGCAGGGCTGGCACAGGTGCCCAGAGCAGCTGTGGCTGCCCCTGGATCCCTGGCAGTGTCCAGGGCCAGGCTGGATGGGACCTGGGAGCAGCCTGGGATAGTGGAAGGTGTGGGACTGGATGAGCTTTAAGATCCCTCCTGCCCAAACCCTTCTGGGTTTCAGTGATTTTCTCCTCAGCTCTACTGGGTGTACATGTCCCTCACCACAGTGCAAAGGCAGACAGAACACCCAGCCTGAGGGAGGGAGGAAAGGATCATCTTCCTCCTTCCTAGGCCAGGCTCCAGCCCAGGAGTCCACGCTGAACTCCAGACACAGCAGAGGACCTGGAGTGAAAGACAGTGTGATTTTGAGCCATGAGGGTGAGCAGGTGTCCTGTTGGTGGCTGCTCTGTCCCAAAGTCATTTTTAAATCCCTCAGCATGGAACTGCTGCTAACAAGGGTGTGAGGCCACAGATAATGTCACAGGAAATCGTTCCACAACATGTGGAAATGCTGCTATGGCTTCACGTGGCTCCTCACTGAACTGCAGATCTGCCCTGGCTGCAGCACCTGGCTTGCAGCCTGGGGTGCTCTGCTAATGACCATTATGTAATTAAGTAAATTGGCATTTTCTGTAATAAAGGTTCTCAACAATATGGAGAGTGTGTGTGTGCTGAGGGCAGAAATTCCAGCATCTCCACTGCTAAAAGCAGAGCTAGGACTGTGCAGAAACACCCCTGAGTTCACAGAAGCTCCCAAACTGCATCATCTGGCATCTCTGAGAATGCTGCCATCCTTGGCACGCAGAACCCAAGGGGAGGTGGCCCAGAGTTATCTGCTCCAGCTGATCCAGCTCAGAGCAGGCACCTGGACCTGGCAATCCCAGGTCTCTTCCAACTTTCACCTATGTGAGGGCAGCAATCAGAAAAAATACTCAAGTTTTACTGAATTACACTGAAGCCCAAAAATACCCAACATACAAAGTGTCTGAATCTGCACAAAGTTAAAACAATTACATAAATGACGAGTTTCTAGTGGTACCATAGGAGGGATCTGTGGAGAACAGGCACAGCCCTTCCAGGCTGAAGGGAGAGGAATTAGGGCTCAAAGGAAAGCAGCACAGGGAGAGCTCAGCTGGCAGAAGAAGGCTGCTCATGGACTCAAAGCCTCACCTCTGGAACGTGCCTGTCCCTGCTGCAGGTTAAATGGCTGCTGAGGTTACTCCTCTGTTTCCCAGTCTGACACAACAGGAATCCAGGGCTCCCTCTCCCTGCTTTCTCTGCCTGCAGGGATATTTTATGCCCTCTGTGCTTACAAAATGCAGGCTGTGTAAAGCTCTGACTTTTGTGCTGACTCTGGTGCTTTATGGAACACATGGTGTTTGTTTCAAAACTGCGTATTTTCTGGAGCATGCAAGGAAACATCCATTAAATTGCATGGAACAGAAGGTACTATTGCAGAAGGAATTCCAGAATTGAAATTATTAAATGTAAGAAAATGGCAAACTGCCTCGTATTGTTTTGTCTACTTCTATTATGAATAAAAATGTGGTTCAACAAGTGGCAAGGTCTGAAAAGCACCAAAATAAAGCCCAGTGCACATGACTCTGAGAACAGAAAATATACATGAAGTCCTGAAGAAAGGGTTCTGGAGGATATTTAAACAGCTACAGAGAAGTTTGATTTTCTATTTAAAATGTTGCTTCATTCCACCCCAAACCATGTTACTGGTGAGTTTAAAAGTGCTTTTGATTCCCAATAATGTCACATGCCAGACAGCTGGTGCAGCAGCCAGGATGGCCTGAGTGGCCAAGGCACCCACTGAGAGCTTTCCCATTCCAAGCCCTGAGCATGCACAGGGTGGAAGGGCCACAGAACACTAGAGCCAGGTCACGGCTACCCCAAGAGGAAGAGCTCAAGCAGCAGGAGAAAAACACAAACCAGACTGCTTGGAGGAGGATTAAACACACCTCTCAGAGCAGGAATTCCTGACACGGGCCTGGAGTGCCAGGAGAAGGGAATGGCTTCCCACTGCCAGGGGTAGCTGGGTACTGGGCTGGAATCCTCCCTGGGAGGGTGGGCAGCCCTGGCACAGGGTGCCCAGAGCAGCTGTGGCATCCAAGGCCAGGCTGGATGGAACCTGGAGCAACCTGGGATAGTGTTAGGTGTCCCTGCCCATGGCAGAGGGTGGAATGGGATGAGATTAAAATCCTTTCCAATTCAAACCACCCTGGGCTTCCATGATAGGGTTCTATGAGACAGATGAGGGGTGGGTCTAAAGCCAGACGTAGTCCCAGCTAGACTCAGTGTTTGTGCTGTAATTCTTTCTTTGCACACATACATGATAAAATTGTAATGGGTCTTCCCTTCTTTCCTTTCCTTGCTAGAAAAGAAAAAATTAATTAAAGGTTTCTTCTGTCCCTCTTGAGTGCACAAGAACTAATTCATACATCCCTCCTACGCTGCGCCCCATGAAAGCCAACTGCTTCCAAGGTTAAATAATTAAAATAAATAGTGTTAATCACCATTTGAAGCTACACTATGCCTTCCAAGGCCCCCTTCCTGCAGCTCTTACACCTGGATGCTTTCCCAAATCAGAAGACACCCATGAAGTCGAGCATCCCCACACAAAAGCCCCCTAAAGCCCAAAGGCACCGAGACACAAGACATGTTTGATGTCTCTAGCCAGTTTTGCCCAGATGTAACTTAATGAGGTAAAAGAGCACAGTAATGAAGCAAAAATAATGAAATACATTCTAGGAGGAAATATTCCCAGCATTATTAACCCAATCAAAAACCTCCTAATCCTATTACGAACCAGAGGGTTCAGCTGCACTTCCAGCAGGTCTTGAACACAAAGGCCAAAAGAAGATTACACTTCTGCCTTTATCAGCTATTTAATAACTTGCAGTTTCAAATCTCCACTTGCAGTCACATATTCCTGCAAGCCTGGAATTTTCAAAATGCACTGGAAATGTGCTGGGATGAAGCCTGACCCGGATATACAGAAGGAAGCAAAAGGAAAGAAGTGAGAAGAAAAAGAGGTCAAACTCTTGACTGGTCAGAAAAAAATCCATTACTACATATTAATCTGCTTATTTAGATAGGTTTATTGTTCACAAAACACTATCAGGAGTTTAGTTGTTTAAATTTGCTGCATTCTCATTATCTAGAATGGACAGAAGATCCAAGAAACTGGAATCTGTTGCTTGAAGGAGCAGCACAAATAGGCAACATTTTCCCTCAGCTGGTCCAGCACCAATTTCTTCATTTATACAAGGAGAGTTTAATCTTTCATTGTGTCTGCATCAGCAAAAAATACCCTGGACTGAGAACTGTAAGAGTTAGGGATGCTGGGTGGTTTTAACCAGCAGTAATTAGCTGTAACAGCACCTTACACAAAACAAGAAGTTTCTACACAGAGAAGTTCTCTGGGGGAAGAGCTCCCTGCAAAGCTTAGAGACCAACTCAGATTCAGGGATCCACAACGATGCTCCTGAACACAGAAACTGATGGGCAGGGGTTTTATCAGAATGAGACAATAAAACTGGGAGACCCCATGCCCCAGGGGCAGTGCAAGTTTATTACCTGATTTTATCCTGACTATTTCCTTCTAGCTAAACACACGTGGACACAAATAATGAGGAATCAAGGACATGGAACCATCCAGGGCCAACCACAAGGACCATCCAGTCCAACCCTGGCCCTGCACAGACACCCCAACAACCCCACCCTGTCCAGAGGTTCCTGGAGCTCTGGCAGCCTTGGGGCTGTGCCCATTCCCTGGGCAGCCTGGGCAGTGCCAGCACCTCTGGGAGAAGAACCTGTCCTGATCTCCAGACTAAACCCCCCTCGACAACTCCAGCTGCTCTCTGGGTCCTGTACCTGGTCACCAGAATTTGGAGGAAGATGAGATAAATATTTAGCAACCAGACTCCAAAGACAGCTGCCTCCAACATGAGGAGAGAACAAGGAGTAACACTCCCCAGGTCCCAGGGCACCTAACTGACCCCAGGGTACCAACGGGTGAGGTTACAATTAAATTACATCCCTCTTCCTATTCCAATCCCTTAATAAACATCCTTTTATTAAAAGCGTCTAAAATTGGGCTGCAGAAGATGGAAGCATTGAATAAACATCATGGTTCTAACAGGATTATTGCAGCTCCTGTAGAAAGGATGATGATAAGAGAGGGGCTTGGGGATTGCCTAACAAACATGCCACAGATGGCAGCAGGCTTGCTTCCTGGCACACATCCCCAGACCCCAGGGTACAAGGAATGTCTCTCGGCTTTTACAAACGCTAATTTAACGATGGTGACATTTCTGAGGACCAGAATGAGACCACAAAACTCTCTTCACTTCAGGCACAGAACCAGATGGTAACAAGTTTCAGCTGGTACAATCTGTTCTGGGTTTAAATCAGCCACCTAAAAGTCAAGGTCTCTGCACACCAAGATCCAGAAAATTCAACCCTCTTGCACTTTTGTTCCCTCGGGTGTATTCAAGACCTTTTTAGGAGCAGGTGAGGGATGTCCACAACTACAGCAGCCCCAGAGGAAGGTCCCCATCTGTGCTGTGGGATCCTCTGCTCCCCGGGTGCTCCAGCATTCCAGCCCATTCCAGGAGGCAGCCATGGGCAGCCAGTGCCACTCTGTTCAGTGCACAGCGTGCTCCTAATGAGAGCTGAAGCTATCCCTGGCTACAGAGGAAACTCCTGGCAATTTGTTCCATGTGTAGTTGCTTGATGCTTCCAAACTGTGGGCCTGGACTAAGAGAATCCCTCAGCATCCCACTGGAGCCAGCAGTTCTAAAGCTGAGGTAGAGAAAGCCAAGAGTCTTTTCCAAACCATTCACCCTCACATGCCAGAACCCACTGCACTTGTTCCTTGGGATCCTCCAAAACACTCCCAGGTCACAAGGGGGATGAAATTCTCTCCTCCTGGTGCTCCAAGCTCTGCACACTGCCTCTGCAGGAGCCCTCTCCTGCTCTGCTCACTCCATGGACAGAGGGCAGCTCTTTCCTGCTGCTCCCAGCCCAGCTGCTCTGTAAGTGCTCTGCTTTCCCATTATCCCATCCCACCATGGCTGCCCCATTCACGAGTGCAAGGCACACTGGAATGGGGCAGATTTGCAGTGTTTCAGCTGCTCTGTTAAGGGCTCTGGGAATGCTCTCAGCCTGCTCTGGATTCTCCCATCCCTCACGAGATGGTGCCTGATTGTCAATCCAGGCCCTACCTGAGCCCTGGATAACCTGGATAACCTGGGAGCCACATCCAAGGAGGAACTGCTCTGCTCCTTTTCCAATGGCTTCTCCTTTCCTCCACACAATGACAAAGGGAATTGTGTCTGACCAGCCCCTTCTGCAGCCTCAAGCCAGGAGAGGAGGCAGAGGGGCCATGCCCCTCCTCTCCCTGTTGGAATGAGGGAAAAGCATGCAAAACTCAACAGGAATATGAAATTTTATGTACTTGGGGCCACATCTGGCCATAATATCACTGCAGCAGCATGTGCTGCAGATTCCCCTGTGCCAGAGCTCAGCACATTCCTGAGAGCAGCACTGTGATATCAAGGCCCTGGAATTTAGGAAGTAGAGATGCTGCCTGCTGCTGCAAAGATGGGGTGTGGGACTGTTCCACATTGCTGTCAAGGTCTCCTCGTTGTGCTGCACAAACTGAGCCTGAAGGGCAGCAGAGAGCTGGAGGCACTGTCAGGAAAGCCTCAGAGGAGGTGGAACAGGGAGCTGTGCTCTCATTCTGGCTATGTCAGATGGATACAGTGGAGGAGTAGGAGAGAGATCCAAGCACAGCACCACAGCACCAGCTGTTTCTGTCTGTTTAGATAAGGCTAAAGAAAACCAAACACAGGTACAACGCTCACTTGCACCTGATTTTTCAGGTTAAATATCTCCTACACGGTTCCCAAACTCTCCCTTTCAGACCATAATGCCATCATCTCATCACACACACACTTACAGAAAACTGCTCCAGCTCCTAGAGTTCTGGTGAGGGACAGCAATTCCTTTTGTCACTTACTAGAACCGAAGATATTACCTCATCTCCCAGCCCCCAGATGTGCTGGGACAGGCAGCTCTGGGGCAGCCAGGACAGTGAGGGGTCACTGGTGGAACCAAAGAATTTGTTTTTCTCGCCCCACTACCTGCCTCCTTTTCCCCCTCCTTTTTCAGTTAACCTTCTCAACGCAGAATATTTATAGAATATTCAGATAGAATATTAGAACATCAGACAGAATATTTATCTAGTAGAGGCTACAAAGAGATCAATTCATTCCACATATATCACTAATGCTATTTCTCCGTTCTTCTCATAACCCCCATTTATCTCCCATTCTGGACTTTTCTGTAACCAGCCCTTTGTCTCATCTCTTTTATGAGAAATCATTTGTGCAACTCATTTTCTTGACCCATTTCTCAGAATTACAGAACTGCACCATTTTGTACAAAACTCCTCTTGTAAAATCCCTGAGAGGACACAGGGCACTTCTAGGATGTTTAACCTGGAAGTCAGGCCATGCCTCAAACTGCCTGATCCAACAGCAAAACACATTCCTCCTCATCCATGATTATTTTCTCTAATTTTTCAAGTTGCTTCTAGTTTCTGTTACAGACTCCATGAGGAACTAATGTCTAATAAACTTGTATTTAATTTATAAATACCAATTTATGGTATTGGTGTGCTAATGAAGTGCTGCCAATAGGTCACTGCAAGGTTCAAGCCACACCCTTAATTGACTTTATTTCTACACTGGTCACAGACAACACAACTCAGTTACTTACTGAGCAGAGAGGCTGAGAAGGGGACAGGAGGGAAAAGGGGAGGCTGGGAATGCTCTGCTCCAAGGCCAGGTCTTACCTGTGAGAGCCCAGGGGACGAGGCATGTCCCGGTGGCGTTGCAGCAAGAGTTGGGTGTCCCTTAGTTATCTCATGTGCAGTGTAAGGGGATGGGGCAGGAGGACCCGGTTGTCTTGCTACTTGTGTTACCTGTGTAGAGATAAACTGTTAGTAAAACATGACATTAGTAATCAGTCTGCAGAGACTCCGTTGTACATATCTAGAGAGATAAAATAATATATATTTATCCAAGTGAAACACTGCACAAGTTATTTAACTATTCATGTGATTCAGGAAAATGCGGAAGGATCAAAAAATCAGAGCACCAGCTGGAGTCACTGGTGGAAATGTGTGGGATCCCTTTGCCTTCAGGCCTGGGACCTCCATGAGAAGCCACATCAAAAAATATTGGGATTTTGCAAGGGGATACAGATTACCAGCAACAAAGTAAGAGGGAAAATTGCATATTCCTCTCCAAAAAGGAAAAATAAAGGACTGCAGAGAGGCCATGGTATCTGCAAGGCTTGGCACAAACAAAGAATGAAATAGCAAAGCAATTCTTGCATATGTTTATCTCCTTTCTCAACTTATACTCAGCAAAACACATTAAGCAAAATACTAGAAAAATGTTTTCATGGCACACAAATAGTTGCTCTACTTAACTATCTCCATGATGGCAATGTTTCAAGTATATTTTAGAGAGTGGCTATACTAAAAAAAAAGAGGAATCACAGGAAAAAAGAGTCAGACAACTATTGGGTGACACCTCTGGCTATGCAACACAATTAAATTTTGGCAGGTTGGGTTAAAACTCACACTACTGGAATCCAGCATTTGCTTCTCACTGACCTTTTCTCACTTATTTGTGTGCTGAAAAGCACCACTTAATCATGGAATGGTTTGGGTTGGAAGAGACCTTCAATCCATCCAGTGCCACCCCCTGCCATGGCAGGGACACCTTCCACCGTCCCAGGCTGCTCCAGCCCCAATGTCCAACCTGGCCTGGACACTGCCAGCGATCCAGGGGCAGCCACAGCTGCTCTGGGCACCCTGTGCCAGGGCCTGCCCAGCCTCCCGGGGAGGAATCCCTTCCCAATATCCTTTCTAGCATTCCTCAGTCTGAGCTAAAGGCACCCGAAGCCCACAGAGCCAAAGTGTGCAATAATGTCCTTAGCAGGGGAAAGAAGGCAGAGGGAAATTCCTGGCTCCTTTAATGGAGTACTAGCTC
Source organism: Luscinia megarhynchos (assembly GCA_034336665.1). NCBI lineage: Eukaryota > Metazoa > Chordata > Aves > Passeriformes > Muscicapidae > Luscinia > Luscinia megarhynchos. Next base: position 364,181 of record CM067583.1, on the reverse strand, counting down.
CGAGCTCCAAGAGAGCAGAAGTCATGGAGTTCACCACTTCAGTGCTTTTTCCACATGCACTTGGAGTGTCCAGGCCTGTTGTTTCAGCTCCTAAACCACGGCAGCAGCTGCGCCAGCACCGGAATCCCACAAAATCACAACATGCAACAGCTCCAGGCCTGGGAATGGGCCAGGAGCCTTCACTGGGGGAAGATTTACAGCCCCCGAGTGCTCATCAGAGGAAAGGGTGGGTCAGTCACAGAACCTCATCCTCTGTCCCCAGCTGGGTCCTCCCCTTCAGCAGGGATGAATCATCTCTTTTTCAGGCTGATCTCTCTTGGCAGGTGTGCGCACGCAGCCTCAGCTGAACCACAGCCAGCCTTACAGACAGCTCCACAAAACTTGCCACATCCCTGAGAAAATTAAAGTGTCTCCATGACTCCTGTATCAACTCTTTACTGCATCCAAGTCCCTGGTTTCAGGTACTTCAGAAGCTGCGGCTGCTCCATCCCTGGAAGTGTCCAAGGCCAGGTTGGACAGGGCTTGCAGCAACTCGGGGTAGTGGAAAGTGTCCCTGCCCACGGCAGGGGGTGGCACTGGGCTTTAAGGACCCTTCCAACCCAAACCACTGCACGATTCCAGGCTGGAGCAGGATGAGGGGCTGAGCTGCCCTGCTGTGCGCTGCACGGACTGCATCGGCCTCCTGACCCACATCCTCCCTTTAAGCACAGGGTGCTGGAGCAGCTGATCCTCCCTAATCCCTTTTCTACAGGATTCCCTTCACTGCAGGAAGATCCCTTTAAAGGACACCAAGGTGAACCATGGCACCTCTGCCGGGTGTGAAACACTCGGGGGGACCAGTGGGCGCCCCAGGACAAGAAACAACCAAACACCCTAAGAGCAAATGATGGAGTCAACCCTTAGTCCTTGGAAGTCTGGGACAAGGGGGGTCTTCAGCACCTCTCTTCCCCATGACCCTCCTTGCCCCCAGCTGGTGTGAGCTGGGCACCCTGACTGGAGCTGGTACCTGCCCCAAAGGCACAAGGGGACAGCAATGAACGAGCGGCTTCAAGGAGTGCTGGATCCAGCTGCACAGGGAGCCTGCTCCAGGCTGCACTCCACCAAGCACTTCTGCCACACCAACACCCTGTTAGCACTCACTCCTCACCACCTCTCATCCACAAGTCACAGAAGCACGGAATGGTCTGGGCTGGAAGGGACCCTCGCTTCATCCCATTCCATCGGCAGGAGTACTTTCTACTGGACCAGGCTGCTCAGGGCATCAGTGCTGCTTCTCAGCCCGTGGAAGTTTATCCCAGAGGAGTTTTGGTCCAAGCTTCAGCATTTCCAATCACAACAAAAAACTAAAGCAGTTACAAACCTCCACCAAAACCTGCCAAAAACAGTTGTTTGTGCAAAAACTGGATGTCCATGAACACTGCTATTCTGTGACACTATCCAATTCCAGAGCTGTGCCTCGGGTTGAATTTGAAGAGCATACCTGCTTCTGCTCATTAATCTCATTTTCCACAGATTTAGCCCCATTCCCCTGGGCACAGGACAGGGCTGGCCAGTGAGATTTACAGTCACTTTGTGTGCAGTTCCCATCCCATCAGAAGTCTACATCTTTAAAAAAAACTCCAAACCAAAAAACTCTCTTCAATATATTTCTTTGAAATAATTTACAACAGAAACAGAATTTCATTCTTATGCCCCTTCTGAACTCAGCAGGTTTGGGATCTTTCAGACCCCACACAAGTAATCACCCATACTTCTTTCAGTGCAGAGGATTAGGAAACACCAGGCAAGAAGCTGTTTACAGGACAACCCCCAAATCTTTATGTCCAAAAGTAGCTCTGCAATAGAGATTCTCCATTATTGATGAGGGAAAATTATTACAAGGTTAGATCATTGAAATAATTATTTCCAACTGTGGTTTGCTTTCAAATAATTTTACTGCTGGATTTATTTATTAAAAAACCCAAACTAACAATCCACTCAGTATGTAACAATAAATAAATAAAGATGACTTATGATGAATTTAGGTGGGTTTGGTTTTAATACCAGTATGACTTCCTTGATAAAGAGGCTCTACCAAAGCCTTGTTGAGAATTCTGAGGATCTCCAAGTTCTCAGACAAACTTCATCCCACTTGGTCTCTTCCTCACCTCCTATCTCTGCACTACAGGAAAATTTGTTCCTCAGATTCAGTTTTATTTTTTGGGCTCATAGTGGAAGCCACATGATTTTCAATTCCTATTTTGATAGATGTGGGGGGAAGAAAATCCTGGAATGTGCAACCAAGGTCCTGATAATGCACGTGGAAAGGCATGGAAAGGGATAACTGAATTATTTTTCATCTTTATCTAACTAAAAATTGTGGGCTCATCAGTGGGTGCTCCATTTCTCAGGTGACTCCTCCTCCCACCCCATGAGGACGCACAGGGAAGCAGCTCAGAGTCCCCACGTGGTGGTTACGGGCCCCAGAGCACTCCCCACAGCAGCCAGGCTCTGACAAACATCTCTGGGAATGACGATCCACAATGCACGTGGATCCCACTGGGATGTGCAAGTGAACAAAACTGCAACGGGAAAAAGCAGCCCCTGGCTACTGAGGATGCACTTGAAGGTCGGACTTTAAGATCTTGGAGGCCTTTTCCAACCCTCACGATTCTATGATCTCATACTGCTCCCTCACCTTCAATTAGGGGATTTTTGTAAAATCTGAGACAAATTGTATCAAATAAATCAAATAAAAACCTGCTGCTTAAAGCAAACCAGCCTTAAACACATGGTGCTGTTACTTGTGTAACAAACCACTGAGACCTTTCATGAATGAATTTGTCAGGGCCCTCCCATGATGTGCTTTTTCCAACCCAATTCATTTCTCCCTGGACTCCCTCTGAATCTGAAATCTGCCTGGGGCTTCAAATGGAAGCCTGAAAGGAACCCAGATGAGAAATTTCTCCCCCCAAAACATGACATTTTCCCTCAAACTTGTGCATTCTCAAACCTTGAGCTGAGATATTCCCAGAACTGCCTTCTATTCCTGTAACATAGCAAGAAGTGATATTTTTCCACACTGAAAAGCTATTTTAGGTCATTCTTCACAGTTACTTTTCTATTTTACATTAATTTAAATTTTTACAGTCATATTTTCCCCACAGGCATCTGCATTATATCTTGGGAAGAAAGAACTGAAAAAAATAACCTTCTTTAAAACGACTTCAGATATTTTTAAAGTGTTTTTTAAGCACTGTATGGGATATATAAAAGATAATATAAACGGAATTATTTATTATAACTGTTTGTACATTTATGTTCACAGAATGGTTTGGGTTGGAAGGGATCTTAAAAGCTCCTTTTGTTACATGGGCAAGGACACTTTCCACTGTCCCAGGTTGCTCCAAGCCCCATCCAACCTGGCCTTAGACATTGCCAGGGATGGGGCAGCCACAGCTGCTCTGGGCACCCTGTGCCAGGGCCTGCCCACCCTCACAGGGAGTAATTTCTTCTGAATTTGTTCTTTTGGTTTTGCTTTTCTGCACACAAACATTTCTATATCAGATACTGAGAACAGAGGGTGTGCAGAGCCTGCAGCTCAGGTTTGTTGATTCAGTGCTGTCAATGCCACAAGCCTCAGAGCTGTATCCCACCCACTGCAGCTCACCTGGATGGGAACCCATGGCCACACCTGAGCTGCATGGCCAGGGCCACGGGGCACTTGGCAGCACCTTTACCCTAAATCCTGCCCAGAGCTTATCTTAGAAACCCTGACAGCTGCAGCAGAGGAGGCATCACAAAACTCCTCTACAACCCAAAAAAGGGAAGGGCTAAATATCATCATCATCATCGTCGTTGAATTATCATGGAATGGTTTGGGTTAGGAGGGACTTCAATCCTTATCCTGTTCCACCCCTGCCATGGGCAGGGACACCTCCCACCATCCCAGGCTGCTGCAAACCCAGAGCCCAGCCTGGCCTTGGACACTGCCAGAGACCCAGGGATCCAGTGCTCTGGGCAAGAGATGCTCCAGGTGCCCCCAGGGAGCCACAGCCAAGAACCCTATCCCCAGTCACTCCTGCCAACACAGGAGGAGAAAACCTTGCACAGCAGCTTATTCTTTTCTATGAGCAGCTTATGTTCCTGCATAAAACACAGAGAATTCATCCCATCTACAGCTTTTCTCCCTGTTTTCCAAATAATTAAAAGAGCAGCTTAAAAGCGGGGTTTTTGGCATTAAAAATATTTGCACTATCCCAACCAGAAAAGCAAAATATGACTTTCCCTAGGGCTGTGCTGATTTAGCAAGGCTTATAAATAACCCCAGGCTTCCAGCTATTACCACTGGAAAAAAAGAAGTGAATAAAAGGAAAAGACTATCCTGTTCACAAATAAGCATCACTGTTTCTAAGCTAAATTTCTACAATAGTCAATATTATACATTAGCAATCACCTAGGACAGCGAACCAAATGCAGCCATCCCAAATATTCTATTTACTATCAAAATATTTCTTCCTCTGTGCATTGGAATGTTTCATGTGAAAACAAATCTTTCTTGATTATTTTTCTCACAAGAAGGTATTAGAAATGTGAAGCCAAGAGTACACAAAAAAATCAGTCTGTGAGATGCAGGGGAAAGGAAAGAGATGGAGCTGCCCAAGCAAAAACATGGCCAAAACACTGCTGCAGTGTTCCAGTGACACTGCTGGGAAAACCTGCTCTCCAATAGGCTAAATAAAACTAGGGATGCTTAAAAACAGCAATGGACCCACAAGCCCTCCAAAGATTTCTTCCTTTCTTATTCCCATGCAACAAAAAAAGGTTCTTCATAAGACCACAATTAAGGTTGGAAAAGACATCAAAGACCAAGCCAAATGTTCAACCAACATCCCAATGCCCACCCAACCTGTCCCCAGGGGCCACATCCACACATCTTTTGAACACTTCAGGGATGTGACTCTACCCCTGCTCTGGCAGCCAGTGCCAAGGTCTGAGCATGCTTTCAGTGAAGAGATTTTCCCAATATCCAGAGTGAACTTCCCTTGGCACAGCTTGGGAAGTTGTCCCCTTGTCCTGTCCTTGTTTCCTGGGGGCAGACCCTGACCCCCAGCTGACTGCACCCCCCTGTCAGGGAGTTGTGGAGAACCAGAAGGGATCCCCTCCTTTTTCTACTCAGATGCAACTGAGAGAGTCTTTCTGAGCACCGTTTATTTGGGGGCAAAAAGCAGCTGCGTTTTGTGCAGTGCAGCTCCCGGCTGCACCGGGCTTTGCCCAGCCCCCGGTCCCCCGGCTGCCGGCCCCGGCGGATACTCACGGTGCTGTACACAGCCGAGACGGTCGGAGTGAAGATCCGATCCTCCAGGGGCTGCTGCACAGGACCTCGGGGGATTCTGCAACACAGCGAGTCAAGGAAAGCAGCAGGAGGCAGGGCTGTGCTGGGACACCCAGGGACACCCACCCGGGCCTGGCAGCTGGGACCCCTCAGGATCTCCCGCGGCTCCCGAGGCAGCTGCCCCCACAGCAGGAGAGAGGGAACCAAACTCCTCGCAAATAACCCAAAACCTTGGGCCTGCAAGAGCCTCTGCTCTCATTTGAGAGGGAAAAACCCTGCAAGGCACTGAGCAGCAAACCCTGCCATCAGCAGGGCCCTGCTGGACAATGGCAGCTCCTGTTCTGCTAACCATGCAATCCTGCTGCAATTGTCTCCTTGTTGCCTCTCTTCACCCAGTGACTCCTTTCCTCATCCCCACCAAAATAAAGGGGTCAGAGGGATGGGAGCTTTTGAGGAGCTGCTGCAGGGTGACTTAAAGGCCAATTGCAAGAGTTTTCTTAATTGTAAAAGCATTGTGGAAATAGAAGGGGGAAAAAAAGGGAAAAAAACTATGCACAAAAGCCCCCCACAACAGCATCTGGTTTATTTGTGGAATAAAAGCAGGGGGATACAGGGATCCATAAGAATAAAAAAGCTTGACTGGGTCACTTTGTGGCCTCATACAGATCTAGACAATACCCAATGCCCACTGTCACGGAAAAGGCCCTTGCTGAAAAATTTTCCTAAATGCCATAATCAGATTTCACCTTTTTGCTGTTTTATTTTACACACCAAAATCTCATGGGAAATGAAAACAGCTGGATCGACTGAGGTTCTTGCATGCATGGAAGGACACAGATCTTACATGTTAACATGGTGGGACACTTGAAAAGAAAATAAAGTCATTAAAACACTTCTTAATTTTATTCTAACAAGGAAAAACACATTGCTAAGTTAAATTCTGAGATTAGTTTGAGTCGAAATTTCTTTGCACCCCATGTTTGATCCCCAGATTAATGCTGCTGCCCAAAGCTTTGCAGGGACCAACATCACAGTGACAGGACAGACCCTGCCAGCAATGACACAACTCAGCCACCCCAAGCTCCACAGTCCCAACGATTCCACTTAAAATGGACCAAAAGTTCAGGCTGAAGTAAGGACTGCTCAGACACAATCTGCTCTGCCCCTGCCAACTGCTCACAGCACATCCCAGCTGGATCAGCTTCTCCTCCAGCAGAGCTGAGGCAAATTTACAGCATCAGAAACACACAGAGTTAAATTTACAATCTCGCTCTGCTCTGGCTCTGAACTCATCCCTGAAAAGCTCCTCCTCACCAAACAGGCTCAGAAATTGCTCTAAAACTTCTCAGTTTTGTTATGTATCCAATGTTTGAGCACCAGACACAACAAAAGGCTGCTTGATGGGATTATGCTGGGAAGAGCCCAGCCCTGACCTGGTCTGTCCCGGCAGGTGACAGGGCCGGCCCAGGGCCAGCCCAGGCAGCAGAAGCAGCTGCTGCTCACTCACCCCACACCTCCTCTCGCCTTTAAACGAGGCACAGAACTCGTCTGCAGGCTCTGAGGCTCACCTGCCAGCTCAGGCCCAAGCAGTGTCACTTGATGAACAGAGAGGTTTTTAACAACCAAATGGGATTTAAAACCCTGATCTAGCCAAACAGCAATAAGATTTGTCACAAACTTCAACAGAGCTATTCCCAGCCTTCATCCCAAGGATCTTGCATTCACCCCCAGGTTTTGGAAAACAACAACAGAAAAGCAAAAATCCGAGAAGGAGTAAAAACACAGTGGAAGATGGAAAGAAAACTCGAATTTCCTGCTGTAGCACTATTCCCTCTCCCCCAGAACATCCCTATGAGAGGGATGACAGCCCGAGGCCCAGGATGGAGCTGCCCCCCTTGTGTCACAGCTGAGATTTCCCCCCTCCAGGCACTCCTGGCAATTCATTGAAGCAATCGTTGCTTCAAAAGGGATCATTCCTGAGTTTGGAAAAATGGTTTCATCCTTGACAAGGTTGGGATTTATATTCTTATTTTAGAACTTATATAAATCAGGAGGAAATAATCTCCTTTGAGCAAAGCAACCACTCTTTTTGCACCCAGGAAGAGCTACCTGGAGGAAGGAGCAGCTTAGATGGATTTGCAGGGTCTGGACTCACTGTTCAAGACCTCTCCTAGAAAGGGATGATTCTTGTCCCATCCAGAAGAAACTTTTTAGGTCCTTTTTGCCAAAGGATTTGACCCAGACACAAGACTGATAGGAACAAAACACCTTAAATTCCAGTAAGCCTTAATGAAATAAGGCTGGAGAAAGTGATTATTTCCAGTATCCAAGTTGTGGCATCCACAGACTGACACTCTGCAAGAAGTTGAGCAAATGGAAAGGTTCTTGCTTCCCTGAGAGGAGCTGGGCAAGTGGAGAGATTCCAGCTTCCCTGAGAGGAGCTGGGCAAGTGGAAGGCTCCTGGTTCCCACCAAGCTTCTTGGAACTGGGTCCTGCTCCCCAGGGGGAATCACCAACTTCCCTCTCCCTCCACCTGCCAAAGGAGCCTGTCCTGGGTCAACAGCTGCTGCTACTGTGGGAGAAGCCAGCCAGGCTGACAGCAGAGCTCACCACGACTCTTCTCCTAGGAATGGGTTAAGTGACAGCTGGATACTCCACCAAGGGAGGTGAACAGGTCAGGGCAGGCAGGTGGGAAGCAGAACCTCATTCAGCAGCATCATCCCATCCACATGCACATCCACACCCACACCACCCCCAGGGCACTCACTCATCTGCTCTCACACACAAATTTTGGTGCCACTGGGGCTGCACGTCCCAGAATGCAGCACAAGCCGTGGGATGGCTGCCCTCGGCTGCCCCAGCACACCCAGGCAAGTGCAGGAGTCACAGTCCAGCCAGCCCAGCCTAACTGCAGCACTGCATTCACCACAGCCAGGAAGACCAGGACACCTTGAGTAATTCAGGCAGCTCTCCTGTGTTACTGCCCTGCCATGCTGACATCCAATACAGGAGCATTCTGTGCCCTCCCTCTTCCTCTCCCATATCCTGCCACACACGTCACTGATTTGTGCAACCATGCTCCAAAATCATCCAGGAGGGTGGGAAGGGAGGGGTGCAGAAAGCAAAGATAATCCAAACCTCACACAGTTTTCAGAGTTCCTTCCACAGGGAGAAAAGACGAGGAGAGCAATGGAGGAGAGACCCTGTTAAATCCAAGAAGAACCTCTTAAAGCACCATTAAGGTTGGTAAAGTAGAACTGCAGCCTCTGCTTTGCTCATGTCAGGCTGAATGACTCCTCAGAGCTCTCCCTGCTCCATCAGCATCATGCCAGGATCCAGGAGAAGGACGGCAACTCTGGCAGTACCAGCACCGGATTCTCCTCGTCAACTCATGAAATACATGTTTAAAATCTCACCTAAGTGACATACTTCTGGCAGAGTCATAAATGCAGGCACAGATGCAATGGGAGTTCCACCTAGTCCCCATCTGGCTGCAGCAGTGATTACAAGCTAGGGAATTTCAGGAGTTATTACAGACCCAGTCAGAGAAGGAATGACGGCTGGAAACCAAATAGAATTTTTCTGGAAACCAAAAATCTCCCTAAAAGAGGGGGATGTCTCTTAATTAGGCAGTCATGGACACACTCCGAGGAGAGGGGAATATCTGACTGCTCTGTAAAGCGATTAAGGAAAAAAAAAACCAGCCTGGAGCTGCTGGAGCAATCAGTGACACTGCCAAACAGCGAGTGAAATTACAGTCATCAGGAATCCCTTGCAGAAATCTCCTCCTCGTATCACATTTCTCTGCTTGTTCCAATCATACTACAGAACAGCGATTCTGTGAGATTTCCATGTGCTGTTACAGACCTGGAAGCACACACCAAAATCAGCCCTTCCAGCACGAATTTGTACAGGTTTCTCTGCTCCACCGAGATTGTAGGAAGACAGAAAGAACATTATTCCATTTTCTCCCAAAATGGATTCATTTTCCCTCGAATGGTGCTTCTCACTTAAGTTCATTTCAGCAACTAGCAACCATTTTACCCCAAGCACCGCTGGCATCTCCTCCCCTTCCAGCTCACAGCTCTGAGAAAGCACCTTTTCCCAGGAAAAAAACACCCACGGGCACCTATGCAAACACCTTCAAAAAAACCATTCCAGAACTCCTGATTTTCATCCCTGCCCAGAAACGGAGCCAGTCTCCCACCGGTTTCCCCAGGGTTATATAATCCCCACGTGTCCCTGCTTGTACTGAAACTGTGCATTAAAAATCGTAAGGAAAAACTGTCAAGCAAGATTACAGAAGGGCAAGAAACCACATCAAATTTGAGCATTTCCTTCAGCTTTTTGGCGCAAGGATCTATAAAACCCCTCCAAGCATGCAAGGATGTAACGGCAGGGAGCTTTCCAGGAACGTGTTTCTCCTCTGCAGCCTCTTCTCTATTCATCATACAATTAAAATGCAGGAGGTGAACATCCCAACAGCAGCAACACTTCATTGAGCCAGCTGGGAAACACAGCTCCGAAAAGGTTCAAAGGGAAAAGCTGCCAGTCACAGCAGCTCGAGCTTCCCTGGCATCACCTCATCCTTCCCAGCTCCACCATCCTCCACCTGTGGGGTCAAGCCTTTTGTTCAGTGCACTCAGTCCTACCTGGCAGAGAGCTCTGGCAGAGAGATCCCAGAGAGTTCTGTCAGTGAGATCCAAGGGAGCTCCAGCAGTGAGATCCCAGAAAGCTCCAGCAGTGAGATCCCAGAGAGCTCCTGCAGTGAGATCCCAAAGAGTTCTGGCAGTGAGATCCCAGAGAGTTCTGGCAGAGAGATCCCAGAGAGTTCCGGCAGTGAGATCCTGGAAAGCTCTATCACTGAGATCCAGAGAGCTCCAGCAGTGAGATTCCAGAGAGTTCTGGCAGAGAGATCCCAGAGAGTTCTGGCAGAGAGATCCCAGAGAGCTCCAGCAGTGAGATCCCAGAGAGTTCTGGCAGAGAGATCCCAGAGAGCTCCAGCAGTGAGATCCAAAGGAGCCCCAGCAGTGAGATCCCAAAGAGTTCTGGCAGTGAGATCCCAGAGAGTTCTGGCAGAGAGATCCAGGGAGCTCCAGCAGAGAGATCCCAGAGAGCTCCGGCAGTGAGATCCCAGAGAGCTCTGGCAGTGAGATCCCAGAGCTCTATCAGGGAGACCCCAGAGAGCTCTGGCTGCGAGCTGGCTCAGCACTGCATCCTCTCCCTGCATCCATCAGCAAAGCCCACGGCCCCATCCCATCACAGGCACATCACAGCCCTATCCCATCACAGGCACAGCACAGCCCCATCCCATCACAGGCACAGCCAGCCCCCATCCCATCACAGGCACAGCACAGCCCCATCCCATCACAGGCACAGCACAGCCCTATCACAGCCCCATCCCATCACAGGCACAGCACAGCCCCATCCCATCACAGGCACAGCACAGCCCTATCACAGCCCCATCCCATCCATGCCACGCTGGGCTGCCTTCGGAGCTCTCCCTGCCCATCGCTGCGCAGGCAGAGCTCAAGCTCTTAAAGAGGCAGCACAAGGGATTCCGTGGGGTTTGGTACCCGAACACTTCACGTGGCTGTGGTCTCATTGCTTCCCCAGTTTTCATGCTGCACAGAAAAGGCATGGGAGGCAGCATCATTCTCCTCTTAGCAAGCTGATATGGGATAATAATCCAGCCAAGCTTATAGAGGAAAGGATAAGGGGAAAAGATGAACTCCCCCACAGCACAGAGTGGTTTGGAAAGCTGCATGGCAATGAATGAGCTCAGAAAGCATCAGTGCTCCCTAGTAGAAGAATTAAATCGCAGCATAAACTCCTCAGCAGGAAATTTTGCAGCTTGTTCCCCTCAGCTTTCATCTCGCTACTCCCAAACTTAGCACCCACCACGAGCCCCTTTACTTAGTAACTACTTCAGAAATCAATTTTCCCTTCAAAATCAATCCGTCTTTTGACAGATCAGGTTTCAGAAGCCTGAGGAAGGAATGCTGGCAAAGCAAACTACAGCCTTTAGAAGACAAAACAACAACAAAATCCCAAAGCAAACTCCACCAAGTGACACATTACCAGGTAAAAATTAAAGTCTGGAAGATCAAAACAGTGTCATCATCTCTCCGTGCTGAAATATGACAACGGAACTGACTTCTTCCAAGGAAAAATAAAATTCAGGTTACAAAGTAAGTAACTCCAAACTTAGGTAAAGGCAGGATTGATGTTGCCTAGGTGACAATAATTCAATCCTCCTTCAATCTGCAGAATCTAGCCCCTAATTACAGAGGCCCACGCTGATTTCCCCCATTCCCTGCCACCCCCACGTTTTCAGATTACAGGACTCAAGAACCCTGACCCTTCACAGCTGAGATGCTCTTGCTTATAGTAGATGGAAGATAATTAATAGTACAAAAATCAAGATCAACATAACTCAAGGACTTTGGAAAACATTTGAATACTACACCTAATAGAATGCTGACCCTCCGTAACCACTCCTCTGCCTCCATCCAACGACATCTCCCATCCTTGCAGAGATTGTGTTTTATTTTAGGGTGTGTTTGGGTGGGTTTTTTGTCTGTTCAGGGGTTTTTTTGCTAGTGGAGTCCCAACAAGGGGATCATGCCTTTCAGCTGAGTCTCAAAGCAGTGAGGTGGCCTGTGTATGAAAAGAGTGCTTTTATCTCCATTGTCTCAGCTGGATGCAACTGCTCTTGTACAATGTGATGGGATGTCAAAACAAAGCACAATTCTGAGCCCTGACTATACCACAGGTCAAGCTCCAGTGGGGCACTGGTGTTTGGTGTTTATTGTAACTGTACCAGGGAAAAACAAGTATAACTTTTTGCTGGCATGAGCACTCATGAATATGGTCACCGTTAAGAGCTGCAGGTGAGGAATTCCTTAAAAACCTACAGCAACTTTACACCAATACTTAATTCGGATCCAAGGACTATTTCTGGCAAGTAAAATGTTTTAAAAACAAAGAAACACAATAAAAAGTGTTTGCAAAGTGGAAAAAATGGGACTCATGGCTTACAAGTACTGAGATTTTTAAGGGAGCAGTACATCATCCCCGTCGAGAGACACAAACCTCCAGCGTCTGCCACTTTCCAGAACGACTTATCCCCAGAAGGGTCCGATGGCAAAAGTGATATTAAGCTTGTTCCAACGTTCCATGGCCTGGTATAAAGCTCCTCAGTGCCACATGTGTAGTCAGTGCTCACAGCCCGACTGCCATTTATCAGACACATAAATTTTAAGTGGATCAATGAAGTGTTTGTACAAACAACCTCTTTAATCCTTCATGTATTTTGTGTATTAAACTGCATCACTGAACTCTCTTTAAATTCTTGTTTATGGGCTATTTTATACTTGGAACAAAACCTTAAATAAGGTATTTATCTTCTCCTTTTGTACCAGAAATGCACCTACAGAAACATTGTTGATGTTTCACCTCTCCTTTATTGCTCGTTCAAAATCCCCGACTGCAGCACTCGTTCCCTTGCTCCCCAACCAAACTCTGAGATGATAACTGGAAGTTACCATCCTGTCCATCCCTCTGAGATTAAGTGATCCTCATTAAATCATCCTCCCCAACCTCTGTCTGGATCCAAATATCACAGGGAGGCTTTCCCTGCTTATCCCAGCCAAACTTGCCATGAAATACATCTTGAGCTTTTTACCTAATTATGTATCATTAATCTCAGCATCAGCTTCCAGATAATCCCAAACACTGCCTTTCCCTGCTGTCTGCCACACAATGTCCCCTGAGCTGCGCTTGCACGGAGCTGAATGGGAACAGGGAGAGCTTTCCAAAGAGAAAGGGCACACAAATCCTGATGAGCCTCAATGCCTGCTGGAAAACAAGCTTTCCAGGGCCGCAAATTGCAGCTTGAAAGGCAAATGTGACCTTCAAATGCTCACTGAGCAGCGTGCTGCCCCTCTCCTGCCCCCAGCTTCCTGCCACTGCTCCGATTCCTGCTCCTCTCCCTTTGGCAGTCCCGGCACGTTTTGGGGATCTGCGTCGGCACCTCGAATTGCGCAGCCGAAGTTCAGGGGCAGAGCCCACCCAGCACAGCCCAGCCCTTCTGTCTGAGCAGCCACAGCCACAGTGCACGTCCTATCTACTCGCCAGCACGTCTCCAAATCCTCCAACTTACATGCTCTAAATATCCATTCCACACAACACCCCGGGATTCCAGACTGGTTTGGGTTCTGAGGGTCCTCAAAGCTCATCCAATCCCACCCCTGCCATGGGCAGGGACACCTTCCACTATCCCAGGTTGCTCCAAGCCCCCTCCAACCTGGCCTTGGACTCAGCCAGGGGTGAGGCAGCCACAGCTGCTCTGTGCAACCTGTGCCAAGGTCTCTCCAACCTCATAAGGAAGAGTTTCTGTCCAGTATCCCATCTATCCCTGTCCTCTGGCAGTGGGAAGCCATTCCTCTTTGTCCTGTCAGTATGTGCCTGTATAAAAAGCCCATTTCCCCTCATCCTTTCCCCTTCTGTCTTTGGTCCATGTGTGATAACCCGACAGTGAAGCCAAACAGGAATGCCAAAGGAAAGCTGGGGGCTAGGAGAAGGTAACAGAAAAAGAAACTCCTTTGTTGCAAATTATCTGTATTCCCAGCCTCCCACTGATTCCATGATGCTTTCAAATACAAACCAGCAATATTGGGAGCACCAGCTGCAATAGTTCCACCTGCAGACAAGCACCTAATTAGCTGGAGTCCATTACTTCCAGGCTCAGTTGTACATCTCTAAATTAACCAGCGCTGAGACAGCTCACCCGCAGTAAATCAGCCCAGACCTCGCCTCACCCCACACGTCTCCTCCCGTGCAGAGAGCTCCTGGGGGCTGCCAAGATCCACACCCAAGCACACGCCAGACAACCCCAGGCAATTCTCCTGGCCCGATACAAATGCGTTTCTAAGGGCAACCCGATTTTGTTAGTTCATCTCTGTCTCCCTCCACAGCAACCTCAGCATGGAGTCAAACTGGCTATTTTCAGCTGAGACCTAGAAAGGTTGTTTGGGGTGGAAGAAACTGTGTCTAACCCCTGCTAATCCTGCTGAGATTTTCCTTGAAGCGGGGTGTTGGTGGGCGGGGGACGGGTCTGGAGGCACTGCATGGAGTATTTCTGGAACTGTGAACTTTGAGGTGTATTTTTAATGCTCTCAGAAGTGTTCACAGCACAGCCTGAGTAAGGTTAAATCCAGGTTTCAACCAAGCTGTGAAATATTAGGAATTACCAAAAAAAAAGCCACAGAGGGTCTCTGGGTCATGCCTGTGCCAGCTCAGGTAACAAGGTGAGCAATGTGCCAGGAGAGCATCTCTTGCTCAGCTACAGACTTCTCGCCAGCTGACTTGTCCTCTTTCCTCCATAAAACACCAGCCACCTCCATATGTTTCCAATTCACATTTTATTATCAAAATATATGGACTATTCTAAGAAATGAAAAAGTCAATACATCTCATCAGCTCCCTTCAGCTGGAAATCATGGCATTGCCACAGAGAGGCAGAGGGGAATGTGTCGATGTAGCCTTAAAATTCCATTAATTTTAGGAGGGTTATTTATGATTGTACTTGTCCATGTTAATTGAAACTCCCATTAGGCAGCAGGAAACAGGCAATGCTCAGGAACCTGGAGCAACCCTATTTGTCTTCCAACAGACCCTGCTGATCCAAGCGATTCCTCACGGATGTCTAGCCACAACCCCGGGCAGGCACCTTATAAACAGCCTAAAATATAAAGGTGGGGGCAAAAGGCTCTAACAAGGTGAGCTCTGAAGACTCTAGCTGAGTTCTGGAGAATGGTCTCTGAGTTACAGAGGAATATGGTGGGCCAACATCCCACGGACATATTCTAGATGAGTCCTGAACTCCAAAATGACCCAAATAAATAGGAAGCAGAGCTGTGTTACACCAGCAGTGCACGCACACAGCCAGCTCAGAACAGCTTGGCCCCAAAAACAGCCCCAAAGACCCAGGCAGGGCAATGCCAGGAAGCTGGGCTCATGCCATGTGACATAGGGCAAAACACCTCCTAAAATTCCATGAAACTACTACAGAGCTCTGCTGGAGCTGTGCTGCTCTCAGCAGTGATTAAGCTTTTCTTTGCTTTCTGACCAAGGAGAGAGCCAAGGCATGGGAATGAAGGATTTTGGTGCTCCTGCTCTTTACATCCATGTATTAAAGGCAAACCTGGATTTTTCTTTGTCATCTTAAGTTCTACACCAAGACATCATTCCCTTATTTCTTAAAACAAGTATCAAGTGATCAAAACACAGAGTCAGAGCAATCAGAGTGTGTTTGTAAAGATCCTATAATGTGCAAATGCACATTTACAGGTGATTCATAGGCATATAAAGCAGGGAAAGAAAACCTGCATTTCCCTGTTGCTGTTTAAGAGGAGCTGCACTTCTCCCAGCACCAGCCATGCGTGCCAATAAATCACATCCAACATGCCCTAGCTCAGATCTTAGCCTGCTACCAAAGCTGGGGTGATGCTCTTGGGAGAAGCCACTTCTGGCTGTCTGGGAGGTCTGTGGGTCAAGAAACCACTGAGGTTTCCAAAACAGCAGGACGATGGGAAAGGAAATCATGGAATTGGTTGGGTTGGAAGGGACCTTAAAGGTCAGCCAGGTTCACCCCCTACCATGGGCAGGGACACCTTCCACGCTCCCAGGCTGCTCCAAGCCACACCCAGCCTGGCGCTGGACACTTCAGGGATGGGGAAGACACAGTAACCTTTGCCAGGGCCACATCACCCTCACATAGTGGAATTTCTTCTGTTTATCTAACCTAAATTTCTCCTCTTTCAATTTGAACCCATAACTCCTTATCCCATCACTACAGTTCCTGATGAAATCAGCTTTTAAGCTGTTCCCTCCTCATGACACAGCAACTTCCCATTACTCAGTGCCTCCTCTCAAACCTTTCATTCTTCTTTTTAGAACTCCAAATCCAGCCCTTAAGTTCCTTTCAGGGGATGAGCTGATTGGGAAAGAAAGCAACTGCAGCAGCTGGAAGCTCTCAGACCTATCCTAGGCAGTTCCTAGCAGAAACAGGGAACAGACAAGGCTCCTGAGGGCAAGGGGCACCCATGGCACCTGTAAGTTGTCACAGGGCATCAGAGGAAAATTACTGTCAGGAAGGTGTAATCAAAAGGCCAGGATCCTGCAGGCATGGATGGAGAGGAGATGGAGGTCTAAGCTGTCATCCAGGGGAAGGCTGACCCATAAAACGCTTCTGGTGTAGATCCTCTAAGCACATCCCTGCACAGGACTGTGGGATGCAGGAACTCCCAGAGGCAGCTGCCCAGGCAGACCTGAATATAACCCAATGATCCTAAACATTACAATAATGGAATCATTGAAGTTGGAAGAATTCTCCAAGATCATGGACTGCTGTGTTCACCATTAACTGTGTCCCCAGGTGCCACATCCACACATTTTTTGGACACTTCCAGAACTGGGGACTCCACCACTGTCCTGAGCAGCCTGTGCCAGTGCCTGACCACCCTTTCAGTGAATTTTCCCAGTATCCAACCTGAACCTCCCCTGGTTTCCTCTCATCCTGTCCTTTGTTCCCTGGGAACAGAGTCTGACCCCCCCCTTGGCTGTCCCCTCCTGTCAAGAAGTTCTGGAGAGCCAGAAGGTTCTCCCCGAGCCTCCTTTTCTCCAGGAAAATTACACTGCTGAATCAGATGCTGTTTCAGAGTTTTTCTGCACAGCCAAATGAGAACCAAGCAGATCCCCCTTAAGAAATCATTTTCTATACTGTGTCAAGTTCTGGGCCCCTCAGTTCAGGGAGGACATTGAGACACTCGAGTGCATCCCGTGGAGACAACGAGGCTGTGAGGGGCTTGGAACACAAACCCTGTGAGGAACAACTGAGGGAGCTGGGGGTGCTCAGCCTGGAGAAAAGGAGACTCAGAGGTGACCTTACCACTCTCTACAGCTCCCTGAAAGGTGGTTGTAGTCAGGTGGGGGTTGGTCTCCTTCTCCAGGCAGCACTGGCAGAATGAGAGGACAGTCTCAAGCTGCACCAAGGGAAATTTAGGTTCGATATCAGGAGAAGGTTTTTTACTGAAAGAGTGATAAAATACTGGAATTGTCTGCCCAGGGAGGTGGTGGAGTCACCATCCCTGGATGTGTTTAAAAAAAGACTGGATGTGGCACTCGGGGCCATGGGTTAGTTGAGGTGTTAGGGCATGGACTCGAGGATCTTAAGGTCTCATCCAACCTCATGATTCTGTGATTCCCATAGGAGATGGTAACAGCCTAAACCTTCAGTACTTGAATTCACAGCACAAGAACCACCAGCTTCACAAATCAGGCAAGTCTGGAAGACTTAATCAGAGGATAGAGGTTTGATGGGACTGGGAAAGGAGGAGCAGGTACACACCCTCAGGAATGAGCTGAAGCAGTGCTATATATACCATACATATATATATATATATATATACACCATATATACCATATACTATTACGACACATCTACCCAAGTAATGCTCTGACTTGAGGCCACAAGGGGATTTTTGAAGATGATGTTCCCCATACCCACGTGCATCTCTTCTAGGAGCACAACCCACTCTGAGGCCAGCAGCTCACTCGTCTGGAAGGACCAGGGATAAAAAGACCTCAGTAAGATAAAGGAAATAACAAACAGCTTTTAGTTTTGCCCTTCCCAATTAGAGCAAAGCCACCAAGCCACCCTTGCCCTGCACTGTCCCCCAGGGGCAGACCAGACCTGACCACACCAGCAATGAACAATGTAGAAGCTGTGAATACAGACACAAATGTTAAAATCATCCAAACTGAGTTACAGACTTTCAGTTGACCAGACATTGACACTTCTTCTAAAATTACTCTTGCAGTTGGCAGCAGCTGCTAAATCACTTTCTGCGCCCTGAGACCATCCAAACATCTGCCCATTCTCACAAAGGCAGGAGGTCTCCTGCTGCTGGAGGGCAGCAGTTCCTGGGTCAGCTGCTCCAGACACAAAACAAGGCCAGGCTGGACGGGGCTTGGAGCAAGCTGGGATACTGGAAGGTGTCCCTGCCAGTGGCAGGAGGTGGGATTGGATGAGATTTAAGGTCCCTCCCACCCCACACTATTTTGGGCTTCAATATAACCCATGAACTTACTTGATTTAAACAGGAGAAACCTTCATGATTCCTGATGAAGCAGCTTTTCCAGACGTTCTCACATCTCAAAATAATTAGTATTTTAGTGGCAGTTCACAAGCCTAAATAGCTCAGCTGCTTCTTTTAATTAGAAGATTTTTATGCAATTATTGCACCCCTGCTATTCCCTGAAATGAGACAAAGCTCAGAAGCTCCCCTGTCACCGAATTACTTATTTCTGTGGCCCTGACAAAAATAAAATCCCTTTTAGTGTCAGCCAGCAGACTGCCTACCTGTACAACGCCACCTCACCTTGCTACTCCCAAAACCAAAAATTTTCATCTGTCTACTCAAGTAAAATGAAAGTAATAAATAATATTAATTCTAATAATAACAACAATAATAATAATTTATTGTGCCAGTGACTGAAGTCAGTGGCTGTTACTATTTTACATGGTTCTTACATTGCACATCTCATGCTTTCAAAACACAAGGGACAATCCCGGATCAGAGCCAGAAAAAACTGGGGAAAAGCCCAAGTCCTCCATCCTGCAATTCCTCCATCCATCCATGCCTGGGTGGCCAAGCAGGGAAAGAAGCAGACTTCAAAGGTGCTGCAAGCCGTAGATCTAAAAGCTGATCTTCTTCTTGCACCCTCCACTTCCGTGGAGTGTTGCTTAGAAACGTTCTGGAGCACTGTTAACTAGAGAGGCAAGAGGGAGTAATTCCAGATCATGGGGTAGCCCCAGTGTCCTGGGAAAAGGGAAGAAAACCAAGGCATGCCTCCCAAGGCACAGCACTTCCATTGCCCCTGCCACAGGTCAGCTTCCACGGGCTCCCAAACCGACCTCGCTGCCCAGCACTGCACCCACAGCTTCTGCCACCTCCCTCAGCAAGGAATAATGCTCCTCAGAAAGGACTAAGGATCACAAGATTTCTTGATGAACCAGCTCAGCCTGGTGATTCAAGTGAAAACCACTTTTTTTCCTTGGCTGGGTGAAGTTTTCCATGGATTCCGTGAGCTGATTTAAATCACCAAAAGCTCACATGATCGTCACATCTGAGACCAGGGTGCAGACACAGCCCATTCAGCAAAGGCAGATCCACCCTTCTCCCTGCAGCTCAGAGGGACATCTCTAATCCCAACAAGAAATCACATCCATAAAAGCACTCTGGAACATCCCAAAGTCCACACTGTGAACCAGAGGCCGGTGCCTTTCTCAGCAGGGCAGAACTCCCCATCCTGCTCTGTGGCTTTGCCTCCTGCATCCCAGTAGAGGGATTGGGTATGGTTACACACCAGGTTCTTCCCACACATCTTCCCTTCCTCGTGTTTCCACACCTCCATGACAGCCATGTGGGAGAAGGAAGAACGGCCCTGAGGGGCCAAAGTAGATTTTGAAGCTATGAGAAAGGAAGTAAAGCAATGGGCATGTTCACAGCAGCTGGAGTCACAAGGAGCCCTGTGATTCTCCAGCATTATTTTAGTCCTTCATGTGAGATGGCAGGGAGGTGAATCTTGGTAGGATGTGACTTATTCTTGAGGGATGAAGTCTGTCTAGGTGAAAGGAACTGGTGCAGAGCAAATGAGCAAGAACCAACATGGACACCACAAGGACCACTTGGGCCTCAAGGCAATTCAGGCCCCAGGACAGGACACAAAACTTGCCATGCATTTACCACAGAAAAAATAAGGAAATACATGGGGAAAGCAACACTACCTGAGAACAGACTTCCCACTGCTTCCCTTCAATACTGAGATTGTTCTCTATGCTACCACCTGATTTGAAGTCTTCTAATTCTTTAATGAGCAGTCCATTTCAGTGCCATTTGTTCATCTGCACACTGAAGCTTTCAGGAGATGTTTTACATACCACCCTGAACTTGTAAGCTCTTGCCTCCTCTGGAAAGACACTTTGGGAAGGGCACCCTTCCACCTGGAGTTGTGTCCAGCAGTGCACAACCCCATCCTGTTCTCTGGAGCGGGTCCAAATCCTGCAGCCCCACCCCTGCAAATACTCCAGTATAGTTTAAAAACAGCAATCAAATGCTATGGTCACAAGGCAAGCTGTGATGGTTATTTGGGATCTGTCCCTTTGGGATCTGTCCCTCCACAGCCCCCTGACTAAACAGCACATGCAGTATGATCCAAGCAGTGACTGTAACATACAGGAGGGTGTTTGGAAGGGAGAATTCCGAGGGAAGACAAGTTTATGCAGGGGTCAGGCTGCAATTCAGCATCATCTGCCAGGCAAGGGGCTTTAAATTGCTCCTCTTTCTGGTTTGGGGATTAAGCACTGTGGGGGAAGATCACCAGCACTGTAAACAGGGAGCAAGGAGAGATCATGGTCAGGGTCCAGCCTGGAGATCATGATTTATCCCAGCTCCCACCTCTTAGGTGGGAACACTGTTAATAGGAAGTGACATTAAGTGGAGCATTGAGCACTAATTTACATCCAGGGAATCTTTCTAATGGACATGACAAGCAAAAAGCAGTCAACACAGGAAAAAAGTAAAATCAAGGAATCTACCATTGAAATCTAGGCATGTAGGTCTTGCAATTCAAGATATGGGGCACTCCCAGCTGACTCAAGGAGCTACAGGGCACTTGTCTCCATGTAGGCAGTTCCCTCCAGCCATCTGAGGACTTCAAAGCAGAAGGAAGGGAAGGGAAGAGGTGACCATTTGTGCTTAGCTTTAAAGTTCTTTTAGCAAAAATTCATGAAGGTTTTAGCCTAATGGAACTTGAGACAGAAGGCTGAAGCCCTCCCTCATCCCTGTACCAGGAATAAGGAAACCAGGAGATAACTATCATTTAGCCTTCCTCCATATGAGAATTATGCCCAGAAGCTGCTGAATGTCCACAGCACCAAACCTGTGGCTGCTCCCAATATCAAGTCCAGCATAAGTCCATATACAATCTATCTATATAACAAAAGTGACCAAGGGAGAAGACTTATTTTAAAATATCCCATAACACCAGAGATATGCGGCTGTTCCTCAGCCACTTTCCTCTTTTTTGTGTTAATTTCACGTGCAGGCCCTCAGAGGAAGCAATGCTGGTAATGGAGGACTAACTGCTTATTAAGGAAGGAGTTTCCAGCTCATGCTGCTTCAGTGCAGGAACTCTTCTGGCACAGCTTGAGCAAGGGCAATTAGCAGCAGCTTGTTAACTGGCTGCACTCTGCTCTGATGAAGTGATGGTGTTATCTGGGATACTGGGCCCACGCCTCCCTTAACTGAGAGGGCCCTCAAGGTGGGAGCCAGGATCCCAAGGAGCAGCTCACCAGCACTAACACAGGGTGCAGCTCTCAGGAAAGCTGTCAGGACAGGGGCAATTACACCAGGAGCTCTCTCACACGGCCACAGGGAACAGGGACAAAAACCACCAGGAAGCATTTTGGGCCATTTGTCCTCAGTGCAGCAAGTAACTGTACCCATCACTAGAGGGGTCAGGCACACAGATATTTACATCATCACTGGAAATCTCCATGCTGGAGGTGGAAGTTTTACGCCTGTTTTATTTGAGATATTAAAGCCTCTTAGGCCCAGGAACAAACAGAGAATCCCCATGCTGCACAGCAACAAACTACAAAGCGATGTAGATTTTTAAGTAGATTTAACTGAAAACAATTTTCCTGGATGCCCGAAGCACCACATGTGCTTTTTCAATGGTTATCACATCCCTATCAGCATAAAGAGCTGTCAATCTATAACCTTCCTTAATGCCTTTAGGATGAAAAGTATCCCACCTTTCCCCTTTCTCCTGAGTCATCTCACTCTTCCTGCTCCTCTATTTTCCCAGCAAATGCCAAGGTCACTAAGATTTTCCTGGCCAAAGAGTGTTATTTGATGGCACAAGAACTGAGAGGTGTAAGAACCACTTATGCAACCAAGTGGCTTTAACGTAAGCCAGGAGTATCCGAGGTCAGTGCTCACCTGGGCAGCACAAACCCAGTCCTGATCTTCCAAGGGAGGAAAAGCTTCTCTGGATCAGACAGCAGCACAACACCCCCCCACTTCCAGTGCAGTTATGCTGCTGCTACCAGTAAAGCAACTTTTCATTTCCCAAGACATTGCTGAATATATTCCTTAAATATAGGACAGGAACAGCAATTCAGGAGCATTTATAAGGTTCACATCCACGTCTGGGCAAAGTCCTACCTATATTTGCATTATATCCAATAAAAGGGACGGATTTACGACTTTTCCACCTGTGATTAAAACCCAATACTCCTTTAAAAAAATAAAATGGGGACTAATCACGACTACCTGCAGCATTTTTGCCCCAATTCTGCCAGCAGAAGTTTCACTAACCATACCCTTGGATTGATGTGCAGTTCTGTACCTGCTACGTAACATCAGCTGACAGTTCCTGCAACTGGTGCCAAGCACGGACACAGCCAGACCCGCACGCCTGAATACTCCAATCCCCCTAAATCATCACATTTTTAGCAACAAATTATCAGAATGCAAAAAAAAAACCAAAAAAACAAAAAAAACCAAAAAAAACAACAAACCAAAACCTAGCTCTCTCAAAGCCAGGCAAATTCGCATTTAATCTAAAGCACTTTGGTGTCTCTTCGGCTGTGTTTGCTTACTTTAAAAAGGAATTTTTAAGGACCCATAGACAAGGAGATAGCAAAACTGCAGAGATAGCTGAGCTTTCTTTTGAAGAAAAAGAAAAAACAGATGCTGTAAAATTCCAAATCATCCAAGCCCTTCTAACTCACAGAGCTCTTCAGAGACCATCCCCATTAATTGAAGTGTTCTGAGCTGAGATGTTCACAACTTCTCACACAAATTCACTGAATGGATTGACAATACAGACAATTATAGAATCATTTATAGTAAATACACCAGCGAGTTCAAGATTTATGTAAGTAAATGTCCAAATTTTTATAAACCACACAAACTACCTGTGGATTTGTGTGAGGCTTCTTGGGGTCATGGACCAGAGTTTGCTCGAGAAGTTGCTTCTCAGGCTAAGTGGAATATGACACATGCTGCCTCTCTATATTTTAAATATAACCAAATGATTGTATCCGCATCCTGTGATGTGTTCCTCCATATTTAAGGGCACAAGCCATGAGAAAGCGTTTTGCAGGGTCAGCTATTTCATCAGCCATCCTCACTTTCTCCCCTTTCATCCCACGGGTTATTCATCCCTCCCCTATCCCGATATAACCGATGGTGCTCTTGAAGGGGAAACCCAACTGGAAATCCCCAGCAGGAGCTCCACATCTTGAATTCCAATTCATTTAATCACACTTGCTATAGCCTGAAGTACCTGGCCTTGACTACATAAAAAGGCTTTTTCCTCTTGCTGTTTAAGTGTACACTTCCATTTGGGTTGATTCACACCCAAGGTGTCCAGAGACACTCCTGAACCACCATGGTGACCCAACACAAGGTCTTTTGTAAAAATAAGAAATCAAAAAGCTTTTGGCAGGGCAAGTGGGGATCTGTGCACAGATAAAAGACAGAGAAGGCTGTTTTCCAGCAGCTGCTCAGCCAGGTGGGTAAGTGTAATCCTAATCTGTAGCTTGCAGTGCCAGAGCCCTGCAGCAGTGGGAAGCATACCATGGCAGGTGGGGCAGAGGGGAAAATCCCCAATGGCACTGCTTTAAGGACCATCCCTGCCACAGGTGAGGGTGAGGCACTGCCACAGAACCAAGGAATGCCAACATGTATAAACACTGGCTGATATGTACCATGGCAAATCCCAAAGCAATCCATGCACAATCCCGTGCAAAGCAGGGAGTTACTTTCTGTTATTGACTAGAAAATAAATTCCCAGTTATGACAGAGAAAAGAGTCCTGAAAAAGAAAAATCCTTTAGGAATCTCCTCCTAACTGAAGGGATTGGGGTAGTGAAGCTTTGACTGTTATTGCTGCTTCCAGAATTTAAAAACCCTCCACCTGAGGAAAGCCTCATCCCACTCAAACACACCCCACAGGTTTCATCCTCTCCAGTTTCCTTAGCAGAAAAGCTGGTACACATTCAGGAAAGCAGGGGCCCTTGAATGGAAAAATTTGAGCACTTTTTAGGACCCTCTGAGAGGCACTGGGAGCCTGATATGAGCTAAGCTATGGGAACACCTACATGGGGCTGTTTACTGCACAGCAGGCACAGAGTTGGGGCCAGTGGCCAAGGGGAGAAGGAAACATTAATATACAGAACAGTGCTCGAGCAAAAAAATTAAAATTTCACCATGCAGCTCCTACAAAATAATGAAGAATTAATTTTATTATAGATAAAGTGATTGCCACTTTGATTATTTCAATTTTATGTTACTTGGCCTGCTATTTTGTAAGGACTTGCTGAAATCAACACTGAACAATCAGCTTTCTCACGCTTTCCCAGCTCCTGAGTCTCTCACACTCTTGCTACAGAAGGACAGGGACTCCCTTATGAGCAAAAGTTAATCATCATCATCGTGGCTTCTTTTCCTTCAGTGGCATTAATCCCCTCGGCTCTGGACATCAGAGAAAGAGCACTTGACTCCAGAGCAGTTTCTGTTTGGTGATGTCTGCAGGAGTGTCACAAGCAGTCCATGAGTAACAGCTGTGACGTGCCTGCCTCTGAGCCCAGCTGATCCACACGGGAACCAAGCTCCACCTGGAGCTTCCACGCAGCTCTGGAGCACCTCTGCCCCCTATTCCCAGCTGACTCCCAAAGCAGAGTGACCAACAGCATCCCCCAGACACATCCCCCAGACAAATTTCAGAATTTTTGCAAGCACAAGGACACCTCCTCTGAAACCTCCTGGAGGTGGAGCAGGAGGAACAAGGCACTTCACAACTTCCCAAAACTGCCACAGCAAGAACAGCGAAACAAGGTTTGAAAGCCAAGCTGAGCAAGCATTTAGTTTGTTCCCCTTGCATTGTAGCTCCTGCCCTTTCTCCTCCTCCATCATGAACCAAGCAACAACCAAGGCTGGGTGGAACACCACCACTGCTCCGTTCAGCTTACTCCAGTCTCCACACTGGAGCAGAGAACCCCCAAGTCAGCCTTCACATCCTGCCCTAAGGAACTTTGGTCAAGGGCCTGGAGTGCCAGGACAAGGGGGAATGGTTTCACACTGCCAGAGGACAGGGTTAGATGTGATGTTGGGATAAATCCTTCCCTGTGAGGGTGGGCAGGCCCTGGCACAGCGTCCAGAGCAGCTGTGGCTGCCCCTGGATCCCTGCAGTGTCCCAGGCCAGGCTGGACGGGGCTTGGAGCAACCTGGCATAGTGGAAGGTGTCCCTGCCCACAGGATGAGCTTTAAGCACCCTTCCAACCCAAACCAGAAGCCACTGAATTCTTCTCACTTCTGAAGCCTGATGATTTTTAACACTGCTCAACCTCCAAGGATGAGGAATGCACATGGATTTGGGAGCAATCCCATGGAACTTGGCAATGCTTTGTTGCCTGAATTAAAAGCTTCAGCTGTGAGCCTGGCACTTACACACTTTGCAGGGTGAGTAATGAGGGAGCTGCACTAATGACTCTGCTCATCCACAGGGGCAGGAGAGCCCAGAAGGATCTGCCTTCCCCTGATGGCCTGGGCCTCCCAGGCGCTGAATGAAGCACTCCTGAGCCAGCCCGCGCCAGCTTCCGGGACTCAGGCCCTTCAATACCTCCATTGAGCAGGGACAGCTGACTCACTCTTTCTTTGGAGAGATGTGGGTGATGGTAGAGCATAAGAAATGGATATTTATGGCATTTGGGAAGAAAAAAAAAAATTGGGGTTCTCATCCCCCCACAAGCTTTTTGAAATTCTGTAAAAGGACTAAACAGCACAGCTGGATATTCCTTAAGCACCTGAATTGTGGTTCCCTACCCCACTCCCTGCATTGATTTTGGTATGAGATCATGACAAATCATCTGTATCCCCAGAGAATATATCTCCATGTACTTATTTCCAAGGAGGTTCAGACTTTCAAAGGAAAAAAAAAAAAACAACAATGTAAAGAGACCCCAAGAGGACAAATACCTGAAACAGAACCAGGTGCATGAAAAGTACTGTGACAATTACTAAGCGGGTGTGGAAAAGCAAGTTTGTACTTATTTTCTAGCAGAAGAGCTGGAGCTGAAAACACACTGGTGGGAGGGGAAGTTAACGAAGAGAATGTAAGGACCCAAACAAAAAGGAGAGTTGATCCAATTCCTCCAAAGCCCAGCAGCTGGGTGTGAATGCAGCCGCTCTCAGTACAAGCCCCACAGTAAAACAAAGGAGCAACTCCTCTTGCCACTCTCTGACTCATCTCCTGCATTCCACGTCAGGGAAACAGAAAAGCTTTCTCCAAGATCAGCCCGAACAGGAAAGGGATCACTGCCCCAGCTCCCGTGGCGTTTTCATCACCCCAAGTCAAACAGATCCATTTAACACGCCGGGTTCTTCCGCCCCGGAGGCCTCCGCGGGTGTGCTTGCCAGGTCAGCTAAGACAGTATAATAGGCATGCAATTGGATTTTGTTTCTGGACAGCAAAGGCTTAAGGGACTAAAACAGGGATTGTGCCTTCCCATGGCTGATGGAGGGACAAACTCATAGAATTTAGAGGATCAAGCATCACACAAGCGTAGTCAGGACCCCTCCTAACTCAGCTGCATCAACCCCCTCCCAGCCATTCCAGAGCTGCTTCCTACCTCCACACTCTGACAACACTCCCACTGTAATTAATTATCTATGATTTAAGAGTTCCAGGCTGATGGCTCTGCATCACAAAAGTCTCTCTTTACTCAAACCTAATCAAACTGGTGTTTTAAGCCCGGAAGCGCAGCCATGTCTGTCTGAGCACAGCACATGCCTGTTGAAATCACCACAAATATGCAGCACTCCAATATCAAAGACAGAAAAAGAAGAGCAGTAAAAAGGGCACCCAAGGTCAAAGCCAACACCAGGTCTGCTAAAACCAAGGTTTTTATTAGAAGAAACCTTCCTGAAAGACTTGCAGAGGAAGGTGGCAGATTTCCTCCCAACAGAAAGAAAACCAAGATCTGAAAACCTGCATTTTAGCAGCTGGAACAAAGCCATTGGGTGGATTTGTGCCACAGGTTATGCTGAAGCACGCTGTGGTTTGGGTGGCTTTTGGGGTAGAGCGGACTAGAAGCACATTCCTTGATTCAGTCAGGGCTGTGTGTGCCAAAATCCAGCTCACTTGGTCCAGTCCCGAGGTCTAAACCCTCCACGACTGAACCAAGTTTTACTCACTGAAGATGCCAAGGACACAATTTATTTTTACTTTGTTGGGTAAGTTTGGGCATAAATTTTAAAGAAACTATTAAGAAAGGACAATTTGAGTGTTGACTCATGGACACATCTCCCACTTTTTAAGCAAAGCAAAGGCCCCAATGGCTTCAGATTAATTTCCCTTTTTATTTACAAGCCCCTACATTTATTAGCCTTCTGGACATGTGGTGAGGTGCATCCTTTGTACAGGAAACTGGAAGGAATTCAGTCACGGCTTTAACTAGAGTTCACACTCCCCCTATTGGGCTCCACTGCCACACAGGAATTTTACCCCAGGCACTGACTTCCAAAGCTAAAGAAAACCCCAAAAAACTAGAACCAGACCCTCTGACAAGAATAAGCAAATTAAGACAACCCTCACCAAGGCACAAGGAGTGTTTGCATTGTGTGGTCGACCAGTTGTGAAGCTGTTTCTGGATAATCCCTTCTGAGTAATTAATTAAATATTAGTGCCTTTTCTGGCCATAGAATCCCAGAATGGTGTGGGTTGGAAGGGCTCTTACAGCCATCCATCCTATTCCACCCCTGCCATGGGCAGGGACAGCTTCCACGGTCCCAGGCTGCTCCCAGCCCTGTCTCACCTGGCCTTGGACACTTGCACGGATGGGGAGTTTACTCCAGGACAGAGCACACTGCTATCAGACAGATCCACATCCCTCCAGACAGGCAGCAAAGAAACATCAACCCAGGGGGCTCTCCCACCTTCCATCTCCATGTTTCTGTATCTATCTGAAGTTGGTTTCATTTATTTCAGATTATGGATCTTCAAGCCTTCAAGTCCTTAAAAATAAGCGCACGCAGGGACGGGTACTTTCTGTTGGTGAGGCACGAACTGGCTGAGGGGGAGGGATGAGCAGTCATGACTGGGGTTACTTTTTCCAGCTTGAAAGTTTACGCTCAGCAGCCATCTATTGAAAAGTCTGTCATTCTCCCTCCGGTGGAAAAAATCCTCAGTCATGCTTTCTTGACAAGGATTTCTTCTGTGACTTGCTCAGGCCCCTCCAGGTGTCTGAATGCTGGTTTTCTCCCCGTTTGTCACATATTCACTATGGAGGGTTCTGCTATCCTTTAAGAGGTGTAGAGACACAGCCTCACTTCTCCCAGCTCGACAATTCGTGTTCCAGTCAGAAACCAAAGACGACACAGGTTTATATGCAATTAAAAATTGGTTCAGAATACCAAAAACCCAATTATTTCTAGAAAAAAACAGCTGCACTGAGGTGCTTTGTGGTCATCTGTCAATTGCTGACACTACCTTATTTGCACAATCAGACTCCATCCCTGTCCTCTTCTCCCAATTCGTTTCACCCAACAGTGCATCTGATTTTGGGGCACAACCCCTCCAAAACCTGCCTGCCTTCGAGATAAGAAACAACCATTCCCCCTCCATCCTCACCCCCAGCAGCACCTAGATTTATTTTTGCGTGCCTGCTATGCACCAGTGCTCTCCATCAGCTGCTTCCTAACAGTTCATTTTCACGAATTAATTCCACAGTGATGTTTCATAACTATTAGAGAGCACCTACCAGCACCATTCAGGTTTATTAACACGGAAAAGTAGCTTTGCTTTTGGTCATCTCTATGTATTGGTAGGAAGTGCTGACCTAGGAGATTCTCCCACCTTCCATCCCCATATCTATCTATCTGTATCTATCTGAAGTTGGTTTAATTTATTTATGACTATGGATCTTCAAGCCTTAGAGCCATTAAAACCACAACCCCTCACAAAAGAGAGTCAGTCTGGGGTGATGCCAAGTGAGTTCCCAACTGTTGCACAGCACCCCCCGACTCAGTGCTGCCACTCAGCAGAGCAGCTGTTTTAATAAGCGCTTACGTCTTCAGCTGCCTAATGCAATAACAAAATAAACAGGACAACATGGAGCCTAATCCAGCGGGTGGGGGAAGGCAGTCAGCGCTCCCAGGCGCTGGAACACGGCCCCGGGCTGCGCACGCAGGCGCTGCCGCTGCCCAGCCTCGCTCCGCTCCGGCGCGGATTCGCCACGATCTGTTTATGCAATCCACTTTTCCCTGCGAAAGGCACGAAAGAAAATACTCTGCGGAGAATCTAAGAGGCAACATGTTCTCTCCACAGCTTTTTGCAACTTTTCCTGTGAACTGAGCAAACAAAATGAATTCAGAACTATCAGTGCTGCTCGGGAGCTGCATTAACAATGAGTGTGAGGCTGCCCAGAGAGAAAGGGGGGACTGAGTGCATTAACAAAAGCCCAGAGCGTGCTGGCTGTGGCCAAAGCCCAGAGCCTGAAAGGCTCCTTTGTCTCCCTGGTCAATGCAAACCCATTCAGCTGCCCATAGACAGCAGAAAGAAAGTGAGGGTGGGAGGAAGAAGAGTCCTGTCTCTTTAGGGGACATCTCAGCTGCCAGGCTGTGAGGCAGAGCAGGGACTCGCACGGACACAGAGCAGCACTCCAAGTGCCAGTAACCCCAGCACTGTGCCCACTGAGGACATGCTCTGCTCGCACCCAACCTTCCACGACCAAGGGACACACATTTCAGGAACTGGACATCTAGTCCCCAAAAAGCCTCCAAGTGCAATATAAATAGTAGGCTATATAAAATAACCCTCTATTTCTGAGTCTGCTGGCTTTTCTGCAATCCCTTCCTCTCAACAATGAGCTATTGTTCCACTCCTGGGACTGAGGAAATGTTTGTGTTCATTCTGCAAGTCCTTTACATTTAGAGACCTGCTCCTCATTTCAACATCATTCCCCACCGTGCTAAAAGCACCCAGCCTTTCACAGCTCAGGAGAAAACACATTCAGTATTGACTCCACCAAACAAAACTAACACACCCCTTCCTCGTTTTCTTAGTGCTACCATACAACTCAGAAGAGCTCAAGAGCAAATGAAAATATCCAGAAATGATCAAAGGAGGAGGGTCCCATTTAAACACGGACATGTGCAACCACCATTCTGAAATGCAGAGTGATAAAGGTGAGCACCATCTCCAAGGGTCTGATGCTGGACATGTTTCTCCTCCCAGATGTTGAAAGAAGGGTACACACACTCCTCGCCTCAGCCGCACCGCCACCAGCAGCAGGGAGATCAGTGAGGCAAGACCCTCCATGTGGTGGAAGACACAGACCTTTCTGTGGCCTGCATGTCCCAAGGAACACAAACACTCCTGTAAAAACCCAAAGCCATGAATTCACGCTGGGCTGCTCTTCTCTCCCAAACTGGGCTCTTGCTGCACACGGGAGCCTCTGGGCAAAAAGCAAAGTTTGAGCTCTCTGTGCTTCAGCAGAGCCAAGGTTTTGACACAAATGCAGACTCTAGGAAGAGACTTCTGCAGAGAGTCTCACCCATATACAAAAGAAACATTTAAGTGAGCAAAACCAACAGTGTCTATTTGCACTGCTTTAATATTTATCCATCTCTCTACACCAGGATCACCCAATTATCTTGCCCTAACCAGGGAGTTGCTCCACTCACAGGACACACACACACTGGCTTAAAGGAAACTGGCTCCCTTTTCCTTCAGCAGCCTGATTGGGATAACCACACAAAAGGCAAAGCTGGCTAAATCCTGTCCTTTTGCACCACCCCATGAGCTAAACCATATGCTGCATTTAAACACTACACTTTCAGGGACTCCATATCTATTTTTGGAGATGGCCAACGGGCAAGATATTTCTCTATACAAAGAAGAAAGCTAACTTATTTTTGCCTAAAACACAAAAGTTTCTTAATTGCAATCACAGCAACAACTTCTGCAAGAAAAGCTTGTAAAGATAAAAACTTTCTTCTCCCTGTGTTGTGGCTGAACTAAAAAGAAGGAAAACCCCATCATAACCAGAGTTTTAATTAAACTGACTGACAGCACATTCACAGCCACAGCTCGCACAGGATAGCGTTTCCTTCTTGGATTTTTCAATATAGAAAAGACTCCTGCTCTTCACTATTGAGATAAAGATCTTTTTAGAGGTGCTATCTGTTGCTTCACTGCAAAATGAAGGACGGTCTCATTAAAAACAGCCAGAAGTGGAAAAAAATTTACTGTTCTTCAGGCATCCAAGGGGAAATCCACTCGGAGGGACCAAGCCTGGAGACCTATCCAAACACACCCCTGGCAGCACAAAGAGGCATTTCAGACACACACACACACTCCTGCCACTCTCTCCTCCTCCACTGCAGGAATATTTGTACCTCCTTTTGTTTCCTCACAGGTGGGGAATAGCAATATAGACTAGACAGCTTGTAAAGAGGGGAAGAGGAACTCACAAAGTCCCTTGCATAGTGAACAGACATGGACCCGCGGCTGCTGCAGAAGTGGGAATTTACAGCTGCTCTTGCAGCACATCTTTTATTTTTCCCTTTTTTTTTGGTCAGGTCCAATACTCTCAAGTCCAATCATCAGAACACCCTCAAAGGTGAGAAAGAATAAAAAAGGAAAAAGTTATCCTTGGGGTATAAAAAAAAGTGATTCCCATGGTTGCCTTGTGCAGGGACAGGAGTTGGACTCGATGATCCCTGTGAGTCCCTTTCAAACTCAGGATATTCCATGATGATCTGGCATGAAATCAGGTAATTTGCACTCAAAACTCCCGTGAAGGCAGCAGCTGCTACAATACACAAGCTTGAAACCGAAGTCTAAAGAAATGTGGAAATAAAGAACAAACACAGAAAAAGTCCCTAAAACACCTATTGCTAATTGGCAATGACTTGGACTTCCACTGGCAACTCTGGCATGATGAACAGTGGTGGGATATAAATAGGAAATTCCTTTTCACCTTTCTAAGGTAGAGCTGCTGTACTAGTCATTGAGAACAAACCCAGAGAGTCAGTTGTATTAATTTATACTTCAAATCACAACATGCACCACACAGCATAAAATAACAACTTCTCACTCCAAAGCTTTAGTGTTTGCACCACAGATAAGAGAACATCAATAATCTGCAGCAAAGTACACCCTGTTTCCAGATAAAGCAAGATGTATTTGTTCTATTTGATTCTGCTTTGTACAGTCCAGATAAGACACATTTTGAGATGCAATTATGAAATGCCAGCATCTAAAATCAATCTATGATAAAAGTTAATATAACAACCAAGGGGAAAAAAGACAATTCTCAAATATGCTAATACATGGTACAGAAGAGTTCCAAGATGCTGCTAATACCTGAAAATTCATGTGGAACAAAATTAAGACTTAAGAAAAGCCACACAAAAATCTCATTAAGGTTATTAGGGCCACTAGAAGAGCTCCACTTGCAGAAGCCACAGAGCAGGTAGATTTAAGTCCCAACTGTCGGGCTCTTTGCCAATTTCACTACAAATGCTGGAGCCGAAACTCCAGGTACAAACAGGCTTAAAGAGAGAAGGAACACAAGCAAAAGGTGCCAACCAAATGAGATTCAAAGCATCATCTGTAGAGGTTTCCTGGTTTATGTCTTCGCTTTTACTGAGTGGTAAACTGCAAAGAGGGTGATCATATTTTGGGTATAGAGACACTACAGTCTCTGTTCACTGATCTCACCCCATTTTGCAGCCCAAGGCAACTCTGAGACTGGGATGATGTTAAAATATTGTCCTGTCCCCTGGCACCACGCAAAGTGGCTCCAGAAACTGCTCTTTTCCCATGGAAATGAAAGCCTGCCCTCTGATCCTACCTGCTCCTAATGCTTACAACAGGCAGCACACCTGAGCCTCTCCAGAGGGCTGTCATGGGTAACTTCACATCATGCTCCCACCCTGTGATTACACTGACGCAGAAACCCAAACCTACAAATGGACATGCTGGGCACAGCAAAGACAAGCCCAGCCTGGGAATAATGCAGAAAAAAGTCACAATTCCAGCTGACAGATGAACAACTCCTTGCTTGAGGGCACCACGTGAACAACCATGCGAGCTTTGGCCTTTTCTGCTCACTGACACCGAAGGTTGCAAAGGGAAATCGATATTATTACCAGACACCAAAATGACAATACCATGCAACACCTGCAGCTGATCTTTACTTTTCAGTTCCTAGAAAGACTAATTTGTTACAATTCCCTTGTATCTAAGAGGAATTTAGCAAGACAGCTGCTCTGATTCTCTCTGGAGTCAGGATGTGTCAAGAAAGCGAGGAAGCTCCTTTAAAATAAACCTGATTCATTCACCTCCCATGCAAGTGACCCCACTTTCTTCCATTCAATCCTTCTGCAACCTGGCTTCTCTGGAACAATGAATAGCAAACAGCCTCACCTGTTTCAGAGCCACAGGCTGGTTTTGATTGGGAGGGACCTTAAAGACCACCCAGACCCAACCCCCTGCCAGGGACAGGGATGTTACACCCCAGGGCTGTTTCCATCCCTCCTGGCCTATCACTGTCTCTCAGGCTTTAATCCAGATACACTTTCTGATTTCCCGAGCTGAAGATAGAAAGTTACAGCAAAGAAACAGCTTTGTTCTCACCTTTAAGCAAGAGGAAGTAAAACACCCGCTCAAAGCTCAGCTCCACAGAACCTCAGACAGCCCCTGCAGGACGACAAAGGACAGCACTGCAGCGCACCGCAGAGAGGGCCAGGGCCCCGAGCTGGACAGACCCGCACCCCTTGAGGCACCCGCTGAAAAAACCAACGCGGGCAGAAAGGTCAGGACCTCACACTATGACACCAGTGGCAATCAGGGCAGAGCCTAAACTAAGTGATCAAAAGGTGAGGCTTAGTACCTTACCAAATGTTTCTGAGAATCATAGACCATCCTGAGCTGGTGGGACCCAAAAGGGCCCTGCACAAACATCTCAACAATCCCACCCTGTCCAGAGGCTCCTGGAGCTCTGGCAGCCTCGGGGCCGTGCCCATTCTCTGGGGAGCCTGGGCAGTGCCAGCACCTCTGGGGAAAGAACCTTTCCTGATCTCCAATCTAAACCCTCCCCTGACACAGCTCCAGCCCTTCCCACAGCCCTGTCCCTGCTCCCAGAGAAGAGATCACAGCTGTGCCTTCAGTGCCCCTTGGGAGGAAGTCAAATACAAAAGGAGGTGAAGTCCCTCCATCAATACCAGCTCAGTGTTTTTACTGATATATCTGAGCTGTATTTTGGGTGACAACCCTCAGCTCTGCAGTGGAATTCCCTTGCTCTGATTTGCCAAGCTTTGTCACTACATGTTTACTATGGGATGCGTTAATGGGATGAAGCTGCCAGTACCAAACTGGAGCAGACCCACTCTATCCAACAGCATTTGGATCAGTCTGCCTTCAGAGCCATGGTATGGACAACCTGGGGAGCAGCACATCCCAATCCCCACCTAAAAATACCTGCATTCATAAGAGCGACAGTCAATTCTATCTCCATTACTCAATCTTGATTAAATCTAACGTTCAGTATATTTCTTAATCAATTTGCCTCAAGTGACTACTTTAAAATTAATCTCTCAAAGCCTTTTTCATGGGAGAGAAGATTCTTCCACCATCTGAACACACTAAGGAACAGGTAGAACATGAAAATGATTATCCACAAAGCTTGTTCTTTCCAAAAATATTTGGCAAAGCACTGGGGGTTTTTTTTTGTCTGTTTCATATAAATACGATGTAAAACGAAGTTAAAACAAAGTCTCAAAAATGCCCTTCACCATTTAAAAAAGGATCCAAACTCAGAAGAAAGAAAGGATTCTGAACAAGGCATTTCACAGCACAGTGAAGCAAAGAAAAAAGTCCTTTGGATACTTTCAACTGCATTTATCTTTGCAATTAACTACAACAGAAGGGAAAATAAATCCACTACATAACAGAGAGATATCTTTATACTGCTTTCCTTGAAGAAGTTCTCCTAGAGCAGCCTTTGGCTTCCAAGCATTTGGTAAGTGTTAAAAACCATATTTATATATGGAACAGTTCAGCAGAGAAATGGCATGCCAGCTCCCAGACCCCTGAGCATGCACGGAGGCACCTCTGCACACTGCAAACCTCCCTCTGGAGGCCATGGAATGCAAAGGGGCTGCCAAAAACCTTCCAGCTGCTCAGGAAGGCATTTCTGCCCCTGCTGATAACATCCCCACAAAGCCAACCACACCCACCCCTGGCCTGGCAGCTCAAAAGTCCTCCCTGACCTGCCACAGGAAAATCCTTGCTTGAAACAGTTAAACATGGAAGTGAAGGGAATCATGGAATCCCAGAATGGTTTGGGGGGAAGCAATCCTGAAGCTCATTCCAACTCCTACCACGGGCAGGGACACCTTCCATTATCCCAGGCTGCTCCAAGCCCCGTCCAACCTGGCCGTGGACACTGCCAGGATCCAGGGGCAGCCACAGCTGCTCTGGGCAATGCAGAAGGGCTGGGAGAAAAAGAGATGTACTAGGAAAAATTCCTGGGTCTCTTTTTCAAGTAAAGCCACCAAACAAACTAATTTCAACCACCCCTGGGGAGAATGGAAGATGCTCATCCCAGATGGTGGTCAGAATCACTGCTCCCAGAGAATGAGGAGTCTTCAGAGTGAAGAAAATGCACTGCTCAAGAAATAAGGGAAAAACAGGAATCTATAATAGGAGACATGCATTAAAAGAAAAACATCACACACACGAAATTCCCAGGCAGTGGCCAAGCAAGAGCCAGGAGGGACAGAGGCAAATCTGACATGAGGCAATGTCAGAGCCAGAACCTGTGATGATCATTTTGTTTATTGAATTTTCAAGCAGGAAAAAAAAAGTAACAGTAGTAGTCTCACACTGAACAGTAGATAAACAAGACTAAGACTGAGCAAACCTCCTGGTAAATGCTGTAACAATATCCAAAAGCAAGGCTGTGAGCAAGCTGGCTTGACGGAGGTGACAAGGAGTGACTGGGAAGAGACAGTCACAGGGAACAAGGCTTTGATCTCCTGTCTGGCCAGAAACACATACCAGCCTACTCCTTTCCTGGAGTAACTTTGGGTTTTGGTCTGTTCCAAAATGAACAGGAATGGTTCTTCAACTGTTCTTTGCACTTCTGGCTGCACCAGATGCTTTTGCACAGCAGAAAAAAAAGAGGTTTTTTAATAAAATGCCACAGAGCAGACAACACAGCTGAAGCCACACCCATCCTCCACCTTTCCCATTCTGAAATGCAGCTGCGGATACAACAGTTATTTTCAAATACTCCTGAATTTCAATCATTGAGCTTAAAATAATTTATATCAAACCGTCAAACCAAGCACTATCTCACACAAACTGAACCACAATCCAACGAAAACAAAGGTCCTCAAATTCAGCATAGCTGTCTCCTGACTAGCAGCTGAAACAGCAGTTTCTGGCCTGATACCAGCTCAGGGAGAGGCTCTGACCAGCTCATCCCCCATCCATGAGGCAACCTGATAAACACACTCTGGGTCTGGGCTGGGAAGTGCGGAGTCACTGCCACTGCAGTAGGACACCAACCGGCAAACACACTCCAGTCCCAACAGCCCCACCAGAAGAGAAAAATAGGACTGTTTGGGGCTTAGTTCTTCCAGAGCAGCTACTTTACACACATACACAGAGTTATTTCTATCTCAAGTTTACCCTGCACACACATAACCAGGTAAGAGCATTAAATCCACTAGCAGCCAGGGCCAGGTGACATAACTAAAGAGGCACAAACAGAAGAAGGCAGAGCGGGACGAAAAGGATCAAATCGCAAAGACTCTCAAGCTTTTATCCAGCCCTTACTCAGCTCACAGCCTGAAATAAACTTCTATGTGGGTATGAGAGCCTACCTTCCCTCACACTGAATTCACAAAGTAAAACCTCCCATCCCTGGCCTCCCTGCAGTGCCAGCAGTTACTGCAGCTGGAGATGTTACAGCACCAGAGGAAAGCTCCCATGCAGACAGGAGCACCGCAGCGCTCGTTCATGGCAATTTTCACCCAGGAGTCTGAATTCCTGTAAAGTACTAAAAACCAGCTGACTTTTCCCTTCCTATGCACGCCATTAACACAGAACTGCTCCTGCCCACTCACCTCACACTCTGTGCCCTAAAATCACAAATAAACCACTCCAGCTTGCCAGGCTTTTCCCCCCATGTCTCTGCTCCACAGGGACAGCCCCTGCTTGTGTCCTGGGCGCTGGGGACCCTGCAGCAGCATCCATCTATTTCTGAGCCAGGTCCTTCATCTGTATGATAAGCAGGAATATCAGACAGTCTGGTATGTTAGCGTCTCGTTCACTCAGCTGCATTTCCTGCAGAGGTGTCTCCAGTACTTCACCTGTGACCTCATGGGGAAATGCACTGCTCTGCTGGTCACTGCTGTGGTGACAGCAGTGCTGTCACCCAGAGTGATGGTCCTTCCGTCAGCTGAGCAAGGAATTCCAGAAGGATGATTCTCCAGTGTGTTGATGCTCATTTCCATTCCCAATTCTGTAACTCCTCATGGTTTCGGCCCATAATCTTTATTTCAGCAGTTTATCAAAATGAAATGAAATCCTAAGTACCTTCTTGCCACATGCGAAGCTTATGACTTCCCCCGAGTTAAAATTCTGTGTCATACAAAATGGAATCCTGGGAAAGCTGGAATTCAGGGAGAGCAGTGCAACACATCTCACACTGCTGCACAAAAACCAAAGTTCACAGAGGGCTGTAGGTAGGACAGGAGCCCTGAGTCTCCTCAGTTCAACCCTCTGCACCTCTAATTTCCCCTCATAAGGAATCTCAGGTGCACACTTCACACACACCTGTGCAGGGGAATCCAAGAAAGAGTAACAGCAACAATATATTCACCCCACCAGGGACTGAAGATGAGCGGCAAATTAGTCTCTGAGCATTTCCCACTAAAAGAAATCCTGGTTTAGTCCCATTGGCTCTGCCTGTTGGATCCAAGGCCAGGTCAGATGGCTTGGAGCAACCTGGCCTAGTGGAAGGTATCACTGCCCATGGCAGGGGGTGGAACAGGATGAGCTTCAGGGTCCTTCCCAACCTAAGCCATTCTGGGATTCTACAGATTCAGGCCATGAACAGGGACAAAACACAGAAAGATGGTTGCAGGTGCTGCAGTGCTCTCTGAAGTGATGCCACACAGCTGAACCAACACACAGGTAGAAGTCAGTGAGGATGTACCTGATGCACTATCCCAGATGGGAAGGAAAAGGGAACTTCACGACCTGTCCCTGCCTGGTTGCTGAGGCCTATCTGCACCAACAGGACAACCATGCAGCACCACAGGCACCACGGCTCCTTTTCTGACGAGCACTAACCCCAGCTGTGCTGATTTCTGACTGCAGCATCTCCACAGTCACAGTAGGGCTTTAAGACTGAACTTTCCACCTACAAACACTGCCCAGACAGTTGGATTTCACCACCACCACCACAGCCACAAGTGCCATCATCACCTTAAGCGTGGACAGGGAAGCTCTGAGGACTGTGCTGGTGACCAGTACTATCTTAGCAGCCTTATTTTCAAAATAACCATAGTTTAGATAAGCTGTGTATGGGAGGAAGAGAAGAATTAAAGAAGCATTTTTTCCCTTAAATGTTGATGCTTTGGAACACTGCAGAACAGGAATGAACCAAATCAAGCACCTCTGCCATTATCAGGAGCTGCAGTGCAATTTGGTTCACCAAACTGGTTGAAACAGACTTCATCTTCTTCCTTTTTCCCCACAATCCAGAGGCATTTCAGACCCACTCGAAGCTAGTGTGGATGATACAGATGTGGATCTTTTGTCTCCCATTCCTAAGCAGAAACACCATCTTAAGCACTACGTCATAAAAGCAAGGATCATGCTACACTGCAAGAAAAAGCAATCCAATCCAGAGGAGTGAATTCTCCTCCTTTGAGGGAATACTTGCAACCCTCTCCTCCCACTGGTGGAAGTTCAGCAGACTCCTCCAAGAGCTTCCAAAGCATCCAAACCTTTAAGACTTTTAGCTCAACCAGTGAGACCTCAAACTCCCTGACAGAGATCAAGAGTTATCCCTGCTTTCAACACTTCCAAGCCTGACTGCATTCTTCCCCCAAACCTCCTTTCAAACAAGACAGAGCTGACCTGACAACAGAGAAGCAGCTCTCTCCACTCTCCATTCTGTCCTGCTCCCTTGTTTTATTTCTGTGCTCCAGCTCCTTTCTCCACGCTCTTCCCAAGTGGATGAATGCTCATCCTGGATGATCAGACCTCTGGTAATTCAAGCTTTTACAGCACTCCACACCATAACTCTATGTAAGGCTCACACATTTCACCAGAAAGCTTTTTACTGACTGTTCCCACTCCTGACATCCCAGGCATTCAACAAGACATTCTGGACAGAGGTCCTGGCTATAAAACTCTCATGTTCTTCGGCTGCCAGGATGGGAATTTGGTGACAGCACAATTCATTCATGTATTTAATGATCCTAACATCAGCCTGAGCGGACGAAGTGTGCTTTGGCTGCAGCAAGGCAGGGAGGGGCTGTGTCAAGGGCTAACTGCTCTGGTGAGCGCAGGCAATGCCAGCATCCGCTGCCACGGCCACCGCCAGCAGACAGGGCAGCCTGGGGCGAAACGGGAATCACTTCAAGCTCAACGTGGTGCACAGCCTCACAACCAAATACTGAAATAAAAAGGAATTTATTTGTGCAGATGAACTTATTCGAAATTAAGAAAGTGTTTGGGAAATGTAATCAACAAAATTAAGGCAAACAGCTTAAACTCATCAAAATTTAGACTTTGTGATATTTGCATATCAGCAAAAATTAGGTCTTTTTTCCTTTCTGAAGAGACAGACATAAAGGCACTTTGAAATCGACTTTAAAACACAATGCTGAAGGAAAACATAAAACTCAAGTTGGACAGGTTGACAGCTGAATTATTTGCATTCACAACTCTAAAATACGAAAGATAGAGCCCAGAAAAACTGAGTATTTGGAAAGAGACTGTCCGGTGACAAGTATTTATAACTGTATGAGCACTAGTGAGAAAGGGTGACAAAAACTGAAGCTGGTTTTATAATATACAGCAAGTGGAACTCAAGATGTCTCACCAGCTCAGTAAATACTACATCCAAAAGCACCTCCCATAAAAGCCTTGCCATACTAAAGCTGCTGAAATCCCCTTCCCAGCACACTCCAGAGCTCAAGGTGCACCATGAATTTCACAGTAAAAGTCACAATGAACAGGCTTTAAACATTTTTTTGTTTCAGTTCTTGAATTCCCCCCCAAATTAGTGGTATAGGTTGCTCATCCTCAGCTACAACAACCCTGCTGAGTTCCTTTTCTGATATAATACATTGAGTCAGCCCAAAGATTCAGCTGCATGTTGCAAAACTAAGTGTCCAGTGTGGAGCCTGTACATCACCCCAAACGGGAATTCAAGACTTCCAGAAAGTTTTCAGGCCAGATTTCAGCCTGAATTTCACATCAGACCTGACAGCTCTGTGGCAGATCTCGTGGCAGCCCCAGGACGGAAGGGCTGGGTCTCACCACTCAGTAGAAATGCACCTTTTTTTTAAAAGGTCCTTTCCTCAGGATGCTTAGGAGCCTTCCCAAGACAACAGCTGACTAAAAAAACAAAGCTGAAAGCAGCATCACTAAAAAAGTCTTTCCCTTTGATGCACATAGGAAGAGCCTCCTGCTTGGTCTGAAAGACCAGACTGCTCTTATTTTCGCCTTTTGGCGAGAGAAAAAAATAAGCCCAGAAAAAGCCAGATTCAAGGCACAGTAACTTCTACAACTTACTAATAACACATAAAAGAGAAATCAGTTTTCAGACCACCATTAGCAAAGCCATAGCACCAGTTCAAATGGATTTTCACCTATCACCAGTGACACAGACACTGCAGTCAGATTCCTCTGACTACTCTGAGTAACTCAGTAACTCACAGACACTCTCATGTGTAAATCAAACCAAACACACAATCTTCATCTGGCAACTCCAAACAGAGCAGTCCTGAAAAAGCTTTCTAAACTTAGGAAAATCTGTGTTATTTAAGACCTTTAACTGCATTAATTCCTCCTTGCTTAGCATTTTCACAGCAACAAGAGCAAACTCCAAGGCTGGCAGGGAAATTTCTGTTCCCACCATATTCAGTCTCGTCCCCTACTAAAATCAGGGATGTTCTTTGAGCTTCCGACTTTTATAGCTATTCCTGTGCAGATACTCTTATCCAGTGTATGGGAGCCTCATTCCTGGTGTGCTCAAGCACTTGGAAAGGAGCAGCAGCTCACTGCACTTCGACAAGTCCTAACCCATTTCAACACTACACCAACAGACTTAGAGAGCACTAGGGATGAATCGAGAACAGGGTAAGTTTTATTTCCAAGACACACATTCTGGAATCCACTTGGCTTTTTTTTTCAAGCCTATCTAAAGCTCTAGAAATATTTTTAAATCTCATGTAGATAAAGGAAAAACAAAGTTGTTACAACCAACAATCGAAACATCTTATTTTTGGTGGCAGAATTGATTTTAAACCTGATACAATCTCGGTGTGGGGAAACTTGTCCTTTTCTCTCTATCTCAACTACGCAGCAAACAAAGGTAAAAACAACTCCTCAGGTACAATTGAAATACAGAGCATGTAATTTTCCTTTCAGGAAAGAAAAAAAAATCATGCTGTCCCATTAACCTAGTTTCATGCCCAACAGCAATTTGACTCAAGTCCCATCAGCAACAGTGTGCCATCACCTATTCCAAAAAGAGGGAGCGTGCCCTGGGACACCTTCCAAAGGTAAAGAATAAACCAGAGGAGTAACATGCACCAGAAGATTTCATTAGCCTAAAACCTGATTTTGCTCTCCTCCTTTTCTTTTTTAAGAACACATTCTTTTTTTCTTCTTCCAGTTGTTGCACATCATCAGCTCCTATTTGGGAGGCAAAACTGAGTCCAGGGTTTGGGAAGGAAAGCTGTGCAGAGAAGTGCTTGAACTTGCAGCAAGTGTAAAACACAGCTCCCTGAGAGTCTCATCAACTGTGTTCTTAAAAAACAAGAAGAAAAATTAGTTCCCCTGGTTGCTCCAGACCACGGGGCACACGACTACTCCCCCCACATGTTCATGCCTTGGAACAAACACCAGTTTTCTCTTCCCCATTCATTCCAGAAAAGTTTTGCAATTGCTAGCAACCACATTCAAGTCACAGATAAAGTTACCTACCAAAGCAATGCAATGCCTGTAAAACAGTGATACTACCCATCTGTAATTCTCCAGAGTAAAAATTCAAGCAACTCTAATCATATTAGCGGATTTACACACAACTAAACTTGACAGTTGACTAGCCCTGAAATTGCTGTATTAGGAGAAAAAGAAAACACAGGAGGGAGATCAATGCTAACTCCTACTACTAAATAAAAGTGGAGCAAATGCACCAGTCCAACACATCCCAATGTTTGCTAAAAACACAGAAAAGCCTTTCAGCCTTAAAATTATGGACAAAATCCATGCACACACAGATAAAAATCCTTCTAAGTCCCAACATCTAAAAGGGAAGTTACTTGTTCTGAGTCTCCTGTTACTCTCTCAACAACTTCTTACACAAACTCTGCTCCCAAATCAGAGCTGATCATTAGATACACATATATTTAAATGGATAAAGTAACTTTCTCCCACAGACTTCTGCCCCAGAACATACACAATCCTGTCCTTGGATGTGAGAAGAAAATAAGCCGCTTGAAATCACATTTTTAGAATGGTTTTCTCCAAGAGATTTCACCACAAAAATCTTACAAAGCTGGTAAAGTGACATATCTGTGCTCTAACATGATTAGCTTTTGTCATTAAATAAATTAAAGCTATTGCTGCTTGAAAGAAAGATATGCCAAGGCTGGGAAACAGCAACAGGGGAGATGGCAGAGAGGGCTTAAGGCACTTAGTTTTTTGGCAACATGCTCCCCAACCCGTGCCCATTCCTCCACTGCAGAGGAGCCACCACCATGGAGCAGCAGGGAAA
Source organism: Luscinia megarhynchos (assembly GCA_034336665.1). Classification (NCBI taxonomy): domain Eukaryota; kingdom Metazoa; phylum Chordata; class Aves; order Passeriformes; family Muscicapidae; genus Luscinia; species Luscinia megarhynchos. Next base: position 320,692 of record CM067583.1, on the reverse strand, counting down.
GTCTCTTTTCCAAGCTCTTCTCCTGCTCTGACCCTCCCAAGATGTTTGATCTCCACAGTTTCAACACTTCTAAAGAGAAACACTTCCCAGGCAACACCTCTGCCCCCTTCCCTTCATCCGGCTGGGAACATTCTCTCCTCAAGTCAGAAACACAGAGATCAAGGGACAGACACCTCTGCTCTCAGCCTGGTCCCTCCTTGCCACCTCTCAGCTACTCCTTCCCTCTTGGGACTGGAGGGCTCCTGATACCTTCCTGCCACTGGCACCTGGAAGAGGATTCCCAGGTGTGCTCCCCCGATGGCAAAGCCACACAGGGAGTGCCTCTCACGAGAGCCACAGCCACACTCTTCAAGCTCACTTTTGTGCCCAGGCATCCTCCAAATGCCTTGTCCTCAACTTCAAAGTCATGAGACAGATGTCAACAGTCAGACAAACCCCAGAGAGCACAAAGCTGCTCCCTCACATAGTCTGGGAAAACACCACTCAAAATGGAAGTAAGGGAGGGAAGATGGCATTGGCTCGAAACTTCCAGAGGGGATCACAGCAACCCAGAGACCCCAACTCTTCAGCACACCCTGCAGATTCTCTTCTGGGAAAAATTATTGGGCACTTTCTCCTCCAGCTCAACTCTTTGCTCACAGAGACATAACAGAGAACCCCACGTACCCAAACTCTCCTCAAGAATCCAGACTTAACCAGATCTCTAAGGCAGGCATAATCTAGCCTGGCCTGCATCCCAAAACTGGGCAAGCACTGCCAGGAACTCACCCCGATTCTCACACAGCCTCAGGCATTCCTGAACATCATCCCGTATTTCTTGCTGTCCTCCTGGGCTTTGGGAAAGCTGTTTGCATCCAGAACATGCCACCCAACACAGCAGGAACCAAGACAGCACTTTCTGCAAGGGACTATAGCACAGTTAGCTGAACAATGCAGGAAAAACTAAAACTAAATTACTGAGGCAATGTTAGCAAACATGTTTCCTTGCACAGCAATGGTGGAATTCACACAGAGATCAGTCCTCCAAACACTGACCCTTCCTCTCTGCTTCTCAGAAATGGAATTAACAAGGAGGAAGAAGAGAAAAAAAAATTAGTAACAGTCTACTGACACCCACCTGAGCCTGCCACAACCTGCAATAGCCTGAGGAACACCCAGTTTTTCAGAGATGCCCAATCCCACACAGAAGCAGTCACAGGGATAGATTAAAGTCGAGCTTACTGGTGCCTGCACATCAACAACCAGAACTCTCTCCAAGTGTAAGGAAGTTGAGAAAAGAAAATAAAACCCTACCAACAGCAGCCCTGAGCTGCAGACAGCTCTGATTTGGCTCTGACTGAAGTGTCACACTAACCTGCAGCCGGGGGACCCCACCCCAGGTGCCATCCATCAACCTGGCTGTCCCTTACAGGCAAACGTTTGCCCATGTCTAGGCTGAGAAGAAACTGGTGACCTGATAATATTGATCCACAAAATTCATTCACAGCACGGAGACTTTTGAAAGAACAACTTCATGTAACACACACAAAAAAATACCTCATTCCTAAGCCGGACAGTAAAGAACAGGCTGGAGGGTGACACTGTCAGAAGTACCACTGAGGTAAAACCACAAAGGCCCACAGTGCCCTTGCAGCACCTTTCTTACTGTACCTTTTTATGGAAGAACTCTCACTCCAGACTTCACTGGAACTACTCCTGCAGAGGCAGTCTGGGAGTCAAAGCCAAGGACAGCAGATTGGGATTTACTTTTTACAATATCCCTTCTGTGTGTCACTTCACCCTCACTTGTCCTTTCCAACCAAATAAGGGTCAGACTCCAACTGAATGATTTATCCATACTGACAACTTTTGAGCACAATTTCTGCCTGAAATCAGGTTTGGCTGAGTACTCACCACTACCAGAGCCACAAAATTACCCCAACTTACTTTTACACAGGAAATTTAACTTTTTGAAGCCAGTGTATTAAGGAAATTCCTCACAAGTCTGTCTTGTCTTAGAGCAGCACCAATAACTTCCTATTTACTATGAAACATAATGAATCTCACATCCAGACATTTCTGCTCTTCATGTCTATTACTTTCCACCTCTCTTTCTCTCAAAAAATATTATTCTCTAAAAAAATTTCTTCTTTCCCCTCTATGTTAATTCTCTCCCCCTCATGCCTCGTAACATGCACAAGCTGAACACTTCTCTCACACACAATTCTTATTTTTTTCCAACTACACAGATATTGTTTAATTTCATGATACATTAAGTATGAAACCACAGGTATTTCCAAAGTTACAAAGTTCACCATTAAGAAACTGCTTTGGTTTAAAAAGCTCAAGCCAGAGAAACCTGCAACTCTTTTATCAGCTGTGAGGTAACAGTGGCTCAACAGTTGTATCAAAACACAGAGAAGAAAAAGAAACCAAAGAGGGCTAAAAATAAGGCTGAACTCAGATGAACCCCTGCACTCCAGTAAATCAGGGATGAACTCTGCTCCCCAAGCCTCACTCAGAGCAGCACTGAGAGGTAACAGCTTTTGTTTACAATCAAACACAGGTTTTGGTGGAAGATAAAACCAGCACCTGAATAAGCTTCACCAGGACACCTCAATAAGCATCAAAAATAAAGCGTTTGTACACAGTCCAAGCACAGATCAGTAGTTTAGGGGTTAAGGAGAGATATCGGTCAAACACAATGTTTTCAAAGCAGGCATGTACAGAAATAAAAATGAAACGGTGTCATTTTAACCTCCCCACTTTTATAATACCAACTTGACATCTCCATCAAACACTTCTCCCTCCCTCTGTCCCTCCTGCTCACGGTGTCCAGGTGGGTCCCCAGGACGGCACACACTGCCACAGCAGCACCAGCTCCTCCAGAGCTTCCCCAGGCTTTCCAAGCCCTTTTGGTTTTAGGCTGTGCTCAGAGTAAACCCAAACTTCATCCCTTGTGTGCTTCATGCAACACTCATCAAAAGCAACAGCCACAACAGCACAGTCCCTCGTAGACCCACCAGGCTGCCCCTCAGCGACACCCAGAGAAGCGCCCCAGGGAAAGCCCAGCACAGAGCCAGGCAAACTCCAGCCTTCAACTGTCAAGGCATGCAAGTGCCACGTTCCCCGATACAAAAGCCCCTTCCCAGACAAACCAGCACCTTGCTGGGAAGATCAGTTGGGTACACCATCAGCTGGGCACACCCTGGGCACGCTGGCCGGCATTCCCACTCCAACACTTGGCACTCCCTCACAACTGAAGCACATTTTCCCTGAGCAACAGTTTTACTTAACACCACCCCACTGACTCTACTGACAGCACCTTCCCAGTTTTTGTATTCCTAAACCGGATGGAATTACAGAATACCACACATCAGGCAAAAATCAGCCAACAAAGAGAACATCCAGGGGTTTTCACTTGACCAAAACAAATCTGTAACGTCAACAGTCTCATGATTTAAGCAATGAATTTGTTGTCATGGCAGGTGGTGATTCTTGCCGGAAGCTCAAGAAAACAATGGACCTAAACTGATTATAGAAGGGCTGGGTTTTCCCACCTCCAAAATGAAAGTGAGAGCAGAAAAATGCTCATACACAGTGAACACAGTTCTGAGAGTACAGCCCTGGGCACGAAAACAACCCTGCACTTCCACCTTAAAATCCAACACACCGCCAAACATTAATAGGAAAATACACTCCCGGCCATCCCTGCACCAGTCCCAGATAATACAGCACGGAGATATTTCACAAAGTGTGTTTTTCACTTCATACTCCCCCCAAAACTCCAAGGAGGGGGGAAGAGAACAGCCAGTTTGCCACGGGATGCTGTCGGACGCTGGAAACAAAACCTCGGGCCGGCAGGCACTTTCCTGCTGATCCCTGCAGTATTTCCCTCCTGAGTCGGGGCCTACTCGCAGCACAGAACCGAAGACCTTTAAAAAACACTGGCAGTCCCCGCTGGCCTCTCTTTGTAGCAGCGGCTGCCTTGGTGGGGGGATTTTGGGGAGTGGGAGCCTCCTTCTCCTCCCTATCACGCGTGGCCTGGCACAGAAAGCTGATCAGTGAAATGTTCCACCTGAGATTTATTCTCACCAACCAAGTAGGAAAAATTAAATAAAATAAAATAAATCACATTAAAATCGTCCCCAGCTGTAAATAAAAAAAAAAAGGGGGTTTAAATTCGCCTGGACAAACAACAAAACCAAAGCACTTACCTGGGCAGGATCAGAAGCAAAACTGAAGAACGATTTATATTTAAAAGTTTACCCTTGGGGTCACCGCTGCTTTGGGGGAGAGGGAAAAGGGACCCCCTGGAAAGGCTGAACCTCCAAACCAGCCAACTGGGGAGGTGGACGGCCCCCTTTCCCTGCATCATCCCGGCAGGTGCAGCCCCCCCTTACAGGGGCCCCACACACAAACAGACACACAAAAAAGGGCCGGGAACCCCTCAATAACCCCCACCTCACATCCCCCCGGCTCTGGTGGGCCCCGCGACCCCCAACCCTCCCCCGCTCTGAGGGGCCCCCGCAGCCCTCACCCCCCACCGCCCCCAGGCCTGGGGGTCCCCGCAGCCCTCACCCCCGGCTGCGCTCGCTGTGGGGAGGGGGTGTCACCCCGAACCCCCGGGGCAAAGGATACTGCTGGGGCGGCTGGGGCGGCAAGGCCCTGATGTTGGGGTGAGGCGCCGGCGCCGGGTGAGGGGGAGCCGGGGGGGGAGGCGGCCCCGCCGCCGCCCCGCTCCCGGGGCCGCTCCCCGCCGCCGCCGCCGCCGCGCCGGGTTTCAAAGCCGCCTTCTGCGGTAAACTCATGGCCAAGCGCAGCCACCACCCCGCGGCGGGGAGCGGGGCCGGGGGGAGCCGCGGAGCGGGCCGGGGGAGAGCCGGGGCAGCGCGGCGGGCCGGCACCGGCGCCGGTCTCCGTGACAACGCGCCTCCCGGAGGGCTCGGGAGAGGGGCCGGCGGGGAGGGAGGGGAGGGAGGGAGGGAAGGGGGGGCGGCTCAGGCCGCGCTGCTCATGAGCCGGCGGCGGCGGGGGGTCGCGGTCGCCCTCGCCGGGGGCAGCGGAGCCGTTCGCGGCGGCGGCTCGGGGGCGATGCCGGCGGATTTTCCTCACTGGAGTAGCGGAGCATCAAACATGGCGCTGCGGCCGCCTCCAGCTGTCCGGCCGGGCGGGCGCTCGGGCGCCTTCGGGCCGCTCCGGAGCCGCTCGGCCCAGAGCCGATCGGCGACCTTCGGCTCTTTCCGGAGTCGCTCGGCCCACCACTGATCGGCAACCTTCGGCTCTTTCCGTAGTTGCTCGTCAGCCTGCACCGCTCGGCAAATCTCGGGTTCTTCCGGAGAGGCTTTCGCGGGCGCAAGCGCCGTGCCCTGCTCCCCCTCCCCCGCTCAGCCTAGCACCTCCCGTGACCCCCGTGCTCGGTAAACTTCGGTTATTTCCGGCAGACAAGGCCGTGAGACAGTTCGGGAAGTTTCGGAAAGGCTCGGAAGAGGGATTCCCGCCCCGCTCGTAGCTCTCCGGAGCTTCTCGGTGATCTTCGGAATCTCTCGATACCGGCGCGGACGCAGCTTCGGGCACGCTCGGCTCGACTCGGCTCGGCTCGGGGAGACTTCGGCAATGCTTGGCGGTGAGGGATTGGCCCCTGGCTGTCAGGGGGCACTGGGGTCTCACAGTGCCCACCCCACTGAGGGCTTCCTGTGCCCGAAAACTCACCCCCAGCCCTAATTCTTGGCTTCTGGAGATGCTGGAAGGGGCAGCCCTCCCCGAGGCATCGTGAGGGCCGGCAGCCCTGAATGCGACATGGAAGCCTGGGACTCCTGGGACCCTCTTGGCTGTGAGGGGTCTCGCAGTATCCACCCTACCGCGGGCTCGAGGAAGTGGCTTACCTAAAAAAAACGCACCCCCAGCCCCATGACCAGCCCTACAGCCCCCAGCCCCAATTCCCGGCTCCTGGGGCAGCCGACATGGGCCACACTGCAGCCCCTCATGAGGGGAGACAGTCCTGAGGGTGACAGGGTGGCTGTGAAGGACCGCGGGGACCCCCAGGGCAGCCCACCTGTGGCAAGGGGGCCCCTCCAGACCTGCCATTGTGGGGAGAGGTGTCCCCCTGACCCCGTGGCCACACCAAGCCCTCATCCCCCAAGGGTTGCCACACCACCACCACGCTCATCATTTCACACCCAGCCTGCAGAACCCTCCCCGCGGCCACCACCTGAGCTTGGCAGCGGCCAAGGCGGTTTGTACTATCTCAGGGAGATAAAAAGCACCTCAGAACAGGTTCCAGCAGCTGCCACATTGTCCTGACTTGTCCTGCCTTGCCACTGGCAGCTGAGGGCTCATTCCAAGCTGCTGGCACCTTGCAACGTTCCTGCCACACCGCACGTCCCAGGGACACGCTCCCAGCACCTTCACGGTGCCCGCAGGTATTGCTGCCCCAGTCACCCAGCCTGGGGTGCTGCTCTAGAAAACCGTCCCAGGGTTTATTTGTGTCCTGGCTGCTGCAAATTCTGAGCAGCTGCAAGTTTAGCAGCAAGATAATGTTTTAATACAATCACAAATAACACTTAAATGCGGAAAGCTTCTTTTACTGAAGTGAACAGCTCTCATAGTGGTGTATTCAGGCACCTGGAGAGAGTAGCTGGTACAACCACAAGCTGAGAGAACACTCTTAGTGCACTAAAGAAAACCTACCTGAGGAGTCACGTCTGTCCCTGTCTGTGCAATGGTCCTGTTTCTATGAAGAGAAGGAATTTTGAATTTTAAATATAAACCTGAAGGTGGAGAATCTGGACTGGGTGTTGTTCACTGGAGCAGAACTCAGCACAGTGGGCGAAAGACAGTAAAAGGGTCTTGAGTATGTTTTCCCTTTGGAATCAGACCCCGAGTTATCAAACAATGGGTTTGTGCAGGGCAGGTTTAGAACACACAAGGATGGCAGTGTACCCAGAAGCTCTCCCTCCTCCAAGGCGTGGTCTGAGAAGGAAAGCTGGGAGCTGCCGCGCAGGTCTCCACTAAAAACAGCCCTGCAACTGGAATACTTTCTTACTTACTCAGGTGCTGCCTGGAGGGCACAGCCACCTCCCGCAGTGCCAGCAGGCATTAGTGGGGCAAGGGAAGGTGGCTCACATGCTGCTTAGTGTCCCTTTCTATGCTCTTTGTTCTGCACTGGTGTAAGGGAAATACCTAGGAGGAGTGAGCTCATACATACCTCACACTGCCTGTGGGAAATAGTAAACACTGAGATTTGTTTTTGAGGGAAAAGAGCCCAACCAAGCCCTGCCAGCCTGTAAAGAAGTCCTGAGTGGGGAATATTTCTATCTGAACCCAGGAACAAATATTTAGAGGGCTCTCTGGCTGTTTTTTTCTGAGTCAGTTTTCCTCAGCAGCCTTCAGCCTGCCATATTTAACTGATTCCCCACCAGGAAAACTGAAGTGAGAAAAAAGACTGACCTAAAGAAAAAGGCCAAGTACTCCTCCACTCCCCAAAATTGGGAGACAAAGAACTTCTCTCATGGTATGGGATTTGCCCAAGGACTAATACATCTCCCAGCACCCCAGAGAGGTGCTGTATTCACAGCATACCTCTCCTGCTGGGAAGATAATTCTCCCTCCACAGCTGGTAAAGACTTGGCTGTTATTACTTAGAGGGTGCAAGTAGAGCTGTGTGTCCTGGAGGGGCTGGTGCCATTCCATGACCACATCCTGGCACGGCCCTTCTCCGGGTAGCCCCCTTTGCATGGAAGGAAATTCATCTCAAAAGCAAATTGACATCCATGGCTGCCTCCATTCTACAGAAATAGCTGCCTGTAAACACAGTTGCAAAAGAGCTTCTGAACTCCAGAATCTTTGGCTATAACATTTTTTGCCTGTTTAGAAAGAAAAAAAATAATGGCATTTTCACCATATTGGCTGCTGAAGCTCCCAAAATGTGCTGGCCAGGCAAAGGAGCCAGGCTCCCAGCTCTGCCTTAAAGCCCTTCCAGAGTCACTGTCTCTCCCCAGCCTTTTTTTCCACTTTTTATTTTTTCTTGAGAAGAAAAAGCAGATATGTCTCCCTTCTACCCTACGTAGGACAATTTGGCCAACAAATCCTGCAGATTTCAGAGCCTGAGTGAGTTCCTGCTGGATTCACACCCCTCTTGCCACCTCTCCATTTTGTTTTTCCTCCTCTTTTTCCTGCTAGCTTTGTTAGCACCTGGGAACCAATGTGTCACCACTGGCAGCTGGAGCCTACAGTGCTGAGCTCCTCTTTCAGAGCATCACCAGCCCTTTTTCCAGTCCCACCAGCCTCTCGTGTACCTGCCACAGCAGAGACTCAACCCCACAGCACAGAGTGTAGCTGGAATGCTGGAGCTGTTCCTGAACGTAGGAGAATACACTGGAAAATGGCTGTTTTCCTGAAGGGATGTTCACAAAGAGAAAATCGTAAAGTGAGAAAAGTGCAAACCACAAAGCCAAGGTCCTGGGAGTGAGTCAGGAGATACAGCCTTCTTGTTGTCAGCTCTGAGTGAAAACTTGCAGTGATCAGAAAGAGCAGTCCCAGCTGCAAGGTGGGATTCCCCACCTCCTGCCTTCAGGAAGGTATGGCTTGTTCAGAGAAGCTTTTGGCCTTAAAATCTGGTTGTCCCACTAGGTGATCTCAGCACTGTTGTGATGTGTCAGGGGTTAGATCCTCCTTGGAGGGAACAAAACGGGAAAGAGGAGGGCAGTTCAGATGCTTGGGTTCAGCCTCTCACCTCTCAACAGCTCTCTTGGCCCCACCAAACCTGTGAACAGCCCCAATTTCCAGCTCTGTTTGGAGGCTCCAGCATTCTCCGGGTGCCTGCTTTCACTCAGTGCAGTACAGCAGCACCTCCCTCTTTTGGCTTCTGCTTTTCCTGCACAGACCCTTTTCCAAATACCATCCAGACAAAAAAAACACACCCAACACTATTAAAAAAAAAAAAAAGGGTTCTGCTTGGAGCTTTCTCTGTTCCTCCCTGCCTGGGCTCAGCCCTCAGTAAACGTCTCAGCCCTCCAGGGCACAGCTGAGCACAAAATAAAGCAAATACCACCCAGGACCAGGCAAGCCCACACCAGGTGCTGGCACAGAGCGGGATGATTCACCTCCTGCCTCCTCTCCCTATGCCCACAGCCTCCCAGGAAGGAAAACTCCCACCCCCTGCTCCCAGCCCAGCACTGGCAGACTTGACCGTGGTGTCCCCCACCACAACACAGCTGATGGTCACCCTCTAAGTCCTCCTGCCCTGGGGCTATCCCTGAGCCATCACCTGCCTGGTCGCTCCCTGCAACTAAGCCCCAGAGAGCCAAAGTATTTCCTTTTTGGATGGTTAAACCACTTCTAACAGCATCTCCATGTGACACCTGTGCTCCCTTCCCTGTTGCTTGCAGCTGGGAAAACAGCCTTTTACTCCAACCCTGTTCTATTCCTCTTTGCCTTACACCCACGCTGCTCTTCTGTTTCCCTAGGAATGCAGGTATTCCCCCACAATCTCAACATGTAGGGCCGAATCCAGACCAAAACAGGGCTCCGGTACCGTCGCTGGCTCCTGCCAGCCAAGCGCTGGAGTGGGCAGGCAGCGATTTTCTCGGCTCCACCGCCCTCTGCGGGTTTGTGCCATTTCCAGGCAGCTCCCAGGGAAAACAACAGCCACAGCCACTCTCAGCGCTGCAGGAAACTAAGGGCCTCTCACTGAATCGTGCAAGCAGAAAGTGAGCGCTATTGCTACATTTCCGTTCCATCTGGGAGAAAACACGGTTAAAAAGTCAGAGAGGTATTTTAATGTCTTATTTACGTAACACCCGTGTCCCCAGCTCACTGCTGGCTCAATCCTGCCCGTGCCAGCAGCAGAGACACTCTGTATTCCCAAAAGTTTGCTACCAGTGGGCTGCAGCCTCCTAGTTTTGTCCCCAGTTCCAGCCCCCAATAACTAAGGCTAAATGGTCAAGGAGTACCCCAGCACTTGGTTAATGGCCATCAGCCCTGCCAGGTGCTGGGGTGAGGCTTGCAGGGAGCCTGTAGTCCAGGTCCTGCCTTGCATTTTTTGGGCAAGCCTGATGATGCCATGGAGCATCTGCTCGGCGTGAACATTGGCCTGTGTTACGGAGCTGGCAGCATCCCACCAGCATCACCAAGCCATAAATAAGGGAGTTTGGAGAGAAACCTGTGCAAGGCTTGTGCTGCTGGATCCGACCACAGCCCAGCTGGCCAAAAACTCACCCGGAGGAAGAAAAAGCATCCGGGAAAGACCTCCCTGCTGCAGAGCTGTGTGGGGCCATGCCATAGAGATGGAAAGCAAAGAGCCACCCGCAGTGAGAGTGAGGTTTTTGGGGAAAAAAACTCTGGATTTAGCCTCCAACAGAAGCAGCAGTCGCCAAGCACAAGCTGGGAAAAGCCTCCTTGTCTCAGTTTTGTCAGCACAGGACAGTCTTGGTGTAGACAGGGAGAAGAGCACAAATAAAGAGAGGCAGACCCTCCTGCTGTAAGAGAAACTGAGTGGTGATCAGCTCCAAATTCAGTAAAAAGTATTTATTATTTCAATTACAATAAGCCCCATGCGTAGGGTGAAAAAATAGTTACAAAAACCAGCCCCTTCCATCCCTCCCTTTACGTATATATATTAAAAATCCCTCTGTGTCTCTGCTTTGTCTAGAGCAAGAAGACAACACACAGCACCTGAGCTCTTGTCAGTGCTTTCCCCTTAAAACAAGTATTAAAAATATCCCTTTAAAAAGACCCTCAGCCCCATCCTGATACTCCTCACATTGGTACTAAACCAGCTGTGGAGGGATAGAGTTTTGGGGCCACGTGGTGCTTTTGGGGCTTGCAGTTTCCCGGGCAGAGAGCAGGCTCGGCATGAGAGAAGCAGCGGCAGGAACCGCCTGCACTTGTCTGGGAAGCTTTAGGGCCAGGAAATCCTGGCTGGGCTGGCTTCAGAGGGGACAGGAGGGAGAACAGGATGCTTCAACCACCTCATCACCACCTTGGTTACATCTTTGGTTACGTCAATTTTTCCCTTTACACTTTGAAATTAAAGCAGCATCCTCCAGCCCTGTCCCAGGCCTGCTGTCCTTAATTTTCCCACCAGCATCCTGTGAGGATAGTCCCTCTCAGAGAAACACAGGATCCAAGACTGGAAAGATATCCAAAGCCCTACCCAGCTTCCCTGGCCAAGGGACTGTCACCACAGGGTACTGCACTTACAGCTGCATTAAGTAAAAAAAATTAATAAATATACTAATTTTTTACTAAAAAAGGCTTTTAAATGCATTTTCCCTGAAAATTTCCAGTGTATTCCACAACACAAGAAAAAAAATATATGTATTTCTCCCCCCAAAAAATATATCTTAAAATATTTTCCACCCTTGTGTGCGCATCTTTGGAGAGAAGGTGGTACATCAGGTGTATTTAGACATGCAGACAAACCTGCTGCTGTTGGGGGCTCCCTTTATCACCTCCAGAACAGAAGGGTTTTCCAGGCAGTGGGCCAGGCTGGAGCGATGTGTGTGTAAATGCAGGAAGTGCCCACGGACGTGTGTGCTGGTCATGGTGGGAAAGAAGAGACCCCCAAACTGAAGTCATTTCACCAGCAAGCAGGGGGATGAGGAGTTTTCACAGTGGATTGAACCTTGGACAATGCCAGGGGTGCAGAGACCGCTCTGGCTGAGGAGTCGGGCTCTCCGTGGCGTGGAGAAGTGGTTTGAGACTCAAAGGACTGGGGAAGCCCAGCTGTTGGCCGAGGACAAAGCAACTGGCCGCTGGTTCCCTTGGGCACTGGCCCATCACCAGACTTCACACTTCTTGAGGGGGTTCATGGGGGAGCCTGGGGGGCAGCTGAAGTGCTCCGCGAACTCCGGGGAGTTGGAGACGGTGCCGATGACGCGGAAGCGCGAGGGGCTGTGGGGATCGGTGATAAGCCCCTCGTGTGAGCTCTCTGGTGTGCGAACCGAGCACCACACCTGCAAATGGAGCACAGGGGCCTGAGTGCTGACACCCATCACCATGGGGCCAGCTCGGCGCCGCATCCAACCTCTGCCTGCGTGATGGGGCCAAGGCTGCTCGAGCTTCAGCTTTGTCTCCCTCTGTACCCCAATCTCATTCTCCATCCACTACATCATCTCTGGAGGACTCAGTTTTGCTATCACACCCTCCCAACACCATCTGGGCGTGCTCCACCCCCAAAAATCTGTGTGCCCAGCCTCCCAAGGTCACCACGTGACCTACCTGTGCAAAACCAACAAAGAAGAGCTGGTAGTTGGTGAGGCCAAGAGTTGGGAGTATTTCTTCATCCCCATTCCTTTTCAGCCAGTTTTGATATGCCTGAAAACCAGGCAGCACAGCGGACTCAGGAAACAACACAAACGCCACGACACCATGCCCCACTCCGAACCTCCCCAGCCCTGTGGTCCTACCCGATAGGCAGCCTTGAGGCCCCCGTTGTCAGCAATGTTCTCCCCAAGGGTGTGCTTGCCATTGACTGCTTCACCATTGACAGTGTAGTTGCCATACTGCTCCACCATGCATGCTGTCTGATGCTTGAAAGCCTCCACCGAGGAGTTCTTCCACCAGGGACGCAGGTTGCCATCTTTGTCATATTCCCGGCCTGCAAAAACACAGTGGATTCTTCATCTCACACTGGCCACCCCTCCAGCTGCCCACCCACCTGGCCCTGGTCATACCTTGGTCATCGAAGGCATGTGTCAACTCATGGCCCACCACCACGCCAATCCCACCAAAATTCAGGGATCTGCAGGAGGGTGGTGCAGAGGTTAAGAAAGCACTCTTTGCTCTCTACAGCCATGAAACTTAACCTAAGATCTGGATATAGAAAGAAAGCTGGGAATCCTGCCCTCTCTCTTTTCCCATGGGTCTTACTTGGGGGATGCACGGGTGTAAAAGGGGGCCTGGAGGATGCCAGCAGGGAAGACAATTTCATTCTTGGTGGGAGAGTAATACGCATTGACTGTCGGAGGTGTCATACTCCACCTGCAGGAACACAAACACGGCCAACATGGCAACACAAACCATCACCAGTATTTGCTCCAACAACATGCACTTTTATTGCAAAGCGGTTGTCCTAATTTTATCTCCCCAAAACCAGCACAGGCTGGTGGACACCAAATCCCAGTGTTCCAGATACGCTGATATTCCCCACTGAGTACAACAGGGAATTGGAGCAGAGGACTTACTGGTCCCGGTTTGGCGGTTTCCGGAGCTGGTCAGCCGTGACCCTGGCTGAGAAGTTGTAAAACTGCATGACATTCTCGAAATAGAGGTCGGACACGGCCTCATACTACAAAAGAACAAGTCACGAGTGGTGTGTGGTGATTGCACAGCCCCACTCCTCCCTCCACAGTCACATCTGAGCCTCCAGAGCCAGCAGAGTTATGGCTTCTCCTGTTTCTCTTCCTCTCCAACATCTGCGGAGTCTCTGGAGGGCAGTGAATCACCATTACAGAAAACAGCTCCTCCTTTTCCCAGGCAGGGATTCCCAAGAGCCCCAGCCACCCCAGGACTGGCCCACAGCTCTCTGGGAAGTCCCTAAAGAAGGGCCAAGGACATCAGTGAGATCCTTCTGGAGGAAACCTGGGGTTCAAGGCTGCCCTGAGGCCATGGTGATATGGACACATCCTGTACATCCTGTAGAAGACCCAGGGGACGTACTGACCAACTCACATCATTAAAGACTTTATCCAGCTCCTTGGGGTCCATGATGAATTTGGGATAGCCAATCATGTTGTAGATGGCATCTGCCTGGAGGGTAACAAGGACCACAGTGCTTTCAGTACCAGAGATGGAGGGCAGGCTCACCTGGTTCCACCATCCTCCACCCTCACCCTCTCCCCAGTGCAGCCACCAGCACCTCACCTTCTCTTTGGCTGATTTCCTCGTCTCTTCATCCATCCACTGCAGGGTCTCCAAACTTTCCTCGAAGGCAGTTTTAATCTCCGCAATCATTTCCTCCGCCTAGACAAAACAAGGCAGCACAGCGTCATTCCAGAGAGATGGCTTCCTGTCCTAGAGAGATCAAGGACCTTCACACCACAGGGAGGAAGAGGCTAGGAGGCCAAGACAACACATGGTGAAAAATCCAGCACACAGAGATGTACAGTGAGCACAAGGTGGACAGAGAAACATTGTCTGCCCCGACAGTTCCACCATTGTAAAAACTTTCCCAGCACTGGGACTTGCACACTGCTGTCTTGGGGACATACCACCTGCTTGCTGTCCTCAGCAAAGGTGGCCTTGACAAACATGGCCCCCAGGGCAAAGCCCAGGTTGTTGTCCGTGTCACTGATGCAAAACTTCCAGCGTGGGAGGCAGCTCTGCATGGGACAAAAGGTGATCATCAGTGGTGGAATGGAACAATGCTCTCCATATTTCTATCCCTTGCTCCATCTGGCCCATCCAACCCTCTGCCACCCCAAAAGCTGCCCCACATCTCTATTGTTTGGATGCCACACGACAGGGCCTTGACATAAAAAGCCATCACCATTTGAATGGTGATTCAGGGCACCAGGGACTTCACCCTCACCTTCTTCGTCCCATACATCACTTCCATGAATTTTTCCTCAGCATCCCGGAAGCGCTGGTCAAGGAGCGGGCTGGTTTTCCGCACCAGGTTCCAGATCATGTAGTTGTTGAGGAGACTATGGTGAGAGGTGGTGAGTAGGCAGCAGCACATTCCTGCCCACCCTGGGTACCCAGATCTCCATACAGACTGTGGGTTCTCACCACTTATCTGTGGCCAGGATGAGGTCAGAGACCTGCTCCAGGTACTCCTTGGCATAGACCACAACAGGCTCTGACTCGTTGAGCTCCACAGGGTAAAAGACCGTGGAGAGGAAAGGCATCCAGTCCACAGCCGGTGCCAGCTCCTGCAAAAGCCACAGCACTGCTATGGATCTAAAAACCGTGACAGGGGGTGGCAGCTGCGTCTTGAGCTGGAATTGGCTGTATCAGTCCCCATTTAATGGATTCAACCGATTTTGCAGAGGCCAGTTCTCACAACAGCAGCATCCTTGAAAGGTTGGAGGGGAATAAACAATTTCCTCCCACAAAGAAGGAAAAGAAAGTGCAGTGGGTGTCAGAGATGTTGACACAAGTCATTAGAGCCCCTTTGGGGACACTGGGAATGACCAGGCTGACGTCCAGGAGCAGCAGTGCCAGGAGGACATAAGTGCTGCAGTAGGATGGCTGCCGGCCCCAGGGGTGGTCCAGAGGCTGGGAGGAAGGGTCAGGGTAGGACATGGGTCAAGCTGCTGCACAAGAGCTTCCCAGGCTGTGTCAGCTGGTGTCAGGATTCCCAGAGGAGCTGGGTCATCTCCATCCATACACCCCACTTCCCAAACCACAGCAGAATGGGGAAGCTCGCCAGCTCCATTCCTACCTTCAGTTCTCCTGCTGTCATTTTATGGTAGATGACCTCCTCATCCCGGTGCTTCTCCTGCGGGATGGTGATGTTGGCCAAGGCTGTCTCAAAGTCCAAGATCTGCTGCATCTGCTGCCGCGTTGACTCCTCATCGATGCCTCCCAGGAACATCCCCAGTTGCACCATGTAGTTCAGGTACCCAGCGAGCACCTGGGTGGTCAGACAGGTGGGATCAGCACGGCAGGTGCCACCCTCTCACAGCACCCCCCAGGCAACCCACATTTCCCCTGACAGCCTCACCTTCTCATTCTCTGTCTTGTTCAGGTAGTAATCCCGCGATGGCAGGCCCAGCCCCGACTGATCCACCTGGATGACGTTGCTGTTGGAGTTCTTGGAGTCGGCGCTGACATAGACGGAAAAGAAGGGCGAGGTGCGATAATGCGCCGTCACCTCCCGCAGCGTCTCGTTGAAGTTGTCACCAGCACAGGTACCTGTGATATTCCAGCCACCCAGCTGGGGACAGACAGCAACCAACTTTCGAGTAAGAAACAGCCAACTGAAATTGCTTCAATATCCATCCTGGGGTAAAGCACCTTACAAAGGGGCTAAAAAGCTCCATTACAGGATTATGAATCCCTGCCTCTGCCTGCCTGACCTGGGGGATGCTCTCCTGCAGGATGCGCCAAGAATGGCGTATGGAGGGTGCTGGGAACTGCCCAAGACGGAGCTTTCCCCCCCCTTTGCAGAGGGAAGATGGCTTTTCCACAAGGACTAGGACAAACCTTTTGGATGAGCTCTATGAGCGGGGTGGCACTCAGCTCCTCGATCTTGCTCTCATTCATGCAGGCTCGGTAATAGCGCTGTGCCTTGCGCTCTGCCTCGCTTGACACATTGGCCGTGGTGTTTTCTGTGGGAGGTACCCAGGGAGAATCACATGGGGCTCCAGGGATGGGCATCCACTGGAGCCAGGAGGATTCAGCCCCATTTTGGGCAAGGCTAGGCTCCAAAAAGGCACCAAGGATTGTCCCAATAGTCTTCACCATGCCCCCAGGGGCATCCTGTTGGCCCCATCCCTTCTTGGTCTCCTGCCCCCCATCTTCTTTCCCACCCACAGTGACTGCTCCAACTCTTTGGGGACAAAAGATAAAGAAAAAATAAAAAACATTTTTATTTTTCCAGCAGCTTTGATATTCCCAGTATCATCCAGCTCCGGGTGCTGCGCTTGCCTCTGTGCTGGTGCCCCCCAGCCCTGTATTATTTATTCCTGCAAAAAGGACAATAAACCCATTTTTCTCCTCTGCCTCCAAAACCTTGCTTTCATCTGCCCAGCTAAAATTCTGCGTCCCCAGAGGGCTTTTGGGGTTTTTTAATTTATTTTCCCAATGACACAGCTTGCACCTTTGGCTTCCCAGCTGTGTGGTTTTATTAACTAAAGGTCCCTCAGCTCCAAGGAATTCAAGGAAATGCCAAACGCGACCACTTGGCTGGAGGCCCAGTCTCTTCTCCTGGTAAAATCAGCGCCAGATTTCTGCGAGAAAAGCCAGGGATGAAGCTGTTCCCGCGCCACCCCCTTTCTCTCAAAAGACAACACTCTTCCCAAACCTTCTCTTTCCAGATAATCAGCCCTGGCGCAGTGGAAAGTGCTGATAAGGAGCCAGTTGTTTGCTCAAAGCTTGAACAAATCGTCCCTGGTGGTTGCTTGGATAAGCCGCTCTGCTTCAGTGTTTGCACGCAGAGGCTGAGCCCAGGACCCTCCCTTTGCTCGGGGAGTTTTGGCCCCCAAAAAATGGCCATATTGGCAGTCAGCCTCCCAAAAGGCTGCTCACAAAGGCTGGAAATTATAGAACAGGAAAAATGCATATCCTTGGGGTGATAACGGGACATTACAGCCTCTGGATGCAGTCTGGAATGCAAATCCTGAATTTCAGAGCTCCTAGGAATGCCACCATGGGGTTTACATAGCAGAGGCCTTTTCCCTACTCAGCACCAAAGAATAGCAACAACACAGTCAAAAATCTCAGGATCATCTAGGAGAGCAAACACAGCCAGGATCCATTTCTCAATGTCCTCACAGCATGTGTGTCACAGATTGGTCTGACGCTGGAGTTCAATTCCAACCTCATATTTCCATGCATATGATTTAAGTATCCCCTGCCCCTGGGCGTTGGGGGGTCCCACTGCTCCCACGCACTCACCCAACAGGTGCTTCATGATGGCCTGGTTGTGCTCCCAGAGGTTGTTGAAGGTGCCCCAGCGCGAGTGGCCGTCGGGGAGGGGGTTGGCCTTGATCCAGCCCCCGCAGGCATAGCTGAAGAAGTCCTCGCAGGGGTTCACCGTGCGGTCCAGCGAGCTGAGGATGGAGCTGGTGACAGAGATGCAGGCTTCCGACAGGCACACGGCGGGTGGCCCTGGGAGGGCAAGGACAGGCTCAGCTCCTGTGCTGCAGCAGGATGAGCAGCACCACAGGGCATCCTGCCCCGAGCTGAAGGGTGCAGCAGATAGCCCGACTGGTGCCTGGGCATCCCACCTCGTAGCTTACCACCATGTTTTAGGGCAAGCAATACAGACTAGCATGCTGACCTGTGTCTGAGCATCCTGTCCATTCCATCCCATCCCAGGGCAAGCATCTCATCTTATGCCCAAAGATCCTGCCCAGTCATCCACTCTGGGGTGAAGGATGAAGAGAAACGGTCCATCCTGTGCTCAGACATCAAGCTCCAGGATAAAGGATCAGAGAAAGACCTTATCCCACATCTGAGCATCTCGCCCTGGGGTTAAGGGGTGCAGGTGACCATTCTGTCTTGAGCCCAAAGATCCCACCCCACACCTCAACATCCTGTTCGATATCCAAGAATCCTGTCCTGGGGTGAGCGGTGCAGGTAAGCATCCCACCCTTGCACCAAATATCACGTTCTGGGAACTCCCCAGCAGCCCACCCTGGTCAAGGGGGCAGGATCCCTGCACACTTGCTTGCTCAAAGCTTGAACAAACCGTTCCTGCCGGTTGCTCAGAGAAGCTGCTCTGCCTCAGTGTTCTCACGCAGAAGCTGAGCCCAGGATCCTCCCTTTCCTGAGGGAGCTTTACCCCCAAAAATGACCGAAGGACTTACTGGCTCTGTACTGGAAGATGAGTCCCAGCAGACAGGCCACAAGCAGCACCGCCAGCACCCCCACCAGCACCAGCAGCTGCTTTTCGGCGTGTGTCCGCTCGGCCCAGCACCCCCGGCTGCCCCGCGAGCTGCGGAAGTTCACCTGCGGGAAGAGCAGTGTCGTCTCCCCGCTGGCAGAAAAACTCACTGATGCAGCTCCCATTTTGCTTCCCACAGCCCAGGGCTGAAATTTAGCCCCAGCAAGGGATCTGTCATGGATTGGGCTGGGAAAGGCAGCAGCTGCCTTCCAGAAACCAGGCAGGAAGAGCGGCACAATGGCAGGAAGGGGAGCGGGACAAGTGCTTTGGAGGGCTCACCTGCTGTCCCGTGCCACCCTCAACCCCTCCTCAAGCACAGCATAACCCCACGGCTGTCCCCATCCCCACTGCCAGCACTGAGACAGGGTGGGGGCCGCATCGGAAAGTGCCTGAACAGGATACTCCCACTCAGCCGAAAAACATCCCCAGGAAACATCTCGATGTGACGGCAAGCGGAGACGGCCCCGCCGAGAAAAATAAAAACACATTTGGGGCAGAAACCAGCATTCTAGAGACTGATAGAGCTGGGATTGGGGCCAGGACAGAGAGCATCTCTACAGAGCTGAACCTTTCCTGGTGAGGCTGGACACTGGCAGCCATGGCGGGTTTTTTTGCCACCCGTGGCCCTCTTTAAGCTGCTTTCCCACTGCTTGAGGAGGAATTAACCTAATCCCCTTTTGTGTGGGGACAAAACTCCCAGTGCTGCAATAATTGCTCACCCCAACCATGCTGGGAAGGGGTTTGGCATCAGAAAAACTAGGAGGTAGAGTGTTGAAACAGTGGAGGCAGGATACAGCCCTGCTTCCTCCCTGTGCCAGAAGGGGAGCAAAGGGCAGCAGTGGCAGGAGTCAACATGGCTCTGCCCACACTGGACTTTACCCCCAGCACTGGTCACAGGTAGAAAATCCTTCTGCACCCCCTTTGCTGCTTGCCAGGACACAAAATCCCCTTTTTCCTCCCTAAAAGACACATGAACATATACCTGAAAGCCATTGGGGTATCCATCACTGTCACCAAGGGAGTCCAGGGGGTCTTCATCATCCAGCGTTGCCCGCTTGTAGGTCGACATCTGCACGGGGAGATCAGCAACAGAGGTGCTCAGTGGCCCGGGGAAGAGGATGAAGGACAAGGAAGGTTTACACACCTTCTAAAGCCACCCCTCCTCCGGGGAGCAAAATCCCAAATAGCTCTGAAGTAGTAAAGAACTACACAAACGCCGGAGGATGGTTATGGAAAGCAAAGAGGGCCGGAGCCAAGAGCTGAGCAAAGCCCGAACCCGCCTCACTTTCCCCCGGGGCCGGGTTGTGCAACCTCCCCTTCAGCCTGGAATAAAGCCGGATCCACCTCCGCCCCGCAGAGGGGAGAGGGACCCCCCTGTGCCCGGGAGCCCCGGAGTGCCAGGCACCTGGGAAAGGCACAGAAAATGGCTTTTCACCCTGACACTAGCGGCTGGCTCGCGCTGTGTGCCCCATCTGCGAACCCCTACGCACCGTGAAACACCCGGAGAGCTCCCTGCGAGCACCCAAAGGCGACAGCACCCGGATTTCAGCTGTGGACGGGCTCCTTCCTGGCGCCGTGTCCCCTGGCCATTATCTTGTGCCTGTGCCCGGCTCTTATCTCATCCCCGGCAGAAAAACAAGGAAAACCTCACAGGCTGGCAGCCGGCCCTTATCATGCCGCCGCCGCTGTTTCCTTTCCCCCTGGCACTGCCCTGCCATCCAGCCGGATTGCAAACAACCCTCCACTCCCCCCGAGGGGATGAGCACCCCAAAATCCACCCTGACCCTGCCACCGGTGGCCCGAGCGGCACCGCTCACAGCCCTTCACCCGCGATCAGCGCAGCGAGGGGGTTTACACCCCTCTGCACGCCCCCATCCCTGCGATCAGTCCCAAAGGGATTGTTCCAAGCCCCGCACAGCCGTGCCTCAGTTTCCCCCGGCAGAATGAAAGCACCGGTTCTCAACCTTGTTTCAAATAGCAGCCTTCACAAACCCTCCTTTGCACACTTAAAAACAAGTCTCATCCTCTCCCCAGACCCCATCCCTTCCTCGGATCTCAAATCCCAGCCTCAGTTTAATTAACCACAAAACCCACACGGGGAGGAAAACGGGTTAAAACGAAGAGGTGGTTTCCCTCCTTGGTTGTACCGAAATCTCTGTTTGCAGCCCCAAAATCTCCCCTGGGCGCCCGCCTGGAGCCTGAGAACCATGAGGCGAAAGAGCCTCAACTGCAAGATTTTATCGTGGGGAAAATCTCTGTTTAGATCCTATTTTTTGCCAACCCCTTTCACTTTTTTCCGTCTATTTTAGTACTTCGCACATGGCTGAAATTAGCTCCGGGCACAAATCCCCGCTCACGCGGTGGGGGGATCCATGAAACCCCCATGGCTCCACAACACCAAATCCCTGGAATCCCAGCTCTCACTCCATTTCCTGAGGAAATACAATTTTTTTTTCTCAGTGATCCCCCTACCCCGCCTACCCCAGCCTGAAAACATAAGGAAAAAGACCAAAAAATAATCCCTTTCTGTTCTCCTTTCACAAGATATGTGCTAGCTTAACCCTGTACTAGCCATCATATAATCCAAACTGAGCCCGAGCCACCCCAGAACATCGCCAAAAGGCACCGGGATCGACCCCCAGCATCCTTAATTTGAGGGGAAATCGGGCCCGGGAGGTATTTTTAGCACCCATATCCTCCATACTGGGGACACTGCAGCACCTCAGGGTGCTGCCCCCCCGTCTCCAGCACGTCAAGCAGGAGCACCCCTTTTCCTGGGGAACAACTGCATAGTTTTGTCATACACCCCCCCCAAGCCGTTATTTGCTTTAATAAGAATAAAAATGCCTTTTCTCAACTCCAACAGAGTAGGGGGCACCCAGGGGTGCACGGGGAGGGGGGGGGCATCCAAACTTTAGCCCCCCCCACGCAAGGGATTTTCACTCTTTACAACTTCTAAAAATCGCAGCATTACCTTAAATAGCCTGGGTTTACCCCAAATGGCTCCTTCCCTCTATAAACAATAACCCCACGTGCTCCGAGCCCGCACACCCCCACCCAGGCTCGGGGGGCCCCCAGCGCGGGGGGAGCCCCTCGCTGGTCCCGGGGCCCCCCGAGCTCCGCCGGCCGCTTTCATTCCCGTCCGGGCGCCATTTCGGAGCAAGCACGGCCACGGTCGCGATCGCGATGGCGATTCCTCGCCTCCCCCCAGGCCCTCCAACCCTCCCTGAGCCCCCCAAGTCACCCCCGCGCCCCCAAAGCCCCGCCTGGCAAAGCGGTGTCCACCCGTCCCACCCCCAGCACCCATGGGTGACCCCGCACCTCTACAGCCCGGACTCAACGCCCAGCGGGGCTCAGCCCGCTAATTAGGATGTCCGGGGGTCATCAGCAACTCCCGGTGTTAATTAGGGGCGCTGGAAAGGGGTTTCGGGGGACTCCTCAGTTTTGTAGGGTGCCCTGGCCGCAGATAAATTATTTTTTTAAAGAAAAGCTTAAAAAGCAGCAAAAAAAGGGTTAAATTAAGCAAACAAAAAAAATTAAAATAAAAAAAAAGGAGGAGAACAACACAGTTTGGGGGTGTTCGCAAACAGCCCCACAAAAGTGGGTTCAGCTCCGTGGGGGGTGCCCCGCTCCCTTTGCAGAGGGACACACGGGACTAACCCCCGCGGGTCTGGGCCAAGAGTGGGTTTGGAGGCGGCGGGGGCTCAGGGAGGCACCCCCTTTGGGGTCCCCACCTGGTGAACCCACCGGCCACAAAGAACACGCGGCGGCGGGGGCCCGAGTGGGGCACCCGGGGGCTCGGGGGTGCGGCGGGGTCCCCGCGGGTGCTGTGGGGGCGCATGGGGCCGTCTTTGGGGGGCCCTTGGGGTGCAATGGGGGACCTCTTAGGGGTCCAATGAGGGTCTCATGGGGGTTCCTAGGGGCTGCAAAGGGGATCCCGCGGGGATGTCGGGGGGTTCCCCGGGATGCAATCGGGGGGGTTACAAAGACACTGTGGGGTTACAAAGAGCATCCCATCCCGGGAGACGCATCACCCGGCGCCCCGCCTCGGCCAAGCGCCCCCCACCCAACCACCCCCAGATCTGGGGTGTCGCTGGGCGCCCCCACTCACCATGGCCGTCACCCCACTCCCGCCGGCCCCGGCCCCGATGGGGCGAGCACCCGCCGAGCCCCGGCACCGCTCGTGGCGCCGCCGCGGCCTAGCGAGGGTGGCGAGGGTGACGAGCAAAGGATGTACCTGGGATGGGAAACCAATGGGGCCGCGGAGGGACGGGCTTCCCGCGCGCCTCCTTTAACTCTTTCGGGGGGCCCCGAGCCCCGCCGGGGGGGGCCCCGCGTGCCCCCGTGCCGCCGGCAGCATCCCCCCGAGGCAGCCCCGGCTCCCCGGCCGGGCGGGATGTGACGTCCCGGGCCGAGTGTGCAAGGCGCGGCCCCGGCGGCGGGCGCTGGTGCGAGCGCGACAGCGCACGGGCTGCGGGGCGGCGGGGCGAGCGCGCGGGAACACGAGCGTGCGGGCACACGAGCGTGCGGGAACACGAGCGTGCGGGAACACGAGCGTGCGGGAACACGAGCGTGCGAACACACGAGCGTGCGGGCACACGAGCGTGCGGGAACACGAGCGTGCGAACACACGAGCGTGCGGGAACACGAGCGTGCGAACACACGAGCGTGCGGGCACACGAGCGCGCGGGAACACGAGCGTGCGGGCACACGAGCGTGCGGGAACACGAGCGTGCGGGAACACGAGCGTGCGAGCAAGCGGTGCCACCAACAGCCCCGCGCCCGCCGGTGACACGGGCACAGCCGTGCAAGAGCGTGCGACAGCGCCGGGGTGTGCTGCTTGCACACACGCACACACTCGTGCATGCCCGCAGTTGTGCAAGCGTGCCCGCGTGAGCTTCCCCACACCAAAACACGCCGATGCCTGCACTGCCGTGGGGTCAGCGATGGGAACACGCGGGGCCGCCTCCACCGCCGCGCTGCCCGGCGGGCTGAGCGCCGCCACGCTCATCACACCCACGAGGCTGCAAATTGCTTTTCTGGGCTGCGAAAGTCCTGAGGGGTAAAAGGGGTGGAGAGAGGGGGGAAAGGGTTTCCGAGGGATTTGGGGGGTCCACAAGGGGCTGTGCGGCTGTCCCTGGCAGGGCGGCGGTGTTGGGGCTCCCTTGGTTGCACCCCGAGGCTCCCGGGGAGCGGATTTTTGGGCTGAGACCGCCCCTTCTAAGAAGCCACAGGCGGCTTCTCGGGTCACGGAGCTCCCCGGGCTCCCGGCGCAGGGAAATGGACGCAGGGCTTGGAGTCGCACACATCTACACCCCCGGCCCTCGTCACCCTCCGTGTGCATTGGAGGACCACAGTAACGCCGCGGGATCCCAGCAGGGGTCTCTCGTGGGCTGCTGCAGGAGCCTGTGTGGGGAAACTGAGGCAGAGAGACCCCACTCCTCTCCGTCACCCCCACCCCAGCCCCTCGCTGGTGCCTCTAGCACGGTTTGGGTGAAATAATGCAAAATCCGGCAAAACATCTACCCCACCCCTAGGGACCCCAAACTGAAGAGGAGGAGGGTTACCCAGCAGTTATAGCCAGGCTTGGTGCACCCCAGTCCTCCCAATCCTCCCAGTATAACCCGGCAGAGGGCACCAGTAAGCCCAGTTTGTGGCCTTCTCTCCCCCCCGCCCCCCGCTCTTGCCGGCAGCAGGGGGAGGGTGGAGGAAGAGGAGGAGGAGGCGAAGGCCGGGTGCGGGGGGATTTAAGGACTCGCGGTCCCCCGGCCCGGCCTCCTCCCGCTGCCCAGAGGGACGTGGGTGTCGGGCCCCAAGTTAGTGCGGATTGGTGTGTGACAGCCCCCACCCCCGGTAAGGACCCCCGGGCTGTCCGGGCAGCGGCGCGGCGGGGGCGCGCAGCGGAGGGGAGGTGCCGCGGGGATGTGGAGCTGATGGGGACAGGAGAGTGCCACGGGCGCTCGGAGGTGCCATGGGGACGCAGGAGTGTGCGGGAGACGTGGGTGGGCAGCAGGGACATGTGTACGCGGTGGGGACACGGGGGTGTCGTGGGGACATGGGCGCGATGGGAACGTGGATGCGCAACAGGGGCACAGGCAGGCGACGGGGACACCGATGTGGCGGGGACACGAGTGTGGGACAGGGACACAGACATGCAACAGGGACCTGGGTGGGCAGCAGGGACATGGACATGCAGTAGGGACGCGGGTGTGCAACAGGGACGTGAGCGCGTGGTGGGCACACAGACATGGGATGGGGGCAGCAAGGACACGGATGTGTGATGGGACGCGCTCAGGTGGGTGCTCGGCAGGGACAGGCATGCAGCCGGGATGCAGGTGTGTGATGGGGACGGGGACATAAAAACAGGCTGGGAATGGGGACAAGCGTGTGCGATGGGGCGCAGTAAGGGCATGGGCACACACAGGGGACGTGCTGGGGACCCGGGTGTGCGATGGGATTGCAGACGTGCAGTGGAGCCAGGGGCGTGGGGTGGGAGCACAGACATGGCAGAGATACATGATGGGGACACACGAGAGGTACACGAGCACATGATGGGGACATGGCCATGTGATGAGGACCTCACTGTGCCATAGGGGCCGTGCCGGCTTCCCCCAGCTCGGGTTGGTGACAGTGAGGTGACGCCTCACGGGACTGATGGCCGGGAGAGGCGGGCGGGGAGGGGGTGGTGAGGGGAGAGGTGGGGTTGGCATGTCCCCAGGAGGGTCACATCGGTGGCCGTGCAGGGAGGGGACATTTCTTTTCATCTTCGCTTGGCTGACCGCGGGGCAAAGATCTCGGTGGGGAAACTGAGGCACGAGCGGTGCCATCCACCCTGCAGTTCTCTTCTGGCAGCACCCGCTCAGCACTGCAGAATGAAGGCTCTGCTCGTCCTCCTCCTCGCCCAGCTCTGCTCGGCATCGCTGGTCCCAGGTGGGTGAGATTTGGAGGGGCAGCAGCCCAAAGCGGGCGCTGTTGGGTGCTATGAGCCCGGTTCCCCCGCAGAGAGGGAGAAGGACCCCGAGTACTGGCGGCGGCAGGCGCAGGAGACCCTGCGGAACGCGCTGCGGCTCCAGCGCCTCAACCAGAACGTGGCCAAGAACCTCATCCTCTTCCTGGGAGACGGTGAGATGGGAGGGAGCACCCACGCCAGAGCAGGGACAGCGGGACAGGGATACGGGGGGGCGATGAAATGAGCGCAATAAAGTGGCTGCTGAGATAAACTGGGGTTTTGGCACATCGGGTTTGTGGAAAAAGAGGTGCTGTGGTAAGTTGGGTTCTGGGATAAAATGGGTGCTAGGATAAACTGGGGATCTGGGAAGTTGGATGCTGGGGTAAACTGGATTTGCAAAAAGATCTGTACTGGGGTAAACTGGGTGCTGCAATGAACCGGATTTACAAAAAAACGTATGCTATGGTAAATTGAGTTTACAATAAACTGGGTGCTGGATAAACTGGATTTGCAAAAAATATTAGTCACTGCAATCAGTTTGGTTTGCACTAAGTTGGGTGCTGAGGTAAACTGGGTGCTGGTATGAATCGGATTTAAAGTAAGTTAAGTGCTGCAATAAATTTGGTTTGCAATGAAATTAAGTGCTGGGGCAAAGTGGGTTGCAATGAATTGGGTGCTGGCATAAACTGGGTGCTGCAATGAACTGGGATGGCAGTAAACCTGGCACAGGGATAAACTGGACTGGCAAATAATTGGGTGCTCAGGCAAATTGGTTTTGCCATAATTTGAATGCTGGGATAAACTGGGACTGCAATAAAGTGGGTGCTGGGATAAATTTGGTTTGCAAAAAAAAAAGGAGTGCTGGGATAAACTGTGTGCTGAAATGAAATGGATTTGCAAAAAGTTGGGTGCTGCAATAAACTGGGTTCTGTGATAAACTAGCTTTGCAATGAAAAGTGGCTGCTGAGATAAACTGGGAGTTGGGATAAACTGGCTGCACAATAAACTGGACTTGCAAAAAATTGGTTGCTACGATAAAGTAAGCAATGGGATAAACTGGACCGTGAGCTAAACCGGGTGTGCAGCACCCTGAGACGAGCGGGGTGTAGCGGGGCGGGCTGACGCTGTCCCGCAGGAATGGGCGTCTCCACCGTCACGGCCGCCCGCATCCTCAAGGGGCAGCTGCAGCACGGGCAGGGCGAGGAGAGCCTGCTGGAGATGGACAAGTTCCCCTTCGTGGCCCTGGCCAAGGTGAGCCCTCCGGGGACACAACAGCCGCCGCAAAGTCACGAGCGGGCGGCATCGAGCGAGCCGAAATTAGGTCAGGGGCGGGCGAAGGGAGCTGGCTCCGGTACCCGGCGGCCGTGCCAGGGGCCGGCCGTGAGAACGGGGCGCGGGGGCGGGAGGAGCCGCCGGCCGCGGGACGCCACGGGACCCCCCCGCTCCTCCTGAGGTCGTTTTGCTGAGCAAAGCATTTTAAAATAATAATTAAATTTGAAGTCAGCAGCCACCTCTGTTCCTCCCGTGGGGATGCCCGTGGCAGTGGCTTCCATCTCCCTGCCAAAAGACGAACTGAAAAAAGGCTAAAAGCAGCAAAATGCAGGGAGGGGGTGACGTGCCACCGCGGTGGAGGGAGCAGGGGCTAAAATGGGGGACAAAGGGAGAAAGAGAGGGGACATAGGTGGGATGGGGGTCTGGTGCTGGGAGGGAAGCCCTGGGGTGGGAACGAGGGTCCTGTCAGTGGCACTGGTAGTGGTGGGTGATAACTTACGGTGGTTTATCCATCTCCCACCTTCCAGACCTACAACACCAACGCTCAGGTGCCCGACAGCGCAGGCACGGCCACCGCCTACCTGTGCGGAGTGAAAGCCAACGAGGGGACGCTGGGGGTCAGCGCCGGGGTCACCCGGGACCGCTGCAACACCACCAAGGGCCAGGAGGTGACCTCCATCCTGCGCTGGGCCAAGGAGGCGGGTGAGGCACCGAGGGACCCCGGCAGGAGGTCAGGGGGAGGTCTTGGGGGTGTTCTCACCATTGTCCCCTGAACTGGTGGTGCAGGCAAGGCCGTGGGCATCGTCACCACCACGCGTGTGACCCACGCCACGCCCAGCGCCGCCTACGCCCACTCTGCCAACCGCGACTGGTACTCGGACGGGGAGATGCCCCCCGACGCCCTGGAGGGCGGCTGCAGGGACATCGCCCGGCAGCTGGTGGAGAACATCCCGGACATCGAGGTAGCCACGAGACTCCAGGAATGCGCCCCCGAGCCTGTGGGGATGGCACCAGGACAGCCTGGGCGGGGGCTGGAGCCACCCAAGGGTGGGGACAGGCTGTGGGGAGATGTGTGACCAGGACTCCCAAGAGATGCTGGGCTGGAACCACAAGTGGTTGAAGAGCCACAGCTCCCGGGAGATGTTGGGCTGGAACCACTCAAGGGTGCAGGGTCAGGACTGTGAGTGTGTACAAATGTCCACACCCCTGCAAATGTGAGGCTGAGACCACCTATGGGTGCAGCACCAGGATTGTGGGTAGATACGGGGCCAGGACCACCAATGCAGAGCTGGGCCCCTGGCACAGTGGTGCAGGACCAGGACCACCCAATGGTGCAGAGTCAGCCCCCAGCAGATGGAGGATCAGGACCACCCAGGGGCACAGAGTTGAGACCCTCATCAAATATGGGACTAGGACCACCATGAGTGGGGTACCACCACTTTCGGGTGGGCATGGGACCAGGACACTCCAACACGGGTCTGGGATCACTGGCACCTGTAGGACCAAGCCCCAGACCCACAAATCCATCTTACACTCCTCCCTTCCCATACTTCCCAGACTCAAACCTCTCTCTTTCCCCCCCAGTTCTGCTCCTTGCTGTGGATTTATGCAGAAATTCAGCACTGTAAATAAATCTTCTTCTGTCCTTCAAAACAGCCCCAAAGCAAAACATCCCAGCCTGTTATTTAGCTCTTTAATAGCCTCTTTTGCTTTTTTTTTCCCTTTAATATAATTTTGCCTCTGTCCCAGGCTGGAAATAATTATATAGTGGGGAAAAGTCTTTTTTTTTCCCTTTTTTTGTTAATAATTTTGGCATTGGTGTTTTGCAGCTTTATAATTCACCTTCTACTCAGAGAAAGGGGGAAAAAATACAAAAAAACCATAAAATCTCTGCTAGGTTATAAATAACAGAGGCCAAATAAATCAGGCTCCAAAGCAAACAGGGAGAGCTGCCGGATGGGGCTCCATCCCAGTGGGTTCATGTGGGGATCCCGAATGTGGAGCATCCTTCCCACAGATGGGGAAAAAAAAATATTCAAAAAGCCAAATCCCTGCTGGAAATGGTTATTTTTGTCCTGTGTTTTAATTAATAGGAGGAGATTCAGGGTTATTTTGAGCGAGGTGAAATTCCTTGGGTGTTTCTGCCCAGGGACATCCCGCTCCACCCCTTCAGGGTCTTCCCCATTAAACCCCAGATGGAGGGGGAAATTTAAAATAATATAAAATTATTGAAAACTACATTTCCTCCCCTCTTTTGCAGGTGATCCTGGGTGGAGGGCGGAAATACATGTACCCCAAAAACGTCACAGATGTGGAATATCCGCACGAGGAGAAGCACCGGGGCACCCGCCTGGACGGCAGGGACCTCGTGCAGGCGTGGAGGGAGGCCAAGCCCCACGGCAAGGTGACAGGGGCTCTGGGGGTGCCCGCGTGAGCCTGCAGAGGGGTGGCAGAGGCACTGGACGGGTGGCAATGCCTGTGCCCTGCCCCAGGTTGCCGAGTACGTGTGGCGCCGGCGGGAGCTGCTGGCGCTCAACCTCAGCCGTGTCGACTTCCTGCTGGGTGAGTCCCCGCACCCAAGGGTGCCCTGGCACCAGCTGGGCGTTCTAGAGGGCCCCCTGTCCTTCCTGGGGTGCTGGGGCAGCTACAGCGGCCAGTTATCCTGCCAAGGGTGCTGCTGCCTCCAAGGGGTGGTGGTACCTGTCCTAGACGTGCTGGTAGCCCCCACAGATGGTTCTGTTTCTGTGGAGCTGCTGGTGCTCCCCTCACCAGATCCTGTTACCCTGCTTGGGATGCTGGTACCCCGAAGGGATGCTGTCGTACCCCCAAGGGTGGTGCCACTGCTGCCCCCGGGGGTGCTGGTACTTCCCAGAGAGGCTGCAACTTCCCTGGAGATGCTGGTGCCCCACCCTGGGTTTGCTGGTGTGCTCTCAAGGACGCTGCTACTCCCACCCTGGGACACATCTCCCTCCTAGGGATGCAGTTCTTTTGTCAGCAGTGAAATTCCCATCCCGTCTGGAATGTGGAATCCAGCCGGGCAGGAGGAAGGAAGGGCTGGGATTTCACCCCGGCTTCTATCTAATCTTCCTGGATCCAGCGGTGTGTGAAACGCTTGAGTTAGCACTAGGAGCAGGATTTGCTTCCCCCCTCGCTTTTTCTTTCTGTGGGAAAAGGATGTCCCCAGCAGTGTCCCTGTCCCCAGGCCTCTTCGAGCCAGGGGACATGGTGTACGAGCTGGACAGGAACAACGAGACAGATCCATCCCTCAGTGAGATGGTGTCTGTGGCCATCAAGATGCTCCAGAAAAATCCCCGAGGATTCTTCCTCCTGGTTGAAGGTGGGGAGTTCATGGGGGTGCAAAAAGGGGGGATAAAAGGGGACAATGGGATTGCAAAAAGGGAGGGGGATTCAATAAAAAGAAGTGTGCAAAAGGAGAATAAAGGTGGTGATGGGAATACGAAAAGGGGAGGATAAAAGGGGGTGACGGTGCAAAAGAGGGTGCAAAAACGTGAGGAATTGGATTAAGGGGAGGTACAAAAATTGAGGACTGGAAGGTGCAAAAAAATGGTAAAGGGAGTGATGGAAGAACAAAAACGAAGATTAAGAGTGATGGTGCAAAAAGGGAGGCTAAGGGGGAGAGGGAGTGCAAAAAAAGGGGATGACAGGGAGGAAGGATAAGGGTGTGGTGGGGGATACACAAATGACAGATAAGGGGATATGGGGGTGCAAAAAGAGGGGTAACAGGCAATGAAGGTACAGAAAGGGAGGGATAAAAGGGATGAAAGTGGAGTGCTGAAACAGATAAAGGGTAGCGGGATGAAAAGGAGGAATAAAGGGGCTGAGGGGGCTGCAAAAGGGAGGATGTGGGATGTGAAAAGGGGGGATAAAGGGGGTTTGCAGAAAGGGAATAAAGGGGGTGCAAGGCGGGGAGGAGGAGGGCAGTGCCGAGCAGCGCCGGCTCCGCAGGCGGCCGCATCGACCACGGGCACCACGAGGGGAAGGCGAAGCAGGCGCTGCACGAGGCGGTGGAGCTGGACCGGGCCATCGGGCTGGCCACGCGCCTCACCTCCGCCCGCGACACGCTCAGCGTCGTCACCGCCGACCACTCGCACGTCTTCACCTTCGGCGGCTACACCCCCCGCGGCAACCCCATCTTCGGTGAGCCCTGCGGGCCAGGGGCCAGGGACAGCGGGGGACAGCCTGGGGACAGCCTGGGGACAGCCGGGGGACTGCCTGGGGACACCGGGGGACAGCCTGGGGACAGCCTGGGGACAGCCGGGGACACCGGGGGGACACCGGGGGACAGCCTGGGGACAGACTGGGGACAGACTGGGGACACCGGGGGTACAGCCTGGGGATACCGGGGGACAGCCTGGGGACTGCCTGGGGACACCGGAGGACAGCCTGGGGACAGCTTGGGGACACCGGGGGACAGACACCGGGGGACACCTGGGGACAGCCTGGGGACACCGGGCGGATTCCGTCCTGCTGACTGTGCCGCACCTGCAGGTCTGGCCCCGATGCAGAGCGACGTGGACCGCAAGCCCTTCACCTCCATCCTGTACGGCAACGGCCCCGGCTATAAAATTGTGGCAGGCGAGCGAGAAAACGTCTCTGCCGTGGATTTTGGTGAGCATGTTTTGGGCCGAAACCCCTTGAAATCATTGCAGTTTGGCCAAAACGAGCCGGGTTCTCAAGCGACGCTCGCTCCGCTGTTTCCCCAGCACACGCCGACTACCAGGCGCAGGCGGCCGTGCCGCTGCGGCAGGAGACGCACGGCGGGGAGGACGTGGCCGTGTTCGCCCGCGGGCCCATGGCCCACCTGCTGCACGGGGTCCACGAGCAGAACTACATCCCGCACGCCATGGCCTACGCCGCCTGCATCGGCTCCAACCGCGGCCACTGCAGCGCCGCGCCGCGCCCCGCCGCGCCCCCGCTCCTGCCCGCCCTCGGCCTCCTCCTCCTGCTCCTCTGCTAAAGTGCCTCTTGCAAATCGCCGAGGGGGATTTATTTTTAATTCATCCCCCCTTTTTATTTTTTTGTGGACAGCAGCGCCCGGGAAAGAGGAGAGAGAGAACAGAGAGACTCAGCGGAGCAAGAGCAGCTGCCGGTGGTTTGGGGCTGGGAGCTGCCTCTGTAAATACACGGTTCCTTCCCTGTAATTAGCAGCGTTCCCGGGCCTGTCCCAAACCCACCGCGGGATTTGGGATGGCAGCCGGAGCCTCGGCGGATAAAATCCCCTCTGTGAGCAAAATGCGATGGGGCTGGGTCCCAAAATGCCTCTGCTTGGCCTCGGCTGAGGACTGACCCTGGTGTCCAACTCGTCACACGTGTGGGCAGCCAGAGACCACACGAAGATGGGAAAAAAATTAACTCATCGGGTTAATTTGTCCTTAAACTTGGGTTGTGTTGTCTCATCAGTGATTTATTTTGCTTAAAATTCTTCGGGTTAAAGCAATTTGCTGCCCCGAGAGGGATTTGGGAGGGGCTGGAGCTGGGATTGTGGGAGGGGGGTAAAGGCAGCAAACCAGGCTGTAAGGGGTGGGACGCCCTGGGACACGCCCCCTTCATTAGGGTGAGGTAATTAGGGGGGCAATTAGCGGGTAGAAAGGGTCTGTGCAGCTGCCGGGGTGCTGGGAGCGTGGCCCTGGGTGTGCACAGGGTCTGGGAGCGGGCAGATGTCACAGGGCTCGTGCAATGTCGCCGTGCAGTGGGTACAGTGCCTTGCACACCAAATGTCACTGTGCCAGTGTCACTGCGCACTTGCAGACGCTGCCCGAGCTGAGTAAAAGGTGCCTTGAGTGTGCAAATGTCACCTGCACGTTCGAATGTCAGTGAGATGTCCCGCGGTGCCTCGCACGTGCAGATGTCGCTGTGCCTGAATTCCACTTTCCATGTACAAAAGGCACCGTGCTCATTGATTGTCACCGTGAGTCACCGTGCAGTGAAAATTTACACTGCAAACGTGTTAAAGGTCCCTGCGCTGGTGCAAATTACCCCTGGCACATGCAGAAATCCCTGTGCACACCTGAAAGCCCCACAGCGCCCAGGAGTTCCTGCAAATGGATGGAAGAACACTGCCCTGCCTCCCTCAAATCCCCCCCAGGTTCCTCCAAACCCCCGCAAGCCCCTTCCCTCGTTTTTTATTCATTCACCAGTTTTACAACTAAAAATCGCGTTCCCCATTAAGCAGGGTCCCTCAGGGCGGGTGCCGGCGGCGGCCCCGGCAGGGCTGGATTTGGGGGCGCAGTGCCCTTTGCCCCCACCCCGAGCAGAGCAGGCTGCTGGCCCTGCCCGGGCTCGGGCAGCCCGAGCTGTGTTTAACCACTCCGGGGTGCCGCGGTTCGGGGCTGGGAGCCCCGGGCTGGCAGGACGCCGTGGCCGCCGGGGCCGCGGCCAAACGCCGCTCCTGACGCCAGGCTGACCAGCAGAGCCCAAGGAGGCGCCTCCTGGGGGAGGCGAGGGCACTGCCTGCCGTATTTTGGGGTACTCGCAGCACTCCAAAAATAGGGACCATCAACCATAGGCTTTGCTCAGCCTGGCTGTTCTGAAACCCGGCATTTGGCTAAATGACCCCCCAAAATGAGTGTTTTGACATTCACCACTGATGTTTGGGGTTTTGGGGACCCCCCAGATACTGGAGAGACCTCCCCACTGTAGCGATAAATAAACTTTTATTTTATACAGAACTCACGGGAAACACAAACACAGTTTGGGAGGGTGTGAAAAAATATTTCTCCCCTCCCCCCAGTCCCAGCCTCCGGCCCATTCCGGAACTTTTTT
This sequence comes from Luscinia megarhynchos, assembly GCA_034336665.1. Lineage (NCBI taxonomy): Eukaryota > Metazoa > Chordata > Aves > Passeriformes > Muscicapidae > Luscinia > Luscinia megarhynchos. Next base: position 287,153 of record CM067583.1, on the reverse strand, counting down.
CCCTTAAAAAAAAAGGGGGGGAGGGGGAACTCCACTTTGGGGTTACCCTGGATTTGAGTCCCCTCTTTTCTTGGGGGGAGTGGATGATGCTGGGGTTGGACCCACTCTTCATTTTGGGGTCATGGCAGAGGGGGGCCCCTTCGTGGTGCATCACCCCCTCACCCAAGGGGTTTTTGGGGTGACAGAGATTGTCTGGAGGGGGCACATCCCAATTTTTTTGGAGAGTCCCCCCAAATCCTGCATCGGGGACGATGGCTTCAGCTCCTGGCACGGGGTGGCACAGAGCGGGCGAAGCGGTGACACCCCCGCGGTGAGGGGGGGGCTATGACCTCTGCGGGGGGAGCATCAGCGGGGGGGCGCCCCGGCGGGGGCACCCCCGTACTGCGCTGGGGGGGCAAACAGCCTCACCCGGATTATGGGGGGCTGCTCCAGGTGGATTTTGATCTCAGGGCAGGGGGAGTCAGGCGGGCAGCGGCCTGGGGGAAAGGGGGGGCGGCCATCAGCGACCCGAGAGGTGCCCCAGCCCCGCGGCCACGGCCCGGGGGGGCTGCGCTACCTGGGGGGGTCTCGGGGGGCTCGTCCGGCCAGGGGGTGTCAGCGAAGGCGTCGCGGTGGCTCCCCGAGGGCGAGCGGCTCTCCTGAGGGGGGGAGGGGGTCAGAGGGGCGCTGCTCACCCCGGACCGCTGCCCCCCGAGCCGCGGCCGCCCCCGCCCGCGCCCCGTACCCGCCCCGGCTCGCCGGGCTCCTCCGCGGCGCTGCCGAAGCTGCTGGCGCTGGACGAGGAGCGGGAGAAATCCGGCGGCTCCGGCTTCTCGGCCCTGCCAGAGACAGTCCCCAAGGCCAGGGACAGTCCCCACGGCCACAACAGGCTGGCACCGCGCCTCGTGGCCACCACCGTGGCCCGCTGCAACGCTGTGCTGGCCCCGGGACACTCTGTCCCCACGCCACCCCGCCCAGGACACTGGATCCTCATGTCACCCTACCCCTGGCACGTCCCATCCCCACGCCACCCCGTCCCCACCCCATCCCACCCCCGGGAGGTCCCAGCCCCGTGTAATCCTGTTCCCACGTCCCCTGTCATCACACCAACCCGCCCCATGCCGTGTGTCCCCGTGCCACCCACCTTCGTGCCAACCTCCATTCAAGCCACCCAAGCGCTGCAGCCCCTGCCACCTTCTCCCTGTGCCACTCAGCCCCCGGGTGAACCTGTCCCTGTGACACGCTGTCCCTCTGGTGTCTCATCCCCACGCTGCCCTGCGCCAACCATCCTGCTGCCACCCTGTCCCGGTGCCCTCCCGTCCCTGCGCTACCCCGCCCCGAGGCACATCGCATTCTTTTGCTGTCCCATCCCCTCCAGTCCCTGTGTCATCCTCACACCGCCCTGTCGCGGTGCCGCCCCGTTCTGGGTCACCCTGTCCCTGAGCTGCACCATCCCAGCGTCCTCCAGCCCCCGTGTCACCTCATCTTGGAGTCACCCCATACCGGTGCCACCCTGTCCCCTTGCCACACCATCCCAGCGCCTTCCAGTTCCCACGCATTCCCACCCCAGTGCCGCCCTACTCCAGGGCCCTCCCGTGCCCGTGTCCCCGCGCCCGGTGCCAGCCGCGGGACCTGTCGGGGTTCCGGCGGCTCTCGGGGGAGCTGTGCGTGGAGCTGGAGCCGTCGGCGGCTGCCGGGCCGTCCCTGCGGGGAGGCGGCGGCAGTGAGGTGACAGCGGCAGGTGACAGGGGAGGGGACAGCGGCGGTGCCGGCGCTCACCTGCCGGCCGGCGCCTCCTGGATGCTCTCGATGCCGATGGCGCTGGAGCGGCGGGAGCCAAGGGGGCCGGGCCGCCGCCGCGACGGGCTCTTCCCGGGCACCAGCAGCGCCTGAAAGCCCCCCGTTAGCAGCGGGGACAGCGGGGACCGGGAGACACCGAGGGGGGACAGCGAGGTACCCACCTCTTCCACTGAGCCCAGCCCGATGGCGCTGCCACGGCGTCCCCGGCGGCTCCCGGGCACCAGCAGCGACTGGGGGCGGCAGCGCGTCACCGACCGGGACCACGGGGACGGGGGAACCGGGCAGCGAGGGGGAACCGGGCAGCGGGAGGGGAACCGGGCAGGCGGGGGGAACCGGGCAGCGGGAGGGGAACCGGGCAGTGAGAGGGGGAACCGGGCAGCGAGGAGGAACCGGGCAGTGAGAGGGAACCGGGCAGCGAGGGAAGAACCGGGCAGCGGGAGGGGAACCGGGCAGTGAGAGGGAACCGGGCAGCGAGGGAAGAACCGGGCAGCGAGAGGGAACCGGGCAGCGGGAGGGGAACCGGGCAGTGAGAGGGAACCGGGCAGCGAGGGAAGAACCGGGCAGCGAGAGGGAACCGGGCAGCGGGAGGGGAACCGGGCCCGGGGCGGGGCGGAGCCAAGGCGAGGTGGGAGGGGCTTGTAGCAAGGGGCGCTGCCCAGTGCGTGGGCGGGGCTTGTGCCGATCAGGGGGCGGGGCCTCATAGCGCGTTTCCCGGGAAAGGGGCGGGGCTTGCTGCCGCCGTCCGTGAGGGGGCGGGGCCTGGGGCTGGGCGCGGCCTCGGCCGCGCCTCCCGCAGATCAGCTGCGCGCGGGGGGCGGGGCCATGTCGCGAAGGGCGGGGCCATAGCGAAGGGGCGGGGCAGCGCGAGGGGCGTGTCCCGGGCGGGGCTCACGGAGGCCTCGGGCAGGGCGGAGCCCCGCGGGGTGCGGGGTGCGGGACCCCAGCGCCCACCTTGAAGGACTCGAAGAAGCCCGGGGCGGCGCCGCCGTTGTCAGGGCGCTCGTCGTCGGGGCCGAGCCCTAGCATGGCCTGGCTGCGCGCCTGCAGCTCCTCGTGCAGCGTCTCCAGCAGCGCCGCCCGCGTCCGCTCCTGCGCACCAGCCCCGCGCTGCTGCGCCCACGCGAGACACCCGGCTCCCGCGCCAGCCCCGCACCGGCCCCGCGCTGCTGCGCCCACGCGAGACACCCGGCCCCGCGCCAGCCCCGCACCGGCCCCGCGCTGCTGCGCCCACGCGAGACATTCACTCTGCAGCGCGCAGCCACCACCCACACGCCGCCCACAGCGCCCCGCAGCCCTGCCCCGCACGCCGCCAGGCGCCCCCGCCCGTCCCGCTCCCCTCGCTGCGGCCGCCCCCGGGCAGCCCCCCGTGCCCTGCCGCCCACGCGCAGCCCCCGCAGCGGGCACGGCCCCGTGTGTGCCCCGGGGCTTGCAGCCCCCGCGCCCGCCGCGCCCGCACCTCCAGCTTGGCGAACTTCTCGGCGCGGTAGCAGGCGTACTCGGCGTTGATGAGCTTCGTCAGCAGGAACTCCTGGAACTCGGGGCCCTGCGGGGCGGGGGCGGCCCTGGGTGGGTGCGCGTGTCCCCAGGGGCTCCCCCGCGGCACCCACGGGCGCTCACCTTCCTGAAGACGGCGGGGTCGGGCAGCGGCGGGCCGAAGAAGGGCACGTCGTCCCGGGCGGTGACCGAGACCTGCGGCGGGCGGGGGCGTGACGAACGCCCCGCGGGCCCCCGGACGGGGACACGAGGCACGGGAGGGTACCTTGTAGAGGGTGCCCTGGGGGCCGCCCTGCTCCAGCTGCACCACCACGAAGGCGTGCAGGAAGTTGGAGGCGATCATGTCGGGGACGAACGGCGTGTTCTCGTCCTGGAAGACGATGGCCACGATGTCGTTGCCGATGTGACGCTTCCGCTGCAGCTGTGGGGACAGGTGGGATGAAGAGGGAGACACAGGGGGTGAGGGGGGCACAGCAGGTCACCGGGGACAGAGGGTGGTCACAGCAGGAGCACCCATGGGTGCCTTACCAACCCTCTGCATCCCAAAGATGTTTCTCCTCACCCATGAGGGCCCTGCCATCTCCTGGGCCCCACAGATGCCCACCACCACCCACGGGTGACCCAGGAGTCCCCTCCTTTCCATGGGATCTCCCCAGAGCCCCAACAGCCCTTCCACCCCAAAGAAGTGCCCCAGCACCACCTCCAACCCTCTGCTCTCAAGCCCCCAAGTGTCCCTCTCTGTTCCCCCTCCTTACACTCCCCCCAGCACCCACGGGTGCCCCAGGAGCCCCTGCCCACCACAGACAGCCCCCAGCACCCACGGGTGCCCACCTGCTGGGCATCTCCCTCGGTGTAGGGCAGTTTGGTGGAGACGTGGAACATGATCTCCTTGTCACGGAAGTGGCAATAGACCGACTCGCTGCCCGTCTGTCCGTGGGTCACATCCAGCCCCCCCCGGAACCTGCGTGGGTGGGTGCGTGGGTGGGTGGGACAGGCACCCTGACCCCCTGGGTCCTTCCCCCCCAGCATGCCCTCACGCACCCCTTGAAGTCCCGCAGCTGCACCCGCTGACCCAGGACGTCGAGGAACTCGGCGAAGGCGGGGCTCTCCTCCGTAGTGCCGAAGAGCTCCTCCTCGGAGGTCTGCAGTGGGGGGGGTTGGTGCCAGCACGCACCAGGGACTCCCCCACCCCAACGCCACCCCACCCCATACCTGCCCCAGTTTTTGGTAGATGACCCCAAATTTGAAGTGGTTGCTGAGCACGTGCTCGTCAAAGGCGAGGATGAGGCGGGATGCCTGAGGGGTGGGGAGGGGTCAGAAGTTGGGGAGGGGCACCCATGGGTGCCCATGTGCCCCCTCCCTGCAGCTCGTTCACCTTGGGGTAGAGCACGGGGTAGAAGCGATCCACGTTGACGTCCTCGCACACCAGCTGTGGGAAGGGAGGGATGTTGCCATGGGGGGCTCGGGGCTGGAGGGCACCCATGGGTGCTGCTGGGAGGCGGGGTCACACCCACCTTGGCCATCTGCACCACGTTGGGGAACTCGGCCAGGCAGGAGATGGGCACCACATCATGTAGGGTGCGGGCACGGGTGCTGCGGAGCAAGGAGGGGGTCAGGGGGGCCCCCACCCCCAGGCAGCTCCCATGGGTGCTTCCCACACCCCGCTCACCGCAGCAGCAGGTGGAGGTGCTCCTGCTCATCGTACTTGAGGGAGAAGACGAGGTGTCCCAGCGCCGGGTCCAGGGAGTAGTAGTTGAAGTGCTCCTGTGGGAAGGAGCTGAGCAGCCATGGCCGAGGGCGCCCATGCCACGGGACACCCAGATCCATGAGCACCCAGGTCCTTGAGCACCCAGGTCCATGAGCACCCAGATCCATGAGCACCCAGGTCCTTGAGCACCCAGGTCCACGGGACACCCACACCCATAAGCACCCGTGTCCAGGAGCACCTGTACCTGCAGGTACCACCTATGGGGCACCTGCACTCAGTGAGCCACACACCCCTTGGGGCATCCAGGTCCTATGGACACACAAACTTACAGAGCCTCCATGTCCGTGCAACCCTATGGAGTTCCCATGCCCATGGGCACCCGTGCCAGGGGCTCTCCCTCCCCATGGAGACCCAGCACCCACCTCCTTGACCACCTGCCCCATGGAGCACCCCTGTCCACAAGGAGCCATGTGCCAAAGCACCAGGGCAGGTTTATGAGGTCTCCATGTCCTTCCATTCCCATAGAGAACCCACCCCAAGCACTCTTGGCACGCCCAGGGATACCCCAACCCATGAGCACCCATGAGCCACGGGGCTCCCATATCCGTGGGTACACACACCCACATCCATGAGCATCCCTGAGCGTGAGCACCCTCGCCACGGGGCTGCCATGCCTGTGGACACCACACCCACATCCTGACCGCCCGAGCTTACACGGTCTCCGTGCTCCTGCCCATCCCCAGCCGTGTGCTGTCCCCCCCAGTGAACCCCAGACCCCCAGACCCCAGTCTGCACCAGCCCAGGGCCTCACCTTGCCCAGGAAGTGCTTGCGGTAGATCTTGGCCGTGTGGTTGCCCTCCAGCTTTGCCCGGGCGCCGGGCACCGGCGTGGGGGGCGAGTCAGGGGCCCCGCTCAGCTGGTGGTTGGTGCCCTCGATCCAGTAACCCCCGAACTGCGGCAGGAGGATGAGGGGGAACGGCCCCTCCCGGCCCAGTACCTGCGCCCACAGCCGCGGTGGGTGTTTGTTTGGGGCACCCACAGCCGCGGTGGGTGTTTGTTTGGGGCACCCACAGCCACAGTGGGTGTTTGTTTGGGGCGCCCACAGCCACGGTGGGTGTTTGTTTGGGGCACCCACAGCCGCGGTGTTTGTTTGGGGCACCCACAGCCGCGGTGGGTGTTTGTTTGGGGCACCCACAGCCGCGGTGTTTGTTTGGGGCACCCACAGCCGCGGTGGGTGTTTGTTTGGGGGCACCCACAGCCGCGGTGGGTGTTTGTTTGGGGCACCCACAGCCGCGGTGGGTGTTTGTTTGGGGCACCCACAGCCGCGGTGGGTGTTTGTTTGGGGCACCCACAGCCGCGGTGGGTGTTTGTTTGGGGCGCCCACAGCCGCGGTGGGTTTTTGGGGCGCCCACCCACCCGCCCGGGCAGCCAGGGCCCTCGCAGCCCGCTCTGGAGAGGGGCGGTACTCCACCTCGTGCACGCTGGGGTAGGGGATGTAGTCCTCCTCCGTCTGCAAGACAACAGGGTGGTGACACTGGCACCCACGGGTGATGGGATGGGTAATGCCCACGCGGCACCCCAGGGTGCTGATTGCGTGCCCCCACCCCAACACCTACCTTGAGTGGTGGGGGGATGGCATGGCGCTGCTGGGCCATCCTGCTGCCCTGCGGAGAGAGGGGCTCTGGGTGCCTGTCTCCCCGCCCTGGGGTGGGCATCCTCGGGTGGGGGCATCCACGGGTGCTCACCTCGGGGTTGAGAGGTGCTACTGGCTGGAGACGAGTCTAGGTGGTGTGAGGGGGTCCAGAGGGGCCCATGGCGCTTCCTGGGGGAGAGGAGAGCTCCCCCAAAGCCCCTCTCCGGGCCGCCCGGCCAGCAGCCTTACCCTGAAGCCAGCTGATGGCAGCGAGCCAAGTGCCACCCTGCGGTGCCAGGGGCCAGCGGGGCGGGAGCGGCGGGGCAGGGTCACTCCATGGGGGTCCCTGAGACCCCCCAAACCCATCGCGTCCCCACCCCCGCCCCGAAGGGCATCCTCTGCCGGCAGGAGGCGGTGGCGCGGGGCAGCACCACGGACAGCGCCGGGACCCCACAAGTGTCCCCGACCCCGCGCCAGTGCCACCCTCCCCGTGAAAGTGTCACCGACCCAGAGCCAGCGCCACCAACCCCGTGCCAGTGCCAAGCCTCCCGTGAAGCCGTCACCGACGTCGCGCAAGCACGATCCTTCTGGCCGGCGCCACCGACCCCGTGCCCAGAGTCTCTCCCCGTGCAAGTGCGATCATTCCCGTGCCCCTGTCACCAGCCCCGCGCAAATGTCGCTCTCCCCGTGGCAATGTGACCATTCTTGTGCAAACGCCACCGTCCCCATGCAAATGGCACTGTCCCCATCAAACACAGCCCCGGTGCAAACGCGACCCGGCCCTGTGCGAACACAATGACGTGCAAGCGCGTCCCCGGTGCAAAAGGGACCCTCGTGCAAATGTCACCGTCCCTGTGCAAACACGACACTGGTGCAAATGAGCCCCGTCCCTGTGCAAAGACAACCCCAGCGCAGGTGTGACCCATCCCTGTGCAAACACGGCGCTGGTGCAAACACAACCGCAGCCAAGCACAGCCCTGGTGCAGGTGTGACCCGTCCCCGTGCAAGCACGATCCCGGTGTCCCCGTGCCAATGCGACATTGCCACCTGTCTCCGTGCAAACACGACCCTTCCCCGCGCACCCCCTGGGCCGCAGCGTGACCCCGCCGGGCGGGGGGCGACCCTGGGGGGGCTCCCCTATCCCTCCCCACACCCCCCAGATTTCGAGGGGGGTGTCCCGGAAGGGTGGGGGAGCACCGGGGGGCGGGGGGAGATGTTCTTCTAGATGTGGGGGCCAGACTGGGGGGGCGGGGAGGGGGAAATTGGGTTTGGGGAGCACGGGATCAGACTGGGGAGACTGGAATAGGGGGGAGCGCGTGATGGGGGCAGAGGAGGGGGGCGGGTTTCGAGGTACCCGGGAAGGGGGCAGGTCTGGTGGGGGGCAAGTTGTAGGGTGCAATTATGGAGGTGATATTGGGGGGGACAGGCTGAGGAGCCGATGGGGGACCCCTCCCACCCCTCCCTCCCCGAGCGGGGTCCTTTCCCCCGGGCCCGGAGCGTTTCCCCCCATCCCCTCCCCCGGTACCGGCAGCGCTGAAGGTCACGGGCGGGCGGACCCCCGGTGCTGCGGCGGGGATGAGGGGCCATCCCGGAGGGTCCCGGGGCGGCACTTACCGGGGCGCGGGCCGGGCGGTCCCGGAGCGGGGCCGGTGCCGAGCGCAGCGGAGCGGGCCCGGCGCTCGCCGCACCGCGCAGCGTCACGTGCGGCGGGGCGGAGCGGCCCCTCCGGGGGCGGCGGGACCGGCACCGGCACCGGCACCGGCAGCGGGAACTGAGATCCGGAACCGGGGACCCCCCTCCGTCCCTGGTGCCGCCCCGGGGCCGCCTGGTGTCCCCGCAGACCCCCAAACGTCTCGCTGTCCCCGGGGCTCATCTCCCCCTCCCGCGGCCGGCACCCGGCTGGCGCTCTGCCCATCGCCCACAGCTCCCCAAATCTCGGCTCACGAGGTGCCCCCCACGTCTCTCCCGGGACCCAGAGCTGGCTCCCCCATCCCCCTCTTCCCACCACCGGCTCTCGGCAGACCCTGTTCATCCATAACCCCATCCCTGGTACTCAGGGACCCCAATCATCCGTAATTCCCCATTTCTGGTGCCCAGAGTACACCCCAACCTCAACCCCTCCTGTCTCACAGCCAGGGTGGCCCCATCCACAACCCCCCATCCCTACTCCCTCCCATCTCTAATGCCCGTACCCAGGCTTCCCCACCCCCATCCCTCCCTGGCACCCAGGACCCCCCAGTGCCCCAAGGCCTCTCTCCTCCCCCACCTCCAGCACCTATTTATTTCCCCCGGGGGCTCAGGGAGGCACCCTGGCTCATAACTCCAAGGAGGGGCTGGCACTGGCACCTGGGGGCAGAGACCCCTCCCAGGGACACACCAGGTGGGGACAGGGGTGGATGTGACAGGGCCAGGGCCACCAAATGCAGCGCCCAAGCTCCACAAAACAGAGTCCCTCCCTGTGCAAAGGAGGGGGATTCCTGCTCCAGCAGGGTCCCTCTTGCTCCCACCCCATCCCACCGTGCTCACATTCCTTCTTCGGACAGCTCCAAGCGGGATTTATGGGATAATCACCTCCACCTTGCTCCAACACCCTCAGCCCACGTGTCTGCAGTGTAACAAGGCTGCCACAGCTCCAATGACAACTTTAATCCGATAATATTTGCAAATAACAGACAAAACAGAACTGGGGCCTTGGCTCACACCTTGCACTGGGTTCTGCACAGGGTCCGGCACCGCCGGAACCGCCACAGCCCTGCACAGCCCGGGACTCCTTCCCTCAACACTGCAAGCTCAAGGAAGAGACTTTTTTATATATAACATTAAAAAAAATTAACAGCAACTTGAAAAGATGGAATTTCCAAGGAGTATGTACACAAGCGAGTGCTTCAGGTTGGGAAGAAAAGCCTCCTGTGGCTTTGGCACAGAATTCGCCATGTCTATACCTTGGGAAAGAATCCACGGGTTCAAACTGCCCCAAAAACATCACTTCTTAGGAAATTTAGAGCCCCTCAAAAGCTGCTGCTTCACCCCCAAACCCAGCAGGGACGAGTGAGGAAGGCGCTGGGCAAAGAGCAGCTGGAATTCTTTGCATAAAACATCAGAAATAAAATATTGGAAATCAAAACTAGTGGGGTTTTGGGGATGGAATTCGTGGTCCCCACCCTCTTCTTGCATCCCAAATTCCTGCAAAAATTGAAAAAATATAACTGATGTAATCTCTGCATTGTACTTTTCTGCAGAAACAAAGGAAAAGGTTGGAAAGGAAGAGGATCTCCAATAAAGAAATTCCTCGCAGTGCCCAATGCGAATCAGTCTGAAAGTGGGATACTATTTCCTGCTAAATATTAATGGGGAGAAAACTTTGCTGAGAGATGTTAAAAAAAAATTAAAAACTTAGTGCATTGCTGAAAAATGAGGAGAAAGAAAACCTCTTCCCATGGGAAACACATCACCCACCCGCAGCCCCTTGCCTGCTCTTGCTGCCCTGAGCCAGGAAGGCTCCCAGCAGCGCCAGACTGGAGGAAAATGTTCTCCAGAGTCATGAAAATATCCCAAATTTCTAAAAACCCACAGTTGCCAGAGGCCAGGTGGTTACTGGATTGTCCAAGGTGGAAGTGATGGCGGAAGGACACAGAGAGGGGGCAGCTCCCAGACACCAGGAGGGTTTGGGAGGCAGATCCCAGCTTCCCTTCTGGCTTAGGTAAATGACGTTCTGTTGTCTGAAAGTGCTAGACTTTCCTCACCAAGTCACAATTCCTGAACTTCCACGCTGGACTGAAAGCATAGGAGTGGATCAAAGACAGGATTATCCTAAAGAGTTACTTGAGAATGATCAAGACAGTCTGGATCTACTGGATCACGACCCCTCTGTGGCTGGGCCAGGGGACACAGGGCCACCCCTCGTCCCAAACATACCAACTGCTGCTCAACTTCCCAACCTTCCTGTTCTTTATTAAATAAACCCGGGAACGTTGTCCTGAAGCAGGATGTCCTTCAGTGCAATCTGCTTTGACATAAGGCATTTGTTTTGTTTTTTTGGGGACCAAACGTCTCATGATGGATTTTTGCCTTCTGGAAGAGTCAAAAATTACTGTATCCACCTGTTTCTATTCTTTTAATGCCCTACCATGTGACAAATCCTCTTCCCTTCTGGTCACTCCTCTTGGAAAACCATCAGTGGCCGAGTAAACCAGTCCCTGGGAAGGAAAGACACCACCAGGAGATGAGGAGGGAAATGGGACGGGAGTGGGAGCATGTGAGGGGATACAAAGGGGGCAAAACACCTGGACTCACCTTTAAACCCCTCTTCAGGCATACAAACTGCGATGGAAAGGGAAGGAAGGCATTAGAAGTCGCTCTGAGGATCGCACAGCCGGTGACGAGGAAGCGCCACAATCCCCATTTCCACCTCCCCAGCCCAAAGCCCGGCACCACGCCCGGCCCAGCCCGCGCCCACCCTCACCTTGCATGACGTCGTCCATGGCCGCGTAGTCCGCGATGGGCTCGTCGGCCTGGAAGGGAGCGGGGCAGAGTTACCGCGCAGGGAGCCGCAGCACAGGGCCCTGCGCAGGCACCGGCGCCGACACGGCGCCGCGCGCTGCCTACGCCAGGCGCGCTTGGGCTGGTACCCACACAGCTCAGCAGCACGTCAGCCACAAAGCACTCGTGGAAATTAAAAAAGGGGGGGTTTTCTCTTCCAAAACAAAGATAAAAAGGATTTATCCCCTCTGAAACAAGTAAAATTAAGGGTATTCCTACTCCAAAACAAAAACAATGAGGATTTTCTTCCCCTAACACAAAAAAATTAAGGCTTTTCCTCCTTCAGAACAAAATACAAAAAAGACCCCTTAAACACCCAAGGGTATTCCTCCTCTGAAACAAAATTAAGATTTTTTCTTCACCAAAACAAAAAACAATGAAGACTTTCCTTCCCTAAGACCAAAAAAATAAAAAAAAATCAAGGATTTTCTTCCCCTAAACCAAAAAAATTAAGGATTCTTCTCCTCCAAGGAGCTCCACGAGGAGCTTGTTCCATCTGTCCCCATGGCCACACACAAGCCCACACTGCTCCTGGCTCTCACTGTCCGTGGCATTCCCACATCCCACCCCAGCGGTACCTTGAGCAGGATGACGGACTCAGGGATGACTCCAAGGCTGCCCAGCGTGGCCGTGTCGTCGCTCAGGATCCTCCCATCCAGGGACAGGTTCTGGTCGAAGGGGGCCACGGAGAAGGCGTGCATGATCTGGGGGCACAGGGACTCCTGACCCCGGGCCGGCGGCACCGCCGCCCCAGCACCCATCCCCACTCCCGGGGCAGTCACACCCTCCCGGAGCCCCTGCACTCCTCTTGTGGTGCTCTCTTCCCGGTTCCTGGCAGGAGAGCTGGTCTCACCTGGATTTTCAGCTCTTTCAGGGTCTGGCTGGCTGACACCAGCAGTGCTTTCTCTCCCCGGACCTTGCGGTGCCGCGTGCTTCTCCTGATTCCCTGTTTTTGGTAGGTGACGTAGCTCTGCTGGGAGAGCTTCTGGCGTTTCGCGCTGCCATTGGCCTGGAGATGAGGCAAAAAACGAGAGATGGAGCTGTTTAGGGATAAACACAACCTTCCCAGAACCCAGAGAGTGTTTTGGGCCAACTGGTCACGCTGGGGAAGGCAGGAAGCGATGGAAAACCCCTAGGAAAGCCAATTGATGTATGCAAGCGTGGAGACGACCAAAGGATTTCAAAATCTTCAAATCTCAGTTCCTAGTCCTAATGCCAGCGTGGGGCAGATTTCCACATGCACATGAATCCCTATCCATGTTTAATCTCTCCAAACCCAGCACTGGTGTGGTTTGACCATTCAAATGACATTTTAAGACACTTTTCTGCTGCCAGTGAGATGCAGAAGAGGAGGGTGATCCCATCATGCTGACTCAAGAGGATGATACAAAAATCAAGGAACCTGATGGGACTTTTAATTTCTACCTGGTTAAAATCTGGATCTTGCTCCCCCTCTGGCTTGTTTTCCTCCCTTTCCTCTTCAGCTTCCGAGCTGCTCACGTTCAGCTCTGGAGCCGCGTCCTTCATTACCTGGAGTCACAAAAACCATTCTCCATAACCAACAGCACCCACATGGCCTGTCCCACCCTGGCAAACAGCTCCCGGGGACCTCTAGGGCCCCGTCCATCCACAGAGCCCAGCAATAACCCCGGAGCTGCCCCATGAGCTCTGCAAGGGCTCCTCCACCCCCCCCGTGTGCAGCCTCAGTGGGATTCAGCTCAGGAATCCCCCTCTGTGGAACTGCAGGTGCTTTCTGTCGTCCTCTCCAGGCAAAGGAAAGTCTCCTGAGCCCTGGACTGATTTCTTTCCCATCAGCTGGTTGATCTAAGCGTATTGCAAAAGCCTTGACATGGAGAAAGTATTTTCTGTGCATTAAGACATTTATCCACCCCTGTAGCAGCCTGGCAGGGACACGCAGCATCATTACTTATGGGCTGGAGGTTTTAAGTAAATGAAATCTAAATAATTTACACAAATACAAAAATAAAAAGGTTGTTCAGGCGCCAGTGCAAGTCACTCCAGGCATAGATTTGCCTGGATGTGAATTCCCAGCTACGCTGTGGCTGGAACTGGGCTTTGCAGGAGCCCAGAAGACCTGGATGCCAAGAGCTCTCTTCTCCATCAATGTATTTACAATTAATGATGCAATTCCAGCTCCCAAACATTCCCCAGAGCCCTCTGAATTTCAGCCGTGCCACCCTACAGTGATTTTATCCGGATGAGGCTTCCCTCTGCAGCACCATTCACCCCAGGTGGTACAGAGCAGGGAGAAAAAAGGGTGAGGGGCTGAGAAACTCCCCTGATTTTGCAAAGCCCAGCAGGAAGGCTGCAGTGGCTCCCAGAGCTGCCAAGACTGATTCTGGCCAGCATTCCTGCTGCTTCCCATCCTGCCGAGGCTGCCCTGTTACTGGGAGATCTTGTGGGCACGTTCTCACCCCCTCTTTCCAGCTCCAGCTGCTCCACAAAGAATAGCTCCCTGTTTTTCTGCCAGCCCCACGTGTGAGCACAGTCCTGTCCAGTGCCAGAAAAACACAACACCCAACCCTCTCATGCACCAGAGCCAAGGGGATTCAGGCTGACAGCCCACGGCTGATGGCTCCAGACGGGGCTGCGTGATCCACATCTCACAACCAAGGCAGGAACCCATCCAGCTTCCAGCTCCCTGTGGTTCCACAGTCTCCAGCGCCTCCCTGGGATTGGCAGGGAGGTGGAAATCAAGGAAAGGCCAAGAAAACCCAGCCTACACTCCAAAGGTGGAGAGATTGTCCTCATTTGAGCTTGCCCACCCTTGGCTCCCCTCTTAAGAACCCGAAGGAGGGGGGTTTACCAGAACCAGCTTTGGGCACTTGGAAAAACAGTTCTAGAGCTGATCCTGACACTTAAGATCAGTAAAAACAAAATTCACAGCTTCAGGGGATCCTGAGAACCATCTCCAAGTTCACTGTCTCACCAGCACCAACGGGAAAAGCTCATCTCTATCCAGGAATAAAAATGTCACTTGAGCAAGAAGAAAGGAAATGACAAAAATTGGAGGAGGAGGAGAGCAGGTAGAGCCTGGGAACACAGCAAAGACAGAGAAAACAGCTAAGAGCATCCCTGAAAACACAAAGGAATTGGTTTGGCCAAAGGAAGCCTTGAGGAGATGGAATTTTCAGAGCCAGAATGTCCCAATTTGCCAGTTTTGCCAAAGCTGCAGAGCAGGGGGATTTCTGCCCTCACCACCACCACAGACCAGCAGGTTCCCCACCAGTCCTGGGGACACAGGAGCCAGGACAGCCCCCTCAGGGCACTCCTCGGGCACTGGAGCCAAGCTGAGCAGGGATGGGGGAGAGTCCCTACCTTTTTATTATCCACCACTTTGTGGATGTAGATGGTGGCCTGGGTGTACTCGCGCAGGTCCCGCTGCTGCTGGCACAGGAGCCCCTCCCGGCATTCAGGACACAGCTCTGGGCACACACCAAGGGAAAAAACATTTCATTGCTCCAGCTCCTCAGAGGCCCTAGTGCAGGGCCTCTCACTGCTAACCAGAGTGCATCACATCAAAACCCCGAGTGGTTTGGGTTGGAAGAGACCTTTAGGACCTCATCCCACTCCCTGCCCTGGGCAGGGACACCTTCCACTATCCCAGCTTGCTCCAGGCCTTGGACATTTGCAGGGATGGGGCAACCACAGCTTCTCTGGGCAACCTGTGCCAGGGCCTCCCCACCCTCACAGCCAGGAATTCCTTCCCAACACCCCATCTCGCCCTGCCCTCTAGCAGTGGGAGCCATTCCCCGTGTCCTGTCCCTCCTGGCCCTTGTCCCCAGTCCCTCTCCAGCTCTCCTGGAGCCCCTTTAGGCCCTGGAAGGGGCTCTACGTTCTCCCTGAAGCCTTCTCTTCTCAAGGCTGAACATCCCCAGCTCTCCCAGCCTGGCTCCAGAGCAGGGGGCTCCAGCCCTGGAGAACCTCCGTGGGGTCCTCTGGACTCGCTCCCGTGGCTCCACATCCTCCCTGTGCTGAAGCCTCCAGAGCTGGACACAGCATTGCAGAGGGGGAATCTGCCAAGCCCTGTGTTTCCCACTGAGTCCCTCACTGAAGTCTTTCCCCCCAGGAGCAGAGTCACTCACGGGGCTCGGAGGTGTAGTGGGCGCTCTCGGGGCCGGCCCCAGGTGCCTGTGTCCGGGTGATTTTGATGACATGATCCACAACAAAGAGTTTTTGGATCCTCTCCCACTCGCTGGGCCATATCAGAACTATACTGTGCAAAGGAACAGGCAGGTACTTTATGACATGGAAGAGCCAAGCCCAAAAAATCCTCCCTTTTTGGCTTGTTGGTCTGTCAATGAAAGAAAAACTGCAAAATCTATCCAAAACCCAGCTACATGGGAGGGCCTGTACTCCCAGATAACAGCAGGCTGTGATTAGTGACACCGTTGTGCTCCCATCGTGCCGGAGGGAGGGATGGAGGAGGACAGGAGTGGAAGATTTCCTACTTTTAGTGCTGCATCACTGCAGAAGCAAGGCTGTGGAGCATGAAGTCCAGCCCTGCAGCCAGCACTCCAGGGGGGAAAGGCTCACGGAAAGCAAATTGTAAGGAAGCAGGATGTTTCTGCGTCCTGGCCAAATCCAGTGTGCTTATTGTCAGGAACAAACCAAGCTGAAGGAAGCTCTTTTTTCCTGACCCAGCATCCTTGGACAGTTTAAGTCTTGCCTTGCAGGAAGGCTGAGGAGGCTCTGAGAAAGCCTCAGTGTTAATTTTGAGGGAAAGGATTACTCCTCATCTTGCTGGGGCTCAGCAGCAAAGCATTCCCTTGGGAATGCTCTCCCAAAGCTCAGGGCAAAAGCAAAGTGTGTGAAGGGAAGAAACTCACTGTTTGGAGTCTTCTTTGGTCATGGAAGCAAAGGTGAACATGAGCCCTCCGTGGGGACAGAGCAGGACACTGTTTGCTATGGAGGACACGGGGCTGCAGCGCGTGGGCCTCCTGCCAAGCGAACAGGTTTGGAAAACTGGATCAGGTTATCCCACCAAAATCCCCACAATTCCTCAGGAAGCCAGGAAGAAATAACAGGTATTTACACACAGCATTCCAACAAGGAATAGCAACTACTAGTGATGAGGAAATCAGATCTGCGTTCCTCTGCAGTGCAGAATGACTCTGTGCAGCAGAGATTTCCATCTCCAGCCCAAGCGGTGACCTTTGGGATACAGCTCCAGACAGATGAAAAAACTAATCAGGTTACCAGCTAATCCGACCATCTGGTTAAGACACAGCAAACAAGGAAATTCAGTGTCTTACACTGTATTACAATTGATACAAGTCCTGCAAAAACCAGCTTCATTGTTTCCATGAGCTCACTGTGCTAGGAGTCAGAAGCAAAATATTATCTACGGCCCCCAAAATAAGAGATAAAAAGCACCAAAACCCTCCAGCCAAGTTACCTGACAAATTTCCTCCATTCTTCTACAAAGAACTGCGAAACAATATACAGCTCATCTGTCTCCTGGGGGAAAAAGAGGAGGAAAAAGGATCTTTTTAATGAACCCAAAAATGACTGTTCGGTTTTTCGGCAGATCTCGCTCCCTTCGAGACCTCAGTGCTGCTTTTACCATGACAACTCCATCCAAGTGGGCTGCAAAAGCCAAGGAAAAGAATTTGGGATCAGGTAGTAAGCACTGCCATTGCTAATCCCATGTTTATTATGAAGTTACTTGAGCTTTTGATCCAATTACTTTTAATTCCCAGCAGGAAGGGACATTTCCCTGGAGCAGCCAGGACTCTTCAGTGTGTTTTTCTTTCTGGGGACTCGGCGTCTGAAGCTGGTGAATCCCTGCACTCCCACAGGCATGGGGTGAGACATCACCCCACAACATCCCTCAATTGCTTCCAACATCAAAATCCACAAGTTTTTCCTTTTGGCAGCAGCAGGGATACAAAACCATAGCTGTGCACCAAATAAGACAGCATTTTTGGGATAATCTGTGATTTTTTTTGTCCCAGTCTTCCTTTAAATTGTTTGCTCCTGGACAAGAAATCATCCAGCTCCCAAGAGCTGAGTGACAAAATTACTTCCATGCTCTCCTCTCCTTTATCCTTACCCTTCTCCCAAAGACAGATTTAAAGGCTTGCTCCACCTTTCTATAAGAAAACTCAGCACACCTAAGGAATATATCTACACATACACATACATACACATACATATACATATATATACACTTTTAAATTTCCCTCCATCTCTTGATTTCTGCTTGTTTTTCACTCTGTTTTCCTTCCCAAACCTCAACTCCTTTGGATCAGGAAAACTCCAAAGGCTTGAGAGGGAGATCCTGAGCTCTCTTCTATGAGGGTCCCTTGGGAAATTAAAAGGGAAAGGATGATAAAAAGGGAGAGAAGGATGTAACCCTGCTGGTGGACACTCTCCTATGTCTGACCCACAGTGATGAGCTCCAACTTTCCATTTTCCAGCTCCAAAAGCAAATCCAACCAGACAGAACCTTAATCACCACTGGCAGGACCTGGAGCTCTCCAGCTCAGCACAGAAGGAAAACTCCTCTTAAACCATTTTGGGTCTCCTTGGTTCTGAGCCATGGATCTATGCTGCCTCAGTTTTCACACCCAGCTGAAGCAGTGAGGGATGGAGGCAGACACCTGCCAATGCACCTTGGCAGGATTGTATAGTCAACCATTAGTCAGCACCACGAGACTCCCAGGTGCCAAGGACTGGAGCCAACAGCTCATTCTGGGCACCTCAAATCCCCAGGAATTCCTGGAAAAGCTGCTAGGAGAGGGTTTGCAGAGCCATCGCTGCTCTTTGGAGGGCTTCAGCATTTTGGGAAGCTCCCCAAGCTTTTGGGACACAGGACAATGCTGAAGCACACCTGAATTTTGCCCAAGCAGCAGCAAAAGGTGGTGATGGGGCAAAGTTCAGGTGTGATCCAGCATCCTACTCCATGGGAAGGCTGATGGAGAGCTGTGGGAAGCAGCTGTGCTGTTTCAGTCCTTCCAGGGAGGGACACAACCCTGGCAGCAACATTGTACTGTTATCTCCCTGACTTTGGGCCAGCACAGCTCCCTTGGCACAGGGGCCATTCCCAGGGCTCTTCAGGGCTTTGTGCCAGCACAGCTAATCCAGGGAAATCACACCTCAGCACAACATGTGAGAGCTCTGCTGGCACAGACTGAGTGAATGGTTATGGGATGGTTTGGCTTGGGATCTCCTTCCACACCCTGCCATGGGCAGGGACACCTTCCACTACCCCAGGTGCTCCAAACCCTGTCCAGCCTGGCCTTGGACACTTCCAGGGATGGGGCAAGCACAGCTGCTCTGGGCAGAGAGGCATTAAAGCCAATAAAAACCCCTCCCAAGCCTGGCTGCATTTCCTGACCCCCTCCTTCCCTACCTGAGGCCAGCTGCCCAGGCAAGGTCTGCATTTATCATGGAACAGGTTCTGGAGAGAAGTCTTCTGCTCACTGGCCATCATCTTATGCAGAGCTTCATTTTCCTCCCCTTCACGCTCCAAAATCTGCAGGAAACAGTTAATTATGTCCCAGCTGCTACTAAAGGTGACTTTATTCTCCTCCATGGCACAGGGTTGTGTTAAAAGGGAAAACCAGAAATACGACCAGTATTTACAGTCAACAAAAGGGGAGTATTTGGCAAATACCTTGCACTGGGAACAGCACTCTTTGTTATTTGGGAATTCTGGGGCTTTTGGAAAATATTGCTTGAGTTTCTTCCAGGCTTCCTTGGAAACCACCCTCCTCTCATTTTCAGAGATGCACAAGTCACCTGCAGGGAGAGAATCAAAGAAAGGCTTTGATCACAACATGCTCAGGGACGTTTTGCAGCCCTTGATTGAAGAGATTACAAGGAACGAACGTGGGGAAGAAATCCACACATTTATCAGCCAACAACACGTCAGCAAAAAACAGCAAAGTCACCTTCAACTCCTTCCTTGCTTCCTTTAGACAGAGAATAATAATAATAATAATAATAATGTAATTCCTAAAAAGGCCCTTTAGATTTCCAAGATCATGGCCTAAGCAGCTGATCAAATACAAGCAGAGATGTGGGAAAAAGCCAGAGGGCACAGGGCTACCAGTTTCTGATCCTGGCTATCCACAGCTACATCCCTTTGCTGAGCCTGAGGATAGTAGTGCTGTGTCCCATGAAACCAGGTGCCTTCCACATCCTTGAAAACTCCAAATTCCCACTGTAGAATCTCAATACAGTTTCATGTGCCCTATCCAAGCACCTGAAAAATGTAAAGGACAGATTTTGCACCCTAAATCTGCTCTGGGGAATAACTGTATGTGAAGATACCAAGCAAGATTTACCAGTACTCCCCAGAGCACTTATTTATCCATCAGGGTTATTTATCCTGATATCAGGATTATCCAGCCTGATGCTCAGGCAGCTCCAAGACCCCAACAAGGATTTTCAGGAGCCATTTGTTCCTGTTGTCTCAGGGGTGGAAGCAGGAGGCACACTCAGGCCCGTGCACAATGATGATATTGCTGGCTGGATGTATCCAAGGCCTGAAAAAACGGAAGAAGACTCTGGGATCCAACCAGCTGCCCACTTGCAGGGCTGCTGATGGCCAAGGGGAAAACAAGCACATCTCCCTGCGAGACAGCAGCTGGGAAGTCCCTGTGCAGGGAGGAACACGAGGAGCAGCTGCTGAGGCACCGCGATGCAATCCGGGTCTGGGAATATCTGTGCCTCAGTGGGGGCTGCACCAGCAAGAGGGAAGGAAAACAGCAACTGTGGTGTCCAAAGAGCATGGTCCCTTATGGTCATGATCTGCTTTTCTATAGCCTGGAGAGCTGCAGAGAGAGGAGACCCAGAAAAACTCCCTCCTCCCCACCCTCTGGCTGCTCTTTAACACGACCAGCAGCTCCTCAGGCCCACAGACTCACTCCAGCTGAGCCTGGAATTCGGCCAGCCCTGAAGAGGAAAAAAATAGCAATGCTCCTCTCCTCCTTTTCCTCTAATAAACAAAGGTCAGGCCTCGATGCAGATTTGGCCACTTGAGCTTCATCCAACAGGGCCAAGTGGCTCCGGAGGCTGCCCCAGGATGCTGCCCAGAGGCTGCGGGGATGGGAAAAAAGGAGCTTGTGCAAAGAAGTGCCTTGATACCACATGAATAATAAAAACAGAATTAATATGGTGAGTGAAAGAGGTGAAAAAATCAGCTCTGGGCATACAGGGCACAAGTGTTTTGCCATCTGGAAGATGAACCCAACCCCTGTTGACCCCTCTTCCCACTCCCACCATCCAGGGACATGTTTTGGGCACGGACATCAAAGAAGGCTTAACTTGGTATCTGGAAAAAATTCCCTGGGATCAGGCAGCTACTGGAGAGCGAGGAATGGCAGCAGGGATGCAAAGGGAGCTGTGAAGGGAACGCCTGGGTGGCATTCCTGGAGGCCAGCCAGCCCTCCCAGATCCAGCACTGCCTTTTCCAGAGCCTACCATGGAGGCAGGAACCTCCTCCATGACAAAATTAAGGCCGTAGGAACAAGACTACAGATTTGCTGATCCACTCCAGAGGGAGTTTTTCAAGGTGGAAAGCTTGTTTTCCGTGAGTAATCAGAGGTTAACTCAAGACAACAAACCTGCCCTGCCAGCAGGCCCCTTATTTAGTATTATTTATTCTGCTATAGCCCCAAGTCACAGATCAACCAGCAATTTAACACCATACATTTTCCAAAGGCCTACTGGTCTATTTTTTATCATGTCTGGCTCCATAAATGTTCCATCCCCATGCTCCATGCTTTTGTTGAACAGCAGCAGCCCCGAGGCAATGGGAAATGCAGAGTTTAAGGCACGGAACAGCAGCTAAAATAGTGACAAAGTGCTTAAACACTCTGCTTGAAAATGAGATTTCTCAAGCCTTACTCCAGGTTCTTGACTAGCCCTGAAGACAGGAGGTGTGTGGCTAATTTATGCCATTTTTCCTTCTGCTTGAGATAAGATGGAACCTCCCCACAAACTGATGCCTACAAACAATATCTTAAGTAAAACTGGGTTTTATGGCTGGAACACAAACTTTACAAAGTGGGATTAAAACAGGGTAGCCAAGGATGAAGCTAATGAGGCATCACTTGCAAAACAACTGATACGAGGTCAAACCCTTATGTAAACAGCTGCCAAAGCTCAGCAGGTTGGGAAATCGATATCCAGGAGTGGTCCTGGCCCAGGTGCTGGGGGAGTGCTCCTGTTTTAATGTAAACCAGGATATTAAACAGATACTCTCAGCTCCCACCTGGACTGATTTACACCACCTCTTCCTCTCACTGCTTTTAGAGTTTCCAAATGGCTGCAGAAGCTTTGGTGCTGCCCATGCAAGGAAGGGAAACGTAGCATCTGACAGCTCTGCTTGGCCAAGCCCTCACAGAGCCTGCCTGCAAGGAAAACTTCTGAGTGCAGGAAACACCAGGAAATGAGAATTCATCACACTTCAGCAGTGACCCCTCAAGCTGGCCACAGTTGGAGCAAAAGCTACAAGGTTAATGTGTGCAGCAGTGGGCAACAAGGGAGATATTCAGCTCCATCCCCCGGAGAGACTCACCATGTGGGCAAACGATGTCTTCATTAAAATTTAACTCCTCTTCCGCCTCCCTCTTCTCTTCGTTTGATTCATCTAATTAAAAAAATAATTATAATACAGGAGGATTGCACAGAGTTCCTCTCCCAAAGAAATAAATCTTACATGGAAAGGAGCATGGTTGTCTTCAGATTACAGCAAACCCACTTACCCAGGGGCAAATTTGGAAACAAATTTGTTATTCTCTGATGTCTTGGCCTCTGGGCAGGCGGGATTACAGCCCCCAGGCCACGTAGGAGGGCTTTGAAGTGCATGGAGCACAAGCCAGGCCTTTGTGAGATTACAAAGGATGCATTTGTTAGGGCTGGAACACCGCAGGGGTTCCCTGCTCCCAGACATCTCCGAGTTTAACCTAAACACAAGCCTAGGTACGAGCAAAAGGAGCAAAATTCCTAATCTAAACCAGATGCTGCCTGACAAAGCGAGGGGGAGCCTGCCAGGGGATGACAAGCCCCACACCAATCTCTAAATTAGTTAAAGTCAAGCACTGATACCGAATGGAGCATCATCAAGACAATAATGTGTCAGCAAGAGCCTCTAACGAGCTGCCTAACGAGCAACTTGGTTTATGAGTAATTCAAATGCACTACTGGGAGTTGCAACCTGCTGTGAATCAAAGTCACCCCCGAGGAACGATGAGTGGTAACTCACAACTACCCTTTTCTCCATGACTGTTCCTCCTTATCGGGGGGGCTGAGGTGCCTTCCAGCCCAAGATCAATGCCCTGAGCTATCATTCCCACTTTGATTCCAACGAGCTTCTTACCCAGTTCAAAGAAGCTCAACAAAATAAGATTTTCAAACATTTAAAGAGCAGAAGGCTCTTTAAATAAAACCTCTGTCTATTCTCATGATATGGGAACAGAATGGAGTGCAAGTCATGATTTTTATTCCTAGGCTCTGTTTTCCCAATGCTGCTGCATCAGCTGTGCTGTTTTATCCCTCAACCTTCACAATAAACATCATCATCATCCCTTTCCCAAGGTAATTTTCACGTTTCTTCCTTCCCGTGCTCTCTCATTCAGAGAAAAGTGGATGAAAAGATCCTGTGTCTGGGGTGGTAATTTCACACAGCTTTGTAAAACCACTTATCACCTCATCTCCCTCTCCAGCATGAAGATCACCCCGCAGTTTTCAAGCTTAGCAAAGAAAAAGCTCCTTAAATTAAGGCCCTTTTTATTCGATTTATTATCCATTCCTCCCTACTCATACCAGGGGAACAAAACAGCTAACAAAACGTGTTTTTGTTAGGAGGGATCAGGCAGAGCTGGTGGGTTTCTACAGCAGCAGCAATTAGGAAGAACTCAGGAGTAAATACCTTTGTTTTGTGCATTTCCATTCATTTTTCCATTACTGTGCTCTGCATCTTCATCTTGCTCGTGCAATTGCTCCAGGGCCAGCTGACGCCAGCTCCTCAGGGATGCCTTTCCAACCCAAAACCCGTCGTTCCTGCAGGGAGACAACACACTGCTACCTCAAAATCACTGCTCCCTTCTTCAGAGCCCAGAGAGGGAAGTCTTTCGGAAAAAGCTGTTTAAGCACTTCTAAAAAGCATCTTTGACAGCATTTGGGACTTCCATACCCCTTGACTGTCATCTTCAGCAGGTTGGTCACGGTTTTGTAGTCCTCGTTCAGCTGGTTCTTCAGCCGCAGGATTCGACACCTTTCCACCACACAGTCCTTGCAAAGTGCTTTGACTGGGGTGGGGGGGGAAAGAAACACAGATTTTTACACTATTTATTGCATAATGTATTGCACAGGTGGTTTCCTGCTGGTTTGAAGGCCCTCAGACAGGTGTGCACCAACTATCCTGCCCCAATATGGGTGATTTCACATAAATGAGGAAATCCTTGGGGTTACAGCCACATTAGGCCACATTTGAAGCTTAAAGAAGCATAAAATACTTCAAATGAGGTGTGATCTGTTCCACTGCTTCACAGGTCTGCTCTCACAGCTCCTGGTATCCATAGCCTGCAGTCACAGGGAGCCAGGGCAGCCCAGCACCCAGCCACAGGAGGCAAGAAACGCCAGGAAAACAAACATCTGTATTGTGGCACTTTGCCAGTTTCACCCAGGAAAAAACATCCTCCTGCAAGGCTACACTGGACAAAGGGAGTGGAAGTCCCAGCTGGGTGTGCATTTAGATTTTCATCCTGGAGCAAGAGGAGAAGGGAAGCAGAGTGTCCATCCATCCTTTTACCCATCCCTCCCTGCCAGAGATACTCAACCCACAACCCTGCAGGCAATCTTCCACTTGACTAATAAACCTTGCCCTGTTTTTCCCCACAAAGGCTGCCTGCGTCACGAGCAGTTTCTTCCCTACAAGCTCCCAGTAGGAACTGAGCTAATTTGGTCTCAGTGGGAGTTACTGAGCAACTTCCTAAAAGGAATGAAACCTGGGGCTTGCTTGATGAGGAGATTCCGAAGCCTGGAGGGGCTGGGCTGATCCTGAAAAGCAGAATGTGTGGTAGATGCTTTCACAGGAGCAGACTAACAGGTAAGTGGTTCCCTGGACGAGGTGACAGACAGGAAGGGGTATTTTTGGCCTGAATACTCCATGAGACCCAGCCCACACAGGAGCTGTGGGTGCTGCAGGCACAGAAAATAATTGTCAAGAGTTTGGAGTGTTGCATGTGCAAGTCTTATTTTCTAGAATCGCCTTCAAACCTTCCAAGTGTTATGTTTCCTAAGCCAAGTGCCCCATTCCTCCACAGCAATTCCTCCAGGGGCAGCCCTTTTCTGAGCAAGTAAAGAAGCAAGGCCAAAGCAGACCCTGTGATCACCCTAAATGGGTTTGGGAAATGGTAAGAGAATTAAGTGATATTAAAAAAATCCCCTGGAAATAAGGCAGCACTAAAGCCATGTACTGAAATAAAGTTATGATGACAAAGGATGGCTCAAAATAGGGCTGGGAGCAGAATAAGGCTCCACACCACATGCCAGGAGGTGACTTGGAGAGGCTGTTACCGTTGAGCCGGGGTCCTCCTCCGTATCGCCGGTAGAAGAAGTCGGCCACGTATTCTGATATCCTCTTCATCAGGGATATTTTATCAGGATGGAGTTTGCCATGGGAGCATAGGCAGGCTGTGTTATCAATAGGTTTGGGAGGAGTGGACTCATCCAGCCACTTCTGCAGCCATTCCAGAGAGATGAAGTCATAGGGGGAACCTGGAGGGGAGAAACCACAAGGAGAAACAAGACCATATATGTCAGCTCCAACACCAGGTGGTATTTTATAATTACTCTTCAAAATTAACAGGCAATCACTGCTGATTAAATCTCTGAGGATCAAGTTTTCAAAGGTCTGATCCAGTTTCTCCCACCCCATTCTGATTTCAGTGTCACAGATTTGGAAGACAGGAGCTACGTGAGATTAAGATGTGCAGATCATTTTGGATTCAGCAATCAGTATGCAACAGCTCCAAAGAGGAATGGGAGTGCTGTCAAACCTTTCGGGGATTACTGGAGAGCAGTCGAGGAAAGGGGAAGGTTTTCCTCTCATTCATCAAGGGACTGATATAATATTTAAATCATGATCATACATTACAGGCTTTTTCTACAGCAGACAGAGGGTAATTTGAAAATTACGGGCAACAACAGTGGAGACAAAGTCAGTGCTCCCCCTGTCCTTTCAGCACCCAAATTTTCAATGTCTCTTACAAATTTTAGGTGAGAAAATGTTAAAATTTACAGTGCAAATCTAATGGCTTAGATTTTTTGCTGAAGCAGAGCAGCAGGCTTGTCCTTGTTTGCTGAAAGAGAAGCACAAAGCTGAGGTTCAGGAGCAGGTCAGTGCTTGTATGAGCAGGTTGGGGTGAAACCCCTGTATCTCAATACTGAGGCACAGGATCACTACACAAAGCGTCTGTGGGATGACTGGGAAATTAGGAAGAATTCAAACCCATCCTGTGCTGCCACGAAGGCAGCTTTGAAACCATGGGGAAATGCACCCACGACATTTATAACTGAGCACAAACCCTTCATGTTTCCTAAGAGGAAGCAACAGAGAAGTAAGAGGAAAATATAGAAGACAGGAAAACACTGAGTCTCCAGCTTGCACTGGAGCTCTGTGAAGCCTCTTTTCCTCCACAGCCTCAATCCATGGTGTTTTTATCTTATGCAATGCCCTCCGCAGCCGTGACCTCTAGAGAATTGCATCGCTGTCAGAAGCAGTTTGCTAGTTTGGGATGAAACTGCCTCCCCCAGAAAGGAGGGTTTTCTGGGGCAGGCTCCACAAAGCTGGCAGAAAATGTGTCTGCACAGCTGCAGAGAAAGCCCCAAGCCCCAGAGAGACAGGACCTGGAGCAGTGCTGGAATGACACTGCCTCCAGCTGTGCTGTGCCCATGATGTGCCAGCAGCAGGCAGAGGGTGCCTCAGGGCAAAGTTTCAGGTCCTGTCATCTCTAAACTGGGGCAGAAGAGCTTCACCTGAACTTATAAAAACTGTATTTTTTGAGATTTATTCCTCTGTCACCTCAGAACTGCCAAGAGCAAACTCTTCTGTTCCTGCTGAGGAAAACCACACTGGAACTGTGCTGATGCTCCTTTTCACAGGTGACTCAGGGCAGGTTCATCCCTCCAGCACAACTCTGATCTCACAGTGACATCTAAGTGCTGCTCAGGCTGGTGAGGAGCTGTGACACCTTCCTGCTCCAGAGTTAAGCACCTTCATTCCCAGACT
The DNA here is from genome assembly GCA_034336665.1 of Luscinia megarhynchos. NCBI lineage: Eukaryota > Metazoa > Chordata > Aves > Passeriformes > Muscicapidae > Luscinia > Luscinia megarhynchos. The sequence continues at coordinate 260,732 of CM067583.1, read as the reverse complement.
GGAGAGTCAGATGTTTACAAGAACACGAGTTTGCTGTTGGGCTACACTAATCTCATGGTGAACACTGAGCATCCAACAATAAGAGCTGAACAGTGAATTCTCTTATAGGCCATACAATTAAACCCACTTTTAAGTCTTCAGTTATAGTTACCCTGCAGTTTTTAGGGGAGGTACACAGTGAAGACAAATTCCCTGGGCAGGATGGATAAAGCAAGCTTTGCAAGACAGGCGAGAAAAACAAGGTGGAAAATAAAACCCTGTGTGCTGAGGCAACAGGACATAAGGAGAAATAGGAAAAAGCTTAATCCCAGTCTCCCTACAAAACTAAGACATGGAGCAGTGAAGCACTGGCAGGGATGGATCCAGTCATTTTCTGCTGGAGGTCAGGCATTCTCTTAGCCCGTTACCTGCTGGTGAATCGGACTCGCCAGCTCCCAAACCTGCCGTGAGCTGGCAATTTGGGAGCAGGCAGTTATTCCGCCTCGATGCTCCTAACGAGCTGAGCTGCTCACCAGGCAGAAGAAAAGAGTCACAAAGCATGAGGCTGATGGATGGGCAAGGAGCAGGAGGGAATTAGCGACGCCAGAGGCCATGAGAACGAGCAAAGAAAGGAGAAAAATAGGTTAAGGCAGGAGAAAGCAAGGGAAAACAAATGTAAGCATGCATGAAGCTCTCCGCTTCCAGAGGGCTGCAGGAATGCCTTCCAGCAAGGCCCTGGGAGTTGGGAGTTAGTCACAAATCATTCCTAAGCTTAACAGCTCTACTACAGCAATACTCCACAATGTCTTACAGACCAGCTTCGGCGGGTAACCTTTGGTAGAGCTCCTTCACCTCCTCGTGCTTGATCTTGCCTCTGGCCACACTTTGTTTGCGCATCTCGGCCATTTCGTTGCACCACTCCTCAAACTTGCAGTTATCCCGCTCTACCAGCTCCTGCAGAAAAGCTGGGAAAGAAAAAAATCCCCAGGAATTGAAGGGAAAATGCCAGCTATGTTAATTACCATGGGTTATCTGGGGATAACAAACCTAAAAAATTCCCTCCCGCAGCCTTGCTGGGCAAGGTCTTTCCCCAAGCCAAGCACATGGACATTGCTCTCTGATACTGATGGTTGCAGATGATTAAATTCAAAGTTTTGCACCCAAGAAAATCATTTACTTGGGGTTGGTTGCAATGTTAAGTGCAGCTCCTCTGTCCTGCCTCATCATTCTGGGCGGGGAGGGGGAAACAAAAGCGCTTCACCCTCTGGATACACCCGAAGCCTGTCATGACCCGCAATCCATCATGCTGCAAACCCAAGGGCAAAGAGCCCTCAGGAGATGGGAGATTAGTCAGGGCAGATCAACAGAAAGGTGAAGGAAACAGGGATTTTTGCTGCCACTGATGGAAAAACCCCAAAAAACCAAACCTCAGCAGGGAAAAAAGAAGATAACCACTTCCCTCACAGGGCTGGTGGGAGTGAGCAGGGGGAAGCTCTGCTTATCTGAGGCTTTTTCCTATTCAGAATTACTCTGAAGAGCTAAAATATCTGCAAAAAGGTTAATTCTTGACCAAAATATCCACCTAGGAAAATATACAGTGTTAAAAAATAACCAGCCTGACCTCCTTGAGATCAGAGCCAAGTTACGTCTCTCCACTGTCCCGGAAAAGCCACTTTTTAACAGCATCAAAGCAAAATGCCTCAAATTTACAATTCCATGAAACCTCCCCACAACCGCAGAGCTCGGCTGCTGCCCTTCACTCCCTGTTCCCTGGCAGGGCTCCACGGGAAACAAAGGCAACCGCGGGGCTGTGCAGGAATCTGGAGCTGGGTGGGGAGGTTTTTGTTGAGTTATTGTTTTGGGCAGAAGGGTAGGAGGAAAGGGAGAGCAAAAAAGCTCAGGAAACAGGCTGAAAATACAGATCCAGTCAGGAATTAGTGCTAATTCCTGAAGTTTTTGTGTCTTGGGGTGTGTTTTAAATGGATGGGGGATGCAGGGGGGTGGTGGGGAGGCTTGGGAGAGGTTTGGGGTGTTAGTAGGGGGGAATAGGGTATATATATGATTTATCCCCTCTGCAGAGATCCAAAGGGACCTGCCACCTCTGCTGTCCCAGCTCCACAGAAAAATGAGTGAAGGGGGAAATACACCTCAGCACCAGGGGCCTAATTAGTATTTCTAATCAAGGAGCAGCCAAACAGGAAATATTAAATCCACAGGCAAAGCCCACAGGGAGGTCTGGCACCCCCATAATTCTAAAGCACAACATGAAGGCACTCGTCCCAAATTCCCATTCAGGGCTTGAAGCCTTTTTATTGTCATGTCATTTATTCCTGATGTGGCAAAGCTGAAGCAGTCGCAGAGGGAACCTGACATCTGTCAGGATTATTCACCTCCTTGTGCATTGCTGATGACATTTAACCACGCTGTTCTCCTGCACCTTTGGAATCCAAGTAGGCCTGCAGTGGTGAATCCCATGGGGTGATGTCCTCCTAACCCCTTCCCAGCTTGACCAGTTGGGTAAGAAAGCAATGTGTGAGTGGGCATATGGGAGGGATTAGCAGTTTAATGTGAATTAAGTGCAGGGAAAACCCAGGGGTTTCACTGGTCAAGACACCAAGGTGCCACACAGCACTTTTGGGGCTCGTGGCAAACAGTCAAAAATCATGGAATCCTGGAGTGTGTTTGGAGGGACCTTGAAGATCATTTTGTTTCATCCAAGGACACCTTCCACTCTCCCCATTGCTTCAAGCCCCATCCAACCTGGCCTTGGACACTTTCAGGGATGGAGCAGCCACAGCTGCTCTGAGCACCCTGTGCCAGGGCCTTACCAGCCTCACAGCCCTCACAATACCCCACCTAACCCTGCCTCTGGCAGTGGGAAGCCATTGCCCCTTGTCCTGTCAGTCCATCTCTTGTCCCAGTTCCCTTTCCAGCTCTCTTGGAGCCCCTTCAGGCACAGGAAGGGGCTCTGAGATCTCCCTGGGGGCCTTCTCCAGCTTTCCCAGCCTAGAATCAGAGCAGAGGGGCTCCGAGCAACTTCCTAGCCTAGATGGGTTTCAAGCAGCGCTGGGCCTGCTGGCCCCTGGAGCTGTGCTGGGCGCGGGGCTCACCTGGCACCTGGACGGAGAGGGATCTCTCGCGGGCCTGCAGCCGGTACACCAGCATGTAGGCGTTGCGCGAGCAGTGCGCGCCCTTCCCGCACTTGGGCTTGCGGCTCTGCGACTTCGACGGCTCCGCTGCGGGAACAAAGGCACAACCTCAGCACCACGCCGGCTCCTCCCTGATCCTCCACCAGCAGGATGAGCTCGCCACCCAGCCAGCTTCCCTGTGCCAGGCCTCTGTGCCAAGCACTGGGCTTGGCGTCACTCAAAACTGCATCCCAAAGAAAGCCCCAAATCTCTCCAGCCTTTCTGGGCAAATCAAAAGGACTAAATTTAGGAGCCTGTTCTGAACCTCCCTTCTCAAGAGCCTTTCTTCTCTCCCCAATGGAACCTCTCTGAGCCAAAAGCCACTCTTGGAAAAACATCCTTTCTCCCTTTTGCCTCTTGTTCTGCTGTCCTGACTCCAAAGAAAAGAATCACATCCTCGGGGAAGAAAATCGTATTTACAGGTGACTGTGGACATGAAAAAAAACACAGCAAAGCTTTTAGAAAGCCAAGAGCCATGGAAAGGGTTGTTTTTGAGCAGCTGCTGGGAGATGTAAAGTTGTGTTGCAAGAGCTGCTGTTTCCAGATGAATTCTCAGGCAAGGAAAACACTGATCTACAGCTGCAGCTTCAGAAATCAAACTGTTTTAAATAAAAAAAAATTAAAAAATTAAAGGAACAACATCCTGTAAGTCAAACTCTAAATGGACCATTGAATTAAGTTTCTTTTTCCCAAATTCTGAAAGCATTCTTATGCCTTTCCCCCCCCCACCACTCAGGGGACTTCCCAAACTATTTATTTGCATTTTAGCCAAGAATTTTCCAAATTGCTCCCATCTGCCAAGAGTCGCCCCCCCACAGACCTCCACATGACCTTCAGTTTATATTGCTGACCTTCTCCTGCTGTTACATGTATTTGTAACAAAGAAAGGCCTCAGTTTTGCCTGGAACAGGCAAATTACATCAAAACTTGATACAAATATTGAGCTCAGCTTAAAGAGGCTCCTAAACACACTTTACTTCTGTTCTCCAAACAGCCTTGAATTGAAATACGAGAAATAAGAACATCTACTTGCAGTTAAGCATAAAACCTTATAAAATTGAGGTCACAGCAGTTTATGTGCGTCTCATTTTTGTTGCCCTGGGTGAGTGGGGAGGGTAAAAACAAAGGCTGAACTGCTCTTGGTGCCTTTCAGGGCTCAGTTTCCCTGTGTACCACTAGATGTCCGGCCAGCTCCAGCCTGGGCTGGCAGCAAGCAGAGCCAAAGGGAATGGGACAGAGCTGCTGGCACAGGCAGGATCATGGAATCACTAAGGTTGGAAAAGCCCTCCAAGATGGTCAAGTCCAACCATTAACCCAGTACTGCCAGGTCCACCACTAACCCATGTCCCCAGGTGCCACGTTCACACACTTTTTGAACACCTCCAGGGATGGTGACTGTACCACTGCCCTGCACAGCCTCTTCCAACGCTGACTACACCTTCCATGAAGGATTTTTCCCAATATCCAACCTAAATCTCCCTTGGCACAGCCTGAGGCCGTTCCTTCTCCTCCTGTCCCTGTTCCCCAGGGAGCAGAGCTCAACCAACCTCCCCCCACCCCCGGCTGTCCCCTCCTGTCAGGGAGTTGTGCAGAGCCAGTAGGTCCTTCCCTGAGCCTCGCCTTTTTTCCCAGGCTGAGACCCCCTTCAATTGCTCCTCAGAATGCTCCAGACCCTTCCACAGCTCCACTGCCCATCTCTGGACACATTCCAGCACCTCAAGAAGCATCATGCAGGTGAGAACAAGGAAATGGAAGAAGGCTGATGTCCCATTACACCAAATCAAGGCACCACTTAAATCTGCAGATCTATTTTTCTCTAAAGATGCCTTAAAGAAAAACAACATTCCATAAATTCCAACCATAGCAAAGCATCCTGGTGGGTAATTCCTGGGAATGGATTACTTGGACTGCAAGTGAATTTCTTATTAATTTCCCTGTTTTTCCCTGCTGTGAGCACCTGCACTACAGAACACTGAGCCACTACAAAAGCATTTCAACTCCATATGAGCTGCTCTTATTTATTGACTGCAGAATGAGAAATCCACAGGTCCAGCCTCAGCCCAAGCTTTCCAAGAAATCTCCAAGAAATCCAGTGCAGTAACGTGGTGATCTGGGCAGCACACGAGTCAGTAAAACAGAAAAGCACCAACAAAAAAGCTCAGAGTAAAAAGGCAATTTTAGCTTCCAAGTTGCTACTTGGATCAAAATCATTTTTTACTGCCCTCAAGTAAAACACTCAGTGGAGATGGAACCATAATGTGTTAAGGAAACTGAAAGCATTCTCCTTATCTGTTCCAAGGAAATGGCACCCGCCTGTTGCTCCCTGATAGGAACCTGCTGCCTGCGTTATCAGCATCTTATCTGCCATGTGGCAGCCAGAGAAATACTAGAGCAGCTGATCATGAGGTGTAAACACTCACACGGGGCTGAAACGAAGCAAATCTGTCTGCAATGCCCAGGATTGCTGTTTCCCACGTCCCTTCGAGCCATGACAGCCCGTGTAGGAGCATCCTGGGGAGGAGCAGGAGGCTGCGTCTGGGGACACCCATGGTTTTGGCAGAAAGAGGTATTTTAAAAGGGCACTCACAACTGAAGGGTTTTACCTAGATCTTCCTCAATCCCCAGCTGCAGTTTCTTCCCCTCCATCTTCTCGATGTCCTCGTCGTTGAACTTGTACCACTCGCCCGTCTGCGGGTCCTTGACGTGGGCGATGTAGTGCCCGGAGTAGGCGCTGACTCCGCGGTGGATGAGCACGGCGCTCAGCTCGTACACGTACACGCCGTCTGCAAGGCACGCAGCGTCAGGCAGGCTCTGCAGCCGACAGGCATCCCTCCTGCCTTCAGCCTGCTGCTTCCATCAGGCACTACAGCCTGCACCTGAACGCACAGCTCTTCATGACATTGCTCAGAGGGCTGTGGCTTAACAAGGATGCTGCTTGAAATACAGGGTCCTAACAACTCTTGACAGAATTTTCAATCAAAAAGAGGATTCAGAGGAATCACAGAATCCCAGAATGGTTGGGTTGGGAGGAATTTTAAAGCCCATCTTGCTCCACCTCTCTGCCACAGGCAGGGACATTTTCCACTATCCCAGGTTGCTCCAAGCCCTGTTCAACCTGGCCTTGGACACTTGCAGGAATGGGGCAGCTACAGCATCTATGGGAACCCTGTGCCAGGGCCTCACCATCCTCACAGGGAGGAATTTCCTCCTAAACAGAATTACAGAGGAGATCTGCCAAGAGGCAATAGGCAAAGATAACAAAAAAGTGCCCTGAACTCACTTTTTTGCTCCATGAAAGGCTCCATGTCCAGCAGCTCCGAGAAGCCGATGTAGGTGTTGAGCTTCTTCTTGTGGCCAGTTTGTCTGTGTGGAGGCAAAGCTTTGGCTCGGGGCACAGCAACGACAGCTCACATCCCAAAACACCTCCCCTGAATCCCCCTGAGCATCCTCAGACACCCTGTCACTCCTCAGATTAAAGCAGGAAGAGCAGGGCAGGTGACTTCCCCAATGGCTTCCAGGGTGTTCCCACTCACCTGTCAAACACAAAGCGCATGAGCTGCAGGTTGAGGGTGCAGGGCAGGCTGAGCAGCCGGATCTTCCTTGTGGCGTTTTGCTTGCTCTGACAAGTCTCACAAAAATAACGATTGTCCCCTTCTAATTTTTCCTCCTGAGTGTAGAGAGGCAGAGGGAAAGGTCTTGAGACCATGTCAGCGCTGAAAAGTCAATTGAGCTACTCAACAGCTGGAGAATGAGAAGCACTGAAGTTATTTTAATTATTTAAGTCTCGTCTCAGCTGCTTCCCAAACTTTTCTGAGTTAAAGACACACCAATGACTGCACTTTACGGCATGGCCATTGCAGGCTGCTCTCACTTTAAGGCAAATTTTAGACTGAATAAGCCCCATTCCAAATTCTCAGGTCTCTTACTCTTGTTCCTTGTTTGACTGAGTTGGTTTATACCAAGAAAATAATTAAATCATCCTTTTTACGAGTTCACATGGACCCAGTTAATGTAAAGCCACATTTTAGCCTGGAAACTACAACCCTCTGCTCAGCTACCCAAAACTCTGCAGGAGTCACTCACTGCCTAAGCAGCTCCAAGGGCAGAATTAGGCCAGAGGAAAATTCCAACCCCCCTAAAAACGTCACAGGGTTGTTTTGTGTGAAGGAGGAGCAGTCAAATGCCAAGTTCACCAATTCAGGAATTTAATCTGTGCACCCAAACCAGTTTTTTTTCACAGCAGACCTTCCAGGCAGAGCAACTGGTTTCCTGAGTGCATCAGCAAGAAATGAGCTCAGGGAAGCAGTTCAGGTTAGTTCTGTCCTAAATGGTTTGAGTGGAACCCACACCTTAGTGTGCCAGAGCTGAACTTCAGATCCAGGCAAATTTTCAAGCTGAATTGAGAGCACTTGCAGCTGTTCCTGCAGCTATTCCCGGCGCTCCCTGGTAGTTCTGAGAGCACATTTTTCAGCAGGGAATGTCTCCTGTTGCTATGCAGATGAGCACTGACACAGAAAACATGGAAAGCAGTCGTTCTACCAGTGCTATCTGTGACAAAGCAGGCAGGCACTTTTCCCTAACTTTCCTGGCAAAGTATTTTAAAGTGCTTAAAGTGCTTTTTAAAGCCATAACAGGAGCATGTGATATCACAGAACCATTCCTTGCACCGTGCCTCAATCCTCATTTTTTGGGTCTGCAGAAAAAAATATCTTTCACTGGGATGCATCTCCCTGAGCCAAGTCAGTGGCTTTGCTCCTGACACCGACCTCAAAGGCTGTGAATTGGAGGAAGGAATTGAAATTCCTTGCTAAAAATAGCAGGACTCCAAACCCAACGAGCTCATACCTTGAGGAATTCTGTTATACAGTCTGTCAACTGCTTGTGTCCTTGGATGTTTAACTCCAGCTCGTAAAATTTAGACACCAGCTTAGATTCTCTGCCACACTGGTTGCAGCTAGGATAGGAAGAAGACAAAAATGTATCTGAGGACAGGCCAGGGCTCACGCGTTGGAGCTCCCAAGCCTTTGTAAAATATTTATTGAATAAAACTACGAGAAAAAGTAAAGTCAGGGCTAAGGAGATTCACACCTCCACACCATAAAAGCTCCAGCAGAAGTTTTAAACAGCTTAACAGCACCTACCGGGACCTGTCACAACTTGCATGAACCATTTTATGTTATTTTTAAGGTGAAATTCACAGCTCTGAGAACACAGGAATGAAAGTACAGCACCCAGGATGCTGTCTTCTGGCTGCAGAACCTGCCGCTCCATTAACTCACTTGCAGGTTAGTTGGTAAATTCTCATTAAAGGAGTAAAAGCAGCTGGAGAACTGTCACAGCAACACCACACACACAGGGACAGGAAAGGAAAAGGTAAGTATTTCTCAGAAAGTGTTTCTGCTGCAGCTTAACTGCCTTCTCTCGTTGTTAGGAGGGATCTTCCCCTCCCAAATCCTTCTAAAAATTTAAATATTTACAGAAAGGGTCTTCCCAAAATTATTACTTACACAGTGACGTAGGCATACTCTCCACAGAACTGCTTTTGCACGATGTTCCGGACATCTGGGTTTCTTCTGTTTGGACAAAGTATCTTCCAGCAGGGACATGAACAGCTTGGAAAACTCCTGGGCATCCTGAAAGAGAAAACTAAGTTCATTAGCAATCCACCACAGCACAGTCCCAACCCTGCCACTAATTCACTGCTAATTACCCCAAGCCCTCCACACAGGCTGCACAGAGGCTCCGTGCACAGCATGGAAAATAAAGACCAGGCAGGAGAACTAAGGAAAACAGAGGAATTTGGCTAAGAGGCGCGTGAGGCCCTGGTGTGGGAGCACAGCAGGAGCTGCCCTGGCTCCCCGCCAGCCCTGCTGGGGGCTTTGACTTCTGCCCTGCTCCTCCCAGGATTCTGGAAGGGATAAAAACCCTCCTGTGGAGCTTCCGAGCCCTTGATCCTCATTTTTGCAGCTGTCCCTGCTCAGATCAGAGGTGAGAGGAGAAATAAAAACACCCCAAAAATGAGAAGCTGCCCTATGGGTGATCCCGGCGATGCTTCCCCACACCCAGCTTGGGGCCTTTCTCTCCCACCCTGGTTCTCTTCTTCTAAAAACAAGGTTTTGGCCCCTCTCAGCTGCCCTTTGGTGTCCCTGGTCAGCTTCCTTCCTCTCCTGACCCTCCCAAGGAAACATTTGCCAGTGCTCTGGCTCTTCCTCCAAAACCTCCCATTACCTTTCCAAGTGCATTTCCAAGCCATGCCCCTCTCCCAAACTCTCTCCAGCTCCAGCCCCACGGAGCCCTGCAGCACTCACCTCCTACACGCTCCCCTTGGATCCTGGCTGGCTCCTGGTGATTCACCTCACCCTGACATCTCCTCACCACCCAATCCCCCGAGAGCAGCAGCCCATGGAACACCTGCAGGACCCTCAGCACAGCTCTGCCTCCCACCTGGCCCCATCCCATCGTTCCTGGTCTTCATCCCACCACTCCCTTGGCTCCTCCTGATCTTCTGCACTCGTCACTTCCTAGCCTCATTCCACTGCTCCATGGGCTCCTCCTTACACCCCTGTACTCATCTCACTGTTTCATGTCCTGATCCCAACACCCCTGGGCTCCTCCCGATTTGCCTGCCTCCATCCCACTGCCCTGGGCTCCTCCTGATCTCTGCATCATCATCCCATTATTCCATGTCCTGATCCCTCACTCCCAGGGCTCCTCCTTGTCTCCCTGTTCTTATCCCATCCCTCCCTGGGCTCTTCCTCATCTCCCTGGCCCCATCCCATCACTCCATGTTCTCATTCCCTCACTCTCTGGACTCCTCCTGATCTCCTTAGCCTCATTCCTTGCTCCTTAGCCCCATCCCACCATTCCCTGGGTTCCTCCTATCTTCCTGTCCTCATCTCATTCCTCATTGGGATCCTCCTGATCTCCCTCTCTCCATCCCATTGCTCCCTGCTCTCCTCCTGACTTTGCTGTCCCCATCACATCACTCCTAGGACTCCTCATCCCCCTGGCCCCATCCCATTGTTCCCTGGGCTCCTCCTGCTGCCTCTGCACTCCTGACATCCTGGTCCCCTCCCGTCTCCCCTGCGCACTGTGGGAGGCCCCCTCCCCCTCCAGGTTTGCACCCAAAGCCAGACCCAGCAGGGAGCTGGGCAGTGACGGCCCGAGGGTGATTCCAAACTTCTGGAACTGCCAGGAATCCCCTCCCACACACCTGCTGCTGCCCCGTGTCCAGCCCCAACGCCTTGACAAAGCCCGAAGGGTCGATGTAGCGCCGCTTGCTGTTCTGCAGCAGAGCAAACAGGTACTGCAGGTGCTCACAGATGGTCTGGGGCTCATAGTCTGGGAAAAACACAAGGCACAGCAGGAATTCAGAGCGGGAAAAGATAACTCCAAGTGTTTCACAACCACTAAAAGTGATGGGGTTGGAAGGTAGTTTGAGTTGTCAGGAAAACTGAAGTGGATCGCATAGGTGATGACAGCAAATCCCAGCACAAGCCAAAGAGAGAATAATTTAGGCTGGAAAAAACCCTTAGGATCATCAAGTCCAACTGTAAATATTTACATTCTGCAGCTTTCAGACAGGAGGGTGGAGCCAGGCTCTTCTCCCAGAGAACAAGGGACAGGATGAGAGGAAATGACCTTGAGTGGCACCAGAGGAGGTCTGTGTAGGATATTAGATAAAATTCCTCCATGGAAAGGACAGTCAGGCACTGGAACAGGCTGCTTAGGGCAGTGGTGGAGTCACCATCCCTGGAAGTGCTTCAAAACTGTCTGGATGTGGTTAATGGTGGGCGTGGCAGTGCTGGGGGAACGGTCGAACTGATAATCTTAGAGTTTTCCAACCTTAGGGATTCCATGATTCTATCCTGTAGTGCCCAGCATGAGCTGTGAGTGGTTTATATGGCATGCACTAATTACCCCAAAAAAAAGCTTCTTATTTACCCCAGAAGCTGAAACATCATTACAACTGCCATAAAACCAGCAGAGCTGAGGTGGCTGCGATGACCCAGAGCTTCCCCAGGGAAACCACCCAAGAGCAGAAAAAACTGTGAGCCCTAATCCTCTCTGGGGCCCAAATTTCAGCCCTGCCATGGGAAAAGTTCATCTCTGTGCCAGCACAGACCAGCCCTGATTCATGTGTTCCACCCCCAGCCCCACCACTAGGTTACTTTGGGAAGCAAGGCCAAACCAGACCATTATTCTCAACAGCTCAGATCACTCTGATCTAAGACATCACTTGGATTAAGGTCAGCTCATTCCAAAAATCCAGATGATGACTCCAAACTAACAGTGCAGTGATGGCACGTACGGTTGTAGCTTCACCCATGAATTCTCCTGATAAACCTTATCTAAGTGCAGTTTTAGGAGGAAAGGAAGAAATCCCTTTCTGCCATGCACCTGCGTCCTTGGGAATGCCATCCCCGCAGGGGCTGGGGCACAGGTAGAGCGCCTGCCGCAGCTCCAGGTTGAGGAACCACATCTGCAGGAAGGTGTTGACGTAGCAGGTGGCGCCGAGGTTCGTCAGGCCCACGAAGGCGTTCTGTGGGGAGAGAGAGGGCCAGCGCAGGGCCGGGTCACGCCCTGCCCCACGGCGCGCCGCGCCCCGGGCCGGGCTCTGGGTACCTTCTTGCGGCGCTCGCAGTTGGGGTCGTCGATGTTGTGGAAGCTGTTCTCGTCGATCTCGCCCAGCCACACGTGCTCCCCGATGCCCACCAGGCAGTTGGGGTTCCCCCGGCAGTTCCTCCTGGGGAGCCAGAGCCCGCTGTCAGCCCCTGTCCCCCGGGGGCTGGCAGGGGTGGCGGGGGGGGTGAGGAAGCGCACAGAGGGATGAGACGTGGAGCACCGCCCCCTCCAAGACACAGCGGCCGTGGGTGAGGAAGGAGGTGCACAACTACAGGGGTCTTTAGGCAAAAAAAGGGACCCCAGGGGCAAGTATGGGACCAAATGACTTCCTTTATCTGGGAAGCCAGGCAAGGAAGGGCTTGCCCCAACTCCAGGGTGAGCGCCATACATCCAGCCAAGGAGATGGGCCCCCTACAAGCCACAGAGACCCCCTGTAAATGGGGAGCCAGGCAGACAGGGGTCTCTACAACCCTGGGGTGGGACCAGTTCCTTATACCTGAGAAACCAGGCAAGAAAAGGGGTTCCCTAAAGCCCTGGGGTTATCCTATAAATGGCGAGGGACAAGCAAGGAGAGGGGCTCCCCATAACCCCACGGGGGCTCCCCTATATCTGAAGAGCCCAGCAACAACGAGTCCCCCACAATCCCAGGGTGCTGCCTTGTATCTGGTAAGCCAGGTTGGGAGGAGGGTCCGCCACTACCCCAGGGGAGTTCCCTTACATCTGAGGTGCCAGAACACGAGAGGGGTTCCCCACAACCCACGGGGGGAGGGCCCCTGTGCCTGAGCAGAGAGGAGAGAGGTTCCCCACCCGCCCAAGGGAGTGCCCTGCATCTAGGGAGCCACACAAGGAAACCGCTGAGGGCCGCCCCAGCCCCGGCGAATGGGGGTGCCCCGGAAGGGAACCCGGGGGAGCCTCCACCGACAGCGCGGGCCCTCGGCAGGGGCGGGAACGCCCCGCGCTTCACGGCGGGACGGAACACGGGGGCCCCCAGACCCCAAGCGCGCAGTCGGCGCGGTTCGGTGCCCGGCCCGGCCCCGCGGTACCGGCAGGCGCCGCGCTGGCAAGGCTCCAGCCGGACGCGATAGGCCGCCTCGATGTGCTCCTGCGCCACCGCCTCGGGCGGCACCGTCTCGGTCCAGCGCCACGCCGCCTTCTCCAGCTGCAGCCGTGGCGCCATCGCTCCCGCCGGCGCCTCGGGGCTGCCCTGCCCCGGCCCGGTTCTTGCCCCGGTTCTTGCCCCGGTCCCGGCCCGGTCACGATCCCGCCCGGCCCCTCCTGCCGCCCTCAGGGCCGGTGACGCCACGAGCGCGACGCGGTGACGGCGCGAGGCGCTGACGTTGCCGGGCCGCGACGCGCGGAGCTAGCTGGGGGCGGGGCTTCCGTCACGGGGGCGGGGCTTGGGTGCGCCAGATACGGTGCCCGCCAGCCGGGGGCGTGGCTTCGGACACGAGGGGCGTGGCTTGCATGAGCCGCTGGGGGTGTGGCCTGCCCCAATGGGGGCGGGGCTCGCTTGCCAAGCGGGCGCAACTGGCGCGCCGTGGGCGGGGCCTGCGCGCCGTGGGCGGGGCCGCGCTGGGTCCCGTCGCCCCCCGCCATCCGCACCGTGGCCCCCGAAACCCCCAGCTCTGTATCCCCGCCAGACCCCCCTGCACCCGTGTGTCGTTCGCCCCTGAACTCCCACAGCCCGTACTTGTCTCCCCAAACAACATCCCCCGCACCACAACACCACAACCCTTCCATACCGCACCTCCCTATTCCATAACCTCCCGGGCCCCGTACACTCCTGCACCGTGCCCACTACACCCGCTCTCCTATGGCCTCACAGCACACCCCAAACCGTCTCATACCACAGCCTGCTGCTCTCAAAGCCCCCCTACATCCCCACACCACCCCAACCCCCATGCTCCCGCTCCCATCGCTCCTGTGCCCCCACACTGCCCCGGCGCAGCCCCAAACACAGCAGCCGCAGTGGTTGTCTCTCCTTTAATAACTGCTCCTGCAGGGGGGGTCCCTGCCAGCGCCCCGATTGTCCCTCGCGCCCCCACCCGCCGCCACCCCGGGGGGCACCCAGGCGGCCCGGCCGCCCCAGCACAGTTTCGGGAGACCGGTGGAAGGGGGGTGTAAACATTTTTGGGGGTCCCGGCCCCCCCCCCGGAGTCACCCCGGGGCAGCGAAGCACCGTTTCCTCCTGGTGGTTTTTTTTTTTGGAAAAGAATAAAAATGGCCAAATTCCCCCCAAGCTGTGTTTCAGGGCGGGTTAGGAGGGGCAGGGGGGCACAGGGGAGCCCCCCAGAGCGCCGTGCCGGAGGTCGATGGGGTGTCGGGGGATCCCGGCGGACTCCAGCGCCAGTCCCCGCACACAGCCCGAGAAACCGGAGCTGAACTTGCCAGCGGTCAGGGCGCGGGGGTCGGGGGCACCGCCTGCGGGGGGCACAGGGCACTGGGTGGGGGGCACCCGTATCCTGACCTGCAACACCTGCCCCTGTCTGTCCCGTGTTCCATCAGGTGTCCCCACCCCACGTCCCACCGTGTGTCCCATTCTGTGCCCATCCCACATCTCTCCCTGCATCCCATCCTCTATTCCACCTCACCCCATCCCATGTCCATGCCATGTCCCATCCCATCCCATCCTCTATTCTCTATCCCATCCTCATCCCATCCCATCCCATCCTCTATTCCACCCCACCCCATCCCATCCCATCCCCATCCCATCCCATCCCATCCCATCCCATCCCATCCCATCCCATCCCATCCCATCCCATCCCATCCTCTATTCCACCCCACCCCATCCCATCCCGTGTCCATCCCATCCCATCTCAGGTTCCACCTGGTGTCTCATCCCGAGTGCCATCTCATGCCCATCCCGTGTCCCATGCTGTGTCCATGCCCCATCCCACCCCGTACCTTGTCCCACCCCATGTCCCCCCCTGTGCCGTCCCATGCCTCACTCCATCTATCCCACACCCACCTCATGTCCACCCCACGTCCACCTCTCATCCCCCGTGCCCACCCGTGTCCCAGCCCGTCCCCAGGTCCCCCCGTCCCACCGTACCCACGTAGACGCTGCCCTCCGTGTTGGCCATGATGTTGGACCCGGGTGACTCCCCACTCACTGGCTCCTCTCCGTCCACCTGGAGCTGCCCACGCCGGCCCTCCCTGCGGGGCACTGTCAGCACTGCGCCCCCGCCCAGCCCGCCCCGCCCGCGCCCCGACCCGCGCCCACCTTGTCACCGTCACCCGGTGCCACTCGCCGTCATTGACGGGCTCTTCGGAGGTGATGGTGGCCTCGCCACTGCCCAGCTGGTAGCTGTGGGGGAGCACAGGGTCGGCGTGCAGGGCTCAGGGGACCCCTGGGCGCCACTCGCCGTGCCAGGGGACCCTGGCCGGCCCCTCACCTGAACACCAGGTGCCCGTCCTTCAGCCCGAGGCCAAGGAAATCTTTGGCTTTGCCACCCTCGCCGGGCTCCTGCAGGCACAGCCAGGGGTGAGCGGGGCGGGCACTGGACCCCGGCCAGCGGGGTGTCACAGCCCAGAGCCCTGTCCCCCTGTCCCCTGTCCCACGGGGTGTCACAGCCCAGGTCCCTGTCCCCCTGTCCCCTGTCCCCCACCCCACGGGGTGTCACAGCCCTGTCCCCTGCCCCACGGGGTGTCACAGCCCTGTCCCCCTGTCCCACAGGGTGTCACAGCCCAGGTCCCTGTCCCCTGCCCCCACGGGTGTCACAGCCCAGTGCCCCCCTGTCCCCCTGTCCCCCCACCCCACGGGGTGTCACAGCCCTGTCCCCCTGTCCCCCTGTCCCCTGCCCCAGGGGGTGTCACAGCCCTGTCCCCCCTGTCCCCCAGGGTGTCACAGCCCAGGTCCCTGTCCCCCGTCCCACGGGTGTCACAGCCCTGTCCCCCTGTCCCCCTGTCCCCCACCCCACGGGGTGTCACAGCCCTGTCCCCCGCCCCACGGGGTGTCACAGCCCTGTCCCCCTGTCCCCGGCCCCCCTCACCGCGCCGTGCCACAGCAGCAGCCCCTGCGCGCTGCGCGTCCGCAGCTCCAGCTCCATGGTCTCGGGAGCCTCGGGGGGGCTGTGAGGAGAGCGTGTGGCTCATGGGGGTGATGCCACGGGGGGTGCAGCGCCCCAAACCCGGGGGTGCCGCGGGGGAGTGCAGCACCCGCTCAGGGAGCCCGGCGCCACTCACCCGCGAGGGAAGAGGTGCCCGGGAAGGGCCAGGTAGGATCCGCCCTGGAACGCCGCGCTGAACTGCCCAGGGGCGTCTGGGGGAGATGGGGGATCAGCGGGGGATGGGAGGAGGGGGCCCCACCCGCAGTTTGGGGGGGAAAAGGGGAAAGGGGGTCTGGCACCCACCGGCACCCCCGCTGCCCTCCTGCCAGTCCTGCTCCAGCTCCGCCAGCGCCGAGCCTGCAGGAGGAGGGGCAAAGAGGGGCTGAGATCACCTTGGTGCCCCCACCCTGCCCCACATGGCTCCAGCTGTTCCAGGTGTCCTCAATCCTCCTCAAGTGTCTTCCCTCAGGAGTGTCCCCAGTGTCCCCCATGTCCCCAGGTGGCTTCAATTCTTCCCAGGTATTCCCAAGTATTCCCCAAGTGCATGTCCCTGCCATGTACCCAGGTGTCCCTCTGTGTCCCCAGGCAATCCACAAGAGTCTCCAGGTATCCCCAGGTGCCCCCCAAGGCCTAGGTGTCTCCAAATGTTGTCAGGTGTCCCCATGTGTGTCCCCCCCATGTCCCCAAGTGTCCCAAAGTGACCTCCTCCCATGTCCCCAAGCAACTCCCCATGTTCTCAAGTTTCCCCATGTCCCCACATGTCCCAAACTGTCTCCAAGTGTCCCCAGGCATTTCTAAGTATCCCCAAGTGTGCATGTCCCTTGTGTCCCAGGGTGTCCCCGTGGCTTTTCTTTGCTCCCACCATGTCCCCCAGAGTCCTGAGATGTCCCTCTGTGGCTCCAAGTGTCCCCAGGTGTCCCCCCCTGCCCCTCCATGTGCTCCCCCGTCACTGATCTGGCAGTGTCCCTGCACGCCCCCCGTGTCCCCAGGATCTGCCCGTGTCCCTGTGCTGTCCCCTCACGGTGCTGGCAGCGGGCCCCGCTGCGCTCAGGGGGGCAGAGGCAGGAGCCGTGGACACAGGAGCCACCGTGCAGGCAGGGCCGGGAGGAGTGACAGCCTTCGGCCTCCCCCTCCTCCTCCTCCTCGCAGCGCGGGCCTGGGGACAGGCAGGACACGGTCACGGGGGTGAGGGGAGTGTGCACGGCATGGCCCCCACGGGCCCACACCTGGGCACAGGTGTGAGCAGTGAACAGGTGTGCACTGTGTGTGTGTGCATGGCAGAGGTGTGAGCAGTGAACAGGTGTGCACTGTGTGTGTGTGCACATGGCACAGGTGTGAGCAGTGAACAGGTGTGCACTGTGTGTGTGTGTGCATGGCACAGGTGTGAGCAGTGAACAGGTGTGCACTGTGTGTGTGCAGATGGCACAGGTGTGAGCAGTGAACAGGTGTGCACTGTGTGTGTGTGCATGGCACAGGTGTGAGCAGTGAACAGGTGTGCACTCCGTGTGCAGATGGCACAGGTGAGCAGTGAACAGGTGTGCACTGTGTGTGCACATGGCACAGGTGTGAGCAGTGAACAGGTGTGCACTGTGTGTGCACATGGCACAGGTGTGAGCAGTGAACAGGTGTGCACTGTGTGTGCACATGGCACAGGTGTGAGCAGTGAACAGGTGTGCACTGTGTGTGTGCACATGGCACAGGTGTGAGCAGTGAACAGGTGTGCACTGTGTGTTCGTGCCCATAGAGCGCACACACACACACACCTATGCACACACACACGCACTCGCAGCGCACACACAGACACACCTGTGCACACACACACAGACACCTGCTCATGGCGCACACACACGAACACACCTGTGCACACACACACCTGTGCACACACACACGCACTCGCAGCGCACACACACAGACACACCTGTGCACACACACACACAGACACTTTCATGGCGCACACACAGACACACCTGTGCACACACACACACCTGTGCACACACACACGCACTCGCAGCGCAGCGCACACACACACACCCGTGCACACACACACACACCTGTGCACACACACACGCACACCTGTGCACACACACACGCACCTGTGCACACACACACACCTGTGCACACACACAGACACACCTGTGCACACACACAGACACACCTGTGCACACACACAGACACACCTGTGCACACACACACACACGCACTCGCAGCGCACACACGCGTGTAAACGCCTCCCCCCGTGCCCCGTGCCCCGTGCCCGCTCTCACCGGCAGGCCCCGCCCGGCACGGGGCGCGGTGGCCGCACGGCCGCACCCCTCGGCTGCGCAGGAACCGCTCCCGCAGCTCCAGCCGCTTCCCGCTGACGGACACCTGCGGGGACACCGCCCCCGTCACCGCCCGGCCCGGCCCGGACCCCACGGGCTCCCCCCGCCGAGGGACGCCAGCGAGGATCACCCCTCCGGTGACGGGACATCGACCAGGGGACACCCACGGTGCCATCCCTCACCACCGGGGACACCAAGGAGAGGCGCCATTCAACCCGGGGGGAACTCCAACAACGGGATGTGAAGGGAAGTCACCTCCGCAACAACCGGGAGGGCACAACGCCAACGGAACGGGATCATCTTCCCGAGGAGGTGCCAAGAGGGTCATCCCCCAACAAGGGGACACCAGCGAGGGTCACCCACCTCCCCACCAATGGGATCCCGACATGAAGGATTGGGATTCCCCCGACGTGAAGGAATCCCCTCCCCACCCGAGGGGGTCTCACCTCTGCGATGCAGCCGTGGAAGGAGGCGTTGGTGGGGGGCCGCAGGGGGGGCTCGGCGCCCCCCAGGAACAGGGGGCTGCGCAGGTTGAGCCCCTGGCTCTTGCCGGGCGAGGAGCGCCTCACCGGGGCGGCGCCGTCCACCACCAGCGTGCCGTCCTTGTGGAGCCGCTCGGCTGTCACCCGGTGCCACTGGCCCAAGGCCACGGGCTCCGCGCTGCGCAGCACCGCCGGGCCTGGGGGACGGGGGCGTTACGGGGACAGCCAGGGAGGCTCGCAGGCCTGAGATGTGCCCTGGGTGACGCTTGGGGACCTGAATGACTCCCAAGCAGCCCAGTGACATTTAGGGACCCCAGTGGTGCCGGGGACCCCACTGTGGCTCAGGGACCCCTTCCATGCCAGTGAACCCTGCGCCACCCCGTACTCCTGTGGTCGCCCGTGCCACCTCACCCCAGCGCCCTGTGCCACCCACCTGAGCCCAGCTCGTAGCGGAACTCGAGGTGGCCACCGACCAGGGCCAAGGCCACAAAGTCCTCGACGGGGGCGGCCTTGCCAGCGCTGAAGAGCAGGAGCCCGTCGGGCGCCAGCGGCAGGAACTCGACCTCCAGGCGCAGCTCGTGGTGCACGTTGGTGAGGGGCGGGTACGAGATGAAGGCTCCCTCCTCGTCAAACGATGGCACGTTCACCACCTCACCTGCACAGCCCGGTCAGTGCCCAGCGTGGGATCCCACCGGCCGCAGGGTAGGACCTCCAGCGCCATCCTCAGAGCAACATCCATCCACAGCCTTCATGCCCAGGGTGGGACAACCATCCATCCATCCAACCACCCATCCATCCATCCATCCCAACCTGCACCCCCATGATGGGACCCAATAACCCATCCCCAGCCTCTATCTCCAACCTCCAACCCCACAGTGGGGCCTCATGTCCAACCCCAAGGTGAGACTCAACTAACATCCCCAGGATGGGACCCCAGCCTCCAACCCCATGGTTCCACATCTTTCCAGGCTGCTCCTTGTCTCTTGCCACTGTCCCCAAGGTGGTACCCATCCCCATCCCCATGTCACCAGGGTGGTCCCAGCCATGTCCCCATTTCCCTGGGTGGTCCCCACCCCGTCCCCATGTCCCAGGACGGTGCCAGCTGTGTCCCTGTGTCGCTCACCCTCGGTGCACCTGTCCCCAGTCTTGCCCAGGTGGCAGCGGCAGGTGTAGCCCTGCCCGTCCGGCCGGTTGACACAGGTGGCATCGGGCCCACACGCCTCTGTAGGGTGAGAAGCCATGAGCACTCATCCTGAAGGGACCCTGGGATGACATCCCCACGGAGGGAGTGGTGTCACCTACCCGGGTGACAGTGCAACGCCTGAGAGTACTCGCAGTTGCTGCCAGTGAAGCCGTGGGGACAGCGGCAGACGTAGGTGCCACTGTCATCGTCCTGGCACACACCGCCGTTCTGGGCGAGGGGTGACACGGGTGTCAGCAGCGGGCAGGGATGGGAGGGCATCACCTCCTCCCCTCCATCCTCACCTGGCACGGCCGGTCCTGGCAGGTGGGACAGTTGGTGACACCGTGTGCCTGCAGGTCCATGTCCCCAAAGGCCACCTCTTCCCCTTGGATGCGGAGCTGGCGCACGCAGCCTGTGGGGCGGTGGAGATGGGCAGAACTGTCACGTGATGCCCAACGCCCCCTCACCCCGGCGCCCCCTGAACCCTTCACTCACCCACGAAACCCCGGCTGAGCCCCGTCTTTGCCACGGCGCCAATGTCAGGGTACCCGCCCAGGTACAGCTCCTCGTTCAGATCCAGCCCTTGGAACTTCCCCTGCAGGCACGAGAGGGTGGGCACCTCCTCCAGCAGCCGGCCCCCGGCAGCCCCGCCCCGAGCGGTACCTGGGAGGTGCCGTTCACGGCCGCGTGCCCGTCCAGCCCCAGCGAGCCCCAGGTGAGGTTGCGGAGCAGCCGCACGGTGTGGTACTCGCCCAGCCGCAGCGCTGCGGGGTGGCGGATGGCGGCCATGCCCGAGCCAGCATCAAACCTGATTTTATGGCGGTACAAGGGCTGTGGGTGCGTGCTGGCACTCATCTCCCACCTCTCCCACAGCACCCATTCACAGGTCTCACCTAAATTCAGGGCGTCCACCCACCAACCCGAAGGAGATGAAGTCGGCACCACTGTTTTTCCGCTGCCCATTGTAGAGGAGAAGTCCTGAGGGGTGGCAGGGGATCAGATGGGACAGTCCCCATCCTGAGGTGGGGGACACGTCCTAGGGGACCCCAAAATCCTCCCAGAATGGAGGAGAAACCCCCCATAAACTGGAGGCTCTCAGATGAATAGAGAACGGGAGATAAAGGAGGGCAAGTGAAGCATGAAGGCAGGGGAGGGGGAAATGATGGAGGGGACGTGAAGGGGGACACAGAGGACACATGGGGCACAGAGACTCACCATCAGCAGCATCAGGTCGGAAGGTGATGAGGATCTCAAACCTCTTGTAGGCGTCCTTGATGGTGGGCAGGGGGAGGAAGGAGCGGGGCGACTGCCCAAAGTAGGGGACCACGTGCTCTGCAGGGATGGGGGGGTAAGGAGGGGCAGGGCACTTCGCCCCCACTCCCATCCACCCCACCTGTCCCTCTGTCTGCCCTCACCTTGGACCTTCAGCACGTAGTAAGCCGTCTGCTGGCCGCGGTGGTTGGCGGCCACGCAGGTGTAGACGCCGGCGTCCTCAGGGCGCACGGCCGGCAGCGTCAGCACGTTCCCCTGCACCCTGGCACCCTCTGGCAGCTCCCCCTCCAGCTGTGGCATGGTGGAGGGGGGTCAGCCCCCAGAGCAGCCCCCACGGCCCCTGCCACTCCCACCCTCCGCCCCTCCACGCACCTTGCTCCAGGTGATCTCTGGCACTGGGAAGCCAGACGCCAGGCACGGCAAAACAGCTGCTGATCCGAGGGACACCTCCTTCACCTCGGGCTGCCCGGTGATCTGAGGAGCGGCTGCGGATGCAGGGCGTTGTCAGCACCGCGCAGCGACACGGCGTGCGTCCCCACCTCGCGCCGCCGTGCTCACCCTGCACGTGGAGGATGACGTGGGACTGGACGGTGCCCACGGCGTTGGTGGCGGTGCAGCGGTACTGCCCGGCGTCCGCCCGCTCCACCTGCTCCATGGTGAGCGTGCCCGCACGGACCTGCACCCCGGGGCGGATGCGGCCCCCCACTTTGCTCCAGGTGACGTGGGGACGGGGCTCCCCCAAGCCCAGGCACTCCAGCTCCACTGCTGTCCCTGCCAGCACTGTCTGCACCGCTGTCCGGATGTTGATCAGGGCCCTGGGGAGAGCTTGGGGGACAGCGGGGATTTGGAGTGAACCCCTGGCACAGGGAGGTATCACTGTCTGGCACCAGAGCGGGAGACAGGGAGAAACAGGGCTCCTTAGGGCATGTGGGACAACCGGGGTGGCTCTGGGAATGGGGAGAGGTCAGACATGTTGGGAGTCCTTGTGAGCATGGGGAGACATGGGGGCTACCAGGAAGGTCATGGGTGTGGGGCACTGGGGTGGGCGTGGAGAGAGACCGATTGTGTCAGGGTGTCCACAGTCATGAGGGAGGGTGGGGGGTATGGGAGTGCCTGCAGCTTGAGGAGAGATTTGGGTCACTGTGGGCATTGGGGGCTATCAGGGTGCCTGTGTGTGCAGGGAAATGGAAAGTGCTGGGTGCCCCTTGGTGGGGGGACATGGGGATCCCAGGGTGCCCTCGGTGGTGGGGGACAGGTCAGGGGGTGGACATGTCCCCTAGTGCTGGGGTGATGCTCCTACCCTGGACGGTGAGGGTGGCCCTGTCCTCCACCTGCCTGCCCGGGGCACTGGCCCGGCACACGTACACGCCCTGCGCCCCCGGTGCCAGCTCCGGCATCCTGCAGGGGAACAGCCAGGGTGAGGGACCCCCGGGCACTGCTGGGGCCCACCTCCTGCCCCCGGGCACTGCTGGGGCCA
Source organism: Luscinia megarhynchos (assembly GCA_034336665.1). Taxonomy (NCBI): domain Eukaryota; kingdom Metazoa; phylum Chordata; class Aves; order Passeriformes; family Muscicapidae; genus Luscinia; species Luscinia megarhynchos. Next base: position 238,156 of record CM067583.1, on the reverse strand, counting down.
CCTCCTGCCCCACGCTCCTTACCGCAGCACCCCGTCCCGCACGCTGTGGGTGGGGGGCAGCTCCCCACCTTCCTTCAGCCACTCCACATGGGCACGGGGGTCCCCGGAGACAGAGCAGGCGAATTCAGCAGTGCCACCCACCCCTTTGACGAGGCTCCCTGGTGTCACTCGTACCACCAAGGGACCACCGGCGATGTCGCCACCTTCACCAGCATCACCTGGAAGGGATGCAGAGCCCCGGTGGCACCCAGCAACACCAGGATCATCCCTGGGTGGGATGCAGAGCCCCGGTGGCACCCAACAGCAGCACCCAGGCGGGATGTGGAGCCCCAGGGGCACCCATCAGCACTGGGACTGCCCGGGCAGGAGGCAGAGCTCTGGGGGCGCCTGGCAGCACTGCCAGCACCCAGCGCAGAGCGCCCGTGGCAGGCTCACCGTGCACAGCCAGGCGGGCGAAGGCCTCGGCGCTGCCGACGCGGTTGGTGACGCGGCAGCGGTAGGTGCCGGTGTCCGCAGCGGCCGCGGGGCTGAGGCGCAGCACGCCGGCGCGGTGCGACACGCGTGCCGACAGGCTGCCGTTCACCTTGTCCCACGTGTAGTGCAGCGGGGCCGTGCCGTGCGCCAGGCACTGCACCTGCACGGCGTCGCCTGCCCGCACCGCCGCGTCCTCCGGGAGGATGGTGGCGTACGGAGGGGCTGCAGGACGGGCGCAGCTGTCAGCCCTGGCACGGCCAGGAGGGGCTCAGGGGAAGGAGGGTGCTGGTGAGGGATGTAGGGGGTAGTGGAGATGGCAGTGTGTTGGGATGGATCCGTGAGGAAGGGGTAGACAGAGGAGTGTGGGGATGGAGATATGGATGGCTGGGATGGCCAGGAGTGATGGATGAATCCAGCAGGAAGGAAGGAAGGAATGGATGGATGAATGGACGGCGAGTTCAGTGTGTGCTGGGATGGATTAGATGGATGATGCACAAAATTATGGATGCAGGAGTCAGGAAATATAGAGTTGGATGTGAGCTGGAAAGACTGAATGATGGATAAACGTACTAGGAAGGGGTGGATGGAAAAGGTGTGAGAGGAAATGGAGAGCTGGCATGTGCCCAGATGGACAAGAGATGGGTGGATGCACAAGGATGAGATGCATGGAGGGGTGTGAGAGGAAACAGACAGGAATGTCAGCTGGAGGGGGTGAGCAATGGATGAGTCCACAAGGAAGGGATGGATGGAGGGGCGTGAGAGGAGATGGAGAGATGGATGTGAGCTGTGATGGATGAGTGATGGGTTAATCCACAAAAAAGAAAGGGATATTAGAGTAAGGAGATAGAGAGATGGGTGTGTTCTGGGATGAATGAGATGATTGGATCCATGAGGAAGAGATGGATGGATGGATGGATGACAGAGCAGAAGTGGAGAGGGACATGCACAGGGATGGGACAAGCAGGTGGACACACCCACAGCAAGGGCTGGTGATGGAGCTTGAGAAGAGGAGGATGAGGGCTGCAATGGAGCGAGGACGGTCCCATGAGGAAGGGCTGGATGCAAGGGTGGAAGTGGTGATGGAGGCGGCCACGTGCAGAGGAGGGACAAGCGATGGCCACAGTGAAGGTGGCAGCAGGAACCCAGGGCATCCCAACCCCCTGCAGTCCCGCTCTTACTCTCCACATCGAGGGTGACGAAGGCTTCGGTGGAGCCGACGGGGCTGCTGGCATTGCAGATGTACTGGCCCGAGTCCTGCTGCGCGGCACGAGGGATGACCAGGCTGCCGTTCACCACGCGGTGCTGCCAGGGCAGGGGCGCCCGCAGCTTTGACCACTCAATCCGGGGCACCGGGTCACCTACGACCACACCATGCCCGTCACCGTGGTGCTGGGTGCTGCTGAGGACCTCCACGCTCCACCCTGTGCTCCAGGCTCCTGTACCTCTGGCCACGCAGTGCAGTGTGGCGGTGTCCCCAGCCACCACGGTGACAGTGGACGGCGCGGTGACCTCGGGGGCGCCGGGGTGCCGCTGTGCCGACTCCACGCTGACATCCACCCGCGCCTGCGCCGCGCCCAGGGCGCTGTGCGCCGTGCACACGTAGGTCCCGGCGTGCTCCAGCTTGGCCGGCGACAGCTGGAGGGGACGGGACGGGGATGAGCACCAGGCGCCCCTCTGTGCCCCATGGTGTCCCACGGTGCCCCCTCACCTGCAGAATGGCCTGGCTGTCCATGTGCAGCAGCGTCTGGTGCTCCACCTTCTGCCGGGAGCCCAGGCGGCTCCAACGCACCAGCGGCCGCGGCTCCCCCCGGCCCAGGCACTCCAGACTCAGGGATTTGCCCTCCTTCACTGTCACGGGGCCTGGTGGCATCACTGACACTGTGGGGGCACCTGGAGGAGGGCATTGGGGGGGATTGGGACCCCTCCAAGAACAGCACCTGGAACATGCCTGGCCATAGGGGCACCCTGGGAGCATTGGGAGCATGGGAGGAAATGAGCATGAGTGTGAGGATGGGGACACAAAATCTCAGGAGCATCCGAAGCCCATGGAGGACATCTGCATGGGGACAGGGACATCACAACTCCTGGGGCCCCTGGAAGGACACCAGAATGAGGACATGGGCACCACCACTCCAGAAACATCTGAAGCATGGAAAGGAGATGGGGATAGGGACACCATCACTCCAGTGGTATCTGGATGATGTGGAGGACACCAGCATGGTGACAGGCAGACCAGCCTGAGGGCACCTGCAGCACATGGAGGACATGGGGATGGGGACACCAGCGCCCTGGGGACAGCTGGAGCACATGGAGACAGGGACAGGGCCACTCTGGCCACTCATACCTTGCACCACAAGGTTGACGACACTGCTGGCAACGCCGAAGCGGTTGGAGGCCACGCAGTGGTAGGCGCCCTGGTTGCCCACGTGGGCACCAGAGATGGAGATGACCGAGCCGTTGGCACTGATCTTCACATTGTCTGGGAATGGAGGGGCCATCAGCACCGGGGCCATCAGCACCAGGGCCACCCTGGGGACCATGCCAGGGCCACCGTGGGGACTGCCATACCCTGGAGGTGCTGGCCAGGCCCCATGCGCCAGGTGATGTTGACGGGCCGGGCACCATCATGGACGCGGCACTTGAAGGTGGCGTCTTCACCTGGTGCCACCGCCATGCTGTGTGGGTCGATGGAGATGATGGGGCTCTGCAGACCTGTGGGGACAAAGGGACAGAGAGGCCACAAGGTCACCCACATCACCCATCTCCCCTCAGCATCCTCCCTCTCCCTGCGACCACACTCACGGTAGCTGGAGCTGTCACGGGAGGTGACAGTGACAGAGACGATGGCCTCGCGAGAGACGCTGCCCGTGTCAGCACGGCACACGTACTCTCCTGAATCGGCCACTGAGAGCTGTGACAGCCGCAGCCGGGACCCCGAAATCTGGGGACATCAAAACAGAAGGTGGTGGCACCACCCAGCCACATACAGCAACCACCATCCCCCACCCCATCCTTGTCCCCACCTACCTGGTGCTTGGCTGGGAGGGCCCCACCGCGCTTGTACCAGCTGATGGTGGCCTGTCCCTGGCCAGCCACCACGCAGTCCAGGTCCAGAGTCTGTCCCTCAGTGACAGAGGACGCGGAGGACTCAATGTGGATGGGTGGACTGATGCTGGTGGCTGCATGAGCAGGATGGAGGGTGAATGGCCCCAGTGGTCCCTGACATCAGTAGGAACCTGTCCCCTGGAGGGTGGTACTCACAGTGGGATGGGTGGTCTCCATCATCGATGGTGACGACGAGGGATGTCTCCTGCGTGACGCCGCCCGATGTCACCCGGCACACGTACTCCCCCGAGTCGGCTGCTGTCACCTGGGGGATGCGCAGGCGGGTGCCTGACACCTGGAGGAACGGGGGACAAGTCAGCACCACAGAGCAGGGGATAGGACAAATTCAGTGACCCTCCCCTGTCCCCTACCTGGTGGCCAACAGGCAGGGAGCCACCACGCTTGTACCACGTCACGGTGGTGGGGCCGGACCCTGCCACCACACAGTTGAGGTCCAGGGTCTGTCCCTCGGCGATGGCCGAGGACAAGGACTCGATGCGGAGGGGCTGGGAGATGCCAGAGGCTGGGGAAGGACAGGGAACATTTACCACCACGGTGGCACCCGACTGTCCCCAAGCACTGCCCTCTCTCACACTCACTGTAATAGGCGTCGGCACTGCTGGGCACGGTGACAATGACAGATGCCTCCTGGGTTACGGTCCCCAGGGTCACCCGGCACACGTACTCCCCTGAATCAGCCACTGCCACTTGGGCAAGGCGCAGGCGGGTCCCTGACACCTGGGGATATGACAAATTGGGGACCCATCAGTACCCGATGCAGGGTTATAGCCTGCAGGGCAAGGCCATCTCCCCCATGTCCCACCTGGCTGTTTGGTGGCAGAGCCCCCCCACGCCGGTACCAGGTGACATGGGGATGACCATGTCCTGCCACCATGCAGTTGAGGTCCAGCGTCTGTCCCTCGGTAACAGCAGCAGAGGAGGTCTCGATCCTCACGGGTGGCGTGACACCAACAGCTGCAGGGTGGCAACAGAGTCCTCAGGGTCACCACTGTGTCCTCACCACATCCCTGGGTTACCTCTCACCCGTCCCAGTACCATAAGAGGAGCCTGCGCCGGTCTGGATGGTGACAATGAGGGATGTCTCGTGTGTGGCACTGCCCGATGTCACCCGGCACACATACTCCCCTGAATCGGCTGCTGTCACCTGGGGGATGCGCAGGCGGGTGCCTGACACCTGGAGGGGCGACGCACATGGGAATGGGGACATAAACCCCTCAACACCATCAAAAATCCCTCTTCCACTTCCCAAGATGCTCCTCAGTGTCCCCCACCTGGTGTTTGGCTGGGAGGGACCCCCCACGCTTGTACCAGGTGACAGTGGCCTGTCCCTGCCTGGTCACGATGCAGTTGAGGTCCAGGGTCTGTCCCTCGACCACAGAGGAGGAGGAGGACTCGATGCGCACCGGAGGGGTGACACCAGCGGCTGCAGACGGAGACAGGAGGGTCACCCCAAGGACTGCGGCACTGTCCCCAGTCATCACCTCCTCCTGTCCCCACTCACGATAGGTGCTGGCACTGCTGGGCTGGATGGCCACCACGATGGAGGTTTCCTTGGTGGTGGCCCCGCTGGTCACCCGGCACACGTACTCGCCCGAGTCGGCCGCTGTCACCTGCAGCAGCCGCAGCCGGGAGCCCGACACCTGGGGAGAAGGGACACACGGGCCACAGGGGCCACCAGACCTGGCAAGTGGTCATCTGGGATTGTGCTAGGCCACTTGAGCTTGCACAGGGCCACTTTGGGCTTGCAAGGGCCACCTGGGATTATATGGGGTCACTTGGTCTTCCATGGGGTCACTTGGTCTTCCACGGGGTCACTCAGGCTTCCATAGTCATGGGGCCACCTGAGCTTGCCCAGGACCAGCCAACCTTGCGTGGGGTCATCAGGATTTGCATGGGACACCTGGTCTTGCCCAGAGCTGTATGTCATCCCTATCCTCCCCCTTGGTGACATCCCCACTTCACGTTCCCTACCTGGTGCTTGGTTGGGAGGGATCCCCCGCGCCTGAACCAGGTGACTGTGGCCTGCGCAGGGCTGGCGATGACACAGTTGAGGTCCAGGGTCTGTCCCTCGGTCACAGGAGAGGACAGGGATGAGGACTCGATGTGCAGAGGGGTTGTGCTGCCTGGGGCTGGGGACCAAGATGGGTTAGAGACTGTGACCACCACGTGTGCAATCCTCCCAGGGACACTGGGAACAGTGTCACCCCGCCATGGGTAACCTTCCGTGTCCCCTGTCCCCACTCACAATAGGCACCAGCACTGCTGGGCTGGATGGCCACCACGATGGAGGTTTCCTTGGTGGTGGCCCCGCTGGTCACCCGGCACACGTACTCGCCCGAGTCGGCCTGCTGTCACCTGCAGCAGCCGCAGCCGGGAGCCCGACACCTGTGGGGAGTGGACATGGGGGTTACTGGGGACACTTGGGCTTCCATGGGGCCACAGGGACTCGAAAACGGGACCACCAAGGGCTTGACTGGGGACACCTGACCTTTCACAGGCTACTTCGACTTGCATGAGCTACATGGCCTTCCATAGGTCACCTAACCTTTCATGGGCCACCAGGGCTGGCATGGGGTTTCTTGGTTTTGTATGGGGTCACCTGGGCTTCCATGGGACCATCTGAGTTCACACAGGTCACCTGGGCTTGCTCAGGGACAGCTGGCCTTGCATGGGCTACCTAGGCTTGCCCAGACCTGCTGGTCAACTGCATCCACCCCCCTTGGTGACATCGCCACTCCACGTTCCCTACCTGGTGCTTGGCTGGGAGGGATCCCCCGCGCTTGTACCAGGTGACTGTGGCCTGCGCAGGGCTGGCGATGACACAGTTGAGGTCCAGGGTCTGTCCCTCGACCACGGCAGAGGACGGGGAGTCGATGCGCAGGGGAGCTGTGCTGCCCGGGGCTGGGGACCGAGGCAGGAGGGTTACAGCACTGACCACGGCAGGACCTCGCCAGCACGGGCACCGGAGCCACGGCTCAGTGCTGCGACACGTGAGGACACCCCACTGGCACTGCCCCCCCACTCACAGTAGGCACCAGCACTGCTGGGCTGGATTGTCACCATGACCGCGCTCTCCTTGGTGGTGGCCCCGCTGGTCACCCGGCACACGTACTCGCCCGAGTCGGCCGCTGTCACCTGCAGCAGCCGCAGCCGGGAGCCCGACACCTGTGCACAGCGGGGTGACAAGGGTCACCAGAGCCACCTGGGCTGTGCATCAACCCCAGCCACCCTTGGCATCATCACCCTCTGTGTGCCCCACCTGGTGCTTGGCCGGGAGGGACCCCCCGCGCTTGTACCAGGTGACAGTGGCCTGTCCCTGGCTGGCCACGATGCAGTTCAGGTCCAGGGTCTGTCCCTCGGCCACAGTGGACGAGGATGCCTCGATCCGGACAGGGACCCCTGACGCTGGCGGTCCTGCAGGGGAGGACAGAGCTGTGACCATCTGTGGGGAGCCAGCGTGTTCCCTCTGGTGCTGCTGAGCCCAGCCTCACCATAGGATGAGCCTGACGCGGCCACGATGGTGACAATGACAGATGCCTCCCGGACAGTGGTCCCCAAGCTTGCCCGGCACACGTACTCCCCTGAATCAGCTGCTGTGACATGGGGGACACGGAGCCGGGACCCTGAAACCTGCAGTTGGGGACATGCTTTGGTGTCACACAGCAGGGGACAGGGCAGCGTTTGGGGAGCTGCCCACCCTGCTGCGCCCTACCTGGTGGCCAGCGGGCAGGGAGCCCCCACGCTTGTACCATGTCACAGTGGCAGAGCTGGGTCCTGCCACCACACAGTCCAGGTCCAGGGTCTGCCCCTCAGTGACGGATGGGGACGAGGACTCGATGCGGACAGGTGGCGTCACCCCTGTGTGGAGCAAAAGGGGCAACATGGGTGAGTTGTAGCCCTGCAAAACCAGCCCCAAACACCAGTGGTGTCCCCCACCCTCCTCACCTGGCACCACGGCCACCTCGATGGCGGCACGGGCTGTGCCCGCCGTGCTGGTGCCCACGCAGAGGTAGATGCCGCCATCCGCCGCCGTCACAGCAGGGATGACGAGCGTGGCAATGTCACCATGCTCGGCGCGGGACTGTGGCACGAGGGTGGGTGTCAGTGGCACCTGTGGCGCGCACACACCCCCTGGAGCACCCATGGGTGCCAGCTCCCTGCTCACCTGTGGCGGCAGAGTGCCCCCCTGCTTCTCCCAGGTGATGGTGGCAGCGGGGGACCCCGAGACGCGGCAGTAGAGCCGCACTGTGGAGCCCTCCTGCACCTCGGTCCGCTCCGGGCTCACCTGCACCTGTGGGGTGCCTGCGCCTGCAGGGAGGGGGATCAGGGCGGTGCTGGGGGCAGTGGTGGGGTGTGGACAGTGGGGGTGACGTGAGTGATGCAGACGATGAGGGTGAAGGGTACCACGGGATGATGGAGGTGATGGGGGACAATGAGAGTGATGGCGATGATGAGGACGATAAGGGTGATGGGAAACAATGGAACGATGGGGATGATGGGGAGTGATAGGGGTGTTGGGAGCAATGGGAGCAATGGGAACAATGGGGTGGACAGAGATGATGGAGATGATGCAGATGATGAAGATGATAAGGGTGATAGGAACAATGGAATGATGAGGGATGATGGAATGATGGAGATTAGGGGACAATGGGCCATGAAGGGGAAGAAGAGAACAGTAGGGACAATGACAGTGACAGGGATGGTGGGGACAATGAAGACGTGAATAGGAGACCACAGACAATGGTGGTGATGATGGGATGATGGGAACAAAGGGGATGATGAGATGATGGGATGGTGGGGATGAGGGGGATGGACAATGGGAGGTGACAGGGATGATGCAGACCATGGAGACAATGAAGATGCATAATGGGGATGATGGGGAGTGGCAGAGAAGATGGGTGATGATGGGAGCAAAAGAGGTGACAGGGACAATGGGGACAATAGGGGTGATGTATGTGACAGCCATGGGAATAACCAGGGTAACGGGGATGATGGGGACAATGGGGTGACAGAGACAATAGAGATGATGGGGGCGGGATGAAAGGGACAGTGGAGCGACAGGGATGATGGCGATGTGCTCACCTTGGACGCGCAGGAAGGCGCGCGCCGTGTGCTGCCCGGCGCTGCTCCGCGCCCGGCACTCGTACAGCCCCGCGTCGGCGGGCTCGACGGCGCCGAAACGCAGCGTCCCACCCTGGACCACAGCCTGCGGGGGCAGCGCGCCTGCAGGGACACAGCCTGTCACCGCCCCCGCTTGCAGTGTCCCCCGCCCGCTCCTGGTGTCCCCCGTCCCCAGCAGCACCTACCGAGCCACTCGAGGGTGGGCTGCGGGCTGCCGGTGCCCACGCAGCGGAACTCGGCCGGCTGCCCCGGAGCCACGCTCAGCTGCACCGGCTCCACGGTGGCGGTGGGGGCGGCGCCAGCTGCGGTGAGACCCGGGGGCACTCAGGGCTCGCCAGGCCCCCCGGGGCTGTCCCCAGGCGGTGGGGCGGTGGGAAGCGGGGTGGCGTGGCACAGCCGGCAGCGGGGTGCACAGGGACCCCCAGCATGCAGTGGGTGGGCGGAACGTGAGAACCCTCTGGAGCCCTCCCCAGTGACTTACCTGGTCTGTGCCCCTCCATGAACTCAACAGGCCCATAGAACATCTGAGTCTTCGAGGCAGCTGCAGGAAGGGGAGGGTCTCAGGGGAGTTAGCCAATCACCCTGGAGTCCAGGCACCAAACCTGCCCACCACCTTGGCACCTAAGCACCCAACCAGCCCACTGCCCAGTGTCTGGGCCGCAAGTGTGCCCACCAGTCCAGTGTCTGGGCATCCAATGTGCCCACCACCCCAGCATCTGGGCACCATCACTGCAGGGCCAGGGTGCTGAGTGTGCCCATCACCTGAAGCACTGGGCACCAAGCAAACCCGTCACCCTCGTATCCAGGCACTGAATGTGTCCAGCACCCCAGCATCCGGGAATCAACATCCAAACAGCAAGCGTGCCATCAAACCCAGCATCTGGGGGCCGAGGGCGACCAGCACACCGTGCCTTGGCACTGTGTCTGCCCATCACCCTGGTGTCTGGGCAGCCAACATGCCCATCAGCCCGGTGCTGCCCATCACCCCATCCCCATGGGGTGAGCCACAGTGTCAGGGCTCACCCTGGACATAGAGCGTGGCGGTGCCCTGGTCCATGTCCAGCATGTTGGAGCCGGTGCAGACGTAGACTCCGGCGTCCTGGGGCCGCACGCCGCGCAGCGTCAGGATCCCGTTGAAGTCCACGGCACCCGCTGGCAGCGTCCCGTGGTTCTGCCGCGTCCACACCAGGGTGTAGGCCGGAGACTGGGGGAACAGAGGTGGGGAGGCCTGATGCCACTGGGATGGGCACATGCCCAGCTGTGCACCCATGGGGGAGAGGCGGGCACCAGGGGTGTCCCACAGAGCTGTGTAAGGACCCCAGGTGGCTTAGGGGGTCCATATGGGCGCAGCTGTTCCCAAGCCCTGGATGTCCCCATGAGTACATCCTTGGGTGTCCAGGTGGGCACCCAGGGACATCTGCACACCCTGAATGTCCCTGCACATGCCCCGGGGTGCCCTGCAGCACTCCTGCCATGCTGCTCCCCCTTCCCCTCACCTTGCTCTTGGCTGTGCAGACGAAGGTGACATCGGCGCCGGGCTGCACCCGCTGCACCCGCTTCTCCTCCACGGTGACGGTGATGGGCTTCTCGGGGGTCTCTGCGCCACACAGAGGTGAGCCCTGCTCCTGCCTCCTCTCCTCCCCTTCCGTGCATGTGCCCCCCTCGGTGACAATGACTTACCGGTGACGATGACTTCGGCGCGGCTGGAGTTGCTGTGCTGCAGGTTGCGGCAGGAGCAGACGTAGACGCCGGCCTCAGAAGGCTGGATGCTGGGGAAGTGCAGCTCCTCACCTGAGGGGTGACGCAGGTGACACCCCGCACCTCGGGCACGCCCGATGTCCCCCCTGGAGCCACCCAGTACCTTGCCGGCGGCTCTGGGCGCCCTCGGGGAGCGGCCGCCCGTCCTCTCGCAGCCAGCGGTAGCGCAGCGGGGGCTCCCCGGCGGCGTGGCAGCGCAGGGTGACGGCGCTGCCCCTCGGCACGGCGCTGCGCGGCGGGTGCACGCGCACGGCCAGCGCCGGCGGGGGCCCCGCGGGGACGCAGCCCTGGCCCCGCACCGAGGGGTCGCCCGCGTAGCCGGGGGCGCAGCTGCGGACAGACAGCGGCGCGGCGTTCGTGGGGCGCCGAGGGGAGGATGTGTGCTGGGGCGGGTGGGCTGGGGCGGGCGTGGCAATGAGCATTTGGGGTACACCGGGTGGGTATGCTGGGGTGTACATGGGTGGGTATATTGCGGTACAGAGGGTGGGTGTATTGGGGTGAGCACATCGCGGTGAGATGAGTGTAGTGGGGTGGTGACTGTATTGAGGCGGGTATAAGGGTGGGCACTTTGGGGTGTCTCTGTTGGGGTGAGGCCATCAGGGTAGGTGCACGCTGTATTGGGGTGCATCTATCAGGCTCAGCATTTTAGGATGCAAAGTCTGGGGTGAGCTCATAAGGGTGAGTACATCAGGGTGGGTGGAACATTGGGGTGGTTATTTTGGGGTGGCTGTATTAGGGTGGAGTATATTGGGGAGCTCTTTGGGGTGGGTTGTAAGGGAAAGTGCATCGGAGTGAGTATATAAGGGTGGGTATACCGGAGTGCCTAAATTGGGGTGAGCATATTGGGATGCATAGGTCAGGGTGAGTATATGGACGCTGTTTAGGATGCATAGACTGGCGTGAGCTCACAGGGGTGAGCACACTGGGTGGGTATACTAGGAGTACATTGGGGTGGGTATGTGTGGGTGGATATATGGGGTGAGCCCATCAGGGTGTATGGGGGTGAGGCAATGGAGGTGGGTTTTGGGGATATATACACATAAGGGTGACTCAGGGTGGGGTTTTGGGTGGGTATAGGGCAGTGAGCCCATCAGGGCAGTTATAGCAGAGTAGGTGAGCCCATGGAGTGGGTTTTGGAGCGGTACATTGGATGGGGTTTGGGGTGGGTGTACGAGGGCGAGCCCGTGGGGTGGGACTTTGGGGCAGGTTTTGGGGTGCCAGCAGCCTCACCGCTCGCAGTACTGCCCCGTGTAGCCCGGCTCGCAGGCGGTGCAGCGGTACCCGCCGCCTGCCAGGCTCTCACAGGTCCGGGAGAACCTGCGGGACAGAGCAAGGTGAGGCACGCCCCTTCCCCGGCACCCAGCCCAGCACCCACCCCAGCGCAGGCACCCACTGGTTTTCAGGGTACGGGAGGGGACAGGCGCAGGGCTGGCAGTCCTCGGGGGTCCCGGCGGTGGCGTCCCCGTAGAAGCCGGGGGCACACTGGTCGCAGAAGTCCCCTGCCGTGTTGTGCAAGCATCCCTGGGGGACAGCGGGGGCACAAGTCGGGGGTGTCACTCCAGGGCAACGCCACGGCCTCCCCCCCGACGTTCAGAGTGTGGGGCCTTACGGAGCAGGCGCCGCTCTCGGGGTGGCAGCTCTCGGAGTGGCCGTTGCACTCGCACAGCTCGCAGTGCCCCAGGTAGAGCCCCCCGCCCGTGCGCGTGTACCCCGGGGCGCAGTCCTGCGGGGAGACACAGCCTGGCACCCCACAGCCTGGGGAAGGCCTGGGGGGACGGGTGGAGGGGCGAGGCTCGGGGGACAGACGGGCGATGGGGGTGCCAGGGAGTGACGACGAGTGATGAGGGTGATGGGAAGAGCGCTGGGGGAGGATGGAGGAGTGATGGTGATGATGGGGAATGCAGGATGGAGGGGGTGATACTGGAGGGAAGATGAAGGGGTGATGGAGGGTGCTGGGGGTGATGCTGGGTGGGAATATGTAGGGGTCATGCTGGGGATGATGGGGAGGTTGATGTGGGGTCATGGGGGGGGGGTTATGATGTGGTGTGATATGGGGAGTGATGGGATACTGGGAATACTGGGGGGGGATGCTGGAGGTTGATGGGCAAAGAGGGGACTGCTGGTGGTGATGATGGTACAGTGATGGAGGGATGAGGGGGAGTGCTGGGGGGGTAATGGAAGGTGATGAGGGAGGTGATACTGGAGGGGAGAATGGAGGGGTGATGGGGTGATGATGGGTTTGACAGGGGATGAGAGGATGGAGGGATGATGATGGGGGTGATGGGGGGGGGGCAATGATGGGGGGCGCTGGAGGGGATGATGAAATGCTGGGGGGGGCACGATGGGGGGGGATGGAGGGTGATACTGGACATGATGCGGGGGACGGCTGGGGGGTGCTGGGGGATCTGGGGTTGATGGCAGGGGACAGTGATGAAACGAGCAATGGTGGCGATGGAAGGTCACCCTGGGCTGATGGTGGGATGCTGGGGGTGATCAGGGAGATGATGAGGAGATGCTGGGGAGGAGGGCAGGGAGGTGATGGGGTGACACCGGGGGGCTGGGCTCACCTGGCACGACAGCCCGTGGTACCCGGGGGGACAGCGACATTCCTCCACTTCAGGGGCTGGGGGCAAGCCGGGCTGGGGGGGCACGGCCACGTCCATGGCCACGCTGGCGATGGCAGCCACGGCTGTGCTCGTGGAGTAGGTGGCACGGATGAGGATCTCATCCAGGTCGGCCAGTGCCATCAGCAGGTGCTCCCGGGTGGCTGGCTGTCCGTCTGGCCGCTGCCAGTATTGCTGCAGGACCGCGGGGGTTAGCGGGGGACACGCCGTGGGAAAGGGGGACAGCAGGGACAGAGGCTGCCCACCACCTCCTACCTCCCGAAAAATGATCTCGAAGGCCTGCGGGGTCTGCGGGGGCAGGTCAGGCTGGTAGGCCACCAGTGTGATGTCATTGCCCTGTGCACAGGGGTCCAAGGGGGTCAGGGGGTGCTCGTGTCACCCGGTGTGTCCCGTCCCACCCCAGCCAGCACCCCCTTACCGTGATCTGGACGTCGGCGTCGGGCAGGGGGGCTCCTTGTCCCCCCGGGGTGTAGGTCAGGGTGTAGCGGAGCCGACCACCATAGGAGCCCACCTGGACCGGGAGAGGGGCGGGATTGCCACGGCAGGGGAAAGGGTGGGGTGGGAAGAGGGAAGAGGGAAGAGGGAAGAGGGAAGAGGGGAGAAGAGGGGAAGAGGGGAAGAGGGGAAGAGGGGAAGAGGGAAGAGGGAAGAGGGGAAGAGGGGAAGAGGGAAGAGGGAAGAGGGGAAGAGGGAAGAGGGAAGAGGGAAGAGGGAAGAGGGAAAGAGGGAAGAGGGGAAGAGGGAAGAGGGGGGACGATGGGGACACGATGGGGACACGATGGGGACACGATGGGGACACGATGGGGACACGATGGGGACACGATGGGGACACGATGGGGACACGATGGGGACACGATGGGGACACGATGGGGAAGGTGATGGGATGAAATAGGCATAAGGAAGAGGAGACGGAAAAAGGAGATGGGAAAGTAGAAAAGAAAAAAGGGAAAAGGGAAAGTAAAAGGATAGGGATGAGGAAGAGAAGAGGATGGGAAGGGGATGGGATGAGGAAAGAGAAGAAAGAAAACAATGGGGACGATGACGGGGACGGGATGGCACAGGACAGGGATGAAAAAGGTGAAAAATATGAGAAAAGGGGAAAAGGGAAAGGAGAAGGGGCAAAGGGGAGAAAGACAAAATGAAAAGAGGAAAAAGGGAAGGGAAAGGGGAAAAGGCCAAGGAGAAAAGGAAGAAGAAAAAAAGCACAGAGACAAGGAGGCTCTGCCCACCTTCCCCCTCGACAGTGCCCAGGGCAGCCTCTGGCAGGGCATTCCCAAGGCTCCCATGGGCACCCTGTCCTGCTGGGGTCACCCTGTTACCTTGTCCCCCTGGTAGGGGGGTGGCAGCTGCCAGTAGTAGGAGTCAGGGGGCAGCTCCCCAAAGCGCTCGTAGGTCAGGTGGGGCTGGGGGTGCCCCAGCTGCACCCCGAAGCCGCTGCCCACGCGGGTGCTGCGCTGGCGGTTCACCAGGGCGAACCCCTGGGCATCCCCCCGGGCAAAGGACGTCCGGATCTGTGGGAGCAGGGAGTGAGGGGGGTCTGGGGCACGCGGGGAGCGCTGGGGCACCAGGGGACGGGAGGTACACTCACGGTGCCGCGGGCGTAGGCAGTGCTGGCGCAGTGCTGCACGATGCCCATGCAGAAGCAGGGCAGGCACCCGGCCGGCTCCGCCCCGCTCAGGTGGAAGTGGTGGGGACGGCACACGGCACAGTGGGGACCCTCCACGTTGGCCTGGGGAGGGAGACACTGTGGTGACATTGCCCTGCCACCCCTCCCAGGGCTGGGGACACACAGGGCTCACCTTGCAGCGACACTGCCCGTTGGCATCGCAGCCCTCGCCGGCGCTGCCCCGCGGATCGCACTGGCACGGCGCCCCGGGGGCCCCAGGCACTGAGGGGTGACACACAGTCAGCCCAACCCCCGGCAGTGCCACCGCAGGGGACACCGCTCTGTCCCTGCCCTGTGACACTCACCTCGGCACGGCTCTCCCCGCAGCGGGTCCCCCACGAACCCGGGCGAGCACCTACAGCACGACAAACCAAACTGAGGCAGTGAGAGGAGCACTCACCCCGAGAACACCTCCCACCCCAGCCTGGAATCCCTGTCACCTCTCGCAGAGACGCCCACTGTGCCCTGGGGCACAGCCACTGCACGTAGGCTGCCCGTCCGTGTCCTCAAAGCAGATCTTTGTTACCCTATGGAGGGGATAAAGGAACAGGTGACACCCAGCCAATGTCCTCAGGGATGTGGCAGACCATAGAATGGCACCTACTGGGAGTCCCCATGGGGTCCATAGCAGGGACAGGGCTGGCAGTCGCCTGGTGTGCCCCGGGTGGCATCGCCATAGTAGCCAGGTTGGCACCTGTCACACTGGGGACCCTCAGTGTGATCCTGGCAGCCCTGGAAAGAAAGGAGGTGATGGCAGTGGTGTCCCTGCCATGGAGGCCCCCGGGGTCTCCCCTGGCTGTCCTCAGCTGACCTGGCAGACGCCGGTGTCAGGGTGGCACTCGCTGGCATGGCCGTGGCACTGGCACGGCTCGCAGGTGCCCAGGTAGAGCCCGGCGGTGCTGCGGGTGTAGCCGGTGTCACAGTCCTAGAGGGGACACGGTGGCAGTGGGGTGGGACACGGTTCAGCAGCCCCACGGTAGCGGTGAGGGGACCCGAGGTCTCACCTGGCAGGAGGCCCCGCGGTACCCTGCAGGGCAGGCGCAGTCCTCCACCTCCAGGGCGGGCGGGAGGCCGGTGGCATGCGGGACTGCCACGTCCAGGGTGACATCGGCCAGCCTGCAGGGCCAGGGGCAAGTCAGCACCGCCCTGCCACCCTGCTGCTCCCCTCCTGACTCCACAGGGAACTCGCCTGCTCTCCTCTGGCTGCTCCGAGTAGGATGCCCGGATCATGAGCAGGTCCACGTCGGCCAGGGCCATCAGCAGGTGCTCGCGGGTGGCATCGTGCCCGTCTGCGCGGCGCCAGGCGCCCTGTGCCACACCAGGGTGACGTGGGGGCTGCCCCACTGCACCCAGCCCAGCCCCTGGGCATCCCGGGACACCTCCCCACGGCACCCAGTCTGACCCCCTGCCTCCACCACCCCTCTCGCTGGGTGTCACACAGGGCCCCTCTCACCTCACGGATGGGGACAGTGACAGCGGTGGGGACGCTGGCCGGGGGGGTGGCACTGGAGAAGTGCTCCAGGAGGATCCCGTTGCCCTGGAGCAGGACGTCAGGGTGCCGGGGGGACAGGGGAATGCCAGCTGGGGCCTGGTGTGTCACTGTGTACCGCAGCTCCCCGCCGTAGGCCGTCACCTGTGGGGACACGCAGCACGGCTCGGGGTCACCTGCTCCCCGAACTGGGCAGTGGGAGCACGGCGAGGCGCAGAGGTGTCCCCGGAGCAGCAGTGTCACCTTGTCCCCAGTGAAGGGCGCAGGCAGCACCCAGTAGTGAGCGCCGCGTGGCAGGTCCCGGAAGGCGTCGAAGCGCAGCTCCCGTGGGGACACGAAGTGTGGCACGGCTCCCGCCAGCCGCGCGCCCGACAGGTTGGCCAGGGGCAGCGGCGCCGAGTCCTCGGAGCTGAGCAGCACCTGGGAGAGGGATGGTGGGTATGGCATGGCACAGCGTGACACTACAGGACATTACGTAGCACTGCATGGCATCACATGGCACAGCATGGCACTATATGACACGACAAGGCACAGCACGTGTTGTGTGACACAGCACTACGTGACACAACATTATGGTACGACACGGCACAACATGGCACACGGCAGCTGCCATAGCATGCAACGATATGCTGACGTGCATCATGATAGCACATGGCACAGCATGGCACTATATGACACGGCAAGGCACAGCACGTGTTGTGTGACACAGCACTACATGGCACGGGTGACACGACATCATGGTATGACATGGCACAACATGGTGCCATATGGCACCACATGGCATGGCACACGGCAGGTGCCATACCATGCAACGACATGGTGACGTGCATCATGACAGCACATGAACAGCACGGCACCGTGGCATGAAACTACACATAATGGCACATCACTGCACGACACAGCAAGACAAGGCAAGGCACAGGACAACATGGCATGACACAGAACCTAATGGCATTTCACGGAATGGCAAGCCATGGAATGACACGACATGGCACGAGGATGGCACGAGGATGGCACGAGGATGGCACGGCCCGGCCCGTGCTGGGTACCTGGTGGCGGTGCCAGGCGGAGCTGGCGCAGGAGCGCGACAGCCCCATGCAGAAGCAGGGCAGGCAGCCCGCGGGGTTGGCAGCGCTCAGGTGGAAGGTGCCAGCGGCGCAGGAGTCACAGAGCCGGCCACGGACGTTGGGCTGGGGGCACAGGGTGGTCGGGGTGAGCAGGGAAACGGGTGGGACCATGTGCAGAAAGAGGGATGGAGGCTAAGGTGGGACTGGGTACCCAGGAACAGGCCGGGTGCCATGGGGGTCAGACTGCGTGTCAAGGGGGACTGGAGTGGGTCACTGGGTGCCATTGATGCTGGGGGGATTGGACTGGGCGCCCCAGGTGTCAGACTGGGTGTTATGGGGGATTGGAGTGAGTTCTAGTGGGGGTTGGGCCGGGTGCCATGGGGCAGGGGCTGGGATTGCTGCCGGGTGGATTGGACTGGGTACTACAGTGGGTGGGACTGGGTGACTCAGGGGATCTGACTGGGGGGGAGTGGGCGCTATGGGACAGAGGTGGGATGGGAGCCAGGGCAGGGACTGGGTGCCTGGGACCAGGCTGGTGCAGGGAGGATGGCAGTGCCAGACCCCATTGCCCCTGCACTGTCCCCACTGCTCCCCCAGCCCCTGCCATCACCTTGCAGCGACAGGTGCCACCCGCCTCGTCCTCGCCCCCGCGGGCATCACACTTGACGAGCTCCTGGCCTGCAGGCAGCGAGGGTGAGGGTGGGGGGCACCCAAGGGCGCGGGGACCCCCCGAACCAGCACCCTCCACTCACCAATCGGGGTGCACTTGCCACCTGGCTGGATGGGGTCTCCCTCGTAGCCTGGGGCACACCTAAGGATGGGTGGGTGTTAGGTAGGTAATGGGTGGGGGGTCTCAGGTGTGAGGGTCATAGGGAGGGGGGAGGGACCCCCCACCCACC
Source organism: Luscinia megarhynchos (assembly GCA_034336665.1). Taxonomy (NCBI): domain Eukaryota; kingdom Metazoa; phylum Chordata; class Aves; order Passeriformes; family Muscicapidae; genus Luscinia; species Luscinia megarhynchos. The sequence goes on along the minus strand of CM067583.1, from coordinate 219,932 downwards.
TCTCACAGCGGCGGCCTGCATATCCAGGGGCACAGGCGTCACAGGTGGCCTGGCCATCCGTGTCCAAAAAGCATGACTCCGAGAACCTGGGGATGACAACGACCGTGACGCCAGGGCAGGGACATCAGGGGCTGGTCCCTGGGCTCGGCACCCACCTGCGAGACAGCTCCGTGTAGGGACAGGGACAAGGGTGACAGGCGGTGGCTGTGCCCTTGGTGGCATCACCGAAGAAGCCAGGCTTGCACTTCTCGCACTGGGGACCCTCCGTGTTGTGCTGGCAGTTCTAGGGGGGCACACATGTCACAGGGGAGTGGTGATCCTGCACTGCGTCCCTGTCCCTTTGTCACCTGGTCATCCCCTCACTCCTTACCAAGCAGTGCCCAAAAACAGGGTCACAGGTGCTGGAGTGGCCATGGCAGCCACAGCCAGAGCAGGTCCCCAGGTAGGGTCCCCTCGCCACCCGCTCAAAGCGGGGGGCACAGCGCTGGCACGACAGCCCCGTGTAGCCCACGGGGCACCTGGGGAAAGAGCAGCGTGACATCAGAGTGATCAGCAGAGCGGCACCACAGCACAGCGGCACTGAGCCCGTGACCTTGCTGCCAGCCGTCACCTGCACTCCTCGACGTCGCCAGCCGGCCCCAGGCCGGTGTCCGCGGTGCTGGTGACGTCCATGGCCACGTCGCTGAGCCCCACGCTGGCCATGCGCCCGTCATAAACCGCCCGGATGAAGATGCCCTCCAGCCCCTGCAGCACCAGCAGCAGCAGCTCCCGGCTCACTGGGGCACCCTGCTCATCCTCCCAGTGGTCCTGCCAGGACAGTGACAGCAGTGTCACAGCAGGGTGATGGCAACGCTGGCATCACCCACCTGCCACCACCGGCATCACTGCTGCCAGAGCCACCCAGCCACCACCAGTATCAGCCTCCCTTCGCCAGTATCTCCCTGCCAGCACTGGATTCACAAGCCGTCAGTCGCCAGCAGCACCACTCCCCAGCACATCCCTCTCACACGCACCTCGGTGAGGGGCACGTGCCGCCGGTTGAGGACGTCCGGCCGGGCGTCCCCAGCGCGCGCCCGCAGCTGCCGCCCGCGGCCCCGCAGCAGCAGGTCGGGGTGGGCGGTGGGCTCGGGCGGCCCCCGGCCCAGCCGGTACCGCACCCCGTAGCTCAGTGCTCCCCCGTAGGCATCCACCTGCGGCACAAGGGGCTGTCAGCGGCCGTGCCAGCCGTGCGCCCAGCCCCGAGCCCGGCCCGGCATCACCTTGTCCCCAAGGAAGGGCTCTGGCAGCGCCCAGAACGCGTCCAGTGCCAGGAAGCGGCGGGAGAGGTCCAGGAGCTGGAACTCCTCAGTGCCCACGTCCACGTGGAGCTGGGTGGCCGAGAGCACCGGTGCGGATGGCGCCGCCGGCACCGTCACATTGACGCCTGCAAGGGAACACTCAGCCTCTGGCGTGTCCCCTGCCCCGTCCCGCGTCCCCACAACTCACCCTGGAAGTCATCGGGGCGGTTGAAGCGCAGGTGGAGGCGATGGCGGCGCCGGGTGGTGGCGCGGCAGGAGGTGGTGACGCCAAAGCAGAAGCAGGGCAGGCAGCGGGATGTCCCTGTCACCTGGAAGTGGCCCTCGGGACACGGCCCTGCGGGAGGCGAGACAGGGGATGACGGTCACAGTGCCACGGCGGGACCGGCAGCACGGCGGGGGAGGCGCCGCTCACCGGGGCGGGCTGACGGTGAGGATGCTGTCGGGAATGCCGAACACCATGCCCAGCGTGTTGATGGCCTCGCAGGTGTAGGCGCCTTGGTCAGCTTCCTTCACGTCCCGGATAGTCAGGGTGCCCTGCCCAGCCTCGCTCACAATCGAGACCCTGTGGGCACGTTTGCTACCCAGAGCCTGGCACAGGGAGCCGGGCATTCCTGGGAGCCACACACCCCCGTGGCCAACACACACACCTGGCACACGCGGTGCCTCGCACGCCTGGTGCCCGGCACGCCTGGTACACGGCGCCCAGCCCCAGCACAGCAGCCCATTCCCTGCGTGACCGGCCCCCCCACGCCCCGTCCCGACCACGAGCCTCTCCCGCGGAACCAGCCCCGCCCAGCACAGGCGGGATTTATCTGCCAAAATCCCGCCCGCATAGACCACACCCTGCTCACAGCCCCGCCCCCTACACCCCGGTGCCCACGCCAACCCCGCCCATGCAGGCCCCACCCCCAACCACTCCTCCAATCACAGACCACCCCAAATCACGGGCTCCTCCCACGGCAAGCCGCGCCCCTTCCGCCGAGCCGCAGCCAGCGCCCCTTGGGCCCCGCCCCCGCCCCGCCCACCTGTGGCTGCTGGGGGTGTGTCCCCAGTTCAGGCGCCAGGTGACGATGGGGGTGGGGACACCGGTGGCTACGCAGGTGAAGGTGACGGTCTGGCCTGGCACTGCCCTCACCGACTCCCGCGGCAGCGTCACCACCTGTGGGGGCTACTGCCACCGCCACCGAGTCATTGTCACCACCACCGGCACCACCCACACAACACAGCACCCCCGGGGGACACGGACACCGCCACTGCCACCCTCCCCATCATTGTCACTGCCACTACCACCGGCGCAGTCACCACCTGCCCCAAGTGTCAAGGACACTGCCACTGTCACCCCTGCCATTCGGGACTGCCACTACCATTGGCACCACCTGCCCCGCTGGCACCCCAGGAGCTGGGACACTGCTGCTGCCACCCTGTTATTGTCACCGCCACTGGAACTGTCTGCTGTGTTGCACCACTGGAAGATGGGGACACTGCCACCGCCACCCAGACCCACTGGGGGACAGGTTCTTTGGCACGTCTCCAGTCCAGCTCGAGGACAGGGTCCCCAGTGCGATACCCAGCCTGGTTCCGTGACAGGTCCCCAGCACGGCACCACCTGGGGCAAGGTCCCTGCACAGGGTCCCCAGCCAGGTGCCAGGTACAGGCTTCCCAGTGTGGCACTGCCTGGGACAGGGTCCCCAGTGTGGTGGCCAGCACCGTGCCACAGCACAGGGACCTGGACACAGTGTCCCCAGTATGGTCCAGTGGCACTGGGCACAGAGTTCCCAGCCCAGTGCCACGGCACAACGTCACCAGGCACATTATCACAAGCCTGGTACCATGGCACCATGTTCCCAGCCCTCTGCTATGGCACTAGGCCCCTGGGCAGTGTCCCCAGCCCGGTGTCACAGCAGAAGGCCCCTGGCACAGCTCAGACACAGCCCTGTGTCCCGAGGACAGCTTGGGCACAGTGTCCCCATCCTGGCGCCACAGCACCCCTGGCACAGCACCCCAGCCCAGCCCTGGTGCCCAGGTCCCCTCCCCGTGGAGCTGTCCCCTGCGGCGCCACTCACCACATCCAACCTCGTCGCTGCGGTCGGGGCAGTCGGGCTCCCTGTCGCACTGGTAGCTGGCCCGGATGCAGCCCCCGCTGGACACGCACCGGAACTCCGCCGGCCCGCACGCCGCACCCGGCGCCTTGGTGGCTGCAGGGCCCAGCACAGCGTCAGCCGCGCCCCCGCGCCCCCCGCGCGTCCCCAGCCCCGCACTCACGGCAGTCCCTCTCGTCTGAGCCGTCACCGCAGTCGTTCTCGCCGTCGCAGCGCCAGAGCTTGAGGGCGCAGTGCCCGTTGTCACACTTGAACTCATTGGGCTCGCAGGGGGACGGGGTGCCTGGGGAGCAGGGGGCAAGTCAGCACCCAGAACCCACGAATCCACCAGGCTGGAAAAGACCTTTGGGATCCCTGATGACCCAACACCACCGTGTCAACCAGACCGCGGCACTGGAGTGCCATGTCCAGGCTTTCCTTAAACACTTCCAGGGACAGCGACTCCAGCACCTCCCTGGGCAGCCCCTCCCAAAGCCCAGCCATCCCTCCTGTGCAGAGCTTCTTCCTAATGTCCAGCCTAAACCTCCCCTGCACACCCTGGGGCTGTGCCCTCTCATCCTGTTCCCAGCTCCCCACCTGGCTGCACCCTCCTGTCAGGGAGTTGGAGAGTGACAAGGTACCCCCAAGCTTCCTTTTCTGCAGGCTGAGCTCCCCCAGCTCCCTCAGCTGCTCCTCACAGGACCTGTGTTCCAGAGCCGTCACCAGCCTTGCATGTCTCTGGACATGCTCCAGCATTCCTAAATTGCAGGGCCCAGAACTGGACACAGCGAGGAGCGGCCTCACAAGTGCTGAGCACAGGGAAGAATCACTGCCCTGGTCCTGCTGGCCACACCTTTCCTGATCCAGGCCAGGTGCCATTGGCATTCTTGGCCACCCGGACACAGCTGTCTCGTGTCCAGCTGCTGTCCATCAGTGCCCAGGTCCCCTTCTGCCTGAACATTTTCCAGTCACTCTGGAAAATGTCACCCTGGAGCCCTGCAGGGGTTGCTGCGGCCAAAACGCAGGATCCAGCACTCGGCCTTGTTAAACCTCACAGCGATGGATCCACCCCTTGGATCCAGCCTAGCCAGGTGCCTGTGACGAGCCCTCCTACCCTCCAGCAGATACACACTTGCACCCAGCTTGGTGTGGATCTCAACGCCCTCACCCAGATCACCAAGAACGACTGAGCAGGACTGGGCCCAACCCTGCTCCCTGGGGACACATCTGGGGACACCAACCCGCCATCAGCCAGCTGCCAGCCCTGCGCAGAGCGAGCTGCCGAGCCGCGGGCCGCCACTTCCCCGGGGTCTGCCGGGCAGCCGCGCCCAGGGCTCTGCCGAGGCGCCGGCGGAGCCCCCAGCCCCAGCCCCAGCTCCCAGCCCCGGCCCCCAGCCCCCAGCCCGGCCCCAGCCCCAGCCCCAGCCCCAGCCCCAGCCTCAGCCCCCAGCCCCAGCCTCAGCCCCTGCCCCAGCCCCTGCCCCTGCCCCAGCCCCGGCCCAGCCCCAGCCCGGCCCCATCCCCATCCCCATCCCCATCCCCAGCCCCAGCCCCAGCCCCCATGCCCGATCCCCCAGCCCCTGCCCCAGCCCCAGCCCCAGCCCCATGCCCCAGCCCCGGCCCCAGCCCCAGCCCGGCCCCATCCCCATCCCCATCCCCATCCCCAGCCCCATCCCCAGCCCCTGCCCGGTCCCAGCCCCAGCCCCTGCCCGGCCCCAGCCCCAGCCCCAGCCCCATCCCCCATCCCCAGCCCCAGCCCCGGCCCCAGCCCCTGCCCGGCCCCAGCCCCAGCCCCTGCCCCAGCCCCGGCCCCAGCCCCCAGCCCCGCCCCGGCCCCCAGCCCCCAGCCCCCAGCCCCAGCCCCAGCCCCAGCCCCAGCCCCCGGCCCCAGCCCCATCCCCAGCCCCAGCCCCAGCCCCAGCCCCATCCCCCATCCCCAGCCCCATCCCCAGCCCCAGCCCCGGCCCCATCCCCATCCCCAGCCCCAGCCCCGGCCCCAGCCCCTGCCCGCATCCCCAGCCCCAGCCCCCATCCCCAGCCCCATCCCCATCCCCAGCCCCGGCCCCGGCCCCGCCCAGCACCCACCGCAGGGCGCTCGTCCGGAGCCGTCGAGGGCGCAGTCAGCTCCCCGTCGCACAGGTAGTCCCGGGGCCATGGCGCCCGTCCCCGCAGGCGGCCTGCGCCGCCCGGGCAGCCCCGGCCGCGGGCCGCGGGGGGCTTCGGCGTGTCGAGCGCGGCGGGGCGCCGCGGTGGCGCCGGCGAAGACGGGGCTCGGCCCAGCGCTGGGGGCGGCTCTGGGGGCAGAGAAAGGGGGTCAGCGGGGGAAATGGGGGAGTCAAGAGGGGGGATCTGGGTGGGGTCGAAGGGATTTATGGAGGGTGTAGGGGCAAAATTGGGGGCAGAGGGGTTATGGGGGGAAGAGGGGTGGGAGGAGTGTTTATGGGGGGCACAGGAATAAAATAGGGGTGCAAGGGGATTAAAGTGAGAAATGGGGATGCAGAGTGGTATAGACGGGTATATCAGGCTAAAAGGGGTGTGAGAAGTGTTTATGGGGTGCAGGGGGCTTGGGGGGCAATGAGGGCGCAGTAGAGTATAAGGGGATGTATGGGGAAAAAGGGTTGCAAGGAATTCTTACGGGGGTGTAAGAGTAAAATAGGGGGCAGGGGCCTAGAGGGGGAGCGAGGGTGCAGGAGAGTATAGGAGGGTTATAGGAAGGAAACAGAGTGCAGAGGGGGAGTGGCAGGGTCGTGGGGTGGGGAATGGGGTCGGGGGGATCTGTGGAGACAGAGGAGGCTGCAGGGGTGCCGAGCTGCCTCACCACAGCCCTCCTCATCCTCACCAGATCCCTCCTCATCCTCACCACGCCCCTCCTCATCCTCACCACAGCCCTCCTCGTCGGAGGCGTCGCGGCAGTCGGGCCGGCGGTCGCAGCGATACTCCAGGGCCACGCACTCCCCGCTCCTGCAGGAGAACTCCTCCAGGGTGCAGGCGCGTGGCTGCGGGGTCACTGCGGCCAGGGAAGTGGCACACAGTCAGGGGGTCACCCCGAAACATCCCCCACCCAGTTTGGCCAGGACGTGACAGCCAGCAGAGCACACGGGATGGGATGCTCTGAGCCCCCGGCCCCAAACCGCTCCAGAGCTCCCCAGAACCCCTCAGGCTCCCCCCGAAGCCCCGCCCGGGCTCACCGGCTCCCAGGCGGCGGAACTGGAAGCCCTGGGGGGACGTGAGGTAGGAGGCGATGGAGCCGCCGGCCAGCAGGTCCCGCAGGACCCGCCCCAGCTGCGCCTCGTCCCCGTTCCCCTCCGAGCCCACGTCCAGCTCCACGAACACATCCCCGTCCAGCTGCCTGGGGGACGAGGAGTCAGCACCCCAAAATGGCCACACCCCACCCCAAATCAGCCCCGAGCCTCCAAAGGGTCCACACTGCACCGCAGGAAATCCTCATCACGGCCAATCCACGCCATCAAATGTCTCCATCACCCCAAAAACTCTCTGCACTCCCAAAAGCTCCTCACTGTACCCTGAAATGTCTTCACTGCAACCCAAAATCCCCTCTTTCCACCCCAAAACATCCTCATCACCTCCAATCCATCCCAACACCTGCAAAACCTCTGTCCTCCCAAAAGCCCCTCATTCCATCCCAAATATCCCCTTCACCTCCAATCTGCCCCATCAGTTCCAAACATCTCCATCATACCCAAAACCTCCCTGCACTCCCAAATGCTCCTCACTGCACCCCAAAACTTCCTCACTGCACCCCAAAACCTCCCCAGATGACATCTTGCTCCCTCAGGACCCCCTGCCCAAGCTGTTCTCCTGACCTTCCAAAACCCTCTGGGCCCCCCAAACCCTCTAAGCCCTTCTAGACTCCCACAAGCCCCCCCCAAATCTCCCCAAGCCCCCCAACTCACTTGATGAAGACCACGCTGACCACCTGCTCCCCAGGCACTTTGTAATACTCTGACTCCAGCTGTTGGGGGCAGAAAATGAGGGGTCAGGGGGGTCCCTCGGGTGTCCCCCCCCCAGCCCCCCCAGCCCCCGCAGTTCCCACCGTGTCCACCACGGCCTCAGAAATCTCCCGGAACTCCTCGGAGTCAGGGTCCTCCAGCCGCGCGCTGTAGTCGATGCTGCGGGTGAAGTTCACCAGCGCCCGGAAATAAACTGGGGGCAGGGGGAGCCAAAGATGGGGGATGGGGTGTCAAAACTGGGGGTGGCACCTGCACACCCAAAAAATCCCCGCCTGTGACCCTCACCCCCCATCCAGATGTTCCTCCTGCTCCCCAGCTGTGTCCCCCCAGTGACTGGGATCCCACCCAACAAAGCACAGGAGAAAGAAAAGTCAGGGTGCAGCACAGGGGGTCCCCACAAAGCGTCACTTACTGATCGGGGGGTCATCCTCGGGCTCGGCCACCACCATGCCTGCAGGCGCGGGGCGGGACCCGGGCACTGCCCCCGGGGAGCAGCGGGAGGAGGAGCAGGAGGAGGAGGAGGAGGATGAAGAGGAGACAGAGGTTGAGAGCGGCGCCAGCAGAGGCCAGCCCAGGGCCGGTGCCACCGCATGCCCCCTTACCGGTGGGTGCCAGCCCGCTGCCGGGAGCGGGGGCCGTCACTGTCGGTGGCCAGGGAGCAGCGCTGCCATCCTCCCCGCTGCCATCTGCCGGGGCACAGCGTGAGGGTGGCACGGACCCCCCGCGTGGGACACCCGCTCGCGGTGACACCCACCCGGTTATGGTGGCACCAGATCCCAACGCCAGCCCCAATGGGGACCATGTGGTGGCACCAGGGGGACATCCACACGTGGCACACTCCCATGGTGACACACACCCATGGTAGCAACCACCCGGTGACATTTTACTGCCAGATTCCACCAGGTCCTCATGCCACCTGACCTGGGGCAACATGGGAGCACCTAGGGTGCTATGCACCATGATGACACCCACTCACGGTGACATTCACCCGCGGTGATGCTCACCCACTGAATGGCGCCCTGCCACCAGCTGCCACCAAACCCTGGTGGCGTTTGTGATGGGAGCAGCGAGAGTGGCACTCGCCCACAGTGACATCCACCCACCCAGTGCCACCTTGTCACCAGATGCCACCAGGTCCAAGTGGCAGCCACAAAGAGAACCTTACTGCTGGGTGCTATCATGGGGACATTTGAGTGAGTGGCACTCACGGTGGCACCAACTGACGGTAACACCCCCACCTGGTGACACCCATTCATGTCACACCCTCCCACAGTGACATCCAGCAACAGTGACTCCCGCTCCTGGTGGCACCGAGCCACCCAGTGCCACCCGCAGTGGGGACAGCGCAAGGAGCACCCAGGGTGGCACCAGGACCCACCCACCCTGGTGCCCCTGGGGTCCCCTCACCTCCAGAGGCCACCAGGTCCTCGTCGTCTGACAGGTGCCGGTAGTAGCGCCGTCCCTGCGTGTCCCCGACGTGATCGGCCACCGTGTCCTCGGGGAAGGCGTCGGCCCCGCCGCGGGCGCCGCCGGCGACCTGGGGGACGGGGCCACCATGGGACGGGCCACCCGCGGGACGCGGCGCTGCGGTGCCCGGCCACGTCACCCCGGGGGGGACAGGGGTGGGGGCGCGTGGCTGTGCGGTGGCGTCACCGGGGAGAGGGAGGGGGATGAGCTCATCACACACCCTCCGCATTCCTGCCCCGAGCGCACCGGGATCGCCGGCACCGAGACGGCGTGCGCGGGCACGGGAAGCGTGTGCACACGCGTGTGCACCGCTCCCCGCGTGCACTGACACGGGGACGGGTGTGTTCGGTGACACGGGGACACGCGCAGGCTGCCTCACGCAGGAGCCGGCACGGGGACGAGCGCGCAGGGTGACAGCTGGCTGTGCACACGTTTGCACCAGCACACGTGTGTGCACCGCCACGCGAGCGTGTGCACGCCCACACGCGTCTGCACACGCATTTGCACGCTCTGTGCGCGCACCAGCACAAGGGCACGGCCGCACCAAACGCGCGCTTGCACCAGCACAGTGCGTGAGCGCAGTCACCAAGAGGTGACAACTGTGCACCAACACTGGCGCTGCCACACGCGCGCCCTGACACGCGCGTGTGCCCCAGCTGAGTGCCACAGCCCGTGCACACGCGTGTGCGGCGCCGCGGGTGCCCCCGCCCCGGCCCCGGCAGGAATCCGTCGCAGCAGCACTTTGCTGTGCAAACAAGCGCCGGGGGATTAGGCGGGCGCTGGGGGGGACGGGACCCGGGGGGGACACAGGCGGGCGCACGGATGGGAGGACCCAACACCCCACGGGATCTGGCCGGGGACGCCTCGTGGGCGCGAGGGGAAACTGAGGCACGAGGCCGTGCGTGCCGGGGGAGCTCTGCCGCTCCCCTCGTGTGCACCGAGCGTGTGAGCGCGCGGGTGCTCAGGCCCCACATCCCCACACGCGTGCCCGGACCGTGGGCGCGCTGTCATTGTCCCCACGCACGTGGCTGCTCAGCCCCCCCGCCCGCACGCCCGCACCGGGTGCGGGGCCTCTGCCACCACGTCCCCCCTGCGCAGCGAGCCGGGGGCGCTCAGCCCTGCCCCGGCCCCGGGCGCCCCGGGGCGCTCAGCCCCGCGGAAGGGCAGCGGCGTGTCGGGTGTCCGGCGGTGTCCGGGCAGGCTCGGGGACCATCCCCCTCTCCGGTTACCGGAAGCCTCTCCGCGCCGGGCCCCGCACCCCCGGACGCCGGGGCCCCCCCGGACAGCCGGGTCCCCCCCGCCGCCGCCGGGGCACCGCGCCCGGCCGGACGCCACGGCCCCGCCGCCGCTCACATTTTCCACTCCCCGGCCCAAATCCTGCCCCGCACCCTGGGGAAAAGTGGGGCCGGGGGGGAGGGCGAGGAAGAGGAGGTTGAGGAAGCAGCGCGCTGCTCCCAGCCCGCTTCCACACTGCACCCCCGATCTGGGGAACACTTCGAGCCCCCTCACTTGGGTGCCCCCGCCAATCTCAACGTCCCGCGCCCCCGCCGGTCTGGATGTGCCCCCACTAGAATCTGGATGTGGCTCCTCAAATCTTGAAGTGGCCCCCGAATCTGGATGTGCCCCCCCGGTAATTCATCCGGGCGAGGAAGAGGAGGTGACGCAGCCCAAGAATAATAACCGGGGGGAGTATTAATAGCAGTCCCCCCCCGGCTTATTGTTCCCCCAAGGTCATGTTAAAAGGTATTTCCCCCTGAAAAACCCTCCTCTCCTCTCCCAGGGGTCCCCAAGGACTGCGCCACCCCCAGTTTGGGGGGATGGGGGTCACCCCAGGATTTGGGGGGCTGCCAGCACAGCTGCGGGATGCTGGTCCCGGGGGGCAGAGGCAGCTGCTCTCTCCCCACCCCCCACCTCTCCCTGCCGCCCCCGGGATTTGGGGGTGAAACAGCTGCGGGGTCAAAGCCACAGCAGGGCAGAAGGGGGGCCCCAAATATGTGTCTCCCCTTCCCCCTCCCCCCCTTGCATTCCTCCCTGCTGGCATTGCCTAATTTATCCCGAAAGGACTGGGACGGGGGAGGGGCGGGCCATCCGGGTGTTTTGGGGTAAATGAGTTTTCGAGGGGCGACTTTTACGGGGGGAGGTGATTTTCTGGGGGAGATTGGTGGGGGCGGTGGGTTTTGGGGAGGGAGATGGGTTTTGGCGAGTGGAGATCAGTTGTGGGAGGTTGATGGGTTTGGGGGGAAATGGGGTTTTGGGAGAAGGGATATGGGCTTTTTCTGGGGGGAATGGGTTGGGGGGAGATGGATGTGGGGGTGGAGATGGGTTTGTTTGGGGGGATGGACAAATTTTGGGGGGAATTTTTTTGGGAAGTAGATTTTTTAATGCGATAACGTGACTTTTTGGGTGACTGTCGGGTTTTGATGGCGAAGGGGAAACCCAGGAGTCCTGGCGAGGACCCAGCGTCTGAGCTGACCTTCCTCCCCCCCTCCTCATCCCAGCCGGGCCATCTTTGGCCATGGGGAAGAGCCGAGGGAGCGAGGCCGCGAGCGCGGCGGGCCCGGAGGGTCCCCGGCGCCCCGAGCACGCCCGGGCGGCCCCGAACGCCCCCAGGTGTCCCCAGGTGCCCCCAGGTGCGGCACGAGCCTCCCCAGCAGCGCGGGGCCCCCGAAGCGGCCTCGGCCGTGCCCCCCACGCGCGCCCCGCGCACACGAGTGTGCAAGAGCGCGCGTGCCCGCGGGGCGGGTGCGCGTGGGGTGTCCCCCTCCCCAGCCCTTCCCCCGGGCAGGGGTGATCTTATCGCGCATTCCTGCTTCGCCCCTCCCCTTCCCCCCGCCAGATTAACCCTTCGCAGCCCTTCGGGGGCGCCCCCGTGCCAAAGCCCCCCGTGCCAAACCCGCGCGGGGGCGCAGGGACCCCCTGCCCCCCGTGCCCGTAAGGGGGTGCGCGGCCCAGCGCCCCCCGGGGGGTTGTCGGGGTGCTCGGCCCCAGCGCCCCCCGTGCCTCCGGAGAACGGGGATCCCAGAGCGGGGATCCCAAAGCGGGGATCCCCCTCTGTCCCCGCAGCTCCCCGCTCGTGGGCGGGCGCCCCGCGGAGGGCGGGGGGGCTGCGCTGCCAGCACGGCCCCGAGCACAAGGCCCCCTCTGTTCTCCGCCCGGGCACCCGCCCAGCCCCAAACCGCCCCCTGCCCCGCCACCCCGGCCCCACCGAGGGACCCCCCCGTAAATCGGGAGTGCGAACCCCAAAGCGCAACCCCCCCCCCGGGGTGCCCAGAGGTGTCACTCCCTGCCCCGCTGCCCCCCAGCACGGGAGGGACCCCCCGGGGGCACCCCCAGACGCAGCGCCCCCCCTAGGGGGGTATTTCGGGACGGTTATTTTTAGGGTGACCGGCGCCACCATCACCCTTTAAATTTAGCTGGGGCGGGGGATGGGTGGGGTGCGGACATGGGGGGCACCCCAAAAGCAGGATATAAATGCCCCTATAAGTGACTCCCACCCACGGCGTGGGGTGGGGGCAAGGGTGGGGGCTGGACCACCGCGGGTGGCGTTAAGGGGGGTAGAACCATCCCCACTCTGGGGTCACGGGGGACCCCAATTCCCTGAAGGGCCAGGGCGGGGTGACAGGAACCCCCCTGCCTCGGGCCCCCGCGTGGGGTCATGAGGACCCCAGTTCCACGGGGGTGGGTGACTCCATGTGCCCCCAGTCCCTGGGGGACCTCAAATCCCAGAGAGGGGCAGAGGGACCCCACACACCCATTCCCAGGCGGGACGGGGCAAGCGGGAGAGGGACCCCTCCTCTCCTTTAGGGGGACCCTGCAATTCCCAGATGGGACGGAGTGGGGGCCCTGGGGTCTCCACGTGACTCCGGCACGGGGGGGACCCCCAGTCCCTTAGGGAGGGGGGTAGGGTGCCGGGGATCCCCTGGTACAGGGGGGACACCCCAACCCCGTAAGGAAGAGGGACCCCCACATCTCCTTGGCGTCCTGGGGGACCCCAATTCCGGGATGACCCTGCGATCCCTGTGCCCCTCTGCACACGTGGAGGGACCCCCCATTCCCTGAGCGGCCAGAGCACCGTGCTGGGGACTCCCGCCCTGGGGGGACCCCGATTCTCTTCAGCCACAGCATAACCCCCTCCAGCTCCTTTAGGGGACCTCAACTCCCACAAGGACCCCCAAATAATTCAAGAGAGACAAACTCCGTGGAGGACCCCAACTCCTACAAGGATCCTCAACTTCGAGGGGGGCGGGCGGTCCTAACTCCTTAAGGGGACCCCAACTGCTTCAGGGGACCCCAGTTCCGTGGTGCCCAAATCCTTTAGGGGATCCCAAAATCGTGGGGACCCCAACTGCTTTAAGGGCCCCAAGTACTTTAAGGGATCCCAAAACCACACCGAGCTCACAACTGCTCTGTGGAACTCCCGCTCTGGGGACCCCAACTCCTGCGAGGAACCCCAACTCCTGCAGGGGATCCCAGCTGGCGGGACCCTGGCTCATTTCGGGAATTTCGGCTCCGTGGGGGACTCCAACTCCTACAAGGGACCTCAGTCCCTTTGAGAGACCCCGAGTCCGCGGGTGGAGACCCCAGCTCCCTTCAAGTACCCCAACTCCTTTAGAGGTCTCCAAGTCCTCCGCGGGACCCCGACTGCGGGGCCCCCAGCTCCTTTACGGGACCCCGACCCGCGGCCCCACTCACCCCCAGGAGGGTCCCCAGCAGCAGGAGGGTCCCCAGCGCCGCCGGGCCCCGCCGCCCCATCGCCGCTCGGCCCCGCCGCGATCGCTCCGCTCGCTCGGCGGCGCCGCCGCCCCGGGGCCGCCCCGCCCCCCCCGCCCCCCCCGCCGCGGGGCGGGGCCACGGAGCGCGCGCCCGCGGGGACACGGGGGGGACACGGCGGGGACCCTGCCCTGGGACACGGGGACACGGGGGGGACACGGCGGGGACACCGCCGGGGAACCCGTCCCGGGCACGGGGGGACACCGCGGGGACACCGCGGGGGACACGGGGGAGAACCTGCCCTGGGACACGGGGACACGAGGGGGACACCGCTGGGGACCCTGCCCTGGGCACGGGGGGGACACCGCTGGGGAACCCGCCCCGAGCACGGGGACACGGCGGGACACCGCTGGGACCCTGCCCTGGACACGGAGACACGGGGAGGACACGGGGACACGGCGGGGACCCTGCCCTGGACACGGGGACACGCGGGGGGCACGGCGGGGGACCCTGCCCTGGGACACGGGGACACGGGGGAGCGCCAGCAGGGACACGCAGGGGCGTAGGGGCACTGGGGGACACCCCCGGGAACTCGCAAGAGGACACTGGGACACCGCTGCGTTCTTGCGTTGGGACACGGACACGCGTGGGAACTCGCGCTGGCATGCGGGGACAGGCCTGCAAACTCTTGCAGGGACACGAGAGAGTCGCGGGGTACGCGGGGACGCAGGGACACCGTGGGACAGCTCTGGGGTCTCGCACTGGGACACAGGGGACACCCCGGGAGCGTTCACAGGGACACGGGGCAGTTGCGGGGGTACACGGGAGCAGCTCTTGAGAATTCATCTCGGGACGCGGGGTGCACGAGGACACGGGTGACACCCCTGGGAACTCCTGCAGGGAGACACCGGGGGAGACACCCGGGGCGCCGGGACACGCGGGACACGGGGAGCAGCTCTGAGAACCCACGCGGGGACTCGGGGTGTGTGGGGACTTGGGGACACACCCCGCGGAACTTTCAGGAAGGCGTGAGGGTGTACACGGGTTGTCACCTCTGGAAACCTGTTCTGGGACATGGGGGTGCGTGGGGACACCGTGGGACACTCCCGGGAAATAGATGGGAGCACAAGTGTGGGGGGAGAACGGGGCTGCATCCCCGGGAACTTTTCTGGGGACACCTCTGGGGACTCTCACAGGGACGTGGGCTGCAGGACGTGGCGGAGCGCCCGTGGGAACATGCTTGGGGACACGGCGCTGTGCGTGGGGACCCTGCGGAGCGCCCGAAGGAGCTGCTGTGAGGACAGGCAGTGGCGGGGGGTCACCTCTGGGGACTCGCACCAGGACATGGGAGTGCGTGGGAACACCTTGGGAACCTTTGTGGGGACACCGGGATCACCTCCGGGGACTCCTGTAGGTCATGGGGACACTGGGGGAGCACGGAGGACTCCTGTGGGAACTTCCAGGAGGGTTCTGGGGTGCGTGGGGACCCCGTAGCCCCCCACGCTCCCGGGTGCTCCCACTATAACCTCCCATGTCCTCCACTGCTCCCAAACTTCCTCACGGTGCCTGGGAGGCTGTGGGACACAAGGGAATTGCAGGAACTGTGAGGGGGCTTGGGGAGAGCTGTGGGGGCACAGGGGTGTAAAGCAGAGAGGGGACTACGGGGGCACAGGGGGCTAGAGGGGCTGTGGGGCTGCCAGGGGCGAGGGGCTGTAGGGACGCTGAGGTTTACAGGGTCTGTGATATGGGGGGCTCAGGGGCACAAAGGGGGGCTGTGGGAGCTGCTGTGGGAGCTGCTGTGGGAGCTGCTGGGAGCAGGACAGTACAGGGGGTATAAGGGGGAACACAAGGAGCATGGCAGATATGGGGGAGAATGGGGGCACAGGGGGTTTATAGGGGGTCGGGGGGCGATTACAAGGGCTGTGGGTTCTGGGGGGGTTGTATGTGGGGGGCCAGGGGGGGTCGGAGTGGGCTACCGGGGGCACAGCATGTAGGGGGCTCTGGGAGGGTGCATGTGGGGCCAGGGGGGGCTGTAGGGAGTATGGGGGACATGGGGGGCTGGGTGGAAGGGGGCTGCAGGGGGGAGTAGGGGTGATCAGGAGCTGTGGGAGCACGAGGGGGCTGCGGGGGTAGCTGTAGGTGCCATGAGGTCTGGGAGGAGCCACATATGGGTCTATACAGTGCATAGGGGCCATTGGAGGGCCATCGGGGCCATCGGGGCCATCGGGGGACACCGGGCATGGGCACTAGGGGGCTATTAAGGGGGTCCAGGAGGGAAGATGAGGGAATGGGGCACTGAGCCCTTTGGGGCTGTAGGAGCCATATGGCACACCAAGGACCCGAGGGAGTGTGGGGGGACAAGGGGGCTGGTTACAGGGGGCTGGGGGGCTCGGGTCCGGGGGATATAGGGGATATATATCGAGGGATATAGGGGATATATAAAGGGATATATGGGATATATATCGAGGGATATAGGGGATATATATAAGGGATATATGGGGACCAGAGGGGCCCGAGGGGCACAGGGAACATGGGGACTATGGGGGCCGAGGTGGTTACGGTGACTGTGGGGGCACAGGGGGGTCGTGGGGGCTCCGGGAGGTCCGCAGGTGACTGGGGGGCTGTGGGGGGCTCGGGGGGCACAGAGGCAGTGGGGGCAGCAGGGACGGGGGCTGTGGCATCTGCAGGGTCCCCAGTGGCCGGGTGCCAGTGCTCGGCCCCCCAAGGCCGAGGTTAATGTTTAACCCCCCACCGGGACCCAGCTGGGCACCGAGCGCCCGCTCCCAGGGGTGCCCTTGGGCGCCTCCGATACCGGCGGGGATTTAAGGCGGGCGGGTCCCGGCGCTGCCACGCTTGAGCCATGGCTGCGATGCTGAGCCTCGTCCTGCTGCTGGCGGCTGGCGGTGAGGCGTCCCCCGAGCCCCCGTGTCCCCAGGCCCGCGTGGTGCCCGGCGGGTGACGGTGCCGTGTCCTGCAGGTGCAGTCGCCGCAGTGCTGCGGACTCGAGGTCAGCAGGCAGAATCTGCGGAGCCCTACGGCTGGCCCTGGCAGGTGGGGGGGGCGAGGGGGACAGAGGGACAGGGGGCGGGGGACAGAGGGACAGGGGACAGGGGGACAGAGGGGACGCGGGGGCAGGGGACAGAGGGGACAGCGGGGACAGGGGGACAGCAGGGGGCGGGGGGACGGCAGGGACAGGGGACAGCGGGGCAGAGGGCACAGCGAGGAGCAGAGGGGACAGGGGACAGAGGGGACAGCGGGACAGGGGGACAGGCAGGGGACAGCGGACGAGGGGACAGCGGGACAGGGGACAGAGGGACAGCGAGGGACAGGGGGACAGAGCGCACGAGGAGACGGGGGACAGAGGGGACAGCGGGACAGGGGGACGACCCGGGGACAGAGACAGGGAAGCGAGCGGGGACAGAGAGACAGGGGACCCGACGGGACACGGGGGACAGCGGGGACAGGGGGCAGACAAGCGGGCCGAGGGGGACAGGGGGCGGGGGACAGCGGGGACGGGGGCAGCGCACCGTGCGAGGAGAGCAGTGGCGTAGCGGTGTCTCCCAGATCTCGCTGCAGTCTGGCCCGGGCGGCACCTTCCCGCCACACCTGCGGGGGCACCTTGATCGCTGCCAACTGGGTGATGACGGCCGCGCACTGCATCGTGAGGAGCGCGATGAGGCTGGGGCATGAGGGGGAGGAGCAGGGAGCACGCCTGCGAAGGAAGGGATGCGGGGTGGGCGCGTGAGAAGTCGCGGGGAGGAGTTCAGAGGGCAGGGGGCGAGTCTGGCGTGTGGTTGATCGCATGGAGAGCTGCAGGGAGCGGATTTAGGGTGCAGGGCAGAGCGTTTGGGTGCTTGAAAGGGCCCCGGGTGCCGGAGGGGCGCCGAGGGAGGGCCGCACCCGCTGATCCCCCTTTCCTGGCAGCAACTCCCGCACGTACCAGGTGGTGCTGGGCGAGTACGACATGAGCGCCGGGGAGGGCCCCGAGCAGCGCATCCCCGTGAACTCCGACGACATCTTCGTGCACCCCAAGTGGCTCAGCTTCTGCGCGGCTTGCGGGTGAGCGGGGTCCCCGGGAGGCTGCGGGCGCCGTGCCCCCCGGCCGCCCCTCTGACCCGCGTCCCCGTGCGCAGCAATGACATCGCCCTGATGAAGCTGCAGCGCCCGGCCGCGCTCTCGGCGGAGGTGCAGGTGGGGCGTCTGCCGCCCGCCGGCTCCATCCTGCCCGACGGGTACCCCTGCGTGCTCAGCGGCTGGGGACGGCTCACCAGTGCGTGCGGGCAGCGGCGGCAGCGCACGGACAGGCGGAGGGACGCGGGGGGAGGCTTGGGGGGATATATGGGGAAATAGAGATGGAGAGAGGGAGGGATGAGGGGTGGAGAAACGGGAGATGGACGGGGGATAGATGGGGAGGTGGAGGGACGGCTGGAGATGGTTGGGGATGTGGGTGTAGAGATGGATGGAGGGATGGTGAAGGGTTGGAGGGATAGATGTGGAAATGGCTGGGGAGGTGGAGGGAGGGATGAGGGATTGCTGAGAATTGGTTGGATGGATAGAGGGACTGATAGATGGGGGATGGATGGGGAGATGGAGGGAGAGATGGCTGGGGAGATGGCTGAAGGGATGGTGGGATGTGGAGGTAAGGGAGGGTTGGGTGGAGGGATAGAGGAACAGATGGGGAGATGAATGCAGAGGTAGAGGGAGGGATAGATGGAGGGATGGAGGGATGGAGGGATGGAGGGATGATGGCTGTGGGCAGGGATGGATGGATGGAGGGATGATGGCTGCGGGCAGGGATGGATGGATGGAGGGATGAGGGCTGCGGGCAGGGATGGATGGATGGATGGAGGGATGAGGGCTGCGGGCAGGGATGAGGGCTGTGGCACACAGCGTGCTCTGCTCCCTAGCTGGGGGGGCGCTGCCGGACCGGCTGCAGCAGGCAGAGCTGCCCGTGGTGGACTATGAGCACTGCACCCAGCCCGACTGGTGGGGGGCTCTGGCCATCCGCCAGACCATGATCTGCGCCGGCGGCGCCGACAAGGCGGGATGCAACGTGGGTACCGCGCGGGCGGAGCGGGCGCGCCCCGGCCCCCTGCGGGGCTGGCCCTGCCTCATCCCAGCGTCCCCCGCCGCAGGGCGACTCCGGGGGCCCTCTGAACTGCCAGGCCCAGGATGGCACCTGGGAGGTCCATGGCATCGCCAGCTTCGTGTCAGCCCTGGGCTGCAATGCCGCCAAGAAACCCACGGTGTTCACCCGCGTGTCCGCCTTCGAGGACTGGATCGCAGAGGTGCCCACGGGCTGCCAGGCTGCCTGGGAACGGGACACGGGGCTGTCAGGGTGCCAGGGTGCCAGAGAACTGGGATAGCATGGTGCCAGGATGCCAGGGAACTTGGGTACCATGGTGCTGGGTAATTGGGATGCCATATCAGGGCGCTGGGTACCAGGGCAATGGGGTACCAGGGCTCTGGGGTGCTGGAGTACCAGGGGGAAAAGGGATCAGGCTGCTGGGCTGCTGGGGTGCCACGGTGCCAGGGTATTTATGTACCAGGTTGTTGGGGTGCAGAGAGTTGGGATGCACTGATGCTGGGATGCCAGAGGATGGGGCTGTGAGGGTGCCATGGTGCTGGGGTACCAGGAATCACAGTGCCACAGTGCCAGCACAAAAGGGCTCTGCATACAAAAGCATAGAAGGGCTCATGGGGTGCTGGGGTGCTGCAGTGCCAGGGTACCAGGCTGCTGGGTGCCAGGGCAGTGGGGTGCCAAAGTGCCAGGGCATAGATCAGCCACAGCACTGGGGTGCTTGGGTATCGTGGAGTTGAGAAAAAAGGGCTCTGATTTGCTGGGCTGCCATAAAAATAGTTTGCCAGAGCTCTGGAGTGATGAGGTGCCGGGGTGCTGGGGTGCCAGGGAGTTGGTGTCTCGGGGTACTGCAGTGCCAGGGAGCTGAGGTGTCAAAGACTGGGTGCCAGGATGGCATGGGGTAGGTGCAGCAGGACTGGGGGTGCCGGGGCAGTGGGGGACCAGGGCTCGGGGTGCTGAGGCGCTGGGCTCAGCAGGTTGGGTGCTGAGGTGATGGGGTGCCAGGGTGCTGGGTTTTTGAGTGTTGGGCGTTGGGGTACTGTCCTCCTGTCTTAGAAGCTTCTCCCTTCCAGACCATGAGAGACAACTGAGTGCGGCAGCGTCCTTGTCGTCACCCCCCTGGCCTGGCACCGGGCAAATAAACCACCAGCAGCTGGCACCAGTGTGTCCCGTGCTGGGGAGGGGGTCTGGGGGCAGCGGGGGCATTACCAGTGGATGGCACTGGGGTCATGGGGATGGACACCCAGAGATACTCAGACACAACGGGGACAGGCACTGAGAGGCGCCCAGGCACTGCAGGGGTGGGCGCCCACAGGGGCCCAGATGCCGTGGAGATGGCCCCCTCGGACACACGGACCCCGCAGGGACGGACACCTCGGCGGGGCAGCCTCAGACGCTCGGGTGGCGCGGCGCCCAGCGCCCCGAGGTGTCCCGTGCTGGCTCGGGGCGCTCTGAGGACGAGGGGTGCCCCAGCGCCGCGGGGCCGCGCGCCCAGCGCCTCCTGCCCCGAGGCTGAGCGCAGCCCCCGTGGGGTGCCCCAGGCCGGCGCTGCAGCCGCCGGCGCCAGCGCGTGACCGGGAACAAAGAGCCTTTCACGGGCCGGCTCGGCCAGCACCCCGGGACCCCCGGCACCCCGGCCCCGGGGACCCCACAGCCGCGGGTCTGCAGCACCCCCAATTCCCGCTGGGATCTGGGTGGAAAATTCCAGCACCGGGCTGTATAAGTTTTATGGGCCCCTCGTCACCGTGTCCTCAGGGACCTTTGCTCTCCCGGTGGTGGCCCCGACGTGGCCCGCCCCGCAGCCCCTCACTATCACCAGCCCTTTGCTCCAGGGGAGGGGGAGGCCGAGCTCCCCTGACTCGTGACACCCTTGCATGAGTTGGGGCCACCAGGCAGAGGCCCAGATTGGTGGAAAAGGTGACCCAGCCCAGCACAGGGGTGAGGGTGGGGGGCACAAGCCATGACCCCGGTGCCATTGGCAGGAATTGTTGGTGGGATGGCACCAGGCGGGGACAGCTTTTGGGTGCAATCACCCTGGGGTGGCAGTGGCATGCAGGGACAGGAGTGTGGCAGTGCCAGGGGGTTGGTGTGGGGCTGTGGGACTTGTGTGGGTGTCGTGGGACTGGTGTGGATGCCATGAGGCTGCCATGGGTTCTACAGGCACGGCAGAGTGCTGTGATACAGTGGCACACACTTGGCAGGGACCCTGTGAGTCTGGCATGGATGCTCTGAGCGTGGGATGGGTGCCGTGAGCCTGGCATGGGTGCTGCGAGCTGGATATGGGTGCTGCCAGTGTGGGATGGTGCTGTGGGCATGGGATGGGTGCTGTGAGGGGGGGATGGGTGCTGTGAGGGGGATGGGTGCTGCGAGGCTGCCCTGGGCAGTACAGAGCATGGTGTGAGCCCTGTGAGCCTGCCAGGGGTGCTGTGAGCAGGATATGGGTGCTGTGAGCCTGGCACAGATGGTGCAATCCTGGGATGGGCTCTGAGAGCCTGGCATGCGTTCCATGAGTGCGGGATGGGTGCTGGGGAGCGGGAGGGGTGCCATGAGCTGGGCGTGGTGGTGCCAGCCTGCCGAAGGGGCTGCAAGGCTGCCAAAGGTGCTGAGAGCATGGCATGGGTGGTCCACGCCCGGAGAAGGTGAGGGGGGACCCTGGAATCGGTGCTGTGACACTGATCCAGGTGTTGCCAGAGCGACAAGGGCGCTGTGAGCCCGCACAGGTGTTATCAGGTGGCACTCGTGCTGTGGCTGTGATATGGGTGCTATCGGTGCGGCACGCTGCTCTGAGCCCGGCCCTGCTGTGGGAGCACGGTGTGGGTGCTCTGAGCCCGGCCCTGGTATGTGGGCACGGTGTGGGTGCTGTGCCCTGCTGTGCGGGCACGGTGTGGGCGCTGCCAGCCTGGCACCGGCGCTGCTCTGGGCGCGGGCGCTGCGAGCCTGGCACGGTGCTGCAGGGCTGGCAGGAGCACTGCGAGCCTGGCACGGTGCTGTGAGCCTGGCACCGGGGCCGGGAGCCTGGCGCGGGCCCGGGGAGGCTGGCAGCGGCGCTGGGAGCTGGCAGGGGCACCGCCAGCCTGGCATGGCCCCCCGGCCCCCCGGGGCAGCTCCTCCCTCGCCGGTGGTGCCAAGAGGCTGCGAACCCCCCGTGTCCGTGTCCGTGGCCTCTGGCCGGACCCACCCCCGCCGGGTGACTCAGCCCGGGAGGCTTTTCCTTATATAACGCGGCACCGCGCGGAGCCCCACGGAGCGGCCCCTGCCTCAGTTTCCCCTCGCCGGGGCGTCACTGTCACCGCTGCCACAGCCGCCGCTGCCATGTGGATGGTGTCGCCGCCGGTCGGTAAGTGTCACCCGGATGCCGCTCGGCCCCTTGCGAGGTGCTCCCCCATCCCTAAAAATCATCATTTGGCGGGGTTAGTAGAAAAGTTAGGGTTATCGGGGCAGAAAATTGTAAAACACATGAATTGCCCCCCCCAATAGGTTTACTTTGCACCTCTTGTGGCCGAACCTCTTTTCCCTCCGCCTTGGGGGGGCTGGGGGGGTGGTGAGGTAGCCCTGGGGGCACAGCCCCCTTGGAACGCACCTGAGAAGAGCCAAGATCACCTTGCTTCCCCCCCGAAGCAGAGATAAAGGCAGCGCGAGCGGCGCAGGGCCGAGTTCCCTCCGATCGCTGTGATTTGGGCAGGAGCGCCAGGAGCGGGCGGGTTTGGCAGCGCCGGGGCCGCTCGCAGGTGCCCGGGGCCGGCGCCGAGGCAGCAGCGGAGCGTTCCCAGCGCCCGCTCCAGCCCGGCAAGCCCGAATGCAGCTGCCAGAGACCCCCAGCTCGCCCGCGCTAAGGGCAGGGCGGGCGCAGCGCCCAGCGCAGCCCCCAGAGCCGCCGGCGGAGGCTCAGCGGGATTTTCCCGGCTCAGCCCGAGCCGGCGGCTCCGGGCGCGGTGTCCAAAGGTCGCTCCCCCCGACACCTCCGACCGCTCTTCCTGCTTTTCCCACCTGGGGAGCTGCTCTGGTGGCGTGCCGGAGCTTGGGGGGGCTCTGAGGGGGCTCGGGGGGTTTGTCTTGCTCTGACGTCCTGTTTTCTTTCAGATGAAGGATCTGCCTGGCTTTGGGACACGGCAAAGGCGGGGGGCAAAGGACAGGACCCTTAAATTCTTTCCCTAAAGCTTAGCCCGATAGGTATATAAGATCCATAGAGCTTAAACCGGGGTCGGCTTTTAGTCTAAGCTTGGGTCTGGCTTAATTTGTCTTTATTTTATTATGTTTTATGGTTCTTTTATTAATTTCTTTGCTTTTTTGGCCTCTTTTATTCCATTTTTGGCTGCCGGTGGGGAGCTCAGCAGCAGAGCTTGCACAAATCAATCCCCTGCTGCTTCCTAAACAGATTTTGGGGGATTTTGGTTTGAGGAGGGGGAACCCCTGCAGCATCCTGCTACGTTTGGGGGGGCTACAGCCCCTCCCTGGTTGGAACACCAACCGGGGGGGGTTGTAGGTATTTTCCAGTCCACCAAGAAGCTGGTGCTGAGCGAGCAAGTGGGACGGGGACGGGCACTGGAATTCCTCCGGAAGAACGCAGCCAACGGGCTCTCCGTGGCCAACCTCCTGGCTGGGCTTTCCTCCATCCTCTGCAGCGTCAACAGGTGGGGGAAACGGGGAAAAACTGGGGGAAAAATAGGGCTGGGGTGTGGGGGTCACCCTAGCTGTGCCCTGTCTGTGGCCAAGCTGGTGGCCAGGCTCCCCTCCAGCATCAGTAGACGGGAAAAAAAAAGGAGGAAATGGGATGAAAAGAGAGAAAATGTGGTGAAAAAAAGGTGCACAGAAGTGGGGGTTGCCCTGGTTTTTTAGGAAAAGGGGGAAAATAGGAGGGCAAAGATGGTAGAAAAGCGTGGTTTGCCCTGGTTTGCTGGAAAAAGAGGGAAAGGGGGCTAGGAAAGATGGAAATACGGTGAAAATTGGGTAGAAAAGTGGGGGCCAGCCCAGTTTTGCTAAAAAAAATGGGGGAATGGGGGTAAAATGTGGGATGAAAAGTGGGGGACACTGTGGTTTGGCTCTCTTCATGGTCAAATGCTCCTTACCTTTGGCCTCTGCAGCATCAATAGATGAGGGGGGAAAATGGAGGGCTGAAAAAAGGTGAAAAAGAGGGTTGAAAAGCGGGGGTCACCCCAGTTTTTCTAGGATAAGGGGAAAATGTGATGAAAAAGGAGGAAATAGGGTGAAAAAAGCATAAATGTGGTGAGAAAGTGTTGGGAAGTGAGGGCTACCCTGGATCTGCTCCCTCCATAGCCAACCCCTGAAGTCAGACTCTCCTCCATCCAGAGTAATTGGCGGGGGGCGGGAATAGGAAAAAAAAGGTGAAAAAGCAGGTTGCAAAGTGGGGGTCACCCCCGGTTTTGCTGGAAAAATGGGGAAAGAGAGCAAAGACAGGATGGAAAGTGAGGATCACGCAGCTTTGCTGTCTCTGTGGCCAACCTGGTGGCTGGGCTTACCTCCACCCTCAGTGGACAGGGGAAACGAGGGAGAAATGGGGTGAAAAAAGGGAACAGGGGCTGAGAGGTGAGAAGTGGGGTTTCCCCCCAGGCAATACCAGTACTCCTGCTGGCTGCTGCTCCTGGGCTTCCTGCTGGACCTGGCGGACGGGGCCGTGGCCCGGCAGCTCGACGCCTGCTCAGCGCTGGGTAAGTGCAGCCCCGGCCCGGGGGGACCGTGGGGCGTCCCTGTGCCCGGCGCCCACCTGGACCTGCCGCTCGCCGCCCCCAGGTGCCAAGCTGGATGACTTTGCGGATTTCACCACGTTCGGGCTGGGCACGGCGCTGCTGCTGCAGCCCCGGGGCGTGCTGGGGGGACTGCTGACCCTCGCCTACGTGCTAGCTGTGTTTGCCCGCCTCTGCTTCTTCTCCAGCGGTAAGACGAGCCCCTGGCAGGGCGGGGTTCAGCGCTCGGCCCCGCACTGAGCCCCTGGCCCCGCAGGGATCCCCTTCACCTACCGGGGGCTGCCGTGCCCGTACGCCTCGGCGCTGCTGGCCAGCACCTTCCTGCTCAGCGGGGGACACGTGGCGCTGCTCCGCGCGGCCGCGGCCGCCATGGTGCTGTTCATGGCCGACTGCGGCCTCTACCCCCACGACAGGGTGCTGGAGTCACAGCTCTGGAAGAAACTGGTTTATGCTGGAGGTAAGGATGGGGGTGGGCCTGTCGGGACGGCGGTGGAGGGGAGCAAGAGCGGGTCCCCAAGGATTCTCCCGCTCTGCAGGGGTGTTGGCTGTCCTGCTGGCACCGACGGCCGTGTCTGCGGTGTATTGCCTGGCCTGGGCCACGTCCTACATCGTCTTCCCCTTCGCCCTCTGGAGCTGCAAGGCCTGAGCCCTCCCTAGAGCCTAGTAAAGCCTTCCTCATCCTCATGCTCTTTGTCCTTGCTCCGCGTGCTGCTTCCTCCCTTCACTCTTCCCACTGAATCCGGGTAGCAGAAGGAGCCTGCTAAGGTAAAGAAAGGTTCAATCTCAGGAGAGCCCCAAAATCCCTATCGTTTGTGGGGGTGAGGGAACTCCCATCCCCCCAGAGCAACAGCAGAGACCTCCAAATCCTTGGGAAAACGGAAATGTAGAGTTTGCCCTGACAAGAGACACCCAAGCCTTTCTCTGCATAGGAAACTGAAGTTTAGGGATTGCTCACACTGCCCAGTGGGAATTCATTACAAAGAGAGGTTCGTCTGAAAATGAGGAAGGCCTCCCTGGGTGGGAGGAGGAAGATGCTGATCAAACTTCCTGAGGGCTTCAGACACGGGATTCACTGGGAGCAGTTTGGAATTTACTACTTAATCCATGGCTGCAGAGAAATACCATTCCACATGTGGTTTATTTTCACCCCCCCAGCGCAAATGGCTGGGACAGGGAAAGGGGGGAAGCAGGACTGGATCCAAAGTCTCTGGAGAGCTGGAGGCTGCTGGACAGCGGTGGCTGGAGCACCGAGGGTGTGGGTGGAGGAAGGAAGCGAAGGTCAAACCGGGTGCTGGAGAAACGCTCAGGATCCCCGGGGAGGCTCTTGCGGCAGGAGCAGCTGCGAGATGCGGCTCCTGCTGCGCCCCCCCGGGATGAAGCCCAGCCCGGGAGGGCAGGACCCCTCCCTGCGGCAGAACGTGGGGACGGGGCCACGGCTGGAGCGGCACCGGCACCATCGCTGCTCTGGCCTCCCCACGCCACTGCCACCCGGAGCAAGCAGGAGCCAGGAGACAGAGAACCAGCACAGACTTTATTGATATAAAAAGAGCAATTTGATAATAAATACCGGGGGATTAGAAAAGGGGGGGGGGCAGGGGCTGGGCTGTCATTCCCCGGATCCCTGCATCTGCTTGCAGAAGGAGTCGAACTGCTGCTGCTCCAGCTCTGTCATCACCCGGTTCAGGGCGTAGATCTGGGATTGGGAAAGGGCAGATGGCAAAGGGGGTCTGGCCGCGGCTGGGCCTGTCCCTCCCCGTTCCCGTGCTCCCACCTCCGCCCGCTGCCGCTGCTTCAGCTCCTGCTGTGCCGACCTCTGCTTGGCCTTCTCCAGGCGAGCCGCTGGCTCCCGAGCCTTCGGCCGCTCCTTCCGCGCCCCCGCGCCCGAATCCATGGCTGCGACACGGGGGGGTCACCCGGGACCCCCGACCCGCCCCCACGGCCCCCCCATGTCCGGGACACCCCCAGACCACCCCAGAGGCTTGCATGGGGGTGACACAGGGGACTCCCCAAAATCCATCCTGGCACCCAGAGGCGACCCCAAATGCGTCCTAAGCCTCACAGGAGATCCTCGCCCCCATCCCGAGCCTAGAGGGAGACATCCCCCCCAGCACACCCCGAGCCTCTCACGATGCCCCCCACAGACAGCCTGAGCCCCACAGGGTCCCCCCCCAGGGCTTCTCCCCGCCACCCCCACTCCCCAGCCCCTCAGCCCCCCATCTCCTCACCCCGCTCTCGGCCCCAGAGCGCCCCGAGCCCGCAGACAGCCCTATCCCTCAGCCTCCCAGCCCCCCTCCAGCCTCACACGGCCCCGCACCACACTGCCCAAAGAGACACTGACGCAGTCCCCCAGCCCCTCATAAACCACAACCCCTCCGAACTCCACAACCCGCCGTGCCCCACACGCACCCCAGCCCCACAACTCCCGCTCTCAGCGCCCAACAAGGTTCCTCCCCAGGCGCACCGTGGCCCCCTCAGCCCTCTCCAAGGCCCCGGTGCCCACTCAGTCCCCCAGCCGAGCCCCCCGGCCCGGGCCCCCGTTGCCCCCGCTGCCCCCCGCGCTCCCCGGTACCGGCGGGGCTGCGCCCGGGGCAAGATGGCAGCGGGCCCGTTCCGCCTCTCGGCGCTCGACTGCCCGCCCTGAGCGCACGCGCGGGGCGCGCGGGCCGGGCCCACAGCGCCGCCTGGCGGGCGGGAGCGGGGCCGCAGCCGGTACCGGCGCGCCGCCGTCCTTCGCTGCCCGCGCCGCGGGGCGCCACCCATCATCACCCCTAAACATCAGCTCTAAACATCACCCCTATAACCCATCCTATCATCACCCTTACTGCCCGTGCCGCGGTGCGCCACCCTACACATCACCAATAAACATCACCCCCTAAACCCACCCTACACACCACCCCCTAAATCCCCCCTACACATCACCCCTATAGCCCACTCCTACACATCACCCCTAAACATTACCCCTACAGCCCACCCTACAGCCCACCCTACACATCACCCCTACAGCCCACCCTATCATCACCCCTGCAGCCCACCCTACACATCACTCCCCTCCCTAGTGCTCTGCCAAATTGCCCACCGCTATACATCACCATATACCCACACACAGCTCATCCCTGTACAGCTTGCCCCCTACATATCTCTCCTATTATGCCATACTCCTGATGCACCCCAGGCTCTAAATGTCACCCCCTCATAACACTCTAATGTACAGCACTGCCCCACATAGCTCACCCTCCAGGTATCTCCCTCCATATACCATATCCCTATATAGCCCACCTCTATGTATCACATGCCCAGACAGTCCAGTCCCCACGTATAACCCCCCACATACCACATCCCTGAATAGCCCACCCCAACATGTCACACCCCCTGAGTATCATACCCCAGAACGCACGACCCCCTCTGTACCACCTCCTGTATAGAGCCCACTCCCCATATATCACACCCTCTGTACAGCCAGCTCCTATACACCCCCCCGAACATTCCAATACATGCAGTGTCCCCTACACGGGCACATGGAGCCCTGGCCAGACTTGGGACATTGTGGCACAGCACATGGCATGGCACAGCAGGGCACGGTGCTACACATGTGGCACACATGCTCCAGGACATGTCCCAGTGCATGGTGACCCCTGACACGGTATGTCACCCACGGTACCCCCTACCACGGTGAGATTCCTGCCACGGCACAGCCCACCATGGCAGTGCCCCAGACCAGAGCACAGTGTGGCACTCCCAGAATGGTGACAGAGCCCCACAGTGCCCCCAGCCCAGAACCCCCACCCTGGGGCTCTCCACCACCCAGCCCCTTCTCTCCAAATCCTTTATTGCCATACCCCAGCCCCCCGCACTGGGATTCCCTGGAAGCACCGGACCGAGAGAAGCAGGTGGAATGTCAGACCCTGCCCAGCACCGGGACCAGTTCCTGGAGCGGGAAAACACCTGGCAGGGCGGGGGGACACCCCAAAACCCCCAGTTAGATACGGACAGTGTTGATCCGCAGCGGCTGGACGTTCTTCCCGTTGGCATGGCTCTGCCCAGGACTAAAATACGAGCACAGCTTCCCAGGAAACCTCTCCCGGAAGGTGTAGAGCCAGGACATGTCATCGGCATTGTAGAAGATGAGGAGCCCCTTGTCGTAGTCCAGGAAGACGCCCACCTTCTCCAGCTTGCCCTTGACGTTGAGCCGCGTCCAGGGCTCGGTGCAGGCGCTGTACTGGTTCCCGTCGTGCATCACGATGCAGTAGAACCCGCGGCTCGGCTGGATCTGGATGCTGCCCTTGCGGGTCACGGCCTCGTGGGCCAGGCCGATCATCCACTGGGTTTTTTCGGACACCACCACCTCCCAGTAGTGCACGCCAGCGCCGAAGGCCTCGGCGCCCAGCACCGACACCTCCACGTCGAAGCGCCGCGGCGAGTCCTGCAGCGGCTGCGGGTGCAGGTTGCCGTAGGCCACGATGGTGCAGTCGTCTGACAGGATGAGGCGGTGGTGAGCAGTGCCGGGGTCCAGCGTCAGCGCTGCTGGCACTGGCTCAGCAGGGACAGGGGGAATGAGGGTTAGTGCGGCCCCGGAGCCTGCGCAGGTGCTCTGTCCCCACCACGGTGACAGCCAGCATGGGGGGAAGGTCACCAGGGTGGCCCTGTCCCCACCCCTCACTGGGGTGTCCTGTCCTCATGCTCATCCTTTGTCAGTGATGTCTCTGTCCCTCACTAGTGTGCCCCTGCTCCTCATCACTGATGTCCCAGACCCTCGGCAATAACATCCCCATCCCTTGCCAACAGCATCCCTGTCCCTCACAGGTGATGTCCCCTTGCCCATCCCTCACTCGTGTGTACCTGTCCCTCACAGGTGTGTGTGTCCCTGCCCATCCCTTGCCGCTCCCCCATCCCTGCACCCTCACCAGGATGGATGTCCTGGAAGAGTGATTTCCAGATGGTGTACTGCAGCGGGCCCATGTACTTGGAAGTGGGAAAGTCCTCGTAGGTCAGGTTTGTCTCGTGGATCTTTCCCTTCAGCCTGCGGAGAACACACGGTGCCGAGGCGGGGGTGACACCAGGGACCCGCCACCCCCTCGCCGCCACCCACCTCTCAGAGAGGGACGCCACGCCGGCCAGGAAGACGTGCTTGTCTGCCTCGGCCAGGCGCTCCTGCAGGATCTGGGTGCCCTCCTGGACCTTGCGGAGCTGCTGGCTGTAGCGCTGGATCTTGTGCTCGATGTCGCGGAGCGTGCGCGCCGTGTCGGCCTCCAGCTCCTCCAGCATCGCCTTGTGCCGCTCCCGCAGCAGCCGGTGCAGCCGCTCAAACGCCTCCCCGATGGTCGCCCGCAGGCTCTTGGCTGAGGACTGGGGGTGCAACCAGGGGTTAGCAGCACCCAGAGCTCTGCTGGTCACTCCGTGAGTTCCTTAATCCCCAAATAAATATCTAAAAGGGCATCGGGTCAGGGAATTCGGGGGCTACAAGGGTGCATTTGATCTTGCACCCTCAGAATATGGAATAAAAGGATCCTAGAAGAACCACCCAAAGAGCCTTCCAAGAACCCTAGGAGAACCTCCCCAAAAAACCCTAAAAGAGCCCTAAAAAAACCTCCCAAAGAACCTTTCAAAGAACCCTAAAAGAACCCCCCCAAGAACCCTAAAGTAGCCCTAAAAGAACCTCCCGAAGATCCTGCAAAAGGACCCTAAGGAATCTCCCCAAGAAACCTAAAAGAACATTCCAAAGAACCTTAAAACAATCTCCAAAAGAACCCTGAAAAAACCTCCCAAAAAACCTTTAAAAGCTCTTAAAGAACCTTTAAAGACCCTTGAAAAACCCTTAAAACCCTCTAATAAACTCTAAACCCCCTCAAATTACACCTTAAGAACTCCTAAAGAAACCCAAGAAACCAATCTAAGCTGAAAAAAACACCCTAAAATAACTCCTAAAACCCAAAAAAAATCCCACCTCAATTGCTGGTGGGGATGGGGAGAAAATTGAACCTCACTGGACATTGAACCCCCGAGTGAGGAAAGAATTAATTAAATTGATTAAAAAGATAAATCAAAGCAGCACTGCAGGAAATTACAAAGATATGAGCAGCCCCATTGGGGTACCACAGAAGGAAAAAATGTGGCAAATCCATGAAATTGTAGAGTTTTGAGTGTTTAGAAGTCCCAAAACCAGGCTGGTGAGGGTCATCGGGGTGGCAATGAGGTTAACCCCCATTCTGCTTTGGGGGGCTATGAAGGCTGGGGAAAAATGCAGGGTCCCCAGGGGTGACAGCAGTGTCCCCACATGTACCTTGGTCTCAGCCAGCTGCTTCTTGAGGAGCTGCAGGGCTTCTGTGTGGCCACGCTCACTCTCCTGCAGCCCCTGGAGTTGCTCCTTCAGCTCCCGCTGGAGACAGGGAGGGCAAATCCATAAACAGGTGATTTGGGGAAAAAAAGGATCCCACAGGGAGCTTTCCCACCCAAATCAACCACGGGGTTAGGGGGCTGTGGGATGGCCATGGGTGGTCCCTGCAGAATGAGGGTCCTGCCCGGGGTGGGGGGTAACAGGCCCTAGACTAGAACCTGGGGGTAGCTCAGCCAGAGGGTCATTTGAGGATCCCCAAGGACCCCCAGTGAGAATGGACAAGGGGGATCCCAGGGGGACAGCAACAGAAGTGTGGATGGATGGATGGATGGATGGATGGATGGATGGATGGATGGATGGATGGATGGATGGATGGATGGATGGATGGATGGATGGATGGAGGGATGAAGGGATGATGGCATGGGGCTGACCCCAATGCAGACAAAAGGGCTGTGGGGACAGACAGACAGACTGATGGGAAGAAAGTGTGGAGCTGTCCCCAGAGGGGACAGGGGAGGTGAGTGACAGACAGGCAGGAGGGAGGGAGCCATGGCACTGACTCCCATGGAGAAAAGAAGGAGTGCAGGGAAACACAAAGTGCAGGGACACACGGGCAGAAGGCAGCCATAGGACTGGCCCCCATGGAGAGAGGAGGGCTGCAGGGACAGACACACTGTGGGACTGACCCCTCTGAACTGCCATGGGGACAGGAGGCGTGCAGGGACAGACAGAAGGACAGGACGCAGCCATAGGGGTGACCCTGAGAAGGAAAAGGAGTGCAGGGACGGACGGACTGGAAGAAGCCACAGGTCTGACCCCAAAGGTGAGAGACGGGGTGCACAGAGAGACAGACATACAGAAGAAAGGCACAGGCCTGACCCTGAGAGGGAAAAGAAGGGGTGCAGGGACGGACAGACGGGAGGAAGCCACAGGACTTACCCCCACAAGCAGGGGCAAAAGGGAGGGCACTACCACGGAAGCCAGAGGGACCAGCCGGATACAGCAGCCCCAAGAAGGCCCCTGGGGCAGGGAACCCCACAGGGACCCACCTGCAGCTCCTCGAAGGCGTCGTCCACATTGGTGACCTGGTGCTGCTCGTGCACGGCGGGCTCGTCGCAGAAGAAGCAGACGACGGCACGGTCGGTGAGGCAGAAGAGCTTCACCTTCTCGTGGTCCTTGCAGGGGAAGGGGCTGCGCTGGGCCCCCAGGATGGCGTCCAGGGGGAAGGCGCTGTAGCGCTCCACGATGTTGGCCAGCTTGAGGCTGGGGGCCAGCGTGGGCTCGGGGAAGGTGCGGCGGCACTCGGGGCAGTCGCGGGTGCCCTGCGGCTCCTGGCGCACCCAGTGCTCCGTGATGCAGCGGCGGCAGAAGTAGTGCTCGCAGCCCAGCCCCACCGGGTCCTGGTAGATGCTCAGGCAGATGGAGCACAGCAGCTCGTCCTTGAGGCTGCATGCCATGGCTGGGGGCTGGGGAGAGCGGCACAGGGTCAGGGGGCTTGGGGAGAGGGCGAATGGGGGACAGGGTGAATGCAGGTCTTGGGTTGACGGGAAGAGTGTGAGTAAGGGGCTTTGGATGGAGGAGAGAGGATGGAGGAGGAGGCTTCAGAGGGGACAGGGTAGAAAGGGGGCTTGGGGCAGAAGCAGTTGTAGGGGGAGGTTGTGGGGGAGAGGGTGAGTGAAGGCCTTGGATTGATGCAGGAGAGGGTGAATGAGGGCATTCGAGCTGGGAGAGTAAAAGGGGGACATAGGATGGGGGGAGTTTGAAAGTGCAGAGGGTGAGTGGAAGCCTTGGGATGAGGGTAGGAGGGGTGAATGGGGGCTTGGGAGGGTGAGTGGAAGGCTGGGGGTGGGGGGAGGTTGAGGGGAAAGTTGTGGGTGGAGAGGTTGAATAAGGGTTTGGGGTGAGGGGAAGTTAAGGGCAAGAGGGTTGAGGGTGTGAATGGGGGGATTGATGGGGAGGGGGTGAATGAGGGGACTTGGGGGTGGGGAGGAATGGGGGGAGTGAGTAGGGGTGAGGATGATAACAAGGGGGAGGGGGGTCAGGTGGGAATGGGGGGCAAGTGGGGGTTGGGATGAATGAGGGCTGGAGGGGGCTGCAGTGGGGGGGAAATGGGAGAGCCAGGAAACAATGCGGGGCTGGAGGGTTTACAGAGAGGGGGAACAGGGGGCTCAGGATGTAATTGGAGGTGCTGGGAGGGTCACTTGGGGGAATGGGAAGATCAAGTCCCAACAGGGGAGATGGGGGGTGGCAACGGGGACCAAGCTGCAGTGCAGGGTTGCAGTGCAGAGGGGGAACTGGGGGACAGAATACAATGGGGGGGCTGGAGGGGTTGCATTAGGAGGATCAGGATGCAACGGGGGGTCAAAATACAGTGGGAGGAATGGGAGCATCAGGATGTAGTGGGGCAGAGTTGGGATAGAGGCAATCAGAGCAACGCTGGAGGAGGGAGGGGGACACAACGGAGTTGCAATAGGTGTGAGGTTGGGGGTGAATCAGATACAGTGGTCTGGCGGGGGAACTGGGGG
Organism: Luscinia megarhynchos; assembly: GCA_034336665.1. Lineage (NCBI taxonomy): Eukaryota > Metazoa > Chordata > Aves > Passeriformes > Muscicapidae > Luscinia > Luscinia megarhynchos. Next base: position 186,770 of record CM067583.1, on the reverse strand, counting down.
CACCAGTGATACTGGGGGATGGGGCTGAGGCTGCGATGGGGCTGAATTAGGGGCACGGGGGTGGGGCTGAGGCAGGATTTGGGGTCCGGGGCTGAGGCGGGATCTGGGGAGTCAGGACTGAGGCTGGATTGGAGCTGGTCGGGTTCAGGCCGGATTCGAGGCCGTGGTGAGGCTGGGCTGGGAAGGGTCCGGGCTGCGGTTAGATCCGGAGGGATCGGGGCTCTGGATCCGGCTTCACCGGAGCCCCGGGGTCGAGCCCGCGCCCCGCGCCCCGCGCCCGCAGGTCTCGGGTTCGAGACCAGTCCCCGCCAACCCCCGTCCGATGCCACCCCGCGCCTCCCTCAGCCGCTGGCACTGGTGGCCTCACCCAGCCGGTGCCGGTGCTGTTCTGGTGTCGTCCCCGTCCCAGTGCCGGTAGCACCCGCGGTGCCGGAGGGATCCGCAGTCCCGCCGCCGCCTCAAGAGCGGCCCCGCCGCGACGGGCCGGGGGTGGGCGAGCAGGAGGGGGCGCGGCCGCGCGGCACTTCCTGCCCAGCCCCCCCCGCGCCCACAGTGGGCCCGCCCCCACCCCATTGTCCCCCGCGCCGCGCGGCCTCACCGGCGCGTACCATTGCCGCCCGCGGGGGGGCGCTTAAAGGGGCCACGGCCTCGCCAGCTGTGTCCCGTCCGTCTGTCCGGACAGGCGGGCACTGACCCTTCCCCATCCTGACCTTAGGCCCTTTTTCTATCCCTGTATGTCCCTCCCTCCATCATTTTCTCTTCCACCCAGCCAATCTCCCTGTCCAGCCCTTGACCCATCCGTTTGTCCATCTATCTTTCTGTCCCTCTGTCCTCCGATCTCTCCAGCTGTCTGCCTCTCCTCTGCCCATCCGTCCTCCCACCTACCTCTCGGTCCCCTGCCCAACCTTCTTCCCTTCCAGACCTTAATCCCTCTGTCCCTCCATCCGTCCGTCAGTCCGTGCACCCATCCCTCTGTCCATCCCTCTGTCCAATCATCCATGTCTTCTATTGTGCATCCCTCTATCCACTCCTCCCTCCCTCCACATCTCCTTGTTACCCTGTCCACCCATCTCCTGATCCAGTCTTTAATACCTTCATCTGCCCATTTGTCCACCCCCTTGGACTCTCATCTCTTCATCCTTCCCTCCCTCCAGCTCTCCCTCCGTCCGTCCGTCCATCCATCCATCCATCCATCCATCTGACCCTTGCTCTCCCATCCACCCATTTCTCTTAACCCCTTAATCCCTCTGTCTCCCCATTTGTTTATCCGTCCTGTCTATCCTTCCTTTCCCCAGTACTCCCACCCCTCTAACCCTCTCTTCCTCCCAGTTTTCTGCACCCACCAGTAACCAGAGCCAGGTGACCCCACAGTTGATACTGACAAACCTATTGCTGAAAAAACACCCACTTTCCCCCCAAACGTACTGATTTAGCCAAAAATCACAGAGAGGAATTTTGGATGCCAGGCATCCACTGTATCATCGAGATGCTTGGTCGTGGTGGGACCAGTCAGGACCAGTAGGGACCAGTAGCAGCACTGCCTGCCCCATAAGGAGGTTTCTACCACCTGGGCTCCACAGGGATCATTCACTCCCCCCTTGAGGGACCAGAGAGATGAAGGAGGAGCCCCAGGGTGGGGGTAAGGGGGGCTGGAGGATGGAGGGCCATGGGGAAGGGGACACAGCTCCTGAGGGAAAGCTGAGCTGCATATTTGGGAAGAGGTGTGACTGCCTGGCCAGAAGCCAACAGGAACAAACTCCTTGACTTTCACAGCTGGTTCACCCCACTCCCACTGCTGGCTCCCCCCTTTCTTCCCCCAAACTCAGGTACACCCCATGTCCTGGTTACCCCTATCCCCTTCCAAGGAATAACCATCTGCTCTGTTCCTCTTCCTGCTAGATCCCAAAAGCTTAGAAATAGCTAAAAAAACCAAACCAAACCAAAAAACAAAAACAAACAAACACGAACCCACATGGAATTGTTTTTTTTCCTGCTTGTTTTCCTGCTTTAGGAATTCAGGTCATGTCTCCCGTCTGGGACCCTCTGGGGACTGAGGAACGACTGGAATGATATCAAATAACCATGGAAAGAAGGAAAAATCCTTTTTTCACCCCAGATCCATATTCAGGGCTAGGGGATTGCATCCCATGTAGTTAATGGGTTATTTAATTGTATCCTAAGCATTTGGCCGAAACTTCAGGAATTTGGGGCAATGGAGAGCATCATCCCACTGGAGCATGTGGCACTCAGCCAGCACTGCCAACACTCATCCTGGCGGATCATCGGGCAACGAAAGCAAACCACAGGGTAGTTTGGGCAAACAGGGAAATTAATCCCAGTTAATTAGTAAATTGGCTTTGTTACCTCCTGGTAAACCCTGTGTGCCTTGATTCCTGATATTTTTATGGGATACACAGCCCTTCCCTGCTGTGGTTTGAGCAGGCTGGAGGACTCCACAACGGCAGGAGTCTGGGAGATCCGGCAGAGCTGGCGGGCAGGGAAAACCTGTGTCCTGCCCACGCGTGCCGCGTGTGCCGGGAATGCTGGCGGGAAGGGAGGGAGGCCCCGCGGAGCCGCGCCGGAGCGTTCCCCGTGCCGCTGGCGGGACGGGCACGCCGGGACGTGCCTGCCCGGCTCTGGCGTGTTGCTTCCATCCTGGCATGGAAACACATCCTGTGCTGGAATGCCAGGGGCGTCCCGCCGGCTCCTGGGTGCACCATCCCGCTGGGTTCAGCCCCAGCTTGGCTTATGGACCCCCTTCCTAAGGAGGATCCCACGCCCCTTCACACAGGAAGCGGGAAGGTGCCCCACACCGACATGTCTCATCTCAGCAGTGCTTTGCAAACAGTAACTAATTAATCCTAATTAACTCGTTACCTAATTAGAGCCCAAGGGCTCTCCCCTTTGCAGGAAGATGGGAAATTCTGGCACCTCAGGGGATTTTTTTCCAGCTTTTACTAAACACCCCAAAACCTTCATGTTTGCTTCACACCAGCATCAGACAGAGCCCTTTTTACTCCCTATCGCTGCCAATCCAGGGAGAAAAACCTACTTTTTGGGGTTGCTAATGCCAAGAAGCCTGGAATGAGCATTTTCCCTCATCTGGATAGCTGGCACTGGGAATACTGGCATCCCCAATGCCTGGTGTGCCCACTCTGGTAGGTGCTGTCAACCATTTTTTATGGAAAACAAGGGATTTTTGGGGAAGGAAACAAGTAGGTGGGTGGCATTAAGGTGTTTCCCAAAGAATTCCCCTTCCAGTGTGCCATCAGGACACAGGCTTTGGGAACACTGGAAACGTTTTAGGGGATCCCAGTGTTACCACTCAGAGACCACATTTCTCACTGGAAAATCCCAGTTTGCCATCCATAAAAATCTCCTTTTACCTGCTGAGTCAGCTGGAGGTCCTGGATGGATCTGGCTTGCTGGTGCTGCTGGAATGGGAAGGATACACCGCTCTGTGCAGGTCTAGGGGCTTTGCCGAAACTGTGGTGATTCCAGCACGATTTCCTTCCACTCCTGCCTTCCTTTTAATCGCAGTTTGATCTATCCTGGGAGCAAAACCAGCCTTGGGATCATGTTTTTTCAGCATGCAAGCACTAATTTCCTTCATTTTCCAGCCTGGGATGGAGCTGGGCATGGGTTTGGTTTTGTTGTTTTTTTTGTTTTTTTTTTTTTCCCTGCATACCAACCACCTTCCCAGGAAAGGGGCCCCTTTCCCACATCCAAGATTAACCCACCCAAAGTAGGGTCGGAAAAAAAGCCCGGAGCGTCACTTATCCCAGCCAGTCCCAACGAGGAAGATCCCAGGAGATGTTTGACAGCCCTTGGTGGATCCCACAAGCTCAGCAGGGACCTGCACCGTCTCCTCCAAATGCAGATTTGGGATTGGATAACTCCACTGCCCTCCCTCCCCCCTGCCCCCCACAAAAAAAAATCAGAAAATTGGTGCCAAGGTTTAAAACCACTAGTTTCTTAATCACAGGGGAAAAAATCCCACAGCAGAAGTGAAAGCCCTGATGGAAATTAACCTAGAGAGGGTGAACTCAGCCATCAGGGAAGCTCTAGGGGGATTCAGGCTCTCCCATTTGGGATGACACCAATGCTGGGTGACAACTTCTGGGTGTCAATATCCAAAAATCAGATTAAAAAGGAGTTTTGGCACTGCTGGCTCAGGTTCTCGGTTGAGTCATGGATAATTAATGGATCTGGGGACCTTCCAGGATGGGGAAGTGCTGGGTGATGGGGGATCCCGGCTGGAGGGCTGACAGAGCAGTGGGAATGTGGGGAGGGCCAGGGACAGGCCCAGAGGTCCACAGGGGCCGGTCCCTGTGTCCCAACTCCCTGGCCGTGGCCAGGACCTGCTCCAGGGGATTCTGACACCCCAGGCAGCTGCAAAGCAATGTCCACTCTGTGGTGGAGACCTCTTGGGTGCCCATCCCATCCCATCCCATCCCATCCCATCCCATCCCATCCCATCCCATCCCATCCCATCCCATCCCATCCCTAATCCTTTCCCATTTCCCACCTCTCTTGAAGGCATCATTTCCTTTCACTGCCTCTCCATGGAGAGGGTTGAGGGAACTGGGAGTCTGTGGAGATTTTGGGGGGTCTGAACAGATTTTTGAGGAGTCTGAGGAGATTTATGGGGCCTAAGGAGATTTTGGGATGCTCTGAGGAGATTTGGGAAGGTGGGGACACTGAGGAGTCCTGGAGGTGCAGAGGGAATTGGAGGGGATGAGGAGATTTGAGGGGCTGGAGGAGGCTGAGGAGAATGGAAAGAACTGAAGGGATCTGGAGGATCTGAGAAGATTTTGGGGGGGGGTCTCAGTGAAACTGAGGGTCTAGGGTGATCTAGGCATTTGAGGATCTTTGGGTGGGTTAAGAGGAACAGGGCGACTGAGGAGATTTGGGGCGCTGAGGAGATTTTGAGGGATTCTGAGGAGATTTTGGGGAGGTGAGGACACCGAGAAGTCCTGGAGGCTGTGAGGGAACTGTGCGGTTGAGGTTTGCGGGATGTGAAACTTGGCAAGTTCAGAGGGGAACTGAGGGGATCCAGGAGCGGGCTGAGGAGAACCAGGGGGTGAGGGAAAATGGGTGTCTGTGGAGATTTTGGGGGTACTGAGGTGAACTAAGGTGGGCTGAGATTTGAGTGGGCTGAGGAGATCCGAGAGTTGCAGAAATCTGGGCCGGCTGGTGATACTGAGGGAGCGGGGCAGGCTGAGAACCGCGGGGATCTGAGGAGTGAGGAGACTTGTGGCAGCTGAGAGAACCAGGGAGCCCTGACAGCGCCGTGAGGGTCTGGGGAGCTGAAGGGGCTTGAGAGGCTGAGGAGGTTTAGGGCCCCGAGGAGGCTCTGGGTGGATGTGGATCCTGTGGAGCCCTGACGGGGCTGACGGGACTGGCGGGCCGAGGTGGTTTGGGAGGCTGAGGGGACCGGGGAGCCCTGATGAGGAGGGGCTGAGGAGGTTTGGGGGCTGTGGACACTGAGGGGTCCTCCCGGGCCTGAGGGCCCTGGGGGCCGCGGAGCTCTGGGGAGCCGTGCGCGGCTGCGGGCAGCGAGGAGCTGAGGGGGCTCGGCGGCCTGACGGGGCTCGGGGCCCTGACGGGTTACGGGGAGCTGACAAGGTCCGGGGAGCCAAGAGGGCTCCGGGGGCTGCAGACCCCGGGGAGCCGTGCCGGGGCCGAGGGAACCGGGGCTGCAGGGCTCTGCGGCGCGCTGCCGGGGCTCGGGGCGGCGGGCCCCGAGCGCCCCTCGGGCCGGGGCGCCCCAGCCCGCCCAGCCCAGCCCAGCCCAGCCCGTGCCTGGGCGGGCGGCGGCGGCGGGGCCGGGCGGGCCGGAGGCGGGGGCGGCGGCGGGGGGGCGGCGCGGGGCTCCATCTTCCTCCGTGCGGCGGAGCCGGCGGGACGGCGGGGCACCATGGCTGTCGGTATAGGAAGTGTCTTTTTTTTTTTACCTTCCCCCCTCGCTTTATTATTTTTTTTTTTTTTAATATCCCTCATCCCTCCCTTTCCACCCCCCCCACCCGTGCCCTCTCCAAAACACCTCAAAACCCCCGAAACCCCCCTTACCCCGGGGGGCGAGCGGGAAAAGGGGGACCTTCACACACTCCCCCCCAACCCCCCGCTCTGCTTTTTATTCATTTTTCATCTAAATAATTTTTAAAAATTTCCTCCTTTTTCGCCCTCACCCCCCTTCCCCCTCCCCTCAGCCCTGCAGAACATGGCGTCCCCGTCCTAGCGTTTTAAAAAATAAGCCGGGGCTGCCATTTTTGTTTGCCTTTTGTCTGCGAATTTTAATAAAAACGTCTGAGAATGTGGGAGAGGCGGCGGATGGAGGGGGGTGGGGAGCACCCAGCCGGGCCACCCCCCTTCCCCAAACCCCCCTTCCACCCCCATCCCCCGGCCTTTTTGTCTGGCAAACCTCCCCCCCGCAAATCCCCTCCCCGGCTGAGGATTTCAACTTAACCAAACTTCTCCTTTTTCCACCTCTTTTTTTTTCATTTTTACCATCATTATTCCACACCGCCCCCCCCCCCTTCCAAGCAGGAAGAAGAAGGAAAAGAGAGAGAAAAAGGGGGGGAAAGGAGGGGGGACATCGAGGAAAATACCCATTTACCAGGATTTTCCCTTTTTCTTTCCCTCTGGATGGTCTAATGGAAAAGTTAATTGCAGCCGAACGTACCTTTTTTTGTGGATGTTGCATGTTGGGGGTGGGGGGGTTGCTTTTTTGTATGCACTCTTGGCTTTTTTCTGACTTTTTTTGCTTACAGGGGGTGGCAGAAGCAGCGCAGGGGCTGAATATTATCGTTACCGTCATCGTAATCACCATTATTATAATTTTCACCGTTTTAATTCCTTTTCTTCTTCCTCTTTTCCTCCTTTTCTTCGCTGTTTTCTGCATTAACTGGTTTTGTCTAGAAAAGTGGTCTCGCTGGCTGGAAGGTCTAATGGAGGGGGGGAGATATTTTTTTCATGGCGTTTTTGGCAGGAATGCGGCAGCTTTAGCGAGGGACCCAAATTTCTGTGGCTGTGTCCCAGAGGTCTGTCTGTCCCTCTCCAACATATATTTAGCCATATCCTATTTATACATCCATAATCTCCCGGCCACGTTGGGGGGCCTGGGTGTGGGGGGGGGGAACTTAGAGCCGGCATGGCCACAGTGATGGATTTGAACCCAGGAATGATGAATTTGATGATTTTGATTTCTTTTTCTCCCTTCAAGGTTGGAGGATGCTCCTTGTTGGGTTATTTTTCCCCCCAAGCCTGCGGTCCCTTCAGATAACAGACAGGTTTTTTAACCTGGGGAGGATGGAGCAGGTGAAAACAGCTTTGAGCCCAAGGGCTTTGAGATTATAAAGTGATATTTTAGCAGAGAGGTAAAAAAGTTTTTTAAGTCCCTCACGGCATGCGATTTGCCAAGAGGCGGAGGGTCCAGGGCGAGGGGATGGATTTCACCCCCAATTTTCCAGCCAGCTCCCCATCCCTCGGCTTTCCCAACAGCTTGGGGGCGAGCAGTGCTATAAAAGAACCCCACTATTTCTTTTTTTTATTTTTTTTCTTTTATTTTCCTTTTTTTTTTGTTGTTTTCTCTCTATTTTCAGGCAAAACCCCACGTTCCCACGGGTCGGGTAGGTCGGAGCCGCTTCGCTTTTGTTCCTCCGCTGTGGGATCTCGCGCGCCGGGGGCTGGCGGGGGGTTCGGGGTGTGTGAAGTTGTCCTCCTCCTTGTCCCCCCGTAGAAAAACGCCCCACGTGCAGCACCCGATCTCAGCTAGAGCTGGAGATGGACGCGGATAAGGGGAAGCAACGCCAGTACTCGCAGAGGTGGGCATGATGGCTGGATCGAGGGGATCACAGGGAGGAAAAAATCCCTGCTTTTATACATTTACATCTTAAAATAGCATCTAACGTAATGATGTGCATGCATGTAATTATATGTGTGCTTATAAAATCAGAACATCAGAATCCAGGTATTATATGTGGATGTATATATTTCTGTATAAGCAGGGGCATGGTATTTTTTGGGGTATTTTAGGGGTGTGAGGGACTCCTTGCCTGCCCCCTCTGCAGGGAGGGGACCCTGCTCCCAGCGTATGTGTGACCCCTTGATATTTCCCTTTTCAGAAATGTGCCTTTATATGCATCAAATAATAACGTTCACCCTCAACCCCTCCACCTTCTGCTTTTTCCCTTAAAAATGTGGATTTTTGGTCATTGGGTGCGATGTCGCGACAAGTGCATGTTGGATCCGGTGCTCTCACTCCCTCCTCAGAGTGGTCCCCTGCCTGTGCCTCGGTTTCCCTGCGTGCTGTCACCCATGAGTGACCCCCCATGCTGCTGGGAGTGGGCAGTTTCCCCCACGCTGGTTTATGGTGCTGCCTTTGCCTTGCAGGGTGCTGGCTGGTCTCTTTTGAGGGGTGGATGTATTTGGTGTCTGGGGGAGCAGGACCCTCCCCAGGCTGGGGAGTGGTGTGTTTTGTGGGGCATGTGCGCCCTGTATCTGGTGTGTCACCCCGTGGGCTCTGAGCCTCCCTGCAGGCTGTCTCCGTGTCCCCTCTGCTGGGTCACTGGACCCAAACTGGATTTGGGGTCACAGCACCTTGGCCCCCATCTTTTAGGAGTGTTACCACCCAGGTCCTGCCTCCTCCACCCCCGAGTTGGGGACCCCGGGGGGGTCTCCAGCGTGGCTTCACCTCCCCTCCCGCTTGCCTCTGGTGCTCAGCTCCTCACTCTGCCCCGTGCACCCCTTTTCCTTCACAGAGACCCTCGGTCCAGGCTGGGGGCTCATTTTGGGCTGGCTTTGCTGGAAATGCGTAAGGAGAAGCCCCAGCCCAGGGCCCTTCGGGGGGCGGAAGCCGGGGGTTTAATTGGTTCCATCTTGGGTGAATTCTTGTGGCGTGCGGGCCACCCCCTCCCTGAGCCACAGGGGGCTCACCCGGCGTTCCTGCTTCGCAGCCGTGCCTGCCTTCTGCCCCTTCACCTTGGGGTGCATCCCTCCTGGGTGAGCTCCTTCTGGGCAGGGAGGCATGGCGCTAGGTGCTGTTTCCTACCCTTTGGTGGTTTTGGAGTGCAGGTTTTGTGGATGGGCACTTGCTTTCCCTCCAAAACTCCTCCTGCTCCAGGTGAACCCCAGGGAAACCTGTTCTCAGGAGGGGATAGGGGCCATGGCCTTGTGTTCTGGGGATGGGAAGCTGAGGCATGGTGCAAGCAGAGCTGGGTTCCCTGGCCCAGGGACATGCCCAGGCCAGTGTCACCGTCCTGGTCTGGCCCCTGTTGGGAAGGACGTGCTGGGGTGTGGGTGGGGGAACGCACAGGGACATCCATCCGCTGGCTTGGCTCTCCCCCTGCGCCGTCTCTGGCCGCCGCCGGCTCTCCTGCACTCGCCGCTTGGCACAGGGGGTGGGAGCTCTTCCCTGGTGCTCTTGCTGGGATACTTGGGACACCAACCTCAGTGTCTTGTTTGGTCAAGGGCACATTTAGCCACCAAGTGCTTCTCTGGTCACCCCAAATCCCTCCCCTTGCCTCACAGACCCCCCACTTTCAGGCTGTACCAGGTCGGTGGTCGCTCGCCGGTCCCTGGGAGCTGCCCCTTTTCTCTCGGCAGTGGCGTGAAAAGAAATCTCTTGTTTCTTTTTATTTCAGCGAAGGCGAGACAGAGAGGGCTGCCAAGGTAGAGGCGTTCCCTAGAGAACTGTAGCTTGACTTAGCGGCAGTTGGGTAGGAAGTTGGAAGGCTCTAGTGAGCTCGTGCCCACCCGTGCCATCATCTACCTCCCATCAATCTGGAGCCTCAGCGACACGTCTCCCCAGGCAGCTGCGCCCACCTGGCTCCAGAGGCCACCCTGTGAGTACCAAGCACTGCTGACCCCGATGGCCCCGGCACCGCCGCCCCCTTGCTGCCACTGACTCGCTGTCCCCTCGCCGCCCCAGCCCTGGCTTGCCGGCTTCTCCTGCTCTTCCCTCCCCGTGGCTGCCGAGGCCAGGAGGCTTTTGGTCTCTTTTTAGGGTGCTGCTGCTTCCCCCCTTGGCCCGGCTGAGCCGTGGTGCCGGGCACTGTGCTGTTCTGGGGAATTTGGGGTTCAGCCCGCGGTTTGGGGCTCTGTGCATCCTCCTGCTTGCTCTGTCCACATCCCTCTCCGCTGGCTGGGCTGCTTGGGTCTCCATCATGCTTTGGGCACCCACCTTGTCCCTGGGGATAACCTTTGACAGCCCCTCAGCAGCCAGTTCTGGTGCCTGTGGAGGATGTCAGAGGCTCTTCCCACCATGGTTTGGAGCACAGGACCCCATGCCACTGGAGATGTTACCCAAGGGGTGGTTCCCCCTGCCCATTCAAAAGCTGGGGGGGCACAGAGAGCTCTCTACCACCCCTCCGTGCCCTGCAGAGCCGGGGGGAGATGTGCTGCAGCATTCCCTACCCTTCATAATTTCCATTTTAATGGATTTTCTTTTTTTCCCACCTTTGCTGCATGTCAGCTTCCATTTTTCATAGTTAGCTGAGAATAGAGAAAAAGGGAGTTTATATATATATTTTTTTTCCATCTGCTTTCTTCCCCTTCCCACTCTGTTTCTTAGCCCTAGAGAAGGGGATGCTACTCCTGACGAAACGCTGCACAATTTGTAAAATTAAATCGGGACAGGAACAGGGATTTTTATAATTATTTTGGCAACGCTGACCATTTCTTCCCTCTTGTTCATCCAGCTCTGAGTGTGGTAGTTTTACAAATAATTTCTCATTTCTTCAGTAAGCCCTCCTCAGGTGGGAGTGGGGAAACACATGATATTTATGCTTTTCTCCCCAAAATACCCTTTGTGCCTTTCCAGCCCCTTCCAGCTTTGCAGGAAGGATCCTGGGAGTGGTGTAGGGGTTGGTGCCATGTTCTGGTGATGGTTTGGGGCCACGCTGGGGTTTTTTTCCATCTGGGTGCTGCTGCTGGCTCCACTGGAGCCCAGCATGCTGTTGGGACGGGGAGAAGGATGGACAGATGGACGGATGGGAAGGACAGAGGTCATGGGGCACCTGCTGAGATGTGGAATCAGCTCCAAAAAACCCTTTTCTAATCATAGCTCTGGTTTCCTGTTTTCCCACGGCTGCTCTGAGGTGGGGGATTGGTGCAGGGGTGCTTGGTCATGCCAGGGGGGCTCAGAGACCTCCTGCCTGAGGTTCTGCTCTCTCTGCCTGCCTCTATACAGGGGATTCCCTGCTGCCAGCTCTGCTTTTGTCACTGGTTTTGTCCAGCCCCTCATGCTGGCACCAGCGTCCCTCATCCCATGCCCATCATACCAAGAGACCTATAGGCGTGTGTATACACACACGCACACGTAGCCAGTGGGTGAATGCAGGCTGTGGGCGGCCTGTGGTACATACATAGCTACACCCAATAGCTGATACATAATTACACCAGATAGCTGGCAGCGCATGGGGAGGTGCATTTACCTCAGCCAGTTCCGGTTCTGTGGCATGGAGCCTGTGCCACTGGGATCCAGATCTGCTAACACTTCAAAACCCTAAAATTTGGTGCTCGAGCAGCTGAGTGGTGACCTGGAATGGCTCAAGACTGGAAAGGGGAATTCCCACGGCCAGTGTCTGGGTGGTGTCCTGGACAGGCTGTGGCATTGAGGGCTGCCATGAGAAATTGCTCCCAATCCTTGGTACCCTGGAACACACCTCGTGCTGTGCTGGGCTACTCTGTAGCACCAGGGGCTGGTGGTTCCTTCCTCCCTGCCTGGGTTTCCCTGCAAAATGGGGGCGGTCCATGGCGCAGCTTCTTCAGGCTGGTTAAGCTGTGGGATGTTACATTCCGGTGGGACCAGGGTTCCCTTTCTCTGGGTGCTGCCCACCTGCCTATGGGGAGCTCAGAGTGTGTTTGAAACGCGGGGCAGGGGAGCGTGAGGAGGAGGAGGAGAAGGAAGGCTTATCATCTGCAAATCCTGCCACCCGCAGAGTTTCTGGGGATGCACTCGTGCTGGAGGCATCGCTCTAGTTTCTCCTGGAGTCCTGGCCATGGCCTGGTTTATTTTGGAGCCAGAGCTCCTGGGAGCCTCCCTCCCATACATCCCATTGGGGTCCTATCGATGCTTACCCTCGTGCCCCCATAATGGGATTTGTTGGAGTGGTGATTCCTGGGCCAGTCTGCCGGGATCATCCTCTTGCTGCCCCCTTCCAGCTGTTTCCCATTACATGAAGATGGATTTAGAATTAATTTTCCTAACGCCTTCAAGAGTCTCCATAAATCTCCTAGCCCTGCTGGTTCCCAGTGCTCCTGTTGAGCCACTCCTGGGTGTCACAGGCACTCCGCTTGCTTTGGAGGCGTATTTTGGGGGGTTGGAGGGATTTGGCTGGGATTGCTGTTGGGTTCAATGTGCTGCTGTGCTCGCCCTATCCCATGGCAGCGTCCTCATCCACCTCTAATCCCTTCCTGGATGGGAGAAATACTTCCAGAACTTGGGAGATTTGGCGGTTTTCCCCAAACTTCGGCTTCCTCCTTTTCCAAATAGTGTCCTAGTGCACTCACCCATGTTTTGTGATCTTGGAGGCAGGCAGGTGCTTGGTGTACCCCTAATGCTGCAGGAGTTTTCATCTGGGAAGACGCTCAGGGGGTTCCCCATCCCCGCTGCCCCACCTGCTCCCTGCCTGGGCGCAGAGCCTGAGTCTTGCTTCTCGGGAGGGTGATGGTTTGTTTTGGGGAGTCCGAGGTGGAAAGGCGGGGGCCGTGTGGCAGCCAGTGATGCCCCACAACTGCTCTCCTCTCTCCCCAGGATGGCGGAGCCTCGCTTCAACAACCCCTACTTCTGGCCTCCCCCCCCCACCATGCCCAGCCAGGTAGGACCTCTGCAGCGGGATTTTGGGAGGAGGGAGGATGAGTGGATGTAGAGAACACTGAGGAGGGAGAGGGAGGCTGGGGGTCCCAAGGGTCCTAGTTCTTCTGCCCTCACCCACCTCTCTGCTTTCTCCCCTCTCAGCTGGACAACCTGGTCCTGATCAACAAAATCAAGGAGCAGTTGATGGCGGAGAAGATCCGCCCCCCACACCTGCCTCCCACCTCGGTGGCCTCACAGCAGCCCCTTCTGGTGCCCCCCTCACCTGCTGAGAGCAGCCAGTCCATCATGTCCCTGCCAAAGCTGCAGCAGGTGCCGGGCCTGCACCCCCAGGCCGTGCCCCAGCCTGACGTGGCCCTGCACGCCCGGCCTGCCACCAGCACCGTCACAGGTACCGCCACAGGTGCCACCAGTCTGGGGGCACAGGGGCATGCGGGTCCCCTCAAAACTAATGCTCTGTCACGTTGCCCACTAGGGCTGGGGCTGGCGTCCCGAGCACCGGCCGTCAGCACCTCGGAATCCAGCCCGGGAACAGGGACCACCACCCCCTCGACCCCCACCTCCACCAGTCAGAGCCGCCTCATCGCCTCCTCGCCCACCCTAATCTCAGGAATCACCAGCCCCCCCCTCCTCGACTCCATCAAGACAATCCAGGGCCACGGCTTGCTGGGAGCGCCCAAGGCTGAGCGGGGCCGCAAAAAGATCAAGGCAGAAAACCCTTCGGGACCACCAGTGCTGGTGGTGCCCTACCCCATCCTGGCCTCAGGGGAGACGGCCAAAGAGGGGAAGACATACAGGTAGGCACACCCCCGCCTGCTGTGGGGGCTGGGGGCCATGGCGGGGAGCCCCCCGCCCCAGCCCGGTCCCTGCGGGGTTCTCCCCCACACCCTCCAGGTGTAAGGTCTGCCCCTTGACGTTCTTCACCAAGTCGGAGATGCAGATCCACTCCAAGTCGCACACAGAGGCCAAGCCCCACAAGTGCCCCCACTGCTCCAAGTCCTTCGCCAATGCCTCCTACCTGGCCCAGCACCTGCGCATCCACCTGGGCGTCAAACCCTACCACTGCTCCTACTGTGAGAAGTCCTTCCGCCAGCTCTCCCACCTCCAGCAGCACACCCGGTGAGCGCCGCGCCCGGGGCTGGGGCCCTGCTCCCTCTGGCTAGGCAGGGGACAGGCGGGCACCCCACACCCCCAGTCTCTCCTGGCGTCCCTTATGGCCCTGCTCTGCTGGTCGTGCTGCCATCATCTCCTTCAGCATCGTCTCCCATCAGTCTCCAGCACCTTCATAATCGCCACAGTCATCACTCCCACTGTGCTCATTGATTCCCCCTCACACTGGCTGTCCCCATTGCCTTTATCATCCCCACCACACTCATAATTTTCTACACTTGTGTGGGCTCAATCATGCGTGTCACCTCCACTACCTTCATCATCCCCACCATGCTCCTCTGACTCCACAGCCTTCACTATCCCCACTGTGCTCAACATCAGCACCACCTTCGTAGTCTCCGGTGCCTCCATTGCCTTCTCCACTGCCTCCTTTGCATCCACATTTACCATTGCCACCATGCTCGTCATCTCCATTACCTTTATTGCCCCCACCATGCTCAGCCATTTCCACTGAGCTTTTCCCCACCACTTTCTTCATCCCCGCCATGCCTGCATCGACCCACCACCTTCATGACCTCACCATGCTCATCTGTCCGCGCCTGCCAGTCCGTGTCCTCCACACCTGTCATCCAAGCAGCTTCACCGTTTCCAGCATTCCAGCCTCTCCCAAGCCCCATCTCTCAGCCACATGTCTCCCCACCTTCTCCCCTGTCACCCCCTGGGCCACCGGTGTCGCTGTGCCCACGGTAACCCCCACTCCGATGTGACCCCGTGGATGGCACCAGCACCGTCCCTGGTGGTGGCAGTGGCAATGACCCAACACGTGTGTTCCAGAATCCACACTGGTGACAGACCCTACAAGTGCCCGCACCCTGGCTGTGAGAAGGCCTTCACCCAGCTCTCCAACCTCCAGGTCAGCGTGGGGGGACGCGGGGCGGCGGGCACAGGGTCACCACAGTCCCCCCTTGACGCCCTCTGTTCCCTCAGTCCCACCAGCGCCAGCACAACAAGGATAAGCCCTACAAGTGCCCCAACTGCTACCGGGCCTACACAGACTCGGCCTCGCTGCAGATCCACCTGTCTGCGCACGCCATCAAGCACGCCAAGGCCTATTGCTGCAGCATGTGCGGCCGTGCCTACACCTCGGTGAGCATGGGGAATGCCCCAGACCTGCACCCGGCCCCCAGCCCCCCGCTCACCCCTGTGCCCCCCACAGGAGACCTATCTGATGAAGCACATGTCCAAACACACGGTGGTTGAGCACCTGGTCAGCCAGCACTCGCCGCAGCGGACGGAGTCGCCCGGCATTCCTGTACGGATCTCCCTCATCTAAGCGGGAAGGGGACAGGACCCCCCCAGCATGAGGAGGAGGAGGAAGAGGAGGAGGAAGAGGAGGAGGAGGAGAAGGAGGAGGAGGACATGACCCCCAGCGCCGCGGGCCGTGCCCAGGCCGTGCTCCTCCCCGGCTCCCGCAGGTTTGGTGACATCCAAAGACAGTTTCAGAGCACTTTGAATCTCTGCGGTTTGGTTTCTTTGGGGGTGGCAGTAGGGGTGGGGGTGTCCCCCCTGCCAGGCCCCGCCCCCCAATTTTGGATACAAATATATATATATATATTTATTGGCCAAGAATTTGGTGCTGCTAAAGACCAGAAATTCACCCCAAAAACGAACCGTGGATGGAGCAAAAAGCAGCTGGGGGAGGGGGGAAGTCCCACCACCCCCCCCCCCCCTCAGACTCTGGGCCCAAGCGCCTCCATTTGGGGTTGATTTTTAACCGTTTTGGGGGTTTTTTTGTGTTCTTTTGGGGTCCCTTTCGAGGGCGAAGCCGTGGGCAGAGCTGCGTCCCCCCGGGGACAGCCCCCCGCATTCCGCAGCCCCAGTTTGGGGGGCTCGGGGGTCCCCCTGCTTTGCCTTGTGCCTGCCTGTACATACCCCTTGTATAGAGCTGGGGGGCACTCCCCTCAAACTCATCTATATTCTGTACTTTTTGGTTCATTTTGGATATTAACTGTGTTATTTTTTATACACTTTTTAAGCCTTAACTCAGCGTTTCTTTGGGGTTTTTTGTTGGTTTTTTTTTCAGGGTGTTTTATTTACCTTTTATTAATTTTTAACCCCCCCATTATTTTTTATCCCCCTATTATTTTTGCCCTCCACCCCCTTATTTTTTACCCCCCCATTATTTCTCCCCTCGATGTTGTATGATATCAATATTGTAACCTTTTTTGTCAGCATGTTAATACTGTGTAAATATGCCTCTTATACACTTAGCCCCCCCACCTTTTTTCTCCCCTTGCCCCGAATTTTGGGGCTTTTTTATTTTCCTCGCTGCCCAGCCAGGCCAGGCCTCCCTAGAGCTAGTTGGTACCTTATTAAAAAAGGGGAAAAAAAGAAAAAAAAAAGAAGAAAAAAGAGAAGAAAATGGACAAAAAGTTGTCCCTCTCCCTGTTGTCGCCACCCCCCGTCCTACATTGTGGTTCCTGGAGAAGCTGGGGGCACCACAGCCTCACAGTGTGGAAAAGGAATGAAACCCCCCCAGCCCAGCCCTTTCCAACAAAAAAGAGAATAAAAGAGAACAAAAAAAAAAGACCAAAACAGGAATTAATGAAACTGGGGGCTTTTGTTTGTGGGGAGGGGAAGGATGAGGGGAGAGGACTCCCGTGTGGGGACACCTCGGGGCACAGGTGGGGCTGGTCCCTGTGAGGTGCGGGAGGGGAGGGGGCAGCTGTGGGTCATCCCCGGCAGGTGTGCTGTCCCCAGAGTTCCCCAGGGGCGGGGTGGCACCGTGCCTGGTGGCTGGCACACCCCGGTCACTGCTGCCTCAGGGCGAAGGTGGTGGCTCCTGGTTCTGGTGGGGGGTGTGAGTCGAAGTGGGTGGGGACTGTCCAGTTCCAGGGACAGTCCACTGTGGTCACTGCTGCTGGAGACATCTCGCTGTGGTCTGGGGCACCTCACCATGGCCACAAACTGGTGAGACCTCAGTGTGGCCACTTGGGGACCTTCCAGGAACCCGTCACCACCTGGGGTGGCTGCAACACTGGGGTCACCACACTGGGGTAGTCCCCAGCCTCAGGGACATGTCACAGTGGGTACCATCTCCATGTACCTTCTTCATGTCCACCAGCTCTGGGGACACCTCAGTACAGATGCTACATCCAGGGACTCCTCACCAGGCCCATCAGCTCCAGGGATGTGTCATCCCCACCCCAGGACCATCTCCAGGGACATGCCACCATGTCCCCTCCTGTCCCCCTCCCCACCTCACCTACTTCAGTACCCTGTGTCCCCCTAAGCACTGGGACTTGGGGGACACCTGGAGGTGTGGAGGGTCCCACTGTCACCACAGGCTCCGGGGAGAACATCACCCTCCCCTCCCAGAGTGAGGGGCAGCAGGGAGCCCCAGGGTGACACAGGTAACACACCAGCCCTGTCCCCATTGCCCACAGCAAGTCCCACACCCACAGTAGCACTTGGAGACATCCCCGAATTGCTGCCTCAGCTCACGTGAGAGGAAATTTGGGGGTGGGAAGTGCAAGAAAATTGGGAGGGTCCCAGGGGTTTTTTTTTCAGTGTTTTTTATTAAAAACAAAAACAAAAAAACAGGAAAAGGGGGGGTGGGGCCATGTATTTTTTTCAATGTTTTTTCCTTTTCTTAAAAAGACCATGCTGGCTGAGGGGGGGAGTGGGGGGGTCCTTACCTGCCTAGGGGGGGCCCCTCACCACTGTCTTGTGCTAAGGTGCCCCCAAAACAGCCCAGTGTGTGGGGGTGTGTGAGTGGGGGGGTGACGCCTCCTCCACGCCCCCACCTCTCCCTGACCCCCTTTGGGGGGGAAATCCAAGCCTCCCTGGGGGCCCCAATCCCAGATGGGGGAGGGAGCACACATTAAGGCAACCGTCCTGCTTGGCTCTGCTGACTTGAGAGGGAACATGGCGGAACACACGGGGACCCCCTTCTCTGCTGGAGAAGGGAGGGTGACGCCCCCAGCACTGAGGGGGTGGGCTCTAGAGCTACGGGCTATTTACACCCCTGGGGGCGCAGGGCGTGCTCACAAGTGTCTTCCCCCCCTTGCCCCCTCCCCGGGGCTGCGTGGGAGGTCAGGGGTCCTGCGGGGATCCTGGGAGGGTCAGGGGTCCCGCGGGGGGAGTGGGGTCCTGTGGCCCCCCCCTCAGGAGTCCTTAAGCATGTTGATGCGGGCATAGATCTTGAGCGCGGGCCCCAGCTTGATGTTCATGGTGCTCATGAGATGATCCTCCTTGAGCAGCAGCAGCGCCTGCCCGTCGATCTCCTGCGCGCGGAACTCCTCCGCGATCTCCTGGCAGCCTGTGGGCAGGGGCAGCATCAGCAAACTCTCTCAGAGCCCCCAAAAATACGGTTAGGGCCTTTTCTGTGCTTAAATACCCCAAAAAACATATTTAGGCAGTTATCATATGTAAATCCCCTCCTCCAATTATCCTTTAGATTTATCTGTGAGTAAATCCCCCCACTCCCCCAAAATATTCATGGGTTCGTGAGTAGAATCTTCCCCCTCCCCAAATATTTATGGAGTTATCTGTGAGTAAATCCTCCCCCAAAAATATATTTATGGGATTATCTGTGTGTAAATCCTACTCAAAAATATGTTCAGGGGGTTCTCTCTCCCCCCAAAAACACAATTCTGGGTTTATCCTTGAACAGATTCCCCCTTGAACACATCCCGAGGGACGTAAGCATTTCCCAAAACCACACTTCTGGTTATCCATAGGCAGATCCCTCCCTGTCCATCCAAGGACATTTCTCACCTGGCAGCGAGCGGATGAACTCATAAACGTCCTCCACGTTCCACTTGCTGGGCTCGCTGGGCAGGAAGCGGTGGCCGAGGCCGGGCAGGTCGCGGCCGTGCACGTCGGGCAGCTCCATGTCCCGCAGCTCCAGCTCCCGCTCTCCCTGCCGGCGCCGGGACGTGGAGGAGCTGGCAGAGATGGGCGACAGCGGCTCCTCGTAGCTGGAGTTGTCAGAGCAGCGGCTGGAATCCTCCTGGCTGTGGTTGAGCTGCAACGACGCCGTCACCGACCCCGCTGGGACAGACCCTGCGGGCTTCGGAGGCAGTGCTGGCCTCAGCACCCACCCTGTCCCCAAAATGCAGGGACAAACCCCAGCCTCAGTGCCCACCTTGTGTTCCTAAAACTCAGAGACAAACTCCAGGCTCAGCACCCACCTCATGCCCCCCAGCTGGGGCCAAAACTTAAATCCTGCACTCAATGCCCACCCTGTATCCCCAAAATTCAGGGACAAACCCAAGGCTTGGCGCCCACCCCACATTCCCAAAATTGGGAACAAATTCCAGCCCCACAGCCCATCCGACTGGGGACAAACCCCGGCTTCAGTGCTCACCCATGTGCTCCAGCTGGGGACACGCTTCTGTCCCCCTCACCTGCTTCTTGCTGTCCTTGCTCAGGGGGGGCAGGGTCCCTTTGCAGCTGCGGCGCCGCCCGTGGGGGGGCCCTCCCTGGTTTCTGGAGTTTGCTGCGATCGGGGTGGAACAACCCCACCCTCTTCGTGCAGCCCACATTGTACCTGCCACGGAGCCACGGGTCATCAACGGGTCCTCGCTCCACTGGGGGAATTTTGGGGACACCTCTACCCCACCAAAGAAGAGCAGGAGGGGGGATTTCGGGGTCACCCCCACCCCAGCAGGTAGATTTTGGGGTTACCTTTTCACCACTGGATGGATATTTTGGAGTTACCCTCCCACACAAAATGGATTTCCAGGTCACCTTTACCCTGACAGGAGGGTTTCTGAGGTTACCTTTAAGTCAAGTAGATTTTAGGGTACCTCTACTCCACTGAAGAGGGTTCAAATGGGTTTTGGTGCTACGTCTGCTGTGTCAGGTAGGTTTTGGGGCTGCCTCTACCCTGCTTGGGTGGATTCGGGGGCTACTTCTATCCTCCTGAGTAGGGGCCTGGGTGGACTTCGGGGTTACCTCCACCCCACCAAGGAGGGGATGGGTTTTCGGGGTTACCTCTTGGCACAGGCCATGGAGCAGAAGCGCTTGGAGCGCTTGAACTTGTAGGCGAAGTCAACGCGGCCACAGAGCTCACACTTCAACTTGGGGGGATTCCCCTCCTCTTTGGATTCTGGGGGGCGTGGAGGGACACCCAGAGAGAGAAACCAGCCAGCTCAGCCGGGGCACTCCGGGGAATGCCAGGGGGCTCCGGGGGCGGGGCGGGCCCGGGCGCTACCTTGCAGGTACGGCTCCTCCATGTCCGAGTCGGTGGTGGTGGTGTTGTCCTGCGCTGGGAGCTTGTCCGGCAGCAGCTCCTGCGCATACTGCTTGTGCAGGGCCCCCACCAGCAGCGAGGAGCGGCCCACCTGTGCAACACACCTGGCTGCACCTGTGCCCGGCGCTCCAGACTCCTTCCTGCGGCCACGGGGCCGGCAGGGAGCATCCCAGCCCCCACACCCACGGGCAAGGAGAGGGGGATGTGCTGCCCAGCACAGCTCTGCACCTCCACGGTGACACGCACGTGCACCTTGGGTCTAACTGCTCTTTGAGGGACCCATCCCCCTCAAACCCAAGAGCAAGGATGAGGCGAGGACGATGTGACCAGGAATGATTCTGCCCCTTTCTGGATGCTGAAGTGCTCAATAACAAGGGCAGGGGTTTGGGGGGTCATAACTGTCAAAGTGACCCACTCCCAACCCCCCAAATCCCAATGTCCCCTTCCCAATCCCTCAGCTCCAGGATGGACACCAGGTATGCTGCCAGGAACAGTTCTGTCTCTTCCCAGATGATGGGAAAGGCTCAATAACATGGGCGAGGATTTGGGGGTCCATGACTGTCTCGGTGCCCCATTCCCAACCCCGCAAACGCAGGAGCCCTCTTCCCAACTTCCCACATCCAGGAACAAGGACAGCTAGAGGGAGATGGCTCAGCCCCTTCTTGCTCAAGAAGGAACTCAAAAATGTGAAGATTTGGGGATGCACAAGGGCATGGATGCCCCATTCCCAACATCCCTCTGCCCCAGAAATGGGGGCAGGTGGGGGGATACCATACTAGGAACATTTTTGCCCTATTCTCAGCACACGGCTGGACGGTTTGGGGGGGATCACGACTGGATGCGCCATTCCCAACCTCTCAAATCCAGGACAGCGATAGGTTACCGGGAAGGGCTCAGCCCCTTCCCGAGTGTCAAACGGAGGGGCAGAACTGCTGCGGGACACGCTGCCGGGCACAGCTCGGCCCTTCCCCGGACACGAAGCAGGGGGTCTCAAGCCCACAGCCCCAGAGCCACAGCCCGGCTCCGCAGAGCGGGATACGTTACCGGGAAGGGCTCGGCGCCCTCCTGGATGACGAAGCCCTCGATGACGTGCGTGAGGATCTGGGGTTTCACGATGGCCTGGGGCGGCTTGTTCTCACCATTGTGCGGGGCGGCACCGGCGACGGTGGCGGCAGCGCTGCCGGAGCCCGAGGTCATCCCGGGAACGCGGGGCTGCGCATGGAGGCGCTCGGGGGGCTCTGGGGACGCGACACGCGGTGAGGGCGGCGCTGACGCGGCCGCGATTTCCATACAGCTGGACGGAGCAGCTGCGCCGCTCCCAGCGCCGCCAGCGAGCCCGAGAGGAGCCAAAGCGCCCCCAAAATAACCGCAGGGCTCCGGACACCCCCCGAGACCCCGGGGCGGGCAGCAAGGCCCCAGCGCGCCGTGCACCCCGCCAGCCAGGCCGCACCGCCCGGCACAGCCCCAGCACGGCCCGAGCTCCCCCCGCAAGGCCCCAGCAACGCTCCGTCAAGCCCGGGAAGCCCCGATCTGCCCCAGCAAAGCCCAGCACGCCCCAGAAAGGCCCCAGTACATCCCAGTACAGCCGCAGCAGGGCCCGACCTACGCCCGTAAAATCCCAACAAACCCCAGTACACTCCAGGAAAGCCAGACACAGCCCAGCGCGGCCCGACAGCCCCCGGCCCAGCCCGCCCGGCTCCTCTCCCCTCAGGCCGCCTCGGCCCGGCGGGAGCCCAGGCCGCGCAGGCCCCGGCAGCCCCATCACCTTTGTCCGGCGGCGGCAGCTCCCGCTGCCCCCGCCCCTCCCTCGCCCGGGCCGCGGGGCCGGGCCGGGCCGGGGGCGGATGCGGAAGTGAGGTCAGAGCCGCCGCCGCCGCCGCCGCTCGGGTCGGGCCGGGCCCCGCGGTCGGCGCTCACTCACCGGGCGCTCAGGGTGCCGGGGGGGCCATGGCGGGGGGGCCGGGCCGGGGCTGCAGCGGGAGCGGCGCCGGGAGCGGGGCCGGGGCCGAGCGGGGACAAAGGCGGCGGCGGGGGCGGGGCCTGCCGCGGACACGCCCCCCGCGCGCCCATTGGCGGGCGCTGCCGCCGCGCGCGCGCCCGGAGCCTCGGCGGGCGGACACGCCCTCCCCACAGCGCCCCGCCTCCCGCGGCCCCGCGCTCGGGGGCGGAGTCTCTCCCCGCGGGGGGCGTGGCCGCGCGGGCGGGCGCACTCCCTCAGGCGGCTGGGGCGGAGCCTCCAGGCGTGGCCACGCCTCCCCCAGCCCTCGCACCAGAGCCGCGCCTACAGAACGGGGCGTGGCCACGCCCCCGCCCCCCGGGCGCCCTCCGCGCGGGACGCCCGCAGCCCGTATCGACCGCGGGTGGCACCGTGGGCACGCGTGGGCTGAGGGACCTTCCCGCGGCACAGCCCGGCCCCGCGCAGCCCCGACATCAACGTCCCCCTGCTGCTTTGGGCGGCCTGGGAGTGCCTCACCCCACCAGCGGGTCCCTGTGGCGGCGGGGCGGGGGCTTACCGTGCGTGAGGGGCCGCTCGCCCTCGGGGGTGTCGGGGCCCGAGGGGGCGACGGGCGGCGACAGGGCGGGGGGCTGCGGCGGGGCGGCAGGCGGGCTCTCGGCGCTCCTCGGCACGGGCAGCGGGTCCCGGCGGGCGCCCTCGGGGACCCCGAGGGAGGGCTGTGGTGGCAGGGACACGCGTGGGGCAGGGTCAGGTGTGCACGCGCACGGCCGAGGGTCAGGGCAGGTGCGTTTGCAGGTGGCAGAGGGGCATGCACCTGAACGGCTGGAGTGTCACAGCTGTGCACGGGTCACATGCAAGCGTGTGCCTACAGCAGACATGCACATGCACTCGTGTGTCAGTCGGGCACACTGTGTGTCCAGACACACCTGGCCTGGCAGGCAGCCTGTGCACACCCCCCAAACACACGGGCGCATGGGCCTGGCGTGTCACACACACGCACAGGCTAGACACACCATGGATCGGGCACACACGAGCCAGGCAGGCACGGCAGTACTCATGTGCATGGACCAGGCACACACGTGCACGTGCATGGGCCTGCAGCGAGCACACACACATGCCGGGAGCAGACATACATGCACGCATGCACGGGCATGCAGCTGGAAAGCTGTGCACACACGCATGTACGGGTCCAGAACACACGTGCATGGGTCAGACATACAGGGACCAAACACGTGCACACACACACGGATCAGCCACGTGCTCCCCGTGTCACAGGACCAGGTACACACGGACACGTAAGTGCCACGGGCGAGGCAAACCAGTGCGCTCAAGTGTGCCCAGAGCAGGTACGCACACGCAGCGTGGCCTGAGCGTGCACACCTGCACACTGACGGACAACTGGGCCCCATGCACCTTTCAGGAACACACGGGCACACACTCGTGTGCAGGACTGTGCACTCGCACACCCACGTGCATGTGGCACACCTGACTCCCCAGCATCCCCCACTCCCTCTCCAGTGCCCGCCTTCCTCCTTCCCTCCCCTGAGCTCCCCCCGCCAAGGGGCTTGGGGGCCCCTCACTGTGAGGTTTGGGGACAGTTGATGGGAGGTCTGCAGGGAGGTTTGGAGGCCCCTCACCACAGGGGTTTGGTGCGTGGTTTGGAGTGCTTTTGCGGGAGTTTTGAGGTTTGGGGGCCCCTCACCATGCGGGTTTGAGGGGAGTTTGGTGGGAAGTCTCGGGAAGGCTTTGGGGGATGTTTGAGGGCCCCCCATCAGGAAGGCGTGGGGAGATGTCCCAGGGCCCCTCACCATGGGGCCGGCGGGCTGCAGCTGCAGGATGACAGCCGAGGCGTGCTGGAACTTGCGGGGGGCAGCGTGGCAGCCAGGGTGCCCATTGAGGGGGCCGCCCTCGCCCCCCGCTCCCTGGGGGACCCCTGTTTTGGGCTGAGGGGCTGGGCCAGGGCTGGCAGGGGGCAGGGGCTGGAGCTGGGGGGCAGAGGGGGGGCCCGAGGGGGGCTGCCCACGGGGGCCCAGCTGCTGCTGCTGCTGCTGGATGACAAACTGCTGCTGCTGCTGCTGCGGCGGAGGCTGCGGCTGCATCGGCTTCGGCGGCTGCTGCAGGAACTGGGGGGGCTGCAGCGGGGCATAGGCTGCGGGGACAGCAAGGGGGACAGAGATCCCCCTCATCACCAGCACCTCAGCCCCAAGGGACCCACCCCAGGATCCCCCTCCAGGCGGCTGCTGCTCACTGCATCTGCTCCCTCTGGTGCCCTCGGACAATCAGCTTTGCCAGCTCCCGCTGCTGATGTGGGAAGCTGCACTCAGGCTGTCCCGAGGGGCGTCCCCAGTTCTGGGAGCCGTGCCAGTGCAGCATCCCAGGCTCCAGCAGTCCATGGAGTCCCCCAGTCTCACGGCCCCAGCCTCCTGCATCCCACAGGACCCTGGGATCCTATGGGTGCTTAGACCCTCCCGGGCAGGGCCCCTGCCAGTGAGGGGATGGACCCACTGCTCAGGCAGTGATAACGTACAGGACGCACCAGCGAGAGCCATCACTAGGTTTCAGGGTGAACAGCCCGTGACTCCCCCAGCACCCAGGGGTGTCCCCTGCCCCAGAGCAGCCCCTTACCTGGGGTGATGAGCGGGTGGGTGGCAGCGGGGGCGGTGGCGCGGGCCAGGGCATGGGTGCGGCCCTCATGCCCCTCGGCCTTTTTGAGGTGCTCGGCGGGGGGGTCGGGCGGGGGCCCCCGGGGGGGGCCAGCCCGGGGAGGGGCACCCCCGGGGGGCTTCATGGCCAGGGCAGGGAGGTGGGGGCCGGCGGGGCGCAGGGCCAGGCTGTGCACCTGCAATGGCAGTGGGTCAGGGGTGCCAGGGCAGATTCTGGGGGGCTGGCAGGGGTGGAGAGACTCACCTGAGGGGTGGTGGGCGGTGGGGCAGGTGGCGGGGCCGCTGCAGGGGCGGGCGCAGGGCTCTCGGGCCGGACAGCGCTGACGGGGCCCGTGGGCGTGAAGATGAGCTGGGGACAGCCAGAGTGGGTGCACGGCTCACTCTAGGGTCCCAGCAACGCCCCAAAGGCAAAGAGCACCTGCTTGGGCACCCCAGTGGGGCTCTGGGTGCCCTGTGGGGTCTGGGCATCCCCAGTGGCATCCAGTGCACCCTATATGGGGACTAGGTTCCTTCAGCAGAGTGAAGACTTCATGAAGTCTACACACCTCACAGCAGGGTGACGGGCACCCTGTGGGGTCCTCAGACCGCCAGGAAGGTGGAGGGCACCCCATAGGCTCTGGGCACCCTATAGATTCCCCATGGGTCCCGGGCATGCCGCGCAGATCAATGAGCACCCCTACAGGGTCACAGCACAGCCATGGGCACTCTGTGGGTCCTGGTCACCTCACAAGAGGATGATGGGCTCCCTAACGGTCCTGGGCACCCCACGAGGATGCTGAGGTACGCCGTGCCCCAGCGCCGCCCTTACCATCTGCGCCCGCAGGTACATCTGGGCCTGGCTGGCCGTGAGGGCGGGCGAGGCGGTGTTGCCCAGCAGCACGGCCTGCTGAGCAATGCCTGACGGCCCGGCACCCACGCTCTGCGCCCGGTTCAGCAGCTGTGCCGCCGCCGGCGACGTCGCCAGGTTGATCTGCAGGGGGGCATCAGGAGAAGGTGGGGTGCTGGCACGGGTGGCACGGGCAGGGTGGTGCCGAGAGGCTGGGGGACTCACCGTGGGCTGCTGCGCCGGGGCCGGCTGGGTGCCATTGCCCCCCGAGGAGCTGCTTTGCCGGTTTGCCGCGAGGCTTGCCTTGAGGAAAAGCCGAAGGTGAGGGGCGCGCCAGCCTCAAGGGACCCCCGGCGCCCGTGGGGTGCCCGTACCTGCTGGACAGCGGCCAGGCTCTGGAGCTGGGCGCTGGTGAGGTGCTGCTGCTGGAGCGCGGCCGTCTGCAGCATGAGGTGCTGCTGCTGCGCTGCATACATCTGCTGCAGGTACTGCGCCGCCGTGTTGGGCTGCCGGTGCAGCGCCTGCTGGATCACCTTTGGGCGGAAATGTGGCCCCAGGCTGCGCCACGAGCCCCCGGTGCCCCCCGGCCCCGCAGCGCCCCCCAGCCCCATACCTGCACGGTCTGGCGGTCGGGGATGCCGCTGTAGACAGAGATCTGGGGCCCGGGCGGGCGCATGGCTGCGCTGCTGGTGGGCGTTGGGGCCGTGCCACCACCGCTGCTGGCAGGAACCGGAGCCGGGAGCTGCTCATTCTCCATGGCGGGGCCGGGGCAGGATGGAGGAAGTGGGTGAGACTAGAGCTAAGGGCGAGGAACAGCGTGAGAGGGTATCCCTGGCACCCCATGTCTGGATGAGGAACAGGGGGCTGGAATCACAGAGGAGGAGGAAGGTGGACGAAGAGGAAGAATGATGGGAGACGCTGTGGTTCATCCTCCTCCACCAAAGTCGGGGTCAGCACCCCAGGGGAAATGGGGAAGGGGAGCACGGACAGGAGGATGGACGGAACAGAGGGAAGGGAAGGACAGGAGGAAGGATGGACAGAGGGAAGGATGGAAGGCAGAGAGATGGAGGCGAGGAGGTAGGGATGGATAGAAGGATGGACTGGAGGAAGAGAGGGATGAAGGGAGCGGACAGACAAAAGGAAATGAGGGAAGGAGGGAAGTAGGAAAGAGACAGATGGACAGAAAGAAGGAAATGAGGGAAGGAGAAGAAGGAAAGAGAGAAATCAAGGGAGTTACCGAACTAGGAAAGGGCAGAGGTAAGGACAGGTGGAAACAGGAAAGGGATGAAGGATGGAAGGACAGAAAGAATGACAAACACAAGAAGGAAAGGGATGGACAGAAGGACGGAACAGGAGGGACAAATGGAAGGATGGATGGGCAGAAAGGAAAATGGATAGGAGGTGTGGGGGTTTTTCCTTCCCAACAAGGAGGAGGGATAGAAGGACAGATAGATGTAAGGAAGAAGAGACAAGAAGGACAGGAAAGACAGAAGAAAGGAGGGATCAAGGATGGAAGAAAAGGACGGACAAGAGAACAGACAGGAGAAATGAGAGACAGAAGGAATGATGGCTCTGAGAACGGAAGGAAGGAATGATGGATGTATAGAAAGATGGACAGAATGAAGAAAAGAACCAAGAAGGAAATGCTGAAAAAAAGCAGGAAAGTGAGGGACTAAGGGATGGAGGGAAGAACAGAACAGACAGGAGGGAGGAAGCATGGACAGATGAAAAGACACAAAAGGGAGGAAGGGATGGAAGAAAGGCTGGATGGACATAGGAGAGCGATACAAGGAAGAATGAACAGAGGAAATGGATGAGGGGAAAGGCAGATGGAAGGAAGAAGAGGGATGAATGGACAGCAGGACAGAAGGACAGGAGGAGGATGTGGACAGTGCTGTGGGGGCCAGAGAGGGGAGTTTGTGGGCAGCACCTCTGTCACCACAGACACTGTAGAGGCTCCACAGTCACCAACAGCCACCCACCGCCCCCACGCTCCACCAGTGACACCCGACTGAGCCGCTGCAGTGCCACCACAGCAGGACTGTGGCAGCGGCCACTGCAGCTGCCCTTGGTGGCCATGCCACAGCTCCAGCAGCCACCCCAGCCCAGCACATGAGGGATGTGGCAGCAGCGATGTCCTGATCTGTGCAGCCCACGGGGCTCTGTCCCCTGAGATGCCACTGTCGCAAAGCAAGGCTGGGACATCCATGTGCTCATGGGGGTGGCAGCACGTGCGGCCTGTGACACCTCCCACCCCCGGCTGCGTGCATGGCACGTGTCCACCATCAGCCAAGAGGCTCTAGGCAGCACCTGTCCCACCCCACAGCCATGGAGCTGCTCCTTCCCCTCTGGTGGCACTGCAGTGACGGGCACAGAGGGATCACACCAGACCCATCTGGATCGATGCCCCAGGGGTGGGCACAGCCCAGGAAGCCCCCAGCAGCTCCCACCCATTGTGGGTCCAAGCCCCCTGTCGTCACCCACACCAAACCCCTCCAGGGAATTTGGGGTGTCAGTAGGAAACACCTCACTTTTGACCCAGAGGTGAAGAAACCTGCTCCAAGCCCTCCCAAACCATTACACCCACCCAAAACAATAAAAAGGGAAG
The DNA here is from genome assembly GCA_034336665.1 of Luscinia megarhynchos. NCBI lineage: Eukaryota > Metazoa > Chordata > Aves > Passeriformes > Muscicapidae > Luscinia > Luscinia megarhynchos. The sequence continues at coordinate 158,530 of CM067583.1, read as the reverse complement.
ATTTTGAATACTGCTGGAACCCACTGGGGAGGGGGAACATGGGGGGGTCCCACAGTCAGGACTGGAAGAGCCGGGGAGCTGGAATTCCCTGAGCTGAGCCCAAAATGGGGGTGGCAGAACAATGAGGGGGTAGGGAAATCTTGGAGGAATGGGATGGAATGGGGATGCAGACAGGTTGTGGGGCAACATGGGATATAGAGGGGGAAGATGGGAGAGTAAGCAGCAGTATGAAGCAATATGGGGGGAATAATATGGAGGTTCAGAATAAGGGGGGATGCAAGATGCTGGTGAAGCGTGACATGTGGTGGGAAGGTGAGATAGAAGAGAGAGGGGTCAGATAAAAGAGCAGGGATTGGAAAACGATGATGGGGCGGGAATAATAATAAAAGGGAGTAAAAGCAGAGGAGGGGGTGGAAGATAATGCAAAAGAGGGGAAAACACTAATGAAGGGGTTGAATAGAAGTGAGGGAGGTCAGATATAACACTGGGGGGTCAGACACAATATAGGGGGGCAGAGGTAACAGCAGGCACTGGAATATGATTGGGGGTGAGCAATAATAATAATAATATTAATAATAATAATAGAGAGTTGCAGGATAGGGAACAACAGGATATGATATAGGGAATGATAAGTGGGTGAGTGGGATAAAAGAGAAAAGAGGGTTAGATGTAATAAAGGGGGAGTCAGATAAAATAGTAGGGACTGGAACATGATGGTGGGAGGTGGAAATAACAACGGTGCAAAATCAGGAGAGCGGGTGGAAGATGGGGAGTGGGATATAATGGCAAGGGGTGGGATACAAGATAAGCGGGTCAGATATAGCATAGCGGGTCAGAGATAACATGAGGGCACTGGAATATGATGGTGGGTGGTGGGAAATAAATAATAATAATAATAATAATGATAAAACAATAATAATAATAATGTAGTCCAGAAGCAGAGGAGGGGGCACAGGAAAAAGGGAACGAGGGGAGATGCGGGTGAGGGTGGGGAGTGGGGGCCCTGCGGGGAGCGGGGAGGGCCACGGCCCCGGGTGGGGAAACTGAGGCACGGCGGGTGCGCATGCGCGCCCCCCCTCCCCTCAGCGCTCCCCCCCGGCCCAGACAAAGCCGCCGGGGCCCGGTAGCGGCGGCACGCGCGGTACCTGCGGGCCGGGCCGGGCGAGGCGGCGGCGGCGGGCGGGCTGTGCCATGGCCCGGGGGGCGCCGGGGGGTCCCGGAGCGGGGGGCGCGGGGCTCCCGGCGGGGCCGGGCCGGGCCCGCTCCCTCCTCCCTCCCTCAGGCGGCGGCGCGGCGGCGGCGCGACGCCATCGCTCATTTGCATTCCTGCGCGCGTCACGTGGGGCCGCCCGGCCAATCGCCGCCCTGCGCGCCCCGCCCATCGCGCCGCGCGCCCGCCGCTCGCGCTCGCCATGGCAACCCCGGAGGGGGCGGCGAGCGGGGTCGCCATGGCAACGGGGAGAGCAGGGGCGCGGGCGCCGCGGGGACGCGGCCGGGCCGGCGCCGGGGCGAGCGCGGGCGGCGGGATCCGGTCTCCGGGGATTCCGGGAGCCGTCACGGGGCTGCCCAGAGCCAAGCCCCGCGGGATGCTGCGGCCCGGGACCGGTGGCATCGATCCCCGCCGTCACCGGGGGTCACCCCGAGGATGCTGAGGACCCGTTCGGGCAAGGAAGCGCAGTGAAGGTGGTGGCACCGGTCGCCACTGCTGCATGGGGTCGCTCGGAGTCACCCCAGGGCTTCCCAGGGCGGGATGCTGCAACCTGGGCGTGGTGTCACCGGTCCCGGCCGCCGCCGGGGGTCCCTCGGGATCGCCCTGGGGATACCGAGCGTCAATACCGGGGGCAGGCAGCGACACAGGCGTGATGGTGTCTGTCCCTGGCGCCACGCCGAGTCACCCCGGGGGATGCCAAGGGGTCGGAACTGGAGGGATGCTAGAGCGTGGGCATGGCGGCACTGGCCCTCGGTGTTTGCAGGAGCCAGTCGGAAATGCTGGAGGCCGGGACGGGCGGGATGCCGCAGCGGGGCGATGGCGGCCTGGGTCCCGCTGCTGCCTGGAGTCGCTCGGAGTCCCCCGGGGCTGGCCCAGCACCGGCAGCGGCGGGATGCTGCACTGGAGGGGTGATGGCGGCCGCCTCCGCCGCCGCGGGGCGTCACCGGGACGCCGAGGGCATGCACCGGCCGGACGAGGTGTCGGGGGACTGCTGGCACCGTCCCCGGTGTTTGCCGAGGTCAGACCGGCGGTGCCCGGGCGGTGCCGGCAGGAGGCACGGGCGGACAGCACGGCCCCGGGGATGTTCCCGGGGATGCTCTGGGTCCGTAGCGCTGCGATGCTGCAGCGGGGAGCGGGTGGCACCGGTCCCGGTGTCACTCCGGGCCGCTCAGTGTCGGGACCGCGGTGGCGGGGGGCGGGCGGCATCGGTCCCGGTGTCACTCGGGGCCGCTCAGTGTCCGTAGCGCTGGGATGCTGCAGCGGGGGGCGGGCGGCACCGGTCCCGGTGTCACTCCGGGCCGCTCAGTGTCCGTAGCGCTGCGATGCTGCAGCGGGGAGCGGGCGGCATCGGTCCCGGTGTCACTCGGGGCCGCTCAGTGTCCGTAGCGCTGGGATGCTGCAGCGGGGGGCGGGCGGCACCGGTCCCGGTGTCACTCCGGGCCGCTCAGTGTCGGGACCGCTGCGATGCGGTGGCGGGGGGCGGGCGGCATCGGTCCCGGTGCTCTCCGGGATCACCGTGGGGCTTGTGGCTCACCCGTGGGTCACTCGTGGCCACCAAAGCCTTTTCGACACGGGGCTCCGCCCTCCTGAGGACACTTGGGGTGTCCCCGGCCCCCCGGCTGTGCAGGGACAGGATCTGCTCCCTGCACTGGGGACACTGGGAGGGCTATGTGGAATCCTGGGGGGACACTGAGCCGTCGGGGGGGCTCTGAGGCCTGTGAGGGCACTGTGGAGGCTGCTAGGGATGTGAGGGAGCGCTGGGGAGCACTGGGGAGCACTGGGGAGCACTGGGGAGCGCTAAGGGCCAAGGAGAGGAATTGGGGGGCCATGGGGAGCACTGGCAGGGGGCTGTGTGGGGAACCCCGGGAGAAACCAACTGGGAGCACTGGGTGAGATGAAGGGGGACAATGAGGGGCCGGGGGTGCACTGGGGGTACTGGGGGCACTGGGGGCCTGGGTGACACTGCGTGGGCTCTTGGTACACCGGGGGGATATGAGAGCGCTGTGGGGATATGGAGGGACTGGAGGCAGCTTTGGGGCGCCGGCTGGAGTTGTGGGGCCGCTGGGGACCTGTGGGGTGGCACTGGGAGAGCTGTGGGGGCTCTGGGGACACGGGGAGCGTGGGGTACGTGGGGGGCCGGGGGCTGTGCGGCGGCACCGGGGGCTCCGGGAGCTGCCGCCGGGGGTCGCAGCCGCCCCGCCGGTGCCGCGCTCGCTCTCCACCCCGGCTCATCCCCGCTCTGTCCCGGATTGCCCAGCGGATCGCCCTCCCCCCTCCCTTTTCCCCATTTACCCTTTTTTCCGTATACTTCACCCTGCTTTTTCTCTGTCTCCCCGTTTCTCCCTCTTGCCTCCCGCTTCACCTCTTTTTCCCTCTTTCCACTGTTTTTCCTGTTTTCTCCAGTTTTTCCTTCCTATCATCCCCTTTTCCTCTTTTCTTATTTTGCCTCTTTTCCCGCTTTACCGCTTTTCCTCCCCTTTATCCCCTTTCCCTTTTTTTAAAAAATTTCCCTTTTTTTAAAAATTTTCCCCATTCCCCCCCTCTTTCTTCCCATTTTCCTCCTTTTTTCCCTCCATTCCCCACGTTTTATTCCCAGCGTTCCCGTCATCCCCCTTGTCCCTTGCTTTCCCCATCCCCCCCTTTTTTTCCTTCTTTTTCCGCCTCTCCCCCTTTTCCTTTCTCTCTCAACTCTTTTCTCCCTTTTCCTCCCCTCCCTTTATGCCCCCCCCTTTTCCCTCCCCCTTTTCCCTCATTCCCCCACTTTTTGCCCTCTTTTTCCCATTCCTCCCCCTTTTATGCCTCCCCCCGGTTGTTTTTTTTCCTTTTCCCTTTCCTGCCCCAGGACCTCGTAGGATCCCAGATTCCCAGATCCCACCCCACCAACCCTCCCCACAGCTCCCTCAGACCAGCGCATGGCCCAAATCCTGCCCTTCCCAACCCAAAAAACGCCACGTCCGGTGACAGCGTCACCCCCGGACAGAGGTTAGGACCCACGGCGGGATGCTGGCGTCCCTCGCCCCGTCCCACATCCCACCGTCAGCCCCGGACCCCCGTCCTTTGCGGATGGGTCCCCCGCTCCGTGCGCCGCCCCCCATCCCTGGATCCCTAATTTTGGGGCGGGATGGGCCCCCTGTGGCGCAGCCCCCCCGATCCCGGCTCCAGCTCTCTCGGGAACCCCGAAACGGCAGAGCCATCCTGCCGCGGGATGCGGCTCCGCATCGCTCCGGGGAGCCGGGCAGGAAAACCTTTTCATCCTAAATCCATATTGTTCGCACCCAGCGGGGCGACCATTCAGCCTCCCACCAGGCGCAGGGCTGGGTTTCCAGCCGGAAATTTCCGTCCCGAGGTACAAAAAGTCACATTTGGCCCCAAAAAAATAAAGGTTGGGGGGAAGGGGGTGGAGAGAAAAAATTCCTCGTCCTCCCTCCCTCGCGTTGGGGCTCTCCAAATGTTTGTGCGGATCCGAAGGGGTCCCGGGGGAACAAAGCGCGGACACGGCGCGAACAATGGGCGGATATTTTGTGATGTGAGCGCAGCCTCGGCTGGAGCCGGGTCATATCCGGCCTGCCCGGCACCCCGCCGCACCAACCCGGGGGTTTTAGGGAAAAAGACTTCTGTAAAAAAAGGAATTTTTTTTTTTTTTAGGAAAAAAATATGATTTTCTGTAAAAAGACAGATTTTTTTTTCATTTGCCAATGGGTTTTTAGAGGAAAAAATAAGCACCTTTTTTTTTTTTTTCTTGGGAGAAAGAGTTTTGCAGTAAAAAAGAAGACCTGTCCCTGGAATAAGGTCCCTTAAAACAAAAAAAGCCTTTGAGGGGGGAAAAGGAGATTAGGAAAAAGAGAAGGTGATTTTTGTTTGAAAATAAGACTTTTTTTTTTATTTATTTTTTTTAATTTTTTTTTAGAAAATGGCACTTTTTTGAGAGAAATGAAAAAGGTTTGCTTTGTTTTTTAAAGTGCACTTTCTTAAGTAAAAACTTTGGGGGCGAAAAGGACATTTTTTTCTTGGAAAAAAACCAGGCTTTCTGGAAAAAAGCAAGTGCTTTTTGAAAAACCAAAATAGTAGATTTTTACAGGAAAAAAGAACAGGCAGAAAATGGACTTTAGAGCTCTACAAAGAAATTCTCTACATTCTACATGAAAAAATGGTTTTGGAAATAAAGGGGATTTTTTTGGGAAATAAGGAGGGTTTTTTAGAAAATATTCTTCTTGAGAGAAAAATACTTTTTCTTGAGTAAAAAAAGTGCTTTTTTGGGGAAAAAAAGCATTTTTTTGAAAAAGTAGGGGTTTTTTTGTTCTTTTGGTTTTTAAATACTTATTGTGAAAAAAAGTCTTTTTGGAGACAAAAACGTGGGTTTTGGTGAGAAAAATAAAGACAAAAAGGCTTTAATAGGAAAAACTGATGGGAAAACTGCTATCTAAACTGCCGTTTAAAAAAGATTTCTTGGGGAAAAAAAGATTTCGGGGAAAAAAACCTTTTGTGGGAAAAAAAGTGTTCTTTGCAGGAATAGGGCTTTTTGGAATAAAACTGGTGCTTTGAGGAAAAAGAGGTGCTTTTCTGGGGGGAAATGTGCCTTTTTTGAAAGAAAGGCCTTTTTAGAGGAAAAATGGCTGTTCTTGGAGGAAAGAAAAGGCTTTTTTTGAGGGGGAAAAAAGCTATTTCAGAGAAAAAGAGGCTTTTCTGGGGTACAGAGGTATTTTTGGGGGGTGAAATCCCGACTCCCTGTGAGATCCGGGCTCCAGACCCCGGTGTGCACTGGGCTGATCCCCGAGGGCTCCTCCGGTGTCACCGTGTCCCTTCCACAGCGGGAGCTCCCGTGTCCCCCCGGGCCACCGAGGGACCCCCGCCCACCCCCTCTGCTGTGCCCCCTCCCCGTCCCAGCGCCCCCGTTCCAAGCCAGGACCGGGCAGAAAAGACACGGCCACGGTTGCAGAAATATTCTGAGCTGTCTTTGGGCATTTATTTATTTACTTGCCATGGGTTTGGGTACTTTTCCAAAGGAAATCTCGTGCTCACAGGCTGACATGATCCGTTCGTCCCATCCCTCCCCACCCCGTTCTACTGGATGGTTCAAATTGGCCTTTTTTTGAACAGTTTTTTTCTGGTCTAAGAGTGTTTTGAGTTTTGTTGGGTCATGTGGGGGGTTTTTGTTTTGTTTTGTTTTGTTGTGTTTTTTTGTGACTACTCCTTGTTTTTCCCCCAGATCTTCTGTTTTCTGCTACCAGAGCAGGAATTACAGTTTCCATCCACTTGGTGTCAGGTCTGGCCCCACCATCTGTCTGTCCATCCCAAACCACTCCAAAGCCAGCACTGGCTGTTTTGGTCGATCCATTCACTTCCCTGCAGTTAAAATCCTTGATTTGCCAGCATTAAAAACGACCAGCTCATGATTACCCTACGGGACCTATACAGGAATTTAGCCTGTTTCCCAGCTGGAATCCTGCCCTGGCAATCCACTACCTCGTAGAGCTTTCAACCTGCACCATATTAAACCCCTTCCAGTTTTGAAAATGGGATTAAACTGTGATGGGGGGATATCCTGAAATGGAGCTGCTGCTTTTGGTTGCGGTGGGAATTTTTTTACTGGTGTGTTTAGAGCAGGATGAGCCGAAAGCTATTTGGGCATTGAGCTCCGGGGAATTTAGTGCCTGGGGAATCCAGTTCCCGGAATATTTAGTGCCTGCGGAATGTAGCGCTGGGGTATTTAGCTCTGGGGCATTAAGCACCGGACGTTTAACTCCTTGGAATGTAATGTTGGGACATTTAGAATTCAGGGAGTTTAGTGCCTGGAGATTTTGGCACCGAGGCTTTTGGCTCCAGGGTATTTAGTGCTGGTGCATTAAACACCAGGGCATTTGGCTCCGGGGAATTTAGTGCCTGGAGAACGTGGTGCCTGAGGAATTCAGTGCCTGGGGAATTTGGCATCGGGACATTGAGCTCCGGGGCGTTGAACTCCGGAGTATTTACTATCGGGACATTAAGCACCCAGGGAATTTAGTTCCTTGGGAATTTGGCATCGAGGCATTTGGCTCGGGGATATTTAGGACTGGCATTAAACATCAGGGCACGGAGCTCTGGGGACCGGGACATTGACCAGCAGGGCACCGAGCCCTGGGGCATCAAACAGCGGGCGCGGAGCTCTGGGAGTTTGGTGTCGATGCATTCAGGGTCTGGGGGATTCAGTGCCTGGAGCACTGAGGGCGGGGGCGCTCACCAAAGCAGTTCAGCACCGCTGTGCTTCTCAGAGGATATTCGGCTCCGGGATGTGTTACCCCGGGACATGCAGCGTCTGTGCAGAGAGCCCCGGGGAGCACCGGGCAACAGGCACTGGGGTGTTTATCTCTCTAGGGTTGAGGCATCAAATATCAGGATGTATAGCTCCGGGTATTTGGGGTTGGGGCCTTAAACATTGGTGTGTTTAGGGCTGAGATGTTCAGCATCAGCCCATAAAATATTGGGGCATTTAGGGAAGGGACTTTTAGTGTTGGGGCATTTGTCACTGGGGCTTTAAACATCGGGGCAATCAGCTCTGGGGCATTTAGGGTTGGGATATTGAGCAGTGGGGCATTTTGATCAACACATAAATCATCACTTTAGCTCTGGATCGCTTGGTGTTGGGGCCTTTAGCGCTGGAACATTGGAACATTCAGCCCTGAGGCTTTTAGGGTTGGGGCATTAGCAATAGGGCATTGAGCTCTGGGGCATTAAAATGGGGAAATTCAGCCCCAGGCATTTGGTGTTGCAGCATAAAAGCATCAGTCATTAACACTGGTGTGTTTCATCCTGAGGTATTTAGCCTCAGTGTTTAAAATACTGGTGAATGTTGCACCGGGGCATTTGGCTCTGGGACATTAAACAGTTAGCTCTGGAACATTAAACATCAGTGCATGAAATATTGGAGCATTTAGTACTGAGCCATTGAGAATTTGTATAATTAGCATCAGCTTATTTAGCACTGGGGCATTTAGATCGATGCATAAAGGGGAATTTAGTTCTGGGATATTTAACATCAGGGCATGGTGCTAAACATTGGGGCAAATAACTCTGGGGCTTTTATTGTTGGGGCATTGAGCACCAGGGCATTTAGATCAATGCTTAAAAGCATAATTTAGCTCTGAGGCACTTGGTTCTGGGGCATTAAACATCGGGATGTTTAGATCTGGGTTATTTAGGATTGGAGCATTTGGCACTGTGGAGTGTGACATGCTGGGGAACCTAGCTCTGGGAAACCTTTAGGAAACCTTTAGTGTTTAACTCTGGGAGATTAAATACCAGTGTATTTGGCTTAGAGTATTGAGGGCTGGGGCATTAAGGATGAGGGTGTTTAGCTCTGGGGTGTTCATTGTTGGGACATTAAATATCAGGGTGTTCAGCTCTGGGATATTTGAGGCTGGGGCATTTGGCGTTGGGGCACTGAACACTGGGGAATTTAGCTCTGGAGTATCAAACATCTGATGCTTTGGATCATTAAACACGGGGATGTTTAGCTTTGGGATACACAGTGTTAGGGTATTAAAAACTGAGGCATGGCAGGGTATTTAGGGCCGGGCCATGAAATGTCAGGGTGTTTAGCTTGGGGGTTTTCTGGTGCTGAGGCATTTAACGTTGTGGTGTTTAGGGCTGGGGCATTAAATATCGCTGTGCTTAACATCCTTGCAGGTGCTGTTGCTCCCTGGATGCTGCACTGCAGAACACCCCACTGAGGCCCCAGAGAGGCCCCGGAGTTCACAGACAAGGGATTTGCATTGGAGGCATTTGCTCCTGAGGGATTTTCGCTTGGACCCAGACTCCCAGCCAAATCCCAGCTCCGGGTTGAGCTGGGCTCTCTCACTCTGTGAACCTGCTCCCAGTGCACCCAGTCCAGTCCTTTGGATTTCCTAAGTACAAATAAACCTTCCCCGGTGGAGTCTGAGCCTGGGAACACACAGGGAACCAGGGAGAGGGTGGGAATGCAGGGGAGGGCTGTGGCAATGCCAGGGAAAGGGTGGGAATGCCAGAGAGAGGATGGGAATGCTGAGGAGAGGTGATGATGCTGGGGAGAGGGTGGCAGAGAGGGTGGGAATGTTGAGAAGGAGGTGGCAATGCCAAGGATAGGGTGGCAGTGCCAAGGAGAGGGTGTCAGCATTGAGGAGAGGGCGTGAGTGCTGGAGATAAGGTGGGAGCCCTGGAGAGAGAGTGGGAATGCTGGGGAGAGGGTGGGAATGCTGGGGAGAGGCTGGGAATGCTGGGGAGAAGGTGACAATGCCGAGGAGAGGGTGACAATGCCGAGGAGAGGGTGACAATGCCAAGGAGAGGGTGTCAGCACCGAGAAGGTGGGGATGCTGTGGAGAGGATGGGGATGCTGGGGAGGGGAAAGGTCAGGGCGGGGGTGGCAGTGTTGGGGAAAGGCTGACAATTCTGTGCAGAGGGTGGCAATGCCAAGGAGAGGGTGGCATCTCTGGGCACTGCACTGCTGCCCCAGGGCCAAGGATCTCCCCCACCACCTGCTCGTCCCTGGCTGGGGATGCTTGGGATGATGCTGCCCCAGCACCACCCTTCTTTCTCCTCCTCCTCCTGCTCTCCTGCTCCAGCCTACGTGTCTCGGGCTGGAGGAACGAAGCAGGTCCAGCAGAGAGCAGTGGTAGCACACTGGCATCCCGCCACCTCTCTCTTGCCCGTCCCGGCCTTTCCAGTAAATCTTAATTTCCCTGGAAAGAGAAAAGTGGAATTTGCCAAAAAGTTCGGAACTTAATTAAAAAAACCACCCCAGTTTTCCTGGTGGTAGAGATGGAATGGGAGACGAGAGGGCTGGCAGAGAGATTTACAGGCTGAATCGAGACTGGTAATTGAAAAAAAAACCAAACCAGAAACAAAAAACAAAACAAAAAAACGTCCACAAAAACCAAAAAAAACCCTCGTAAGAGCAAGAAGAAAAACCCTTATAAAAATAAATTATCAGCTTCTCTATTAAATTATTCTGCCCCGCTGGAGCGGGACACCCGTGGCGTTTGATCCTGCCGCTGCCGTCCCGTTCCCAGCCCGCGGGACGGGCCAGGGGTCCCGGACGGTAATGGGCCCTGACAGCTCGGAAAAGCGAGACGGGCTCCTCGTTAATGAGCCCTAACGAAGCCGAGGGGCCCGGCGGGCGCGGCGGCGGCTTCTGCTGAGCCGGCGGGGCCGGGGGGCGAGGGGCGGACCGGCGGCCCCTCTCCATCCCTCCTTCCTCCAGCGGGGAAAAAACACGAGAGAAAATTTAACGGGAGGGATGGATCTGCTGCCCTTCTCCATCCCTCCTTCCTCCAGCTGAGAAAAAACACGAGAGAAAATTTAACGGGAGGGATGGATCTGCTGCCCTTCTCCATCCCTCCTGAAAAACTGACATGTATCAAGGCCCGAATTGCAACAGATCAGGGATGGAAATGCCTTTTGCTGCAAATCTGCCTCTTTGCAATCCCAGACCTTGCAGCAAGATGCTGAGATGAAAACGGAGGGGAGGGATCCCTTTGGGATGGAGCTGGAAAAGACATTGCACAACTGGTCTGAGAAGTTTCCAGCCCATCCCAACCTCTTGGTTTCATCCCTGAGATCCTAAATAAGGGAAGAGGAGTTGGGTCAGAGGATTTGCACCCATGCTGATGATTCACCCAAGTCCACAACCAGTGCAGTCACCCGTGGGTGTGTGGGAGCCTCTGGTTCCCTTGGAGAAACCTCCTGGAGAACCTGCTTCTGGTGTCTTGGGTTATCCCAGGAGGACCTTGTTACTGGCAAATCCTGGGGAAGTCATCTGGGTCGCTTCCCTCCAGCCAGGAATGTCCTCCAAATCAATCCAAGGAGGAGAAAATGCAAGGAAAACCCACCCTCTTACAGCAAAACAGTCCTTGCACTTATGATGGGGATATAAAGCTGTAAACCCTGGAAATCCTTGGTGGAGCAGCATTTTTTGGGAAGCAAACGGATCTGCAGGCTCTTCCTGTGGATCCAGGGTGTTTATCCCTCCACACCAGCAGCAGGCAGTGATTCTCCACGCTCCCACTGTGGCTTGGGACATGTGATGATGCTGTGGCACTGCTGGGAATCTCCCAGAGAGGTGTTTTCCTCGATAAACCATCAAAATTTGCAAAAATTCCATTTTCTTGAGTAAGGATGAAGTGCTGATGATGATTAACAATGAATGGGGACCATTTGAAGTACCCCAGGATTTGCTCGGCCATCCTGATTTTGGGTTGTGCTGGAGAGCCCCATCCCCACATTCATCCATAATTTGGACGTGATCACCTCTGAAATCTTTGCACATCAAGATTGGTTCTGATGCAGATGTTGCAAATGTGATGGAGTTGCCCATTACTGGGAATTTCTCTGCAATTAACCCCTTGGATGGTCCCACCACCCACTGGAAGGGATGCACTTGGATCTTGGGAATGGAAGAAGGAGCAGGGTGAGCTCAGGGTTATTTTTTGGGAGTGAGCCAGGCTCCACATCACCTGGCCTGGCAGGGAGGAGATCTGGATTCTGGCAGTCACAGGGGTTGGGGGTGTGGGCTGGTCCCTGTGGGGGTCAGGCTGGTGTCGGCACCCTGAGGACAAAATTAGCTGGAAATTGGTCTCTTTTGACCAAATCTTGAGTCTTGGAATGGGTGGCCAAATCCCAGAGCTACCTCCAGTCTGATTCCACATTGCTTTTGGGGCACCTCTGGTGATTTTGGGGCAAAAATGTGTGATGTCACCTCCCATTACTTTACCCACATGCACCGACCCCAAATAAAGGAAAAGTTTAGGCTCTCCCCTCTGAGAGGCTCATGGATGATGCTCTGATGTTCTTCCCATGTCTCCTCTGACAGGGGTGAAGCTGGGACAGGGCAGCTCCAGCCAGGTGGATTTGAGGCACTTTGGGGTCATTGACACAAAGTCTTCCCCCAGCTCGGATCCTCCTCGTTGCTCTATCAGTGATGTGGGGACCAAGAGCTGCCTTGGTTCCTCTGGCATCAGCTCTTCCCCCTCCCTCTGCCCAGAGCTGACCTGGTGCTTCGTGGGTTTCTCCTCTGCCTTTGCTTTCTGCTGCTGTGAAACCCAGGGGGCCACAGAGCCAGGGACGTGCCCAGTTCCAAAGGGATGGACGTCCCCAGCTCCACCCGACCTCCAGCATTGGCTCCAGCCCCTCCTGTTCCCGGCTCTTCTCCAGCCCAGCCCTGTTGCTTCTCCTGCAGGACCTTCATCCCCTGCCCTCCCCAAGGCTTCACCTCCAGCTCACACTTGGAGCTGCCCAGGTGGGACCTGTGGCCCCAGGTGAGACCCTATTCCCACCATGGATCCCATGGGGTCACATCCTCCCTCTTTTCTTTCCTGGCCTGTGGTTATTTATCTACCCTTGGCTTCTTCCTTTTCCCATCCTTTGAAAGTGTTTTTGCTTCCTTTTGAGTCACCCTGGAGTTCCTGCTCTCTCCAGTTGAAGAGGTGAGTAATGCAAGGTTGGATGGAACCACGCTGGTGTGGGGAAAGGGACGAGGGAGAAGCTGGGACAGCAGCCAGGCTGTGTCCTCTGACCAGGAGAAGCCACCGTGGCCAGGGAAGGTGCCAGATCCCCAGGGACAAGATGCTGAGAGCCTGGCCATGGCCTTGGGCTGGTGCCACCCTCTGGGGACACTGTGGCCAGTCAGGTGAAACAGGAGAAGGACCAGTGCAGGGTGACCAAGATTCCCAAAACGACAGGCTGGGAGCTGTGGGGGCAGCTGGCCTGGGGCGTGAGGAGGTGGAGGAGGGTGTTCCCAGCTGGACAGTCCGTCCCTGGAACTGCCCGGGCCAGGCTGGGGCCCTGCACAGCAGGAGGTGGAGCAGGGTGGGCTTTAGGGTCTCTCCCAGTCCAAACCAGTCTGGGATTTCATTCTAGGAAAACCCCAAATTTATCTCAATTCCACACTCCAAAACACAATTTCCAGAACGTGTGGCAGCACAAGCCCTGGAGATCCCCAAATTCCCTCCTTTTAAGACTCCTTCCCTTCTCTGAGTTTTACAGCTGGGGCAGCCTGGAACAAAAACCCAGGGAATTATTTTGGTTCAACAGGTCGGAAAGAGGCCAAGACTCTGGACAAGCTGTCACGTTGGATTTTCCAGCCCTTTGCACCAGCAGGAGAAATTTAATGTAAATAAACCCCATTTCCATCCTATGGCACGTCCAGCCTCTGCACAGGCCAGAGTGACACCCAGACCCTGCTCTCCACCCAGCCTCAGTGAAAATCCACAGCAGACGTGCTCACTGAGGGCTGAACTCCCAAACCCTGCCCAGCAGGTTTCTGTGAGGTGATGCAGCGTGGATTAACACCCCAGCACCAGGAACAGGTGCTGGGGGAAGATGCCCCAAGGACTGAGTTCACCCTGATATTTCAAATGAAGAAAAAAGTGGGGTTTGGGGTATTTATGATTTTTGTAGTCCTGGGGAGGGAAGGTTTAAATCCCCCAGGCTGAGCTATCCCAGGGATTGCAAATTATGCATATAATATCTCTATACAAAAATATATTTTATATATATTAATTTCTATATTAATACAATTATAGAATGATATATAATATGTAATGCATAAATTATAATTTATATATTAATATTTTTATGTAGATATACAGAGAGGGAGGGAGGGAGTGTTATAGCTATATTTATATAAAATATAAATATATAAACTTACAACCCCTTTTCCCAGCAAAGGAGCTGACTTGGAAAAGGGGAATCCAGCCTCAAGCTCAGCTGCCTCCACGTAATCCCCCACCAGCTCCTGACAAAAGAATAGCCCCATTATTAATTAAACAGTGAAATTAAACTATAGATGCCTGAAAATATTTCCTGCGGGGCACGTGCCCCCAAATCCCACGGCAGGTTTGTGGGAATCTCAACCCCTCACACTGCCCTCAGCCAGCCCCTGCAGCTTTAGGCTTGGTTTTAAGGGGCTTGAGGGGAAACCGGTGTTTGTTCCTGCCTGGAAATCAGAAAGCGTCTCCGGGAATGGGAGCAAATGCTAAAAATCCACCCAAATATGAGAAAGAATCTCGAGGAACAGGACTGAGTGCTAAAAATCCATCCAAATGTTCATTTGCCAAGGTAAATTGGAGCTTCTGGAGAGGAATAATGAGAAGACTCAGCCTTTTCAGTTTAGGCAGAGCACTAAACACAAATCCACCCCTGTTTTATCTGGTAAGATGCCCCCAAACCCTCTTTCTTCTATGACCAAGGACCTCTTTTCCTGCAGGAGGCATCACGTTTTGGAAAAGGCAGCCCTAGTTTATACAATGGGGTGGTTAATTTGCAAAAGGAGGTCTCAGGTTTGCAAAAGGGGGTCCCAGACTTGTAAAAAGTCCCACAAGATTTAAGAAAAGGCAGCTCAAATTCCCAAAATTAGGTCCCAGACCTGCAAAACGGGATCTCAGGCATAAGAAAAATCCCCCCAGGTTAAAAAAGAGGAGTCCTGATTTCCAAAAAGACCCCCCAGATTTAAGAACCGTCCCCAGGTTCCCAAAAATGGGTTCAAGGTTTGCAAAAAGCAGTCTCTGATTTGCAGAAATGAGCACCAGGGGCTGCAAAAAAGGGCCTCTAGCTTTGAAAAACAAGTTCCCAGATTTGCAAAAAGGGATCCCAAGTTTAAGAAAAGCCCCCAGGTTTCAGAAAAGGCGCCCCAATTGATAAAAAAAACCAAACCTTCTCAGGTTTGAGAAAAGATGCTCCAAGTCCACAAAACGGAGTACTAGTGTTGAAAAAAGTGGTTTTGATTTGGGCAATGAGGTTCCAGGGTTGCAAAAAGACAGCCCAGGTTTCCTAAAAGGGGTCCAAGGTTCTCGAAGAGGGGTCCCAGGTTTAAGAAAATTAACCCTGAGTTTAACAAAATGAGTCCTGACTCACAATCCTGCTCCCCAAAGGTGAGAAAAGGCCCAGGTTCCAAAAATGGGGGCCCAGGGTTGAAAAAGGACATCTCAGGCTCCCTAAAAGATTTACCAAATTCCCTAAAAAGGGTCCCAGGTTTAAAAAAAGAGCCCTGATTCACTAAAAGGGCCCCAAAACTTTAAAAATATCCAAAAGGCTCTGGACCCCAGCTGCCCTAAAAGGCGTCCCAGGTTTGCAAAGAGCCCCCTCAAAGGAGAGACACCCCAAATTCCCTGGGGGCTCAGCAGTGGGCTCCTCTTCCCAAAGGTCCTGCCCTGCCACAGAAGCCCCCAGGTTTCAGACAACGCCCCCCAGACGTGCCCCAGGCCCCAGGACGTCCCACCTGCCTCAGGTGGGAGCAGCCCTGAGCCCCAAACTGGCACTGCCCCCCAAATCCGGGTTCTGGGAAATGACGGAGCTGGCTCGGCCCTGGGGCCAGGGGGAGATCTCCCTGCATAATCCTCTAATTCCCTGAGCCCTGCACTCCAACCACAGCCAGGCCCGTGGAAAAAGCACAAAAATCTCCTCCTGGGGCAGAAAAGGTTCTGCCAGGGCTGGCCGTGCCCCAAATCTGTGTGATCCCCAAAACTGGCACTCAGGGGTCTGCTGCCCAGAGCTAGGCTGGCGGAATTGCAGTGGGGGGACTGCAGGGCAGGGTGCCCCAACGAGCCCATTTTTGGGTGTGGGGCTCCCACAGGAAAGGAAATTTTTGGAGCCCTGGGACTCCCCTCGAGGTTCTGCAGCTCGGAATCACCACGGGGGCTCCCTGTGGTGTTGGAGCCCCCAAAACTCCAAGTTTGCACTCCTGGCACGCCCCAAACCCATTTCTGCAGGGGGAGATCCCTGCCAAAAACGCTGGGTTTGGACCACGCTCCCCAAAAGGCCCTTTTGCACCCCTGGGGTTCCCAAAATCCTTCTTTTTCCAGCACAGGGTCCCCAACAAGGCCTAATTTTACAGCTTTTTTTTATCTCCCCTCAAAAAATCCATTTTTGCACAATGGGGTCCCCCAAGAATCCAAATTTCACTCTCGAGGTGGCCAAAAAGACCCTTCTTCAACCCAAAAAGGTTAATTTGTGCAGCATTTGACCCAGTTCTGCATCTCAGGGTCCCCAGCAAAACCCATCGTGGGGTTCCCCAGAAGACTCAGTTTGCAGCCTGAGATCCCCAATAAACCCATTCTGGAGACTTGGGATCCCCAAAAAACTCATTTCAGCAGCGTTGGGTGCCCCAACCACCCAATTTCTGCCCCAGGAGCCCCATTTTCCATCTCAGGGTGAGATTTGTATATCCCAAAAGTCCACTTTCCCAGCCAATAAACCCATTTTCACAGCTCTGTGCCCCCCAATAAATCTACTTTTCCAGTGGGAAGTCCCCACAGAATTCCATCTCTGCAGCCTGCAGAATTTTTTGTCTGGCCCAAAGATAAACCCAGCCTAAAGTTCCTGTGCCCTTCTTGTGCCCCCCAAGCCCCTTTGTGTTCTGCCCCCATCACCCAGGGATCCACTCTCTGTAGTAATAATAATAATAATAATAGCAATAACAAGAAGAATAACAATAATAACAACAATATTAACAATTAAGGAGAATTTTAATCATTTGGAAATTGTTTCATTTACTGGTTTTAAGGGGTTTTTAACTGGATTTTCCCACATATTTTATTAAACTCAAAAGGCAACGTTCCCTGGATTGGAAGTGGCAGATGGAAAATGCCCCTTTAAAGCTGGATGTCCTGATAAATGTTTGGGAAAAGGCAAAATTTAGTGTTTTAGTGGCAGAATAAAGGGGAAAATGTAATAAATAATCTGTAGAATGAAGGACTAGAGAAAGAAAATCATATGGAAGTCAAATAGTGTAAAAGATAATGAAGGGAAATGAAAATAATGGGAAAAATACAAGGAAAAAGGAATAAATGCAAGAGGGTAAAAATGGGGTTAAGGACATAAAGAATGGAAAAGTAAAATAATGGGAAAATAAAGTCAGGAAAAGAAGGATAAAATTATGTGAGTGCAAAAAGAACCAGATGAAAAACCATATAAAATAATACAAACCCAAATTAATGCAGAGTAAAGTGATAATAAATTTATCACAAATAAAAATGGACAAATAAAGTAGAAAAATGGACAAAAAGGGAAGAGAATGGAAATTAAAAAGAATATAAAAATGAGAAGACATAGGTATAAAATAATGTAAAAATAAATGAATAGAAATATAAAAGAATATAAAATATGAATTAAAATGAAAAGTATATAAAAATGCATTCAACAAAACAAAAGAATATAAAAATTAATGAAAAAGCTAATAGAAAAATTGTGAATTCATAAAAATCTAGAAAAATATAAAATTAATTATAAATTAACTAATATTAACAAACCAATAAAAATTTAAATAATATTAAAAATTATTAAAAGTAAAAGTCTTGAATTAAAACAACATAAAGCTAAAAAAAAAACCCCAAAACAAGAAACCCAAAGAATATTTAGATAAAATATATATTTTATAAATAAATATATATTTAAATAAAAATATAGAAAATATAGAAAATTAAAAACTGAAATAAAACAATCTCAACTCCGAGCACATTAAGCCCCAAGGATGTAAAACAGAATAAAACAAGAATTCCATGAATTGGATTTATTATTTCCCTGTCCCCCCTGGGGAGGGAATTCCGGGGAGGGAAGGACTTTGTGGGTCAGGAGCTCAAACTTCTCCTGCTCTTCTTCCTCCTCCTCTCCTCCTCCTCCTCCTCCCCCCGGGGGTTCCCGGCCCTTTGTTCCCCCCTCAAAGCCACAATAGCACCGGGAGGGGTTTTTTTTGCGTTTCCTACATTAAATAAACACTTTTTTCCCCCCACCTTTCTGGAATTTTCCTGCCCCGGGAATGGCCTCAGCCGGGCTTGATGTGATCACTTTTTATTTTATTATTTTTTGGTTTGTTCTGCGGCCGTTCCGGGAAGAGGAAAACAGCCCCCAGCGTCTCCCTGGGCGTGGAACCAGAGGCCAAAAATACCTGGGAAAAAATTCTAAACTTGTTAGGAAAAGATTTTTCTCAAAATGTGGGGATTTGAGGGGATGCTCCCGCCGCACCACCCGTGGTACCCACAGCTGGCGGGATGCTGGGGGCACATCCCAAAATCCTTCTGTGGGCTGCCTCTCCTAAGTGATGGAGAATGTTCCTGCATCCGAGAAATCACAATTCCTCCCCTCGGGGGAACTTCAGCGGGAAATTTGGGCAAAAGTTTGTAAGTCTGCCCCCAAAAGTCACTGTTTCCCTCCTTGAAGGGGAAATTTGGGAAAAAGTTCCGGGGAGTCCACCCCAAAATGTCACAATTTCTCTCTTTAGTGTTATTTAAAGGGGAAATTCTGGAAAAGCTGTGGGACATTTTCCCAAAAATGTCACAATTCCGTTGAGTCTTCCAGTGGGATTTTCGGGCTCACACCCTGAGTGTCTCAGGTTTGTGTGGCCAGCCCAGGGATCAACCTCTCCAAGGGATGGAAAATCCACCCCAAAAGTCCCATTTCCTTCCACAGGTGGAATTTAAAGGGTGAAAATTGGAAAAATTATGGAAAATATGCACAAAAAAAAAAAAAATCAGGGTTTCTCTCTATCACAGGGATTTACAGGGGAAATTTTGAAAAACTGATGGAAAGATCCCAGAAATCACCTCCTGCAGTGGCAGCTGATGGCTCCAGGCTCAGAGCCCTGGGCTCACCCTTCTCCCAGCTGGGAGGGTTTGCTCCATTTTCCTTGGGAAAAGAGGCTAAAGGCAGAAGGGTTTTTCCATGGGATTTGAAAGATTAAAATATGGAGTTTTGGGAGGTTTTATTGAGTGTATGTTATTAATCTTATTTATTTTAGTAATCTTCAAAAAATATTATATTAATATTGAAATATGGGTAATATTCTATTCTATTCTATTCTATTCTATTCTATTCTATTCTATTCTATTCTATTCTATTCTATTCTATTCTATTCTATTCTATTCTATTCTATTCTATTCTATTCTATTCTATTCTATTCTATATCTTATTACATATTTATTGTATTGTATATCTTTATTATCCTTTATAATATTATTTTATCACACTACACTATATTGCCATATATTCAATGTACAACATATCCCAGTGAATTAATATTATATTTATACTATTATAAGATCAATGTTACATTTATATGACATATTATGTTATTTTTACCTCATATATTAAATATAGATATAAATTTGCAACTTTCTAGTGAAAAAGGCCCCCACTCCTTCATGGATAATTATTTTTTAATAGATTTTTCTGTCTTCCTAATACATAAACCACCCAAACTCTACATATGTTTAAATTTTTGTCTAATCTTTTTGCCTTCTGCTGCAAACCCTACCACAAACTCTCTCTATATTTGTATTTAATGTTACAGCTTTCTAGTGCAAAAAGGACCCTCATAACCCCCTTATGTAATTTTTATATAGACTTTAATGGCTTTCTAATGCAAAAATACCCTCAAATTATGGTTTTTAAATTTAATTTTGCAGCTTCCTAGTGGAAGAATGGCCTCAACCCATCTTATATGTACTTTTAAATACATATTTGTAATTTTTCAGCTTTTTAGTGTGAAAAAGACCCCAAGACCTCCATACATGTATTTTATTGTGGCTTTCTTGTGAAAAAAATCCCAATTGACCTCAGAATAGATATATTTGCATCTAATTTTGCAGCTTCTTAATTCCAAACCTACCCAAATCATCCTATATGTTATCTATAATAAATATTTTACTTATATTTAAAATATTCATGGGTGTGAGCATCTCAGCCCCTCCTTCCACCTGGGCAGCAGCCCCTGGCTCATCCCAAACCAGCATCCTCAGGATGCTTCTCGTGGAGAAAACAGCCTTCCAAGTCCTTATGTCCACAACCCAGGGACAAAATCCTTCTGCTGCTCCTTGCTGTCCCAGATCCTGATGGATGCAAAATGATCATTTCCCCCAGATTTTTGGAAATTTTGATTTTTTGGGCAAGATCCTCCATTCAGAAATGTATTTATTGTAACTTTATATTTATATTGTTCTTTCTCCCAAATTTATTTTCCCACCTTCTGGGGAAATGAATTTTCGGGACTTTAAGGGAGAAAAAATGAGGGTTTGTTCCCGCGACCCCCACAAATGTGATGGCTTTGTTCACCGGGACACCGATGTGGGAATTCACAGATTTGGAGCCTCGATGGAAAATTACCACCAGGCAAACAAAGAAATCTGGGATTTGGGAATAAACAGGCGGGCCAGGAAGCTGGGAGGAAACCTTGGGCAGGGGAAGGGAAGAGAGAGAAAAGCCACGCCGCAGGGGGCAGCGACACCGCCGCGGGAGGCAGCGCGTGGGAAAGGGGTCTGCCTGCCAGGGACCCCAGACCTGCCCCAGGCCGGGCTGCACCCCCAGCCACGCCTGGGGCAGGGCTGGGAATTCCAGGGGCACAGGGAATAAACCTCCGGCTGAGTTTGTTTGGCTCCCTGTGAGCAGGAACGTGTACAAGGAATGGGAATTTTTTCCGTCATCCAGCTCTGGAGCATCCCGAAAAAACGGGCAGAGAGGGGATGGGGAGGCAGGGAGGAGGCAGCTCCTGGGCAGGACAGTGCCCACGGCCCGGCCAGGCTGGCACACGCCCACCCGCCCTGGTCCAGGGCTTGGAACGAGGAAGGAGCTGCTGCTGCTGCTGCTGCTGCTCCCACCCTGCCGGGGCCTCAGCCCAAAATCCAGCCCCACCCCACAGTGACCTGTCCCCAGGTGTGCCCAGGGCAGGACCCCTCAGTGGGACCCCGCTCAAAGGGTGCTGCAGGACACCTGCCCACTGTCACCCGGGGATGTCCCTCATTCCTCACACGTCCTTCTCCCCGCGAGGTCCTTTACCCTGCAGATGCTCTTTACTCCCTGAACTTCCTTCCCTCCACAGGTGGTTTTCAGCCTGTGGATGCCCTGGACACCACGGATGCCTTTGAACCCCCAACTGTTCTTCATCCCACGAATGTCCTTCATCCCCCCGTGGATGTCCTTCACCCCAGAGACATCCTCATTCCGTGTGTGCCCTTCAGCCTCAATCTCCTCTATCCCCCGTGGCCTCCTCCCACTCCCACGGGGAAATGCAGCTTATCCATGCCATGATCTTCCCCGGACTCAGCCTTCCCCCGGACCCAGAGCAACGCTTCCTAAGCCAGCGCCGACTCCTGCAACAGGCAGCAACAAGCCCTGACCTGACCCCACCCCCAAATTTTGGGGATCTGGTGGCCAAGCAGGGCAGGTCCCAGCAGCTCTGGGCTGGAGCAGTCTTGGGAGGGTGTTGCCAGGATTTGACCTTGAGTTTGGGAAGGGAGAGCTTTTTTGGCTGACCCACATTTTTGGGAGGTCTGTGGGAAATGGGGGTGAAGCCCTAAAATGCTGATCACCTTCAATGAGCCAGGAAATGTGGAAAAGAGGGGAAAATCCATCTGAAATCCCAGGTTGGGGAACACAGAGTGAAATTCAAAAGCCACAGGAATTTCAGAGACTGAAAAGTACGGAAGGGATCAAAGTGGCTGCGTGGGAATGGGCAAGCCCTGACAAGATCTGGGGTGACCTTGCTTTGACGTTCCCAAAAACTCGGATCCGTCACACCCCACCGCTGCTCATCATCCCGGTGCGCGTTGCTGAACCCCCTTGCTCCCAAAATTGTGACTCAAAGCGTCCAAGGAGCCCCGAAGAGACGTTGTGGGACGTTCTGGGCATCCCCCGCTCCGCCGGGACCGCTGCGGCTGGGCCGGTTCCCCGGCATGCCGGGACGTGCTGGGCAGCGCTTTCCAGCATTTCCCTATCTCTTTCTTATGCAAAGAATTCGGTGCTAAAAAGCAGCGCTGGGGGCTTTGTCCCGGCTCCACCCCACCCTGCCCGGAGAGCTGCTGCCTGTGGGGGCTGGATTTTGGGATTGCACAGGAATAACATGGGATTTCGTGGGGTGATTGCGTGGATTGCACGGGAATTCCATGGGATAATTGCATGGGACGGTTACAAGTTGTGTGATGGGATTCTTGGTGGTGACTGTGTGGGGATTGCACGGGCCGGTATTTAATGGAATTCCAGGGGGTGATTGCACGGGATCACACGGGGCTGTTTGGGATTCCATGGAGTGATTGAATGGGATTCCTTGGGGTGACTGAAAGGGATTATCGGCGGGATTGCACAGCATTTCATGGGGTGAATCCACGGGGTTGCGTGGGATTGCATCGGGATGGGATGGAATTCCAGAGGATTGCGCAGGATCTCGTGGGAAGGGAGACTTGGGAGCACGGCAGGAGACGCACAGGTGCGCGGTGGGGCGGAGGCTGCGGGATCAAAGGGTCAGGGCCATATTTGAGCCAGAGCCAGGCGCCGCTGCCACCCCTTAGCACGTCCTCAGGGCTGTTACCTGCCCCCATCCTGTTTGCACTCCCGGGGACGGGGAAGGGAAATAAATCTACCTGCAGAGACACCGCAGCCAGTTTGGCCATCAGCGAATTCCAGATTCAGCCGAGCCTCAAATTTGGGTTTAAAATTCCTAAACCTGCAGACCGCCTGGATACGGCTCGAAAAGACTCTCGGCATCTCCTTGGCCAAATCCAGCCAGGAAAACCCTAAATACGGGAATTTCGGCGCAAAGAGCATTGATCCCCCTTTTTCCACAGCCAGACTTCCCCACCAGCCCCCATTTCCTGGGGGTCTGAGCCCCCCACTCTGTTGTCTCCACTTCCATCTAATGAGTGGAGCCTTGCCCTTTTCCTAATTAAACCCTGCTCATTAACCCACGGGATTTAATTGCTCCTGACGAGGGGCAGCAGGGGCCGCATTTCCAATTTCCTTCCCTTAATTCTTTTAATTGGGAGAAGCAGGAGGATGGTGACCCAGCACCAGCAGAAAATCCACCCAGGTCAGAGTTTTTGGGAATATTTGCTTTAATTTAACGGCTTTCTGTCACCCCCAAAATAAGGAGAATATCCCCAAATCCCTGAGGAAAGGGCTGTTGAGAGCTGTGTTGTCACTCCCATCGACGCTGACAACAAAAACAGCAGTGACAGCAACAACACAACCACCACCACGAATAATAATAATAATAATAATAATAATAATAATAATAATAATAATAATAATAATAATAATAATAATTCATTTTATTCCAGATTATTTGTAAGGCATTTTTGGGGAGCTTGGCAATTTTTTGGAAGCAAGATGCCGACGTGGCTTTTCTTCTTCTCCCACTTGGAAAGGAGTTTGTAATCTGCCTCCTGGGTTTTTTGGGAGCTGCTGAATCATGAGTTTGGGGAATGGGGTTATGGAGAGGGCAGGTAAGGCTGTGGAAGGTGGAGGGGTGTTGGGAGAACCTCACAAAAATAGAATTACATTGTCTTGGGGGGCTGCTATTCCCAAAAAATCCAGTTGCATCATCCTGGAATGCTGATAAACCCTCTCTTCCACTGAATTGAATTGTGTCGTCCTGGGAGGATGATGATCCCCGAAATATCCAGTTGCATCATCCTAGGAGGATAATGATTCCCCCCAAAAGTGAATTACATTGTCCTGGACATCCACTAAACCCCCCAAAAATCAATTTTTGCCATTGTGAGAGGGTGATAACTGCCCCCCCCCCCAGAAATCCCATTACATTGTCTTGGCTATATCCCTGCAAAAATCAAAGTTCATCCCCCTGGGAGGCTGATGGTTCCCCCATCTCCCCCCACCACCAAAATCAATTTACATGGTCCTGGAAAAATAATAATCCCTCAAAATTTGAATTCTATTATCCTGGATGGGTGATGTCCCCCAAAACAGACTTGCATTATCTGGGGAGGATAATGACCCCAAATCAAATTTTATAAGCTTGACTGGGTGTTACGCCCCCAAAATTTCAAATTATATTGTCCTGGGAGGGTTATGACCCACTCAGAGTTCAAATTGCCTGGTGACACTCCCCAAAAATTCATATTGCCCACCCAAATTTAAATTGCATCATATCAGGAGGGCGATATTCCTCAAAAAACCAAGTTGTATCATTCTGGGAAGAAGGGAGGTCCCACAAAAATCAAATCTAGTTATCCTGGGGGAGTGATATCCCCCCAAAATCAAATTGTGTCATCCTGGGTGAACCAGGATCCCAAAAAATTTGAATTTCATTTTCCTGGAATTCTGATATCCCCAAATAAAACTGCACCATCCTGGCAGGAGGATGATCCCGAAAGCTGAGCTGCAGCGTCCCGGGAGAGCGGAGCCCCGGGAGCTGCTCCCTGCCCGGGAAAACGGGATCCGAGGGATTTTCAGCTCCTGGATCTGCTGAGCCGCTGTCTCCAACATGTCCCTGCAGCCACGGGCTGATGACACACCAATACCTGACTCATTATTATTCAGGCAGTTAATTAGGTAATGGGGATTAATCCTCCTTGCTGCGGGGCGGGAATTGCCCGTGGAGCTTGCTCCGACCCATCCCCGGCGCGCAAACGGGCACTTCACTCAGAAGGGACGGGGAGGCAAAGCCCGTCCTGTCTGGAGCCCCAGGGATTTTTAATAGAAGAAAATAGGATTTTGGGGCTTTTCTTTCCCTTCCTGGTGTTTTCCAGCTTGGGGTGCCAAAGCCACCTGCACCCACACGCTTTTGGTGGACCCAGGGGGTAAAATGTACCTTGTGCAGAAAGAGGGAAATCGTTATTAAATTAATTAATTGAAAATGGAGCATCCCGTAAGATGGGATCTCCTTCTCCATCCACAGCGGGATGCGTGGAACACCTCACCCTGTACCCCCGGCAGCACCTGGCTCACAGCCTGACAACGTTCCCACCCTCAAATCCAACATTTGGGCGCGCTCTGACTCCAAATCCCCTGAAATTCATCCCCAGTTCCGCCTCCAGCCCTTTCCCAGGCTCCTCACGGGTGATCGGGCGCTCCAGGGATGCCAAGGGCCGAAGGAGGATCCCTACATTTGTCAAATTGGGGCTATTTTGAGTGAAAAATCACGATTTGGGGTTTCCCAGGCCTGGCAGGGAATATGCGATGGGAACATCAATATCTACCCGGGAAGAAATTCATCACTCGGGGAGCAAACACCGTGTTTCTCTGTGGGATGCTGCGATCGGCGGCTGTAAAATCCCCTCAAAACCTGGGAAATCTCTAAACCTGAGCGAGCGTGGGTGGATTCCCGGAGGCTGGAGAAGCTCCTGGGGGTCCTGCGGTCCCGGCCCTCGCTCCCCCTCCCTGAGGGGTTCCCAAAGCCCCGAGCGCTCCGGCCCCCCGGGAACGCGCCGGCAGCGGCAGAAACAGCCAAAAACCGCCTCATTCCCTCCTTTTTCTCGCTAATCCATTTTCAAACCTCCCGCCCCCAGCGGGTTCCACCTTTTTTCTCTCTCTTCCAACCCATTTTCACCGTGTTCCACCCATTTTCTCCCTATTGCACCTATTCCGCCTTTATTCTCTCCAATCCAACCTTTTTTCTCAGTCCCACCTTTTATTTTTCACTCTGTTTCACCCTTTTTTGTCTCTAATCTTCCCATTTTTCTCCCTATTCCACCTTTTTTTGTCCCCGCCACACGTTTTTTTTCTCACTGTTCCACCTTTTTCTCGCTGTTCTTCAGGTTTTTCTCCTTATTCCACCAATTTTCTCCATATTCTACCCTTTTTCTTTGTAATCCATCTATTTTTGTTCTCCCTATTCCGCCTTTCTTTTCTCCCTCCTCCACCCCTTTCCTCCCCAGGTGAAGAAAATCCCAGTGACTGGACCACAAAACCTCAAAAACTCTCCCACAAAAAAATCCCCCATGGCATCCTCCACATCAGGCAATGGGATGAAATAAAATCAAATAATTAATCCAATTTTTTTTTAAAGTGAATATCCCTGTAAATGAAGCCATTGGAGTGGCTATTATCTGCTTATTATCATTAAGGATTAATTATTGTCAGTAACAGTCTTCAACTTCAGAAATAGCTCCTCAAGGGGAAAGTAATGGGCAAATGGGAATTAATTCATCATAATATCATGGAAGATGGGGGGAAATCCCCATTTTCTGCTGTTTTGGCGCTTTTAAGGGTTCTTTGGGAAATCCAAGGCAATTTTAAGGAATGGGGAAAGCAGGATTATATGTATATCTAATATTATATTATATTTATATATAAAAATAGCTACATATTCTCCTTCTTCTTTCTTCTTGCTGACGGACTAGGGATCTTCATGCACGAACGTGTGAAGCCGAAGGGAAAATGGATTTTTTCCTCTTCTCTTCCCAAGCGTTTCAGCTCCGGCTCTGTCAGCACAACACTCCCAGCGCCGGCCGTGACTCACCCGGTTATTTTTAGCCCCGACCTCTTTTCTCCCCATGTTTTCGTCCATGTCATGGTGCCCTAAAAATGCAAAATAAGGGATGAAATGGAAGCCCCACTTCGGAACAGCCAGAAGTGAGGGGCAATTTCCCCGTTTTCATGGATAAACCTGATATTCCCTTTGTTTTCCCATCTTTGCCATGTTTATTGAGTGAAAAGCCAACAAAACCAGGTCAGTTTAGGACAAGAAAGTCCCTGCCTGGGGTGGAAAACCTTTTATTTATTAATTGGAATACATTAAATTATAATCATTGATTTTCTTTGGATCAGTGTTCCTGCTTTTACAGATATGGAACTTTTCTCCATTCCACTCTAACCCAAGGACTGGAGGGTTTAGTGCTCTTTAATCCCAGTTTTACTAATCTTGGCGTTTAACTAATCCAGGTTTGAGGATAAAAAGTGAAATCCAAGGAGCTCCAGCTGTTAAGTCCAAATATTAAAGATATTCAGGAGCTCTGTCGTATCGCTAG
Source organism: Luscinia megarhynchos (assembly GCA_034336665.1). Classification (NCBI taxonomy): domain Eukaryota; kingdom Metazoa; phylum Chordata; class Aves; order Passeriformes; family Muscicapidae; genus Luscinia; species Luscinia megarhynchos. Next base: position 131,623 of record CM067583.1, on the reverse strand, counting down.
AGCTGGACCAGGAGGGCTCCAGGAGCATCCATCAGATAAGGAGCCAAAAATCTTTATGGGAGCGGCTCTAAATCCCATATCTCAAATTTCCCTTTGGAAAAGCCAAACCAGGACATTTAAAGTGTCTGAAATCCATGTGGAAATTGTGTCAATGTTGCCCAACCCAATTTTATGACAAATCCTGTTTCCGGATGGACTTTATCCCCAATTTCATCACCTGGGCTGAGGCTTTCCAGGTGACCTGACCCGAGCTCAACTCTCCCCTCCAAAAAACCTCACACCAGGGAAAACACCCAATCCATGGAATGCTGGCAGGATCACCGGGGTGTAGTTCTGGGCAGATGTTGGCAGCTGGTCCAGCTGTTGGGGGCTGAGGTTGTTGTACTGGAATTATGCACTCCTGCATATTTTTTCTGTCCTTTTTTTGGGGAGGATTTGGAGGAATTAGGATGGTGGAGGTCTGGAAATCCTGTTTTTGGGGATTTTTGGCTGGACTTTAAAAGGATACACCCCGACTTTTTGGCTCAGGAAAATATTTTAAAACCTCTTGAGGCTCAAACATGTAGGAGGACTTTAGGGCTATCAAAATAAATTCTGCCCTGGAATGGATTAACTCCACTCCAAGGATGTTCAGTGTTGGGGGACAAATTCTTTGGTTTCCCTGTATTTTAAGGGATAGTCCAGGATTTTTGGTTTACAGTATCAAGTCCCAGCAAAGCCAGTTTATCTTCCATGATCCATCCTGTGAGGACAGCTTTATTTCCCCAAAAATCATTCCTGGAAAGGTGATTCTAGCCTGGACTTCACCTGAAAAAATGGGAGCTGTGTCCAAATCTCCTCCCCAGATGCCGCGTGTCACCAGGATTTGCGTGTCCCTGATGCTCCCGAGGGTGGCACCGGGTCGGGACGGGAGATAACGAGCTCGTCACGAGTGATGCGGTGAGGGAAGGGAGCGGAGGCGTCGGGATTTCCTCGTCTGAGGGAATGCGAGTTCACGGGGTGGGCAGGGGGGCTGTGCTGGGGGCCGTCAAAACTGAAATCTGTGATGGGGCAGGGGGCGAGGATGGGAAGCTGAGCCCGTGCCTTTGTCGCTGTTCTCCGCACAGCCGGGTCCGTGGGGAAGCTGACCCCATCCCCCAGATCCCTGGTCCTCCACAGAGCCCCGGTCCCTCGGAAAGTCTGAGCCCATCCCTTGTCCCTGTCCTCCAGCACGGCCGGACTCCCTGGGACCATCCCGTGGCCTCGGGTCTCACCAGAGCTCCGGGCCCTGGAGCGGCTGAGCCCACCCCGAGCCTGTCCCGGACACGGGTGCCCTCCCGAGCCCCCCCTGCGGCCCCATCCCCGGCAAAACCGATCCTCGGAGCGGCTGAGCCCAGCCCGGTGGCCTCCGGCCTCTCCCCGCCCTCCCCCCGCTGTTATTTTAACCCTTTTCCCCGGAGCAAATCCCCCTAAATCCCCGCCAGCCCCTCGGCCCCGCCGGGATTATCCCGTTTCCCCTCCATCAGCATTCCCGCGGCGCCGGGGAGGGTCCCGGGAGCCGGAGCGGCACCACCGCCCCACCCGGACCCCTCGGGACGGGCAGGACGGCTGGGGTGGATCCAGGGCGTGTTCAGTGGAATTTACGGGTGAAGAAGTGCCTGGAAGGGCCAAATTTGGGGCAAAATCCAGTAGCTTTAGGAATGAAAATTAATATTTGTGATAGTTTTTCTGATTTTTAGTGCGATTTCCACATTTGCCTTTTTGGTGCTTTTGGGATTTGCTCTTCTGGTGTCTTTTCTTTGCATAATCCCCCCGCCCCCCCCTTACTCTTTAAATTTTATGCATTTTGGTGCACAATATTTGCTCCTTTTCCTTTTTTTTTTTTTTTTGTGAGTGGTTCTTTTTTGAAAGATTTTTATTGGTGCAATATTTGTTTTTTTTCTCCCAAGGCTTTAAAAATCTTTTATATGTTTCTGTGCTTTATTTTTCCTTTCCTTTTTTCTGCCTTCTTCTTCTTATTTTTAGTTTTTACCCTTTTTCTTCAACTTTTATGCAACTTTTAGCTAACTTTCTTTCATTTTTTGCCATTTCCCCTCTCTTTTTACCTTCTTGTGATGCAGTTATTGCACAATAATTTCTTGTGCTTTTCCTGTGGTTTTTTTCAATATTTGTGCCCCTTTTGAGCATTTTTCAGTTTTTTATTCACTTTTCTCAACATTTTTGCAAGATTTTTTTTTAGCGAGGAACAACAAGGGGAATTGCATTTTGCATCCACTATTTCAGATTTTTGTGATTTTTAAGTATTTATAAATACAAATTTGAGTGGCAAGGGGGTGGCAGAGGCAGGCACACGTAGGGGTGCAGTCACTCGAGCACAGAGGTACAGCCATGCAATTTGCACACTCGTATGCACAGACACACCCCGTGCACACACACATGTAGGTGTGCAAACAGTGACACACACACCTGCACACTCAGACATATTCACACACAGACATTTACACACAGACAAATACACACAGGCACACACAGACACACACACAGACACACACACACCAGACACAGAGACACGGACAGACACACAGACACACAAACACACACACAGACACACACAGACACACAAACACGCACACAAAACGTACACACACACCAGACACACACACCAGACAGACACAGACAGACACACAGACACACAGACACACACACACACACACACACACACACCAGACACACAGACACACAGACACACAGACACACACACACCAGACACACAGACACACAAACACACACACAGACACACAGACACACACACCAGACACACAGACACATACACACACAGACACACACACACACAGACACACACACCAGACACACAGACACAGACACACACAGACACACAAACACACACACAAACGTACACACACACACAGACACACACACAGACACAGACACACACACACACACAGACACACACACAGACACACAGACACACAGACACACACACACCAGGCAGGCACACAGGCACACACACAGACACAGACACAGACACACACACCAGACACACAGACACACAGACACACAGACACACAGACACACAGACACACAAACACGCACACAAGCGTACACACAGCACCAGACACACACACCAGACAGACACACACACACACACAGACACAGACACAGACACACAGACACACACACCAGACACACAGACACACAGACACACACACAGACACAGACACACAGACACACAAACACGCACACAAACGACACACACACACCAGACACACACACCAGACAGACACACACACACACCAGACACACAGACACACACACCAGACAGACACACACACACACCAGACACACACACCAGGCAGGCACACAGGCACACAGACACACAGACACACATAGACAGAGAGATACACACAAACAGACACAGACACAAAGACACACACACAGATATACACACAGAGTCAAACACACAGACATACACACAGACAGCCACAAAGACAGACACACAGACATACTCACAAACACACACACACACAGACACACAGACAGACACACGCAGACACACACACACACTCAGACAGACCCAAAGATACACACAGACACACACAGACAAAGACACACACAGACACACACACCCAGACAGATAGACACACACACCCAGACACAGATGCACACAAACAGAGAGACACACACACAGACAGACACACAGACACACACACCAACACACAGACACACAGGGACACACAGACACAGACACACACACACACACACAGACGCACACACAGATATACACACACAGACACACAATCAACTGCACACACGGACACACAGACAGACAGACACACACAGACACAGAGACACACAGACAGACAAATACACACGCACAGGCACAAACACCCCTCTCTCCCTCTCTCCCTCTCCCTCTGACACAGGGACAGACTGACACAGACACACACAGACACACACACACAGACACACACCCCTCTCCCTATCACACACACACACACACCCCAGACGTACACACAGACACACAGACAGACACCCCTCTCTGTCTCTCCCTCTCGCACACACACACCCACACACACTAGATGTACACACACAGACACAAACACCCCCTCTCCGTCTGTCGCTCTCGCACACACAGACACACAGACAGATAGACAGACACACACACACACAGAGACAGACAGACAGACAGACACACACACACACAGACACAGACAGACAGACAGACACACACACACAGACAGACAGACAGACAGACACACACACACACACACACACAGACAGACAGACAGACACACACACACACACACACAGACACACAAACACCCCTCTCTCCGTCTCTCGCTCTCGCACACACAGACACACAGACAGACAGACAGACACACACACACAGAGACAGACAGACAGACACACACACACACAGAGACAGACAGACACACACACAGACAGACAGACACACACACACACACACACACAGACAGACACACACACACACACACACAGACACACAAACACCCCTCTCTCCCTCTCTCCCTCTCTCCCTCTCTCCGTCTCCCGCACTCGGACCCTCCCCTCCCTCCCCTCCCCCGCCGCCCACGTGCAGCCCCGCACGCGCCGCCGCCCCCGCGCGCCCCCCTCCCACGCCCCCCATTCCCGGTTCCCGCGCCCCGCCCCGCGCCGGCCCCGCCCCTCCGCCCGCCGCCCAATGGGCGCCGCCGGCTCGCGCCGCCCCCGCCCGCGCTCTTAAGCGGCGCCAATGCCCGGGCGGCGCTCGCGCCTCCGCCCCGCTCCGCTCCGCGCCCCGCGCTGCGCCCCGGCCCGGCCCGGCCCCGCTCGGCCCCGCCGCCGCCATGGACACCGGCAGCAAGGTGAGCTCGCCCGGCCCCGCTCGCCCGGCCGCGGCACGCGCGCCTGCCGCCGCCGGCCTCGGGCGCCTTTTCGCTCCGTTCCGTCCCTGAGCGCGAGTGTGACCGGCCCCGAGGGGCGGCCGGAGCCGGCGCGGCGCGGCGCTGGCAGCCGCTCCTGGGCTGCCCGGTCCCCCGGAACGCGGAGCCGCCAGGGACCGCCCCAGCGCTGTCCGTCCTGAGCGGCTCCGGGTCCCGGCAAAGGCCCGGGGCTTTGGGGGCGAGGTGCGGTGACCCCGCCGGGACCCCTCCGGTCCCGCCGCGCTGGGCTCGGCCGGGCACATCTCGTCCGGAGTCCTGACCCCATTCCCATTGATTTTTCCCAGGCGGAGTTATTAAATGCTCTGAGCGCTCCCGGCCGCTCGGCAGCGGCTGGGATCCCCCAACACCTTCCCCATCCCAAGTTAATTAATTAATTAATTAATTTATTATTAATTTGGGGTAAAAGCCCAGAACGATCCGGGTGGTTATTTCCAGCAGGTCACTGACATCAACCCTATTTGCTTCATCCCAACCACCAAAACATTCCCGACCCCTCAAATATTCCCATCTGGGAAAGGTTGAGATAAATCAAACCGGGTTGTTGTTTTTTTTGTTGTTTTTTTTTCCATGGCGCGGGGGGGAGGATGTCGGAGAGGATGTGTTAGGAAATTGGCTGCGTGGAGGCACGAAGTGTAATTAATTCCCCAAATCGTAATTTTGTCCTAATTAAAGATGTGACAGGATTGATCCCTCCTGGTATTTACTCCCCTGGAAAACAACTGTTTCTTCCCTCCCCTCCTCCTCCCCCCCGTGCCCTCCTCCCGCTTTGGAGCACGAAATACATAATTTTCTTAAATTTAAGAATCTCTATCTACCTGTGAATACATCTCCTATTTTTGAATGATTTCGTTCCGGTGGTCCCGCGCCCGTTCGCAGGACGGGCGGTGGGGCTGGGGGTGGGAGCGGAACGTGCCGGCCGGCAGCGCGGTGATGGGGGCAGGAATTAGACGCAAATTTGGTCTCATACCCGAGAAATCCGCCGCACTTAACTCCCGGCTTCCCGAATGGAGCCGGAGTCGCGCTCCCGCTGCTTTTCCAGCTCCGTCAACCCCCCGCCTTGGATGAATTTGGGTTAGAAATGATTAATTTTTGTGAAGGTAATTAATCGCAGGGATGGTTTGCCAAGCACTGATGGGTGACACTTCCATCCCGAGTGTGTTTTGCATGGGAAAAGAGGGGATTTTTTCATGGAAGCGGTTGGCGGTTGGGAGGTGGGGGACAAACTCCCCTTCCCAACCCCCTTAACACTTAATAATTAGTATTATTAACCCAGGATGGAGCGGGGGGAGGATTGCACATTCCGTGTGTTTTTTCCAGCTCGTTCCATGCAAAAACGTCTCCCATGCTGGTCGCAGTTGCAAAACTCACTAGGATTGTGTTGCGTCCCTGGATGACCTTTAAGTAGGGAAGAAAAATAAATACAAAGTGGAATTCCACCACTCCGATGCTTCTCCCCATCCGCCGCGATTCTCTGCCTCAGCCCGAATCCCCCCGGTCCCCGCAGTGCTGCCGTGACCCCCAAGTTCTCTGGCTGCGCGGCCCCTCCTGTGGGTTTGGAGTGGGTTTTCCTGGTTTTCGGTGGGGATGGGAGCTTTCCCCGGGCTGGGACGGAGCTGCCGCCGTGTCACCCGTGTGCCCGCGTTCCTGGCGATGTGCAGTGAGTGTGCAAGGGGCTGCCCCCGCTGCCCAAACCCCCTCTGCCATCCCCGGAGGGACCACTCGTGAGCGGCCCCTGGGCTGCTCCTTAAATCCTCATGGATCATTTTAATGTTGTCTTTGTCATGTGGGTTTTCCCAAAATTCCCTCCTGGGATCCCCTTTTAAAACTATTATTTGGATTTTTAAGGAATTGTCGATCTTCTGTGCTCCATGGGACTGACAGCATCCCAAAATCCTCCATGCTAGAATATAAAAAAACTTGAAATTCCCTTCTGGAATATACTTTTTAATATTATTTAGAAGGCATTATGAATTCACTTGTTTTCTATGAGGCAGCAGCGTCCCAAAATCCTCCATGCTGGAGTGAAAAAAGTTAGAATTCCCTGCTGGGCCACTCTTTCAATATCTTTACGTTAATATTTTAATATTATTATTTTGCTTTTAAATAGATTATTCTTCCCCTTGATCCACGAGGTGGGCTGTATTTGAAGTCCTTCCAGGCTGGAGGATAAAAAAAAAAAAAAAAAAAAAAAGGGTTAAAAATAGAGTTGTAAAGCCGAAGACAGCGGGCTTGGGGGCCCCTGTGCCCCCCCGGATCCTCCTCGGAGTGTCCTGGCTTCCGTGTTGGAGCTGGGGAGGAAGCAGGAAGCAGCTAAAAAGAAAACAAATGCTATAAATTTATTTAAAAATCTGTCTTTCCTATAACATAGAGGAATTAATAAGAATAAAACCAGGAGTTTGGGTTAGCTGAGCTTAAATAAGTTTATTTTATGGAAATAAGAGGGAATTTGTCTCTAATTTCCTGATAAAGATGCTTTTTCCTGCAAGGAGTTAAAAAACCCACGTGGGGTTTGGCAGGAGCTGCCTGGGCAAAGCTGCCCTTAAAAATCGACTTTTCCCTTTATTTAATTATTTTTCCCCCCCCAAAGTTGCCTTTAATGGCGAAGTTCGAGCCGAAAGGCTCCGGGATCAGAGCCGGGCAGTGCGTTGGGAGCTGGGGAGGGAGCGGGAGGAGCTGACTCACCCTGCCCCTACTTGGGACGAGCCTCCAAAAAGCAGTTTTCCTGCCAGTTTTACCCTTTCATATCTTCAAACTGCTGGAATTTAATCAAAATACAAGGATTTTTTGCTGGATTTTTTTTTTCTGTTGCCATGAAAAGTTCCCTTTTTCCCAAATGTTAAAATGGAAAAATTAATTTGGATTTTTTTTTTTTTTTTTTTTTTTTGGTGGGGGGGGGGCGGGAGGGTAGTGGCTGGTGTGGGTGCATCAGGTTGTTACCTCTCACCTTCCTGGAGCAAAGTTCATCCAGCTGCCGCATCCCCATCCCTGGAGCCATGACTCACCTGTGCTTGCCCTACCTAGGGGAGCGCCTGGCAGCTCCCAGGCTGCCCTTTAGCCAGGAAAAGGCAAAATCGGCACCCAAACAAATTAGAGTGATCTCCTAAAAGCAAAGGAAAATCACCCCTTACCCCAAACCCACTCAACCCCCCAAAATCCCTCATTTTTTTAATATGATTTCCCCAGTGCTTTCAGCATTCCCATCCTAGGTTATTGGGGGACGGATAAGGTTGCAGTTAGAGTTGTGGGGTTTTTCTGGGGTTTTTTTGGGACACAACAAACTTGCCAGCTCGTTCATGCCCTCCCAAACACGGAGCAGGTTTTCTCCTTGGGGTGGATTTACTCTGAAGCACCGACCAAATCCAAGTGCCAAAACCTCACTGATTAGTTATGTTGGGGCCAAGCCTAATTAATGAGCTTCATTAACGGGCCTGGCTTCGTTCCCTCTGCTTTTTCTCTGGGAACTTTCACATGGAGTCAGAGTAGCAGGGTCAGGGAGCAGCATTAATTCCATTATTTATTAAAAGAAAGAGGAGAATGGTTCTTAAATATAAAAAAATATCCCTTTTTTGGGCGGGGGGGGGGAAGTTGGAAGCACCCCTCATTTAGATGGGATCTGAAGCATCAATCCCTCGGGAATATTAACCCAAGACACCCTGGCAGGATCCTTGGGGTGACATGCTGGTACTAAGGGAGGAACCCCGCCCACCACCTCAAATTAAGGGGTTTATGAATTTCACGTGGCTCATCCCAAAGCTGATTAAGCGGGAATGTCGGATCCTGGTTCTAGTGCCGGGAAAATCTCCTGCCTGGGATAATTGGGCCGCTAACGAAGGTGGCCCAAGCGCTGCCCTGCCCTGACCCTGCTCCCGAACAAGGCTCTGATTGTTGCTCTGGCTCAGGCGGGAGGAAGAGGAGGCCCAGGAGGGCTTTGCCAGCTAACCAGGATTTGCTCGGCGGCTCCCGGAGCATCCCTGGCCGGAGGCTCCGCCGTGCCCCGACGGGACCCTCGGGCCCCGATAGCACCTCGAATTTCCTGCAATCCCCCAAACCATGGGAGGTTTTAACCCCCAAAATCATGTGATTAGTGATTATTTTTCCCCCTTAGTGCCAAAAATAGAGTTTTCTCTTTTATTCTGAGTATTTGTGCTTGCTGCCTTCCCAGCATCCCGTGCAGCCCGGCTGTCGCTCCGGTGGCGAGGCAGCGCTGCACAGACCCCAGATTTAAGCCCTTTTCCCTGTTTTGCGGCAGATGACGGCTCGCCTGATGCTGGCTGTGGGAGGAGCGGTGCTGGGCTCCCTCCAGTTCGGGTACAACACCGGCGTCATCAACGCCCCGCAGAAGGTGAGTGCTCCCCGTCCCTCTGCAGGGAAATTCCAGCCCCCCCCGCCGTGTCCGAAAACAAACCAGCCTCTGCTGCCGGCCTGGCTAAAATAGTACATCCCGCTAGGCAGCTTAGGGCTGTAATGGGATTTGAGAAGGGGCTCTTTAGCTGCAGCCTTCCCAGGAGAATTTGTTTCCTCCTTGTTTGGCGTTTTTGTTGGGAAAAATCCCAGCAGTGCCTGCAGGATGTTCCCTGGGTGTGGCCGGTGGAACTTTTAACCTCGGCTCTTAGTGAAGGTCTGGGGCTTAATTAAGGTTTGAGTCACGGCGAGTGGCTGCTCTGACCAAGAGTTCCATTTCTGAGTTTTGCATCCCAGCACAATGTCCTGGGAGGAGAGAGGGCTGGCTGGGAAGTGCTGTAAGGGGGCTGGAGTGCAGGAGGTGTTGACTCCTCCTCTCATGTACTGCCAGGACCCTCCAGCTGCTGGTCCATACCTGTGGTCCATGGAAAACATGACTTTTCCCAGATTTGGTGGTGTTGATGTGCTAAACGCTTGGAAAATTATCTCAGGATTCCCATGTAGTGCTTGCCATGTTCCCTGGGTTCCCTCTTGTGCTGGGTAAGGTGTGGAGGGAGGGGGATTGGGCTTTGTCCCCGAGTGTCACCGCCCCAAAGAATTCAACCCACTGGGGCAGGATCCAGCTGCCAGGTTAATCCCATCCCAGTGAGTGCCTCTGAAATGTTGCCTTGTGGGATAGAAGACCCTGTGGAAAAACTCCCCAGGCCCCATCAGTACGGGAAGAGGAAAAAAGCCAGGAATTTGTTCAAGGTGGTGCATTACGTAGTATTGAATCCTGGGATTCAATTCCTGTGGCTGGATGCTGTGGCTCCCACCCAGCACCTGCAGGGTGCTGCTGAAGGCCTCCTGAAATATCCTCCTTGCCCTCACGTGCACGACGTTGGGGATGTCCATTCTTGGCTGCCCTGAGCACCCTGCCTGGGAGATGAGCAATGGAGCAGTGTTTGAGCCGTGGGAGCTGCGAAATCCCTGGGATTGCACTGAGGAACCCTGGCGTTTGCCCTCATCTTCCTGAGCCCTGGCACTGTTGGAAGAAGGAATGCTATGATCACCACCCTGGTCAGAGCCACATCCAGGAGGAGCTTTGTTTTCCTGAGCTGAAGGATTTACCTCCATCCTCTCCCAGCTGGCTGCTCTGGGTGACATGGTCGGGGACCAGCTGTGAGCTTCCTGTGGGACTGAGCTCCAGGGCCTGCAGACCTCAGCAAATCCAGATCCTCATGATGGGTGTTGCCACAGTTTTCTTCATGATTTTGGGGATGAATCCCTTGGGTTCAGGCCAGGAAGAGTCACATGGTGCAGGCCAAGTCACCAGTGTTGAGGGGAAGGATTTGGGATGCTCTGTGTGGGAGCACAGAGGGAAATGAGATGAGAGTTGTCCTGGGCAGCAGAATGTGCTGGACACAGGGGTCATCCCAGCTTTAAGCATGGGACACGTGAAGTGACTGGAGATATGTTATTGTGCAGGATTGGGGGTGCTTTGGGATAAACTGGGGCACAGAGTTGGGATGCATGGAGGTGCAGGACTGGGACAGGAATGCCTCAGGATGCATTGAGGTGCAGGATGAGGATGCACTGGGATAAACTGGAGTGAAGGGTCAGGATGAGGATGCACAGAGATACAGAGTTGGGATGGGGCTGCATTGAGATGTGTCAAGGCACAGGTTTGGGATGCACTGATATTGGGATTCATGGAGCTGGATGGGGATGCATCACAGCACTCAGGTGAAAAGGGGGGGAAACCCCCAGTTTTGGGAAAAACAGGTTTTTTTCCCTTCACCCTTCTCCCTTTAAACCCATATTTCACCTCCTCCTCTCCCCCAAAAAAAAACCATTGGGTTCTTCAAAGCATCCCTTTTTTCAGGAGGAAGGGGCAGGAAGGGGTGTTACTTTCAGGTACCCCTGGGCCTATTCAGAGCCTGAGCCAGCCCAGACATCTCCAATAATCCAATCAATTATTTATTTTGGGAATGGGGAAAAGCATCCAAACCTCGGTGAAACAGGAGGGAACAAAATCACTTAAATATGGAAATTCTAATGGTTTATGTCCTTTGAAAGAGGAGCAACTTGGAAAAATAATGATACTACTGGGACTTGTACCCAGCCCAGTGTGTATTTCTTGTGCTGTCTGTGCCAGAGCTCCTGTTTGGGCTTGGATTAATGGGAAAAATGGAAAGTGAAGCACAGTGGTGTAAATAGTGAATTGAGAGTGAAGCCCTTCAGAGCAGCGAAATCTTGGGGCCACCTGAGGCCCAGCAAAACAGGGAAGCTCTGGAATTTCTGCTCCTGCCGGCTTGGCTTGGTGCAGTTTTATGGAGCCCTTTGCTGTGGTGGTTTACGGATGGGCGACCCTTAAATCAGGTTTTTATGAAAGGTTTGGGTTGGAAGGAACCTTTAGAGGGTCATTTAGGCCATTTCCCAGCCATGGGCAGCAACAGGGACTTGGTGAAGCTACCAGCACGGGCTGGTTTTAAAAATACATCAAAAGTATACAAAATGTATATAAAAGTATACATTTTGTAGATAAGTGTGTACATTTCACGTATAAAAACTTACAAAATGTATATCAAACCACTTAAAATTCACAAACCAAGCTGTTCTTGGAGTTTTGAATCAAGGCCTGTGTTGCATGGTGGCATCATGGTCCTGCAGAACCATGGCAGAGATTGTGTGTTACAGAATTCCTGGGGAAAAAACCTGGAAATCCAACTCCAGGAGTACCCAAGGGCAGGAGAGCTGCCCTGGTTCCTGCCCTTCCTCCGTGGGGCCGGTGCATCTCTGGCTCCTGCCCTGCCCTGGGGAGCAGCGTGACCTCCCCGTGCCTGCCTGGCGAGTTTTGGCAGCGCCTCTCTCCCTCCCTGGGCAGGGCGAGCCCAGAACCCGTCCGGCTGCATTTCCCCCACGTCTCCAAGGCTGAGCCCTGCCTGGGGCTGAGCCGAGCCCGGCGCGCTCTGGGGACGGTGACACATCGTCCTGGGAGCTGCGGCGGCCGCAGGGACTCGTCCCTCCGGTGGCACGGCTGAAGCAGGGGCGGGTTTGATGCGTGGTGTGGTTTCTCTCCTTGTTTCCCAGGTGATTGAGGATTTCTACAACCGCACGTGGCTGTACCGATATGAGGAGCCCATCAGCCCGGCCACCCTTACCACGCTCTGGTCCCTCTCTGTTGCCATCTTCTCTGTTGGGGGCATGATTGGCTCCTTCTCTGTGGGGCTCTTTGTCAATCGCTTTGGAAGGTGAGCTCTGAGCCTCGTGGATCCTCTAGTGGGGAGGTTGTGCTGCCTCACCCCACCCTGGCATCCCAGGACTGCCTAGGGCTGATCTTGGGATTCTCCTGTTGTTCCTCACCTCTCTCCTCCATCCCTCTCCAGACGCAATTCCATGCTGATGTCCAACATCCTCGCCTTCGTGTCAGCTGTCCTCATGGGCTTCTCCAAGATGGCTTTCTCCTTTGAGATGCTCATCCTCGGCCGCTTCATCATCGGCCTCTACTCTGGCCTCACCACGGGTTTCGTGCCCATGTATGTGGGCGAGGTGTCCCCTACTGCCCTGCGGGGGGCCTTGGGGACCTTCCACCAGCTTGGCATCGTCCTGGGCATCCTCATCGCACAGGTGAGCACTGGAGGATGTTTTGGGGGAGTTTAACCTTTTTTTGATCCTGACACTCATCAGGGCCTGCAGTGATGAGGTGCTATGGATCTGCACAACCTTTCAGGTGGAGCTGGGGTGGGAGGGGTGAAGCAGGAGCTCAGCAGGAGCAGTAATGCTGTGGAATCTGAAGGTTTGGGATGGGCAGCATCAGGATGTTAACATCTGTTGGCCACCTGAAAGCAGCACAGGAGTCCCTCCAATGGCTGTTCGAGCTTGGAGCACACCATGAGTTGCACAGTTGTGTCCAACCAGGACTTTTCCAGCTGGGACAGGTGGCTCAATCCCTCTCCTCCTCAGGTGTTTGGTTTGGACTTGATCATGGGAAATGACTCTCTCTGGCCGCTGCTGCTGGGCTTCATCTTCGTTCCTGCCCTGCTGCAGTGCATCATCCTGCCGTTCGCCCCTGAGAGCCCCCGGTTCCTGCTCATCAACCGCAACGAGGAAAACAAAGCCAAGAGTGGTGAGTGCCTCCTCTGCAGGGCCCGTCTGGGCACTCTGCAGGGTCCTTGACATCTCCTGACCCCACCTCTCCCTCTCAGTCCTCAAGAAGCTGCGAGGCACAACGGATGTGAGCAGCGATCTGCAGGAGATGAAGGAGGAGAGCCGGCAGATGATGAGGGAGAAGAAGGTCACCATCATGGAGCTGTTCCGCTCACCCATGTACCGCCAGCCCATCCTCATTGCCATTGTCCTGCAGCTCTCCCAGCAGCTGTCAGGGATCAACGCTGTGAGTCTGGGTGGGGTCTGAATGCCAGAGGTCAGCTTGCTTCACCCAGAGCTCTAGGACCTGACTTGTGGCACCTTCCCTGCCTTTTGTAGGTCTTCTACTACTCCACCAGCATCTTCGAGAAGTCCTGGGGTGGAGCAGCCTGTCTACGCCACCATTGGCTCTGGTGTGGTGAACACAGCCTTCACGGTGGTCTCGGTGAGTTTGGTACCCCCCTGCCGGGGTCTCTCCAGGGAAGGTGGGAGAAGGGACCTTTCCTGCAGGCTGGGGAGGTGCTGACGGTTCACGTCCATCCCACAGCTGTTCGTGGTGGAGCGAGCCGGGCGCAGGACCCTGCACCTCATTGGGCTGGCAGGGATGGCTGGATGTGCTATTCTCATGACCATTGCCCTCACACTGCTGGTAAGTACTGGGGAGGCTGGGAGGAGGAGTTTGAGGAGGGATGGTTGAAGAGGAGGAAGGCCTTCTATTTCCTTGAGGTGGTGGCTGATCACTCAGTCCCCATTGTCACATCTCTCCCAATTTTCCAGAATTCCAGTTTCCAGCTCATGTCTTCTCTGCTAGCACCAGCTTAGGTGTCCAGGTCCTGCGTCCTCTTCTTGGCACTGACCTTCTCCCTTTCCCTTGGCCTAGGAGCAAATGCCCTGGATGTCCTACCTCAGCATCGTGGCCATCTTTGGGTTTGTGGCCTTCTTTGAGATCGGCCCAGGCCCCATCCCGTGGTTCATCGTTGCGGAGCTGTTCAGCCAAGGCCCCCGTCCTGCTGCTTTCGCTGTGGCTGGGCTCTCCAACTGGACCTCCAACTTCATCGTGGGAATGGGCTTCCAGTACATTGCGGTAATCACAGCTGGAATATCGGAGGAGTGGGGGATGTGCCTGGGGAGACAGGAATCTGGGAGTCCCAGGGGATCCCAGCAATCCAGGGGAGTCTCAGTCCCAGTCTCTCCGACTTGGTTCAGGGTGAATCCCAGCTCTGGATCAGGGATGGAAACAGTGTCCAGCTAGACCCTGATGCTGGATCCTTGTGCCAGACTCCAGTGCTGGATCCCATTGCTGGATCTTGCTACCAAATCCAAATCCCGGGTCTGGTTGCAGGTTCCTGGTTCCTCATGCTGGATCTCATTGCTGGATTTTGGTGTGGAGTCCCGGGGTCAGATCTTGGTGCCAAATCCTGCTGCTGGATGCCAGTGTTGAATTCCAGGGCCACATCCTTGAGCCCTAAAACCTGGGCTGAGATGGTTTGGTTGGGAAGAAGGACTTGGGGCCGGAGCAGGAACTCAACTTAGTGTTACTTATGGAACTTGAGATGTTCCTTGATAGTAGGACCTGGGTCTTGGATGGCCATGGCAAGGTATGGGCAGGGTGGTACCAGCTGGTCCTTCAGCCATGGCCCATCACTCTGTATCCAGAGATGGGAAGGGAGCAGGGAAGGGGCTGGAGCACCAGGAGCAGCTGAGGGAGCTGGGAAAGGGGCTCCTAGAAAAGGAGTCTCAGGGGGCACCTTCTGGTTCTGCACAACTCCCTCAGGAGGGGACAGCTGGGGGATTGAGCTCTGCTCCCATGAAACAAGGCCAGGAGGAGAGGACACAGCCCCAAGCTGAGGTTTAGATTGGATATTGAGATAATTTCTTCATGAAAAGGGTGGTCAGGGAGGTGGTGGAGTCACCATCCCTGGAAGTGCTCAAAAACATGTGGATGAGACACCTGAGGGCATGGGTTGGGGTGGACTTGGCGGTGCTGGGTTGGTGGTCGGACTTGATCTTGGTGGGCTTTTCCAACCTCAACAGCTCTGTGATTCTGTGACCTCCATCCATGTGCTCACCTCCTCCTTTCCCTTCAATCCAGCAACTCTGCGGCTCCTACGTCTTCATTATCTTCACGGTGCTGCTTGTGCTCTTCTTCATCTTCACCTACTTCAAAGTGCCGGAGACCAAAGGCCGGACCTTTGACGAGATCGCCTCGGGCTTCCGGCAGAGCGGGGGCGGCCAGAGCGACAAGACCCCGGACGAGTTCCACAGCCTGGGCGCCGACTCGCAGGTGTAACCTGGACCCCAGGCACCACCGCCCCCAAAGCCAGGGGGACTTTTTAAAAACACTTTGTACAGAGCCCCAGACAGGAGGGAGTGGGGGGGGTCCGCCACTGCCACCCCTTCTCCAGCCTCCCCCAGTGGTTTACTGGGGACAGACTGGCCTATTTTATTTTTTTTTCTGCTAGGAATGAATTTTATTTTATTTTTTAGCTGGTTTCACGTCCAAGATTTCAAAGCCAATAGGTGTTTTAAAACCCAGCCACGCAGCCCACACCAGCAGGAGGGCAATTCCCTGTTTTTTATTAACGACGCGATAGTTATTTAATGGAAAATCACGTAGAGGAAGTTTTTAAAAAGCTGGAAACTTATTTTTTAACGTTCTAATCATAGAGGAAAAAAATCACATAAATTGACAAAATCTAATATTTAAAAAAAAAAAACCTACCAAGAAGAGTAACTTTTTAAAGTTTCCTTGATTTCAACCTCGCGGTGGGTTTGTGGACGGGGACCTCCCGCCCGGGGCAGCGTGGAGGATGGAGCCGTCTGGATGGATCGGTTGGAAAGGTCAATCCCTTGTCGTAGGCTCCTCTCCTTTCGCCTGAATTCCACCTGGGAGGGGAAAATGGGGAAGGGGGGATGTCTTCTTGTTGAATTTTGGGATTAATCTCGGCAATATTTGCCCGACAGTGAAGCGCCAGCGGCAGCCGCACATGACAACATCCCCCTTCATCACCACCCCCATCCCGGGACTCACCAAAATCCAGCACCGCATGGATACAGCTGTTTCCTGCTCTGTGTATAGACTGGAAGATATTTATATTATATATATTTTTGTTCAATGGTTGTTAATAGTAGACATTTAAGTTATAGCGTTTCTGATTTGACAAGCCAAGTACTGTAAATATTCTTGGAGTATATTCACACTGTATAATGCATACAAAAGGTACAGAAAAAGGTTATAGTTTCTATAGCAACTAAGAAAAGAAAGCTTGTACATGGTTAGGATGACTTTTGTATAGTTCTGCACTGTAGTTGTATCTATTGCACTGAATTTCAGGCTGTAGTATGTTAAAAAAAATACACGAGAAATACTGTCCTTTTCAAACAAAACTGAAAACACACACAAAAAAAAGCATTTCCCTGAGTGCAGCTGGTGTGGGAGCTCCTGGCACATTCCCAAAGCCACGGGGAGGGTTGTTTTTTTGGTTTGTGTTGGGGTTTTTTTGTTTTGTTTTGGTGTTTTTTTGTTTTGTTTTTTTTAAATAGTATCTTTTTTAAAATTTGTTTGGTTTGGAAGTGATAACACTTGACCACATGTGAAAGAAAATAAAGGGGGGGAGTAAATAAATCTCTTTGAAAATGCCCGTTCTCAGCTGGTTGTGGCACAGCTGCGCCAAGCTGTGGGGGGTGCACGTGTGGTTTTTTAAGCAAATCCCTGCAGTGACGTGCCAAGGGGAAGGTGTGTGGTGTGAACAATAAAGGAGAATGTGAGCAGCCACCCAGTCCCAGTGTCCTGTGCCTTTATTTCTTGGAGCTGGACTTCCACTGCCCTGCCAGGGGTGGTGGAGGTGTCTGGGAATGTGTGTCCCAGCAAAGCTTTTCCACCACCTGGTTGCAAAATACCTGCTCTGGGTGTACAACCAGATTTTAATTGCCTGGACAGCCTGGGCTGCGATCACAGGGGCACCTGGCTGGAGCTGTCCTGCCCCGTGCATCCCAAGCCTTCTCCCCTGGCTGGGGGCAGAGCCTTGGTCCATGCCATGAGCACCTGAGGAAGGGAAGTGAAGGGAGGAGGTTGCTGCTGCTCCATGGATTTGGTTTTTTTCTCCTTTGGCTGAGAAGGTGCCAAGAACTGCAAGCCTGAACGCTTTCAGGCAAAGAAATGCTGATCTTGGTCACTTCAGGCTTTTTACTATTTATTGAAGCAGCTCTTTACCCTGCAGGGCACACATTGGGCATGGCTGTTGTAGGAAATTGCTCTTGTAGCATCTTTAAGAGCTCCCCAGAATGTTCTTTCTGTGCCCAGGGCTCCTCTCCTCACTCTGCTATTTCATTCCTGGCTCAGGAAGATGCTCAGCCCTGCACAACCTTCATTTCCAGGCTGAGTTTGTTTTGCTGAACACCCAGAGCAGCCACATGGCCCTGCAGGCTCAGCCTGGGAGCACTGGAAGGATTACAGCCACGATTGAGCTCCAAATCCCTGGTGACCCAAATCCTTGTGCCCTGGGGCACTGTGCCAGCAGGCACAGTCCCCCAGCATTCCCCACCCCATGGAGATGGTTATTCCACACCTGATGAGGTGGACAGACCACCAGCATCTCCCACAGGAGTGTTGGGAGGTCTCCTAGCCCTTCTCCAGGCTGTGCTGTGCATCCCAAAGAGCCTTAGCCCACCCCCTGGAATGGAACGTGGCTGAGCCTGCGGTTTTCCCTTCCCCAGCAGCAGCAATCCCTGCTAATTGCTCAGGCCCCAGCTTGAAGAAGCATTTACAAAGCGCACTTGACTCCAGCCCAACTCAGTGAGGCAATTAAACACCCTCCTAAATCCTCCTGAAGTAAATGAGCCTTAATCAGAGCTCAGGGCTCAGCCTAGCACAGGCCGAGATTCCGTTCTCCCCTTTCCCAGCCATGAGGGATCACGAAATGCGGTAGCTGCAGCATGCTTCCCACACTCCCACGGCCTCTGGGGTCCCTGTCCCTTCCCAGCAGGGTCACCTCTGTCCCAAGGGATCTGGCTGTTCCCTGGGGCAGGGAGTGGGAACGGGCCTTGCGGTGGCACCTGATGCTGGTGACAGAGCCAAGGAGATGTCAGCTCTGCTGGGAGGAAACTACATCTACTTTAGGTTAGAATCCCTGCTTGGAGCCTTTTCATTCTTTCCCTCAAGACTGTTTAGAGTCCCTCATGCCTCCCATGGTCTCTCCTGGATGGAAGTCCTTCCTGTGGAACTTCTACCCATGGAAGTGGAATAAAGGAGTCTCTCAGTGCCCAGAGCTATGAGAAGCTCTGTAGAAAGAGAAAATTCTGAGCATCTGCTGTAGTGGAAGGTGTCCCTGCCCAGGACAGGGGGTGAAGAGGGATAAGCTTTAAATCAGGCTGGTTTTCCAAACCAGATGGGATTCTCTGGACATTGGTTTGGAGATAGGGGGGCTCTGCAGAGAGCTTCAATGACTTCTCAAGCCCAACCAGGTCCCCAGGAGCAGATGTCCACCACCCCAGCCCTTCCCTGTGTCCCTCTCCTCTCCCTCCATGGGATCTCCCTCACCAAACTGGTGAGCAAAGCCATAAAACCAGTAAGAAACACACCTGAGCTCATCTTGGCTCCTGGACAACCACCACGAGGTTGTGAGAGATTGTTTGCTTATTCCCAACCTGGCCAATAAATGATTCATTCAGTGTGTTCGCGGTGCTTTTGTTTCTCACCCTGCTGCTGTTACTCTCTGAGAGCTTAGAGAGGTAGAGCAGCACATGAAGACTAATTCAGACCAAAATGTTTATTTTCCAAACAGTTTGGGACAGCCAGGGATGCAGCTGGAAAGAGGCAGCAACAGGAGGACCAAGGGCTTGTGATGCTCATGGTGTTCAGGAACGTGGATAAGAGAGAACCTGGCCAAATACCTGGGTCTGGCAGGGCCAGTTTTTATGTGGTGTGGGAAAACTGGGCATTAATCAGCTCCAGCAGGTGACTGATGGTTTCTAGAGAGTCTTGCTGGGGCAGCTGCTTGGCCAGCTCGAAGGCTTTCATCCCCACCTCCCAGGCCTGGAATGGGACAGAAGAAGCACCCAGGAATTGTCAGGAATCTGGCTTTTCTCATAGGTTAATTAAATACCTGCTGGGGCTCAGTGCAGGAGCAGCCTGGAGCAGATCCAGACTCCCTTTCTGAGGTGACCTGTACAAGCTGCTTTACAGGAGAGCCTAAAGCTGCCAGCAGATCCCATATTTAGGATCCAGTGGTGCAGACAGAAGATTACTGACCCCAGTGCCCCATGCTGGACATCACCTCCTGTCTAACACAGCTCCTTTGAACAATCCCAAAGCTATATCAGGGAAGAAAAACAGATGTACTGACTCTGAATTAAATCCTTCATTTCTCTTGATAAGGAACTACATAATTTCCCTTGGTAGCTCTTCCAGGGATTAGACACTATCACAATTATAAAGCTTTGTCTTTTTTGTTTTCCAAACAAATTTAAATTCGTTTGTGTCTCCAAAACAATCCCAAGTTGTGGCTTTCTATAATACAATGAAGAGACCATTAATATTTCAGCACAGTATTTTTCACCACCTGTATTTTCACTCCTCAAAACCCAGGCTGAAGAAACTCAGGGTTTTGAGCTCTGATTCCAAACACGGAACTGATTTCCAGATGGTTTCTGCTCAGTACTTCCTCAAAATCAATTCTTGGTAAAGCATAGAAGTTACCAGTCACCTGTGAATTTTTAAGCCATAAAGATACAGGAATGCAGATGCCAAACTGGAATTACAGATTCCAATAGACTAAACCTTGAACTCAGGGGAGTCTGGCTCAAGGATAGGTCTGCAAGCCCCAGGTCTTGCTCTGTGTAACCCCTGAGCTCAGGTCTAAAGGCAGCTACACCACGACGACAGGCCAGATAAAGGATGAAGCCAGAAAATGTGGATAACTGCAGGATCCACCGGCCTGGCAGAGACCAAAACACATCCAGCAGGATTCTCAGCCTTGACAGAGTGCAGGTCACAGAACCATGGAATAGTTTAACTTGCAAGGGACTTTAAAGCTGATCTCATATCCCATGACAGGGACACCTTCCACTATCTCGGGTTGCTCCAAGCCCTGTCCAACCTGGCCTTGGACACTGCCAGGGATGGGGCAGCCACAGCTGCTCTGGGCACCCTGTGCCAGGGCCTCCCCACCCTCACAGGGAAGGATTTCCTCCTAATATCCCACTTAAGCTCTTGGTTTGAGAGCTATGAGGCACTTTGTCATTGGTCACCAGTGCTGTGGGCTCAGGAGAGGTGCTGGAGAAAAGAGGACCAGGAGATAGGATGATCCTCAGAGCTGTTGGCCAATTCTCCTGAATCCTTTCAGACACAACCTACCTTGGCTAGATCCAGGCCCAGGTAGTGGATCATGGCCAGGGCATGCAGGACTCTGGCTGTTTCCCCAGGATGCTGCAGTGGTCCCTGCTCCCGGACCTTCAGCACTGCCCACAGCACCTGCGTTCCTTCCTCGCGCTGGGCTTCAGCTACGTGCAGAGAGAAAAGATCCTGATGGATGGATTTGTGCAAGAGAATAGACTCCAAACTGCCAACAGCCCAACTGACTCTTCTAGGCAGCAAACCAATGCTACTACAAACATCAACATGGTCTGAGGGTGGGGAGGCCTCGGCATAGTTGGCCCAGAGCAGCTGTGGCTGCCCCATCCCTGGCAGTGTCCAAGGCCAGGTTGGACACTGGGGCTTGGAGCAACCTGGGATAGTGGAAGGTGTCCCTGCCCATGGCACGGGGTGGAGTTAGGTGAACTTCAAGGTCCTTCTGAGCCAAACCAGTCTGGGTACCAAGGATCCCAGCTTCATGCAATATCCATGCCCATGAACAGGACTCCTTTCATCCAGTCACTGTTTGTGTTGATCAGCCTTCAGAGAGGATATGGAGTCACAACAGCTGCAGGAAAATAACTATTTTTCTACTGCTGTCACACCAAAGATGGTCTCCTGTATCCTTGCCTTAGTGTTCTTCCTACTCTGGGAACTCCTGATGGAGGTAGTGCCAGGAAATGGGATTTACAGAAATGTTTCTCTTATAATCACAGAATTCCAGACTGCTTTGGGTTGGAAAAGATCTTAAAGACCATCTAATTCCAACCCTCGGCCATGGGCAGGGACACCTTCCACTAGACCAGGTTGCTCCAAGCCCTGTCCAACCTAACTCTGAACATTCCAGGGAGGGAAGTTTTTATTCCCTTTCCTGACAATGTCCTTACTAGCAAAGGTGGTTAAAAGGAGCCAAGAGCCAGAGTCTGGTCTGGTGTCATGGGAGCCTGAGGTAGTATCAGCGGCACACTGATGCTTTCTGCACCTTTATGTGCCAGTGAGAGACTCCCCAGCCTTTCTTCCAAGAGTACTCTCCTGATTAATACATCCAATTATCTGTACAAGCTATTCTATCATGTCCTGCTGCTCCAGGAGGGAGCTGTACCTTCACCTAAGCCAGCTGAAATATCACATCCATTGTTAAAGGGAGACACAGGAGCTGCAGAGAAATGAGAATGCTCAAGTATCAAATTGCACCAGGGGAGGATACTAGAAGAAATTTTTTCATGGAAAGGCATGTAAAGCACTGGAAGAGGCTGCCTAGGGAGATGGTGGAGTCACCATGCCTGGAAGAGTTCAGAAAACACGGGGATGTGGCATTTGGGATGTGGGTTAGTGCTGAACAGGACAGTGCTGGAGGAATGGCTGGATTTGGTGATTTTAAAGGTCTTTTCTAACCCAAATGACTCCATGAGTCCATGGATCAAATCGTACTTTGCTCCAGTCAGTGGCAAGGGAAGTGTGAAATGGATGTCCTTGCAAACAGCAAGGGCAAAGCTGTGTTTCCACGGAACACCCTCATTCCTGTAGCGAACTGTGGCAATCTGCTGAGCACTGACATCAAGAACACTTGGCACTGCCATTAAATTCAGCCTCTAGAAACACCATGCCCACCCAAACACTGCCAACATCATCTGTAGGGTGCAGGTGTTTTACCCGCCACTTCCCAAAGGCTTTGGAGCAGTAGCAGCTCTTACTCATCCCATCCTTGATGTCTTTGTCCTCCTCGGAGAACGGCGATGCTTCTGCCCGGGCCCGGAGCACTCGCTGGTGCCCCTGAAGGCAGCTCAGCAGCCAGGCGTGCCAGAGGCTGCTCACCTGGCAGGAAGCATGGCAATTATTTCACTCCTGTGAACCCCTGGTATTCAGTTGTTCTCCAAACAATGTCCCTGCATGGCCCATCCCCTCCGCATGCCTACGGGTCACTGAGCCAGGCTGGATGTTCCCAGGGGGATTGCACCGCTCCTCTCCCACACAGCCCCAGCTGGAATCGCTCACTGCTCCAGCTCATTAGGGATTTTCACCTAACTTGAACAAATCTAACCAAAATATTCACCAAAAGCTAGTTGAATTGAAGTTTGGGACAGGAATGGTGTTGGATTTTGCAGCTCCCAGCACCTCATTTCCACACAAATTGATTTAAACAAATAAAGGTTCATTTCTTTCAGTTATTAAATCAATTAGATAACCATTACTTTCCTTGCTTGATCAATCAATTCTGAAAATCTTTTATCAGTGTGACTTTTCACTGATTCCCAGTGTAAATTTTAGGGGACTTGTTCATATGCCACTCTTCTTTGGATTTAGGAACTCCTCAGACTCTCTGTACTGGTGGGACTCTAACCCCTGGCACAGGAAATTTGGTAGCAAAGTTGGTTTTTAACAAGGTTTGGTTGCCCAAACTGAAGACAGTTTATGAAGAATTTTGAACTGATTACAGGATTAATGTCTCATGGTTTTAACTCAGAGATTTTTTTTATGTATGTAAAGGGTTTCTGAGATTGATCCTAAAAGGCAACACTGACACTTTATATGGTCATCCTCCCATTGAAAGGAAACGGAAAAACCTTCGGAAAGAGCAACAAAAAGAGCTGAGAAAAATTCAGAGGATGATTTTTTGGTTCTACCAACCTCAGTATAGAGTGAGTTTGCTGTATCCATTTTATTCTGGTGGAAGAAAATATTGGCCATGTGGAAGTAACCTCCAGAGACCTCAATAGAATTTAGTCCAAACTCAGCAGTAGCCAGGTAAACCTGAAATCAATGTTGAACAAAAAATTAGTCCCAGAAGGTTCATGTTCACGTCAAACCTGGGAAGTTTTTAATTGTGGAATAATAATATTGCAAATGCTGGGGATTTTTTATGTGTAAATTATGCCTGGCAGTGATTGGAAAATGTGGTACTTAAAAGCTGTTTTTTGGGAGTAATGAAAAGGAATGACATACTAAAAACTACATTTGGGGGTTATCCATAGGAATGAGGCACTAACGCTCTATTTTGGGGGTTATGTAAAGGAATAAGGTATAAAAACCTCTATATTTTGGGTTTATCCATGGGAATGAGGCACTACAGAATTGTATTTTGGGGTTTTTCCATAGGATCCATTGGAATATACCTAGTTCACAGAGTTTAGCCATAAATTCCTCTAAATTCCCCCTGGCTGGAGCAGAGGCACCTGCTCGGTTCATTCTCTAAAATCCAGGGCAGGTTTCCCACCTCTCCCCCTCTGCCTGGGCCACCCACCCATCCCACCTCTCCTAAAGCCCATCCTGCTGCTTTCCCAGCCACCAGACAAGCCTGTTCTTTCCCCACAGCCCCAGAGGAGCAGTGGGAAGCAGTGGAGCATTCCAGCTATTCTGAACTGGCGTGTGACTCTCAGCAGATCCCAGACACGCAGCCAAGGTCCAGGCAGGTCCTGAACTTGCTAAGAGTTAAAAACTTCTTACCTGGTGCCCTTTCAGGCACCACATTTAGGGAATCTTAAAAAACCCAAAAACCAAAAAAAATCCCATAAAAACAAAAACAAAAAAAACAACCCAAAACACACACAAAAAAACCCCAAACAAACCACCACCACAAAAAAAAAAAAAAGGATTTGGGGAATCTCCAAAGCCTTTTGGGAGATTCCTTTGTGGGACTCTCAAATGCCCAAAGGGTTTCTAGACTAAGCAGAGACAGGGTTGTGTGTTATAATAGAAAGGGTCTAATTCTTCTCCCTTTATGTCATCATTCACACCCACACAAAGCCACTATCTAATTCCACAGGAGTGGGTATACATCACTCGGCACTGGATAAATTTAGTCTACACAAGACAGAAATAGGATGTGGAGAAGTTCATCTGGCTTTGGAGGATCAAATGACAGGCAAAGCATCCTCAGGAACACAGCTGGCAATGACCACTTCCAATGTAACAAACCGTTTTCATGGCTAAAGAGGTGGAATTGGAGAAAACATCATTGAACCAGATACTGAAATAAGGAAATAAGACATTAATTCAATAATGGGTGACAGAGCTGGGTAAGTATTGAGGGAAATAACAGCCAAAATGTAAATTATCTGTGGAACAAGAGGCAACTCTGTCAGTTTGGGGCAGGAATGTCTGGGCATCTCAGCACCACAATGAAGCTGACAGAGAAATTTATGGAGAGAAGCACAAAGACAAGGAATGTGAGGAATATATGAGCAGTGCCTGAGGGAGGCTCAGACTACAGAAAAGGAAGCTCAGAGAGGACCTTCTGGGTCTGCACAACTCCCTGACAGGAGGGTGCAGCCAGGTGGGGTCAGGGTCTGCTCCCAGGGAACAAGGGACAGGACAAGAAGAAATAAATCAAGTTGTGCCAGGGGAGGTTCAAGGTAGGATATTGGGAAAAATTCTTCATGGGAAGGGTGTCCAAGTATTGGAACAGGCTGTGGAGGGCAGTGGTGGAATCACCATCCCTGGAGGTGTTCAAAAAACGCACAGATGTGGCACTCGGGAACATGGCTTAGGTGCGGACCTGACGGCGCTGGGGGAGTGGTTGGACTTGATGATCAGGGAGGGCGTTTCCAGCCACAGCGATTCCATGATTCTCTCTAACTTCATGGGAATAGGGATAACTGGTAAAACACATCTTTAGCTCACACATGGATCCACATGTGTCTCAGATCTATCCAGTTCGGGTGTCTGTGATGTAAACACTCTCACAGTCCCAAATCTGCCTGTTGGCATTTCCGTCTCGATCTAGGAGAAGAGAGGGAATTAAAATAGAAGTGTTCACTGTTCCTGTATTCCAAGGGACTTACATCATTGGCCAGGTGATCCAAAGCCTGGTCCAGGTTTCCTTCAGCAATAGAGAAAAGCCCGAGCCCACGGTACAACTTAGACTGAAGAGCAGCACTGCAGTCGGGGCTTTGGAGGACGATCCACTGGGCTTGGGACAGATACTTGGCTGCCTGCCGGAGACCGCCAGTGCCTGGAATGACATGTAGGGATAATCAGGGAAAAAAGGAGGATAAGAGCATTTTTTAATCTGGAAAGTCAGAGAATACTGCTAGCTTTCCCTTTGGGGTAGCTTGATATGGAGATGCAGTTTGGGGATTCCCCACTTCTTTCCCAAGTGCTTCTGAGTTGCCCAGGTGTCTAAAGTCTCATTTACAGACAAGTGAATGTGTAGACAGCTCCAAAAGGAGCCAGAAACCACAGAATTACAGACTGATTTGGATTGGAGGGGACCTTCAAGTTCATCCTGTTCTACTCCCTGCCATGGCAGGGACACCTTCCACTATCCCAGGCTGCTCCAAGCCCTGTCTAGCCTGGCCCTGGACACTGCCAGGGATCCAGGGGCAGCCACAGCTGCTGTGGGCACCCTGTGCCAGGGCTTCCCCACCCTCACAGGGAGGAATTTCTCACCAATATCCCATCTAACTGCCCTCTGGCAGTGAGAAGCCATTCCCTGCGTCCTGTCCCTCCATCCCTTGTCCCCAGTCCCTCTCCAGCTCTCTTGGAGCTCCTTTAGGCCCTGGCAGGCCTCTGAGGTCTCCCCGGAGCCTTTTCCTCTCCAGGTGAACACCCCCAGCTCTCCCAGCCTGGCTCCACGGCCGAGGATACGCAGTACACAATCTCTCTGGAACACCTGGCCTACACAGGTTTGCTCCAGGCAGGCGCTAATGACTCTCACCTTATCACACTGGAATTACTCACAGCATTTTTTCACCCTGCTCTCACCTCACCATTTACGACAATCCCTGAGCCAGCTCCATTGTGCCAGCAGAGCACTGTGTGAACTCCTGGACTGGCAGTGATTTACAGGGATCTCTCTTGCAGGGAGAGCAGCTCCCATGCCCTCATTTGCTATGTTTTCCAAAGCACACAATGAGGAAAAGCTCTGCTCAGGCAGAGCAAGATTTGTGAATGAACCGAGGAGTTCTTTGGGTGCAATGGCCTCTGAAATGTTTGCTGGCTCCCTGAGATAAAAGCACAACCAACCACCCTCTGGAATTCAACGCTTTGGAGAGTCATCCAAGGCCACAGAGGTAAAGAATAGACTTTCACAGAGCTTCTCCTGTGGGAATCGGTGGAGAGGGAGAAAACATTTCATTTGATTTCATTGATCTCCTGAGCGCTGAGAGATTCTTTGCCCCAGAGCCACAGAGAAGGGGTGTGAGGGGGATGTGTGTGTGGGACGGCTCAAAACTCTGCAATGCCCTTGAGGCAGAGCAGGGCACAGAGCTGCTCCTTTCCAGACAAATGGCAAAAGGAAACCAGAAACCTGACCTGGGAGGCGTTACCCTTGCCAGCATTCCCATATTGACAATGCTCACCCGCGGAGGCCTCAGCCAGTAGCAGAAAAATGGGCACGAGCTGCAAGGAGTCAGAGCCGAACACTCGGGAGCTGAAGCGCAGCGCCTGCAGTGCTGCAGGAATTGCTTCCAGGGGCTTGCCTGCCCACATAAACCCCTGGGCTGTGCTCAACGCCACAGCAATCAGGGATTCCTGCAGGGAAACAGAGCAGGGGCAGAGTGAGAAAAGACAGGGAAAAAGGAAATCACAGAACCCCACAACGGTTGGGTTGGAGGGACCTTAAAGCCCATCTCATCACATCCCCTGCCATGGGACACCTTTCACTAGACCAGGTGGTTACAGATGCACAGGCTCTTTCTAAAATCACGTTTTCAAATTATAAAGCGGCAATAGTAATGTAGTTTGTGGCTGTAATTAATAGACAGACATTAAAGCTGTCATATTAGAGTGTATTGGAGTCTGGCTCCGTTCCTGCTTCGAGCAAGAACAGCTTTGGACATCCTTGCAGGTCATGTGGTGCCTTCCCGGACGAAGAATCCTTTACGCCTCCTGACAAGGTCTCATAAGGCTGCAGCAATAAAAGCTGTGAAGCACAGAAAACAATCATCACAAGACCAGAAAGGAGATTAGAAACAGGGGCTCTGGCGTGACTCAGAGCCAGCCAAGCCCCGTGGTGCCAGCACGGCTCAGTTCCAACTGCTGGAGACATGGCCAGGGAGTGAGGAGACAGCTCCTCACAGGGAACTGCAGCTTCATCCCACCCTCTCCTGGCTGTCCTGGGCTGGGATTTTGTGTGCAGAGCCTGAAGACTGGTCAAAATCAGAATGTGTTACACTCAGCAAATCCATCCCCAGCCAGGGTTGATGGTGCAGCAGTTTCTGCAGTGTTTGGGTTTGTCAGAATCCATAACTTATCCTGTACTTATCCATGCTGCTCCCTGTCTTTTTCTGTTCCTACTAGTCCATAGCATTTGGCCTCTCCACCATTAGCAGCAGCTGATGTAATCCCCAGCTCCACAAACAGATCTCCATCCCAATGCCTGCTCTCTGCCAGGAGCTGTGCATACTGTGCCCTTACACGGATGCCAAGGAAAAAGCGCCAGGATCCTTGTAGAATGACAGAATCCCAGAAATCCCAACCCAGAAAGGTTTGGGTTGGGAAGGGCCTTAAAGCTCATCTTTTCCATCCCGTTACGGCACTAGACCAGCTTGCTCAGAGCCCCATCCAGCCAGCTACTAACACTTCTCCATCATCTTTTCCTAGCAGTGGTGCAGCAGGAAAGGTGTCTGGGAATCAGTGGTGCTGCTGGAGAACACAGCAGTGCTACCAGTTCACCCCTTTATCATCCTCTGTCTCCAGCTGGGGCTGAGCTGGGCAGACACACCAATCTTAGAGATCCTGGAGGTCAGGCTTTGGCATTTTGCTGAGCTTGAACTGCTTGGAGTGAGGCAGAGTTGTGCCATGGGTGAAGGAGGAACTCCAGGACAGAGAGCTCCAGAACAGCCTGCGAGTGTTTCCTGAAGATCCTGGCTGAGGTGAAGAGACATCTTTTTGGATAAATGAGATCATCAAAGAACACAGCCCAGAGCAACAGTGAGGCGAGCCAAGAGCCAGAAAACACAGCACCCATTCCTGAGCTACCAGAAGATGAAAAGAGGAAAGGCAGGTTTTCCAGAGAAGCTGTGGCATCCCTGAAAGTGTCCAAGGCCAGATTGGATGGGGCTTGGAGCAACCTGGGATAGTGGAAGGTGTCCCTGCCCTTGGCAAGGGGTGGGATGTGATGAACTTTAAGATCTCTTCCACCCCAAACCAGTTTGGGATTCTATGAAACATAAACTGTGTCCAGGGAGTAGGTGGCAGCCAGGAGAAAACCAGCACATGCTTGGGGCAGCAGCAGGAAAAGCTGGTATTTCTCAGGCTGCTTTTTCTGTTTGTGCCACTCTGATGCAACCATTGCAGGCTCTGGTGTGTGGGCATCTCCCAGATTGGCATCTGGGAGGTGCTGAAGATCGGGATCATTCTTTTTTTATTCCTTGTCAACGGTACAATCGCTGCTTCCTATGGCCTGAAACATCTGCAGCAAGGGCAAAGCTGGGGGTTGGACTCTAGCACAGCTTCCAGAAGGAGGGGCAGGAGGCAAGAGGAGCCTGGAGCAGTGAATATTTCCAACCACAGTTCCAAGCCTCGGAGGATGGCTCCCTTCGGCCCTGAAGAGCCCTGGGGGAATTGCTCCCTTTGGCCCCGCCCTGGTTTCCCCCTTGCCCCTGGACCCCTCACTTTGGGCTCTTTTCATGTATGTTGCAATTTGAGGTTTCTCTGAAGATGCCCCCACACAGTTTTTGGGGTTTGAGGGGGCTGAGGACCCCCCCTCTGCTTCAGGTGGGAGCAGGGGGTTGGGAACACACTCAGGGCCCAGTGCCACATCCATTGTTCACTCCCAGGCGCCAAAATCGATGGTGTGTCTGAAGAAATGAGAATTTCAGGAAGACTGAAAGCTTCAGTGAGCTGGACCTGATCCTGCAGGCCAGAATCTTTTCCCATGCTCAGGAGCTGTGGGGAGCTGACATCACGCAGGCAGGTGAGGCTCTTCTCCAAACAGAAACTTGGAGTTCTGTCAGTTTGGAGGTGCTGTCTGCAGGCACCCTCCTGGCTATGTTGACAAAGGCAGATTTGTATCAACAAAGCTTTGGAGCACAGACAAGGAATGAAACTCATAAAACCTCCTGGTTCCCAGCTCCCTGCTCCTTGAGCCACAGGGCATTGGGATGTGCCCAGGTTTCCCTGTGTCCTGACTGAGGCTGGAGTTCTGTGTTTTCTAAACAAACACGGGGCAGGAGTGGGTGAAGTACAGCAGAAATGTTCAAAAAGCAGCAAGCCCAAGGCAGGCTTTGGGCAAAAGGTCTTTTTCTCTGGTTACCATGAGACTGCAGAGCTTTTCCCTCAACTCCAAAGGCCTTTTTTGCATAGAATCTCAGACTGGTTTGGGTTAAAGGAAGCCTAAGGCTCTGCCATAGGTAGGAACACCTTCCACTATCCCAGGTTGCTCCAAGCCCTGTCCAACCTGGCCTTGGACACTTTCAGGGATGGGGCAAGCACAGCTTCTCTGGACACCCTGTTCCCAGTCCTCCCCACCCTCATAGGGAAGAACTTTTTAAGCACTTTTGTTGGATCTAGAATAGGAATGTCATGCAGCCAGTGAGATAAGGCACTAAATAATCTCCCCTTCTCCCAACATCTCTGAGCCAGCCCAGGCCCAAGCTGGTGGCTCCAAATCCTGCTGGACACAAAGGAACCTTCCCTCTCGCTGGGAAAGCCGGCAGGTAACTGAGGGATTTCCATGGTCTCACTCCTTTCTTTGGAGAGAAGGAAAGCAAAGCGTCCTAGCACTGACCATTCTCAAAATCTATTTTATTTAAATAAGCTGGAGACAAAGGTCAAAGAACAGATGATGTTAAGGGTTGTTAAGGAGCTTATAAAAATCTCCATTTGAAAAAAAACCCCAGTCTTCTCTCTCTGCCTTGCCCATGGAACCATTCCTAGCCCAGGCTCCAGCTCCAGGCTGCTATTTGCTAACCCAGTGTGAACTCCAATCAAGAGTGACTTTCTACCCACCAGCCCTTCTTCCTGCTGTCTTTCCCTTCACCTAATTAAACCAGCAGATTAACTTCCAGCTAATGAAGGAGCACTTCCCT
Source organism: Luscinia megarhynchos (assembly GCA_034336665.1). Lineage (NCBI taxonomy): Eukaryota > Metazoa > Chordata > Aves > Passeriformes > Muscicapidae > Luscinia > Luscinia megarhynchos. The sequence goes on along the minus strand of CM067583.1, from coordinate 100,829 downwards.
CAGCTGGCAGCCACGTGGCCTGTTGGAATGTATGGGGATAATTTTAGTTGCAATAAAGTCAGTGATGTAATCAGTGTCAACATCAGTGTTCAATAGCAGGGGAGTTTCTTGGAACAGCTTCAAGCACTTCTGCATGCAAAATCCTGCCACACCCCCATGACTCCCATTTAAACTTTCCTCACAGCTTTTATAAAGAACAATTTAAACAGAACCTGGAACTAAGGAAGTTTTGCATTTTCCCTTTGGGACACACTGGCCTGACACACCTTCTCTGGACTTTGCTCAACAGTCTCACCTGGGATTTTCAGCCAGACAGGAGTTTCCAAACCAGCCTGTGATGTCATTGCCCAAGTCCTGTAAAACCAAAAGGAGTTTGCTGCCTGAAGCCTGTCACGACCTCTCACCAAGCAGGACTTTTGCCTTTGGACTTCATCTTTCTGAAAGCTCCCAAGAAAGGTGACAGCAATTAGCTGGTCCCCAGAGCCCCACAGCTGGGCCAGAAATACCTTAAAAATAATAATTCATGTAAAATTCAAAAGATTAGGGATGTTCTTCTCAGTGACATTGTTGGATTGTTCCAAGCCCACTGTGTGCTGCCCCATTATTCTGCATCTGGGAGTTATTACAGAGGGAAAATTTATTTCCATAAGGAGGATTTTCAGGAGCAGATGTACCTGGGTGGGTTATTTCAGCAACAATTTAGAACAGTAGCTCCTGCCACTCCGTAAACAGAAAAAGTTTCAGACCACTGGGGCTGGAAAGGAGCTGCACATCTGCACGTTCTTGAGGTCTGATGTAGATAAAAGGCTACACTTAGTGTGAAAGGGTGTTCCAAATTGGCCAGGAAAACAAAGGGAGAGGACTTGGTTTCTTTGTCCCTTTGCTCTGGGAAAGGGGATATCCTCACATCAGATGGCCTGGAAGAAGCAAATCTCAGCTGGATCCTGGACTAACTAGGGCGATGGACCAACCCCCTGGCTAGGTGGGAAATCCAGGATTGCTGCTGCCTGAGGAAGCAAGTAAATACTATGGAAAAGGCTGGAGGCTCAAAAATAGCAGAGAGGATACTCCCACTCCCCTTATTTTTGAGGTTTTGTTGAAAAAAACCAACTCGCAAACCTCTACAACCAAGTCCCAAATCAACCAAGTAGGTGCCATCCTCTTCCTTGGGAGCATCCAGAGGGAGGATTTCTAAAAGGGTGGGTCCTGTGAAGGCAAAAACTCTGCTTGGTTTTAGGCAAGAAATTCCCTTCAGTTTTATAGGAATTGGGCAGTGACAGCCCAGGCCACTTTGGAGACTCCTGTGTGGCTCAAAATACCAGGTGAGCCCAGTCTGCCCCTGGTGTGTCCCACCATGTACAGCCAGGGTATGGAGAGGAGATGGAATTCCTTCCCTGGAAGTGCTTTGCAGTTGTGCTTTTTCCTCCTGCACCCACCTGCCTCCTCAGCAGCTGCTCCTTGCCATGTTTTCTCTCTTTCTCGGAATGGAAACAGGGCTGGGGCCCAAGGACTGGGATGAGCATGTGGCAGATATGGCCGTGGATGCTGATCCAGTCAGTTCTCTGGTGGGAGACATCACTGCAAAAGGAGGGGAAAAAGATACAGGTATCTTCTGGGATATTATGTATGGGAAGATTATTCTCTGCTGTCTTTCAGGACTTTCCCCACAACAGTTCCCAAAGCCCCTGGGCTGCCTACAGGGTGCCCAGTTCATGATATTTCCAAATGTTTCCATTTCACAGCACTGTTCTGCCATATCCCCACAGTTCTGTGTTAAAATTTTTATTTAAACCATTCGTGAACTCCTGATACAGCTATGTTTGAACAAATCCCTGAATTCTAACACTGGAAAAACAAAAGCCACAAACCAACCCACCCCAGGTCACTGTGGGAACAAGGAACGTTCTGGAACTCAGTGACTGCTCTGAGGTATGTGAGGGATGTTCGTGTGACACTCCAGAGCTCCCAGCTCTGCCCCCTGCCTGATGCAGCTGCTGGAAGGCAGCAGGAGCATTCCAGGTGAGTGTGCCTGCTCCAGTTCCTGCTGCCCTGCTGGCTGAGCTCCAGCCTGGGCCCTCTCCAGGCTCTCAGGCTCCATCCTGGGTCCGGTCCCTGCCTCCTGAGGCCACCCCTGCCTGCTGAGCTTTGTTCCAGACCTCACCCCTGTGTCCTGGGCTTTGTGAGACTTGTCCCTGTGTACTGAGCCTCACTCCAGGGATAATCCCTGCCTCTTGCCTGTGTCCCAGACCACACCCCGGCTTTGTCCCAGTCTCTCTGTCCTTGTTCTGGCCTCCTAGGTTTCATCCTGGGCCTTCTCCATGTGTCCTAAGCCTCATCCTGTGGCTGTCCTGGGCCTCGCTCTGGGCCACCTTCCCATGCCCTGTGCCTCATCCTAGGCCTCGTGTCCTGAGCCTTTTTATTGGATAAGCCCTGCCTCTCGTCCTGTCCCAAGTGTGTTCCTGCCTCCTCCTTCCTGGGCCTCATCCTGAATACCAAGCCTCATCCCAAGCTTCCCGCCTGTGCCTCACCCCGGAGCTAATCCCTGCCTCCTGCCCAGCCCCTGTGGCCCAGGCCTCACCCTGCCCCCTGGGCCCCGCCCCGGGTCTCTCACCAGTAGTAGGTGAGACGGCAGCCGGGGCAGCGCAGCGGGGCCGTGCGGGCCCCACACAGTTCGCAACGCGGCGGCCCCGCCATGGCCGGCCCTGAACCTTCCGCGCGTCCCCGGTTGCCGGGGTGACGCTTCCGGCGAGGCGAGGTCCGTTACTTCCGACAATCACTACCGACGGCACCGGCGTTCCGTTGCCGAGACAACACTTCCGGGGCGGGAAGCTGACACACGTGATTTCCGGCGGGCCGTGCGGGCTCGTCATGGCGGCGGCGGCGGCTGCCAAGGAGGAGAAGGACGTGGACAAGGACAACGACAACGACGTGGATGTGGCGGCGGCCGAGGGCCGGGTGCGGGCTTGGGCGGCGGAGCAGGCCGCACGCGGGCGGCGCGTGGCGCTGGTGACGTCGGGCGGGACGCAGGTGCCGCTGGAGGCTCGCGCCGTGCGCTTCCTGGAGAACTTCAGCAGCGGCCGGCGCGGGGCCGCCTCGGCCGAGCGGCTGGTGCGGGCGGGCTACGGCGTGTGCTTCCTGCACCGCGCCCGCTCCGCCTTCCCCTGGGCCCGCGCCCTGCCGCCGCACGGGCCCGCGCTGCTCGACGCGCTCCGCCTCACCCCGGGGCCGCCGCCCGGCGTGGCCGCCGCCCCCGCCGCGCTGCCCGCCCTGCTGCCCGCGCTCCGCGAGTACCAGCGCGCCACCGAGGCGGGCGCGCTGCTCGCCATCGAGTTCACCGGCCTCGTTGAGTACCTGGCGCTGCTGCGCGCGGCCGCCCGAGCCCTGGCGCCCCTCGGTACGAGGGGACAGCGGGAACCGTGGGGGACCCACCAGTGAGGGACGGGGTGGCCACCGGTTCTAGGGCGCAAAGGCAAGAGAGGATGAAGCGCCCAGGGGGATCTCCAGTGTCAGGGAGCCGAGGAATGAGGGAACAGGGTGGTCGTGTGCGAAGCTTCGGGATGGGGAAGGTTGAGGTTCCCGTGAGGGTCTCCGTGTGGGGGAACAGGCGGACCCAGAACGAGGGGATGTAATGTTTGCGGGGGAAAGGTCGAGGGGTCCCCGGGATGGGGTAGATTGTAGAACCCCTCGCGATGGCCCCAGGGCCCAGATCTGAGGTGATCCCAGGGCCTCTGGGGCTCTGGCATCAGGGGACAAGGGGGCCCCCTTGCTTGGAGGGCTCTTATACCCCTGTTTGAGGGTCTGGGCTGTCCCTGGAGGCTGTTGGGGCTTGGGAGGAGGGGACAAGACAGACACCAGTGGGGAACAGTGTGTGTGAGGGCACCCCAGGATGGGGTCAGTGCTGCCCTGCTGTGGATTGTGCTGGGGGATATCTCGGGGACCCTGGTCTCCCCTGTGTGGTGTGTGTGTGTGTGTGGGTGGCACTCATCTGGCTCTGGGGTGACAGGGACAGGCCATGGCAGTGGGGGACAGCAGTTGTGTTCCCACAGGCTCCAGTGTCATGTTCTACCTGTCAGCCGCTGTGTCGGATTTCTACATCCCGGTCTCCGAGATGCCAGAGCATAAGATCCAGTCCTCGGAGGGGCCCCTGCAGGTGAGGCCTCCCTGGGCATCTGGGCATGGTCCCCTCTGCCACCCTCCTCAGCCATCCCCTCCTTGCTTCCAGGGTCCTTCTCCTGAGAACGTGCTGGGAAAGCTGCAAAATAGCAGCTCTTGTGTGTTGTCAGAGGGAACAGGAGGGTGAGATCTCACAGGGACAGAACCCTGTGTAAATCCTGAAGTTGCATTGTTTTAGTCTTATCTTGCACTGAGGGGCCCAGATAACAGGTTAGGGCAGGATCAGCCCTGCTCTCCTTTGATCTAGGTTTATTTTTAGGGTGAGATGAAGGGTGCCATCTGCAGGGAGGTCAGTGCTGCTCTGTCTGATACGGAGCAGCTTCAACATGTCTGCAGTTGTGGTGTGGCACATGAAGAGGGGCCCCTGAGGTACCTCCTGCTCTTCTGGCTTTGTCATTTAAAGCTGCCTGTGCTTCCATGGGGATGAGGAGAGGGTGGGTCTCAGAGAGCTCAAGTGCTCCAAGAATAGCTCCTGGAGTACTTGAGTTGCTGCCTTTTGTCTGGAGAGAGGCTTTGGAGACGGGCCTGGAGTGCAAGGAAGAGGGGAATGATTGCAAACTGACAGAACAGATTTAGATTGGATATTGGGAAGAAATTCTTCCCTGTGAGCGTGGGGAGGCCCTGGCTCAGGGTGCCCAGAGAAGCTGGTGGGTGTCCAAGGCCAGGTTGAGTGGGGCTTGAAGCAACCTGGGATAGTCGAAGGTGTCCCTGCCCATGGCAGGGGCTGGAATGAGATGGGATTAAAGGTCCCTCCCAACCCCACACCATTCCATGATTCTGGGTTCCATCTTGCTTGTATGAATGACTAACACTGCAGCACCAAGATCCCTCTCAGTAATGGGAACAGGTGGCTCTGGAATTCTTTATATAAAAAAATACCAAATTTATTTAATTAACTACTTTCTAAGAAATTGCTGGGCTTCATTCTCTATTGTTAACATTGGAAAGATGAGACCTGCCCTGATTCCCAGTGATCCAGAAGTTGGGAAGCTGGAGAACAGTGTTACTGTTTTTCTCCATGCTTTAGCACTTTTATGTCTCATGCACGTTAAGGAGTTGATAGAAGTAAAGGTGAGGATAGGGTGAACTACCTGGATTCTGAAGAGCTGAAAAGTCAGATTTAGGCAGTTGTAATGCTTTCTTAAATCTTTTCTCCTCGTGTTTATATTCCACCAGTGTGGTTAGTTCTGGGAATGCAGAGTTCTTGTGGCCTGGCCTCAGAACATCCTGACTGTGAGCACCACATGGATCATTTAATTTAAATTTAGTGTCATTTGAACCTTGGTGAGAGCTGCCCAAACACTGCCTTGAAAAACTTCCAGGTATAAATGGAATATAAAACAAAGCTGGAATTTCCCTTTCCCATCCTATCTCTTATTAAAACTCCCTGTAATGTTTTTACTGATTTTTTTCTTTTTATCTTTTCCCACTGCAGATCACAATGAAGATGGTGCCAAAGATGCTGTCACCCCTGGTCAGAGACTGGGCCCCAGAGGCCTTTGTGATTTCTTTCAAACTGGAGACAGATCCCCAGATCCTCCTGGATAAATCTCGGCAGGCTCTGGAGAAATACCAGCACCAGGTGGTGGTGGCCAATGTCCTGGAATCCCGGAGAACCTCTGTCATCATTGTCACCAGGGACTCACAGACTCCTTTATCCCTGTCTGACGAGGAAGTAGCACAAGGCATGGAAATAGAGGAGAAGATTGTGAGTTACCTCCAGGGCCAGCACTCGGCCTTTATAGAGAGAAAAGGCTGAAGAGCAGCTTGGAGGAAACAAGAGAATTGTGCTGCCCAGGGAGTGGGACCAGAGTGATTGCCTGTCCAGGGAAATAAACCAGTCCCCATGGAACACTAAGGAGGGTTGTCCACCACTCTATCACTTTCATACAGTTTTGCCACGGCTATTGCAGCTTTGTAAAAGAAAAATACATGGAAGTGAAACCATTCCAAAGGATATTTGTCCTGGTGTCTAAAGGAGGAAAGGAGCTTGTTTCTGTCCTGTGGGCTGGGAGAACGAGAAATGATCAAGGTCTCTGTATATAAAGAATTTCTTGAATCTCCCTCTTTGAAGTTTCTTTTAGAATGGCTGGAGGAAGGGATGGGGCTTGGCAGGAGAGATGTGCTGGTTTTATGACTGGAGTGGGGCATCATCTGGTGTTGGGAGTGGATGGTGAAACCAGGGTAGCAAAAAGGAGAATGAGGTGACAATGATTTTGGGGGAGCAGCTCGTGTGCTAGGAGAGATTCTATGTTCCTACATATCAGGTGCTGCAGCAGCATCCCTAAAGCATCTGTTTCAAAGGTTTTCCTTCCATCCCAGGTGTTTGAAGGTTGCTTTGCTTCATATACCATTTACACCAGTTAAGTTTTCCAAGGCAGTGTTTGGGCGGCTCTCACCAAACAATACTCAGGTGTCACTGCAGAGCTTTGTAAACTGGCACAGGCCACAGAGGATGCATCCAAGCTTGGGAGATGGTGTCCTGGGAAGGGAATGGAGCTGGGGAAGGGGCTCAGCTTGGAGAAGAGGAGGCTCAGTGGGACCTTCTGGCTCTGCACAACTCCCTGACAGGAGGGGACAGCCAGGAGGGGTTGGGCTCTGCTCTTAGGGAACAAGGAACAGGATGAGGAAACAGCCTCATGCTGTGCTAGGGGAGGTTGAAGGTTGGATACTGGGAAAACTGTCTTGGAAAGGTGTTCGAGTATTGGTGTCGGCTGCCCAGGGCAGTGGTGGAGTCACCATCCCTTGAAGTGTTGAAAACAAGGTGTGGATGTGGTCCTTGGGGCAGGGTTTAGGGTAAACATGGCAGTGCTGGGGGAATGGTTGGAGTCAATGATATTGGAGGGCATTTCCAGGCTTAGTGATCCCACGATTCTCTGACAGCAGAAAGGGTGGCAGTGATTGACCCTGGAATGGTAAGCGTCCTCTTGGCTGTGTGAATTTAGAACTGGAATGTTCTTGGTTTTATCTAAACCCTCTTCCAACAGTTACAGATTTCAAAGTTTGTGTTCCTCATGTCTGCAAGAAACATAACAGCAGCTGTCCTGCTGTTCACTGTGTCCACAGCTCATGGGCTGTCCTCAAAATAAATTCACTGGGATCCTGGAAAGAAGGACAACAGCACATGGGAATGCTGGAAACATTTCCAGAGGCAATGATCTACTCTGGGTAAAACCACTGAGTGTTCAGGAGGCAGCACTGATTTTGTAAGAAGACCAATCCTCTGAAAGTGAGGGATGCCCAGCAAACAAGGCAAATAAAGCCAGAAGAGCAAGAAAGAGGACGAGGATGGGATTGGTGGATCCCAACAGTGATGGGAGAAGTCCAGGTTGGTCAGGAGGGGAGATACCCAGCTGGTAACTGAGTCAGGAGACGGAACTCACAACTTCTCTGTGGCCAGGACTGATAAAGAAGGTGAATAAGCTCCAAGAATTGCCTATCTTCATCTCCCAGTATGTAAGTGATGGGAGTGTTATGTCTGGGATTTCCCTTGTGTTAGTTTGGAGCCTCTGTAGATGGTGCAGATGGACCAGCAGGGATGACAATAGAAAAAACCTGTGTAGGTTGAGTATGCCCTTGCAGGAGAGTTGGGACAAGGGGTGGGAGAAATGCCACCAACACTGTTTTCAGAGTGTCCTAGAATTTCTCAGAGGTAGTTGGGAAGGAGAGGAATAATACGAGCTTTTTGAGGAGCAGGCTGGGGCAGTGGGCCCAGGGAACCTTGGGGTTTCACTGGATTTGGGATCATACTGTGGGCTTCCAGTATTGTATTTGCCCCTATGTGTGAACAGCTGGTTGGGGAGATTCCCTAAGCTCAAACTGGGCCACAGCCATCCTGATCCCGTGTCAGGCATGCATTGTTGCATGTAGGAGGTTAAGCCAAGCCCAAGAGTGCTCCCACCCTGGCAGTGTTTGGGCACCAGCACTCTGGGAATGCCGCTTGTGGTACTTAAGTTGGAAGTGGCTCCTGCAAGTCCAGGATCTGTCCATTGCTTTCTGAAGATCCCAGAGGGCTCAGTGGAAGGTCCTCACTGAACTCTGCCATGTTCCTCTTCTCCATGTCCTGATCTTCCCTTTTTTCTACCATGCCCTTGTGCAGTGTCTTCAGCCAGTGAATTGGTTCTGCAGTATGGACCTACTTAGCTTTTCAGCTCCTCAATCTCAAGGAGTCATCTTTGGGTTTCAAGGGGCTTTAAAGCTCATCTCATTCCACCTTCCACTAGCTGAAGTTGCTCCAAGCCCTGTCCAGTCTGTCCTGGAACACTTCCAGGGATGGTGTAGCCACAGCTTCTCTGGGTTATTCATGCCAGAGCCTCCCCTCTCATAGGGAAGAATTTTTTCCCAATGTCTCATCTAACCCTGCCCTCTTAGCAGTGGGAAACCATTCCCTCATGACCTGTCACTCCATGTCCTTGTCTAATGTCCATCTTCAGCTCTCTTGGAGACCCTTGTAGGAATTGGCATGGTCTCTAAGGTCTCCCTAAAACCTTCACTTCTCTAGGTTTAGCTCTGTGTGCTTGCCCTCTTCTCCTTTAGCTCCAGCAGATTCACTTGGGGTTTAGAAGAAAATCAGGAAAACTTTTGGCCCCTTTTGGGGAACGGGAATAGGAATAGGAATAGGAATAGGAATAGGAATAGGAATAGGAATAGGAATAGGAATAGGAATAGGAATAGGAATAGGAATAGGAATAGGAATAGGAATAGGAATAGGAATAGGAATAGGAATAGGAATAGGAATAGGAATGTCACAGCTGCTGTCGGCCGCCAGGGGGCGTCAGGGAGCGAGGCGGGGGCGTGGCGGGGGCGTGGCCTCGCGGGCCGATTGGCGGCGTGGCTGTGGGGGCGTGGCCCGTTGCCATGGCGCCAGGGTCCGTCCCGCCGCATGGCCGCCGTCGCTGCCGCCCCGGTGCGTACCCGGGACCCCCCCGGGGCGTCGGGGCCGGCTGTAGCCCCGGGACCAGCCCGGCGGGCTTCGGGGTGTTGGCTGTACCCCGGCACCGGCCGGCCCGGGGGAAGGTCAGGGGGTCGGTTGAACCCCCGGGGTCGGCCCGAGGGCGTCGGGGTCCCCGCGGCCCCCCGGCTCTCACGCTCCTCTCGCTGCCCCGCAGGCGGAGTCCCCGGTGCCGGCGGACACCATCCGGCGCTGGCTGCGGGCGGAGGGCGCCGACCCCGCCGCCCCGGCCGAGGAGCAGCTGCGTCTGGCCTGGCGGCTTCTGTGGCGGGCGGAGACCCGGCTGGGCGAGCTGGAGCGGCGGCGGGCTCAGGACATGAGAGACGTAAGGCCGGAGAGCGGGCCTGGCTGGGGCTTCTCCCGGGAAGGGAACGGAGCTGGGGAATGGAGGGGCGGCTGAGGGAGCTGGGAAGGGGCTCAGCCTGGGAAAAAGGCGGCTCAGGGGCCCTTGTGGCTCTGCACAGCTCCCTGACAGGAGGAGACAGCCGGGGGGTCGGGCTCTGCTCCAGGAACAGGGACAGGAGCAGAGGGAACGGCCTCGGGCTGGGCCAGGCAGGCTCATGTTGGACATGAGGAAACATCTCTTCACTGAAAAAGTGGTCAGGCATTGGTAGGGGCTGCCCAGGGCAGTGATGGGGTCTCCATCCCTGGAGGTTTTCGAAGAACGACTGGACATGGCACTCAGTGCTCTGGTCGGTGCAAGATAGAGTTTTGTCACAGGTTGGAAACTTGGGAGTCTTTTCCAACCTCAATGTTTCTGGGATACCCCCAGGGCTAGCTCTCCCAGGCCTGTATCTCCTGATTCCCCCCTCTGTGAAGCAGCAGGGTCAGATGTCTCATTGCCACACTGCTGCCCTCAGGAATTTGGGGTTTATGTCCCCATTCCTCATACTGGGCATCAAAAAGCACCTGGTGAGCCCAGCAGCTCCCCACATCCCAGCACCCGCATAGCTCTGTGACCTCCTGACCTCCCAGTCAAGGTTTTACCATTCCCAGATGTTCCAAAGGCATAAGACATATTGTCCTGCAAACATTTCAAGTCATCCTGTAAACATGATGGGGTGGAGAACTTTTTGTGCTGCTGACTCGCTGGAGGCGCTGGCGGACATGGGAATAGCCAGATTTTCTTTATTCCAGGTGGAAAGCTACGTGGGCCATGTCCGTGCCCTGACAGAAGAGCGGGATGCCATTGCCTCTGAATATGAGAAGGAAAATGAGCAGCTCAGGTTGGAGCTGGCACGGCTGCAGCTGCAGCAGGGTAAGCCCTCTCCTCCAGAGTGTGGGCCGTGGGAATACATTGACAGGTGTTTGGCTCTGGGAAGCTTCTTTGAGAACTGAGCATCATTTGTGGGGAGTTCTTAGGGAGTTCTCAGTGGTTTGTTGTTTGAGAAGTTGCTGAAAGTGTTAGTGAGTTGTTCAAACAGATTTGTAATTGATTTAGTGGTCCTTGCCTGCTTCTACTGTCTTTATTCAGGGAATTTGGTAGGTTCTCCATCTAGCTTTGTTGCTCAAAGCATCTTCTAGAGGCTGTTTTAAGACCAGAATTGATGGTGCTCTTTGGTTTCCAGCTCTAAATTATCTGTTGCTCCCACCAAGTCAGTGAATTTGCTCTTGGCTTTGGTTTATGCAAACTCCACATTTTTTAAAACAATGTGACATTATTTGTTCTGGGATTCAAAACTTGGGTGTGCTCCTTGTCATGGAATTCCAGGATGGTCTTGGTTGGAAGAGACCTTAAAGCTCATCCAATTCCACCCCCAGCCATGGGCAGGGACACCTTCCAGGGCCCTTCAGAGCTTCATTAATTCTGTTTAAATGAATTATTTCACTTATTTAAGTTGAAATAATTTATTTTCAAACTCTAGGGTCACTTTTGCTAGGTTTGATTCTTGATTTTCTTCAGTCTTCTGTTGCACTTTCAGCGGTGCTCATAGCCCACGTCACCATTAACTCCTTTGTGAGCTGTATTGTCCTGGTCCTAAAGTAAAATTGGGGGTGATGGCACAAAGAGTTTGTAATTCAGGCTTTGGGACAGCAAAAACGGGAGTTTGGGAAAATTTTGAGCATCAGTTGGGTTTTCAGGAAGCACACCTGGTGGTGTGACTTTCCAAACCTTTCCATTTACCTAAAAATTTGATGTCTCTGGGCACTTAAAGCCGTGGTTTGTGGTGAAAAGGCTGCTTACAAAGGTTAAAATTAATAATGAGCTCTTGGGAGTCTCGCTGTGGCAGAAAACTCTGTTCCTGGTTCTCTCCCTTTCCACAAGGTGGCAGGAGAAAGACAGAATGTCCCGAGAGCTGCAATGCGGTAATTTCTTCCTGGTGGCTCTGCTCCTCTGGACTTTCTCCATTTCTTAGGGATTCCTGAGGCTGTTGGGCAATGAGTACCCCTGGAATGGAAGCTGAGATCCTTGTCCATGGATCTTACTGCATCCAGGAGAGATTGCTGGTTGCCATCCAGTTGTTCCCAGTGTGTTGTCCCTGAGGGGGTTGTGTGGCTTGGGTGCCTGTAGAGTGTTTCTAGAGGGATATTTTTTGGGATATCACTCAGATTTGGAGGTTTAGGACCTCTTGTTGACTCACTGCTGGCATTGGCTGCGTTCCTGGGATGTGCGTGGGTAATTTAAGAATCTGGAAGCCCTGCTCCCTCTGGGCTATCACCTGCAGGGAGAGATGCCAGCACTGAGATGGTTTGGGTCCTCGTAGAGCACTTTATTGAGTGACTGATCCTTTTGTCCAGGTTTGTTCAGCTGGAGCACTGGAAGCTGAGAGCTCGTCCCAGGCTGCAGCTCTTCTGGAGGAGGATTTTGTCTCTGCTCTCTGGAATGAGGGAAGGGACATGAGGGAACAGCTGGAGCTGTGCCAGAGAGGGTCAGGTTGGATTTCAGGAAAAGATTCTTCCCCCAGAGAGTGGTGGAGCACTGCCCAGGCTTCCCAGGGAATGGTCCTGGCCCTGAGACTGCCTGAGCTCCAGGAGTGTTTGGACACTGCTCCTGGGGATGTCCAGGGTGGGATTGTTCAGGTGTCCCGGGCAGGGTCAGGGGTTGGACTGGATGATCCTCCTGAGTCCCTTTCAGCTCAGGATATTCTGTGGTTCCAGGTTCTAGGTCAGCCTCTCCATAAAATAATCCCCCTGGCCATCTCCAGTATGGAGTGGCTGAATGTACCTGGGGGAGGGAGCCTGGAGACTCCTATGTGGGCCCTCAGGTCTGAGCACACTCCCTCTTCCAACAGCAGGCAAATGGATCAGAATCTCTGTTTGGTCTGGGATTGCTTAGGAAGTGGGATCACTGGGAAGCAGGAGAGACTTGATCTGCTAAAAGCTGTTTCATGAAATCATGGAATTGTGGAATGGGTTGAGTTGGAAGGGATCTTAAAGCTCATCCCATTCCACCCCCTGTCATGGGCAGGGACACCTTCCACTATCCCAGGTTCTCCAAGCCCAATCCAGCCCGGCCTTGGACCCTTCCAGGGATCAGGCAGCCACAGCTGCTGAGCCAGGGCCTCCCCACCCTCACAGCCAAGAAATTCTTCCCAATATCCCATCTAACTCTGCCCTACGTCAGTGGGAAGCCATTCCCCCTTGTCCTGCTACTCCAGGCCCTTGACCAAAGTCTCTCTCCAGCCCTCCTTTACATCCTGAGGATAGTTAGTGCTGGTTACTGACACTGACAGCTTCTGAAGACAAAAAGTCAATCTCCTCTCACATTTGCTTCCTGCCATGCCAGGCTCGCAGGCTCCTACACGGAGCTGAGCCATTGAGGTGAGCGTCAGCTCATCTGATACCTCTGCCCAGAGTGACATTTTTCCTTTCCCCCAGGCAGTTCCTGATCCGTTTCTGATGCTCTCGCTGAATGTGCTGGGTGTTGTTGGAGGGCAGATCGATGGTGCTCCCAAAAGCCTTCCTGAAAAACAGCTGGAATGGCAGTGAAGCACAGCGCTCGGGAGCTGCCCTGATTCGTTTGTAAAGTGGAATAAAAAGAAAAAACAGTCATGGTCTGAGCTTGTTTGTTGTAACAGCTGGGCTGGTTAAACGCACCCAGCAGGGCTGGAGGATGTAGGGCTGTGGTGGGGTGAGGTGGCTGCTGTTTCTCAGAGTATTCCTGGGGTAGGAAAATACAGATATTAATATAAAATTTGCTTCCTAATAAATGTGGACAGAGGTGGGAGATGCCAGTGGAACTGTTGTGTGACTGTGCCTGGGGCAGGGGTTGGCCCTCCCCAGACACTGGATGGGGAAGGGAAGGGGTTTGTAAGGAATCAGGAGGGTCTACCCATAGGTAACCTATGCTGTGTGAGCAAAACCCCCTCATCCTTTTTCCTCTCCAGCCTCTGGAATATGTCTGGGATCTTAAATGATACTGCTTCATCCTGCTCTGCAGGCTGGGGACCAGGGGAGCACTGGAGGTGAAGGTGGTTCAGGGCACAGGGTGTCCCATCCTGGGCATAAACCAGAGCAATTTCTGTTCATTTTGGCCGGGATTTGGCAAAACCGTGGGAGGAAGCTGCCAGGCAGGTTGGGGTTCAGTTTAGTGTGATCCATCAGCTCTTCCTGAGGCACATGGATCAGTTTTGATGCTGCAAACTGCCTGGCTTGCTCTGGTGCAGCCGGGAGCCTCTGGGCAGCCCTGTTTGAGCCTGCATTGACGGGCTGTGCTTTGTCTCCCGGGAGGCTGCCTGGGAAACCGCAGGCTGTTTTCCATCCCCAGCCCTGGATGGAGCTGGCTGAGCAGCGTGGAGTGGAAACATGGGATCGATTGGAGCCTCGGGGTGTGATTGTGCTGAGTCCTGTGTTAAATCAGTGCATGAGGGTGAGGGACAGGCTTGTCCAGGACTCTGTCCTGTGTCTGAGGAATATTTGCTCTGCTGAACCTCTGCTGTCCAACTCTAGATCCCTGAGCAGGGAAAGAATGTGAATATCCCTCCTACCTCTATATAACTCCCTGCACTTCCCATCTTGGAACACTTGGAAGCCCTTATAATGTGTTTTGGTCTAGAAATTTGGTCTGTTTGTTTTGGTTTTAATATGAATTACACAGGGGGAGTTTGAAAAGCCCTCCCTTGCTCCACAAGCTGCTGGGTACAATGCAGGAGTTGCTGCCCTCATCAAGCCAGACACCAAAGATTCCTTATTTTCTCCTGGCAGGTAAATTCCAACCACACCAACCAGGGGGGTCTTTTTAAAACTGTTGGTTGCACAATCACAACAGTGCCCAGCCATAGACTGACTCCTCCAAGTCTTGTTGTCACATTTCTGCCTTAGAGACCCTTGAGTCTGGAAGATTTTCCCGGTACAGAGTCTTTCTGGCAATAATTTTTGGATAAACATAAGCACTGGCAGTTTAATTCTTAAAGATGTTCAGATTTGCCTCCTTCCTAGACATTCCTTGGGAAAATAGTGATGCTCTCTAGGAGTGATCTGGTATTTTGTGTGTATCCTGCCAAAGAAAACATCTGTGACTCTGTGTCCATCTGTTTGCTTTCTCTCCAAGGTCGGGCTTGATGATCTGAGGGTCGGAAGTCATGATCCTGGAGGTCTTTTCAACCTTAATGATTCTCTGGTTCTCTCAGTATCTGTTTTAATCTGGTGTTTAGTTTTCACCAAGCTGTACTTGGAGTTGAAGGGGCTGAGGATAAGCCAGTTTGGGAGAACTCTGCCTGGGGGGAGCAGCTCCTATCACATGCTTGGCAGGCAGAGAAGGGTATGTGAAGAGAAACCTTGGGAGAGAGGGAATAGGGCTGAGATAAGGCATAGCAGGGGATGGGAGGCAGTGAGGGAGGTGGGAAGCAGGAGGGACTTGAGGAGCTGTTGGGCTCCAGGAGAAATGGGGCTCTTGCAGTGAGGAATGTTTAGAGGAGCTGTGACAGATCTCCGGGAAACCCTGCCCTTTGTTTCTCCTCTGCTTACACCAAGCCTTGCCTTGCCTTGCAGAAGCCCAGCTGAAGGAGGTGGAGGAGATGCTGGAGCAGGAAGGTTTGTCCCAGATCTCCTGCAGTGCTGCCAGTGAACAGGTCGCGTATTTCCTGGTGGAGCGGGCGGCGCTGCTGGGAAAGCTGCAAGTGGCAGCCCAGCAGCTGGAATCCCACAGCATAGCTGATGGGCTCCAGGTACCTCCTACTCCATGGCTCTGGCTGCCTGACAGCTGTGGGAAAGGAATATCTTTGGGATATTTCTGTAATGACAATTTTTCTCCTGTCTCTGAGGCCACTGTGGAGTGTTGGGGGGCCAAAATACTTGAAGGAGCTACAAGAAAGATGGAGTGAGAGTATTTACAAGAGTCTGGAATACCAGGACATGGGGGAATGGTTTCAAACTGACAGAATATGTCTAGATTGGACGTTGGGAGGGAATTCCTGGCTGTGAGGGTGCTGAGGCCCTGGCTCAGGTTGCCCTGAGAAGCTGTGGCTGCCCCATCCCTGGAAGTGTCCAAGGCCAGGTTGGGCTTGGAGCAACCTGGGATAGTGGAAGGTGTCCCTGCCTATGGTTGAGTGTAGAATGGAATGAGTTTTAAGATTGTTTCCAACACCTGACCAGTCTGGGATTCCAGGATTCTAAGTCAGTGCCTTTCTTAGTTTTCACACTTAGCACTTGATTTACTCCCACATCTGCACAGGGACGATGAAATGGGTTAATTGTTATCCAATGTTGAGGAGTTTGCGAGGTGGTTGGTGTAAGGATCTTCACTGGGTTAGAATTACTTTCTCTGGGTTCAGCTGGAGCAGAGGAGGCTGAGGACAGAGCTCACGGGGGGCTGCAGCTGCTTCTGCGAGGCAGCTCTGACCTCTGCTCTTCGTGAGTAGGGCCAGGATCTGAGGGAGCAGCTGCAGCTGTGCCAAGGAGGGTCAGGTTGGATATCAGGAAAAGGCTCTTCCCCCAGAAGGTGGTGGGGCACTGCCCAGGCTCCCCAGGGAATGGTCGTGGCCCTGAGGCTGCCTGAGTTCCAGGAGTGTTTGGGCAATGCTCCGAGGCACAGGGTGGGATTGCTGGGGTGTCTGTGTAGGGCCAGGAGTTGGACTGGATGATCCTTGTGGGTCCCTTTCAGCTTAGGATATCCTGGTCCTATGGTTCCAAGGCCACCAGTTTCCACCTACTCCTGACTTATAATCATGTCTCCGTGAAACTGAAATTCAGGAATGCTATGGGATTCTGGGAGCTGCTGTTTGTCCCTGAGGTCTCAGACAGTGAGGAGGGAGCAAGACCTCAAATAGGGGTCAGGGTCTTTCTCTTGTTCCTTTCTGTTTCTTCCTGCTGGCAGGAATGGAATCACACAGCAGTTTGGATTGGAAGTGACATGGGACACCTTCTACTAGACCAGATTGCTCCAACCTGGCATCGAATGCTTCCATGGAATTGTTGCGAATCTAATGTTCTTTGTTTCCAATCAACCACGGCTTCTCCGCATTTCTTACACTGGGCACTCTTTCTGTGTTTTTAATCAGCTGAAGGACACATTGGAGATGTGTTTTCCCGGAAAACAATCTCCCTGACTGGACTGATTACTTTCCCCGGTGATGTCATTGCTGTCTGTACTTGTGGAGCAGAAACTGTTGATTAAACACTCCATTGTTCCCGGGAGCATCCCTCTTGTTTTGCAGAACCATTATTGTTAAAGGTTAAGGTGTTAATTGCTCATCTTACTCTGTTTACTGGAATGCATGGCCTTGCTTGTTCCCAGCTGACCTGTTCCACTCTTGGAATGAAGGGCTGGACACGTTCCTGTCTGGTACAGGGATGAATTCAGCTTTTAGCCAGACAGCTCAAGCAGAATTGATTATTTTATTGCATCCCCAGGAAAACAGAAAAGCGGGATAAAAACTTGCCTCTGTGTGGTCAGCTCCAAGAAAGCCATAGGAAAATGCCCTCTGGGTTCGTGGCATGTGCTAGCTCACACACCCTCTCAAGTGCCAAATACCAATGGCAGCCAGTGTGCTGAGCCTTGAGACCCCCTCAGTGCAGGTGCAGAGGAGCAGGAATGTGTAACTCCATAAAAAAGAGGGATGTGGAGCAGTGGTCCAGGGAAGCTCCTGGAGTTGAAGTTCGTGTGCCTGGGTCGGGACAATCTGAGAATGAGCACAGCCTGGGGGAGGAATTAATGGAGAGCAGCCCTGCGGGATGGATCCGGGAGTTCTTGTGGCTCTTGTGAGCAGGAGTGTGTGTTTGCACCTCAAAGGCCAAACAGCACCCTGACTCTGCTCCTCTCTGAAGAGGCCCCCCCAGCAGTGCTGCTCCAGTTCCGGGATCCCCAGCACAGGAAGGACCTGTTGGAGCAAAGCCACAGAGCTGCTCTGAGGGTTGGAGCCCCTTGGGAGCCAGGCTGGGAGAGCTGGACGTGTCCTCCTAGACAATACTCTAGAGAGACCTTAAAGACCCTTCCAGTGCCTGAAGGGGCTCCAGGAGAGCTGGAGAGGGACTTTGGACAAGAGTCTGGAGTGCCTGGACACAGGGGAATGGGGGAGGAATTCTTGGCCTGGCACAGGCTGCCCAGAGCAGCTGTGGCTGCCCCATCCCTGGCACTGTCCCAGGCCAGGCTGGGTGAGGCTTGGAGCAGCCTGGGACAGTGGAAGGCATCCCTGCCTGTGGCAGGGTGGAATGAGATGGACTTTAAAATCTCTTCCATTCCAAGCCTTTCTATGATCCCATGATTCCAAGTCTCCCAGTGTTACTCTGGCAAAGTGAGCCAATCACACTCAGTGCCAAAACTTTGGGCGAAACTGAGCTCTTCAGCTCTTGAGGGCAGGCCCAGGAAATCAGAGGTCTTAAAAAAATAGTGAACCCACATAGCTCCCAGGAGGAGCTGGGGAAACGGAGGGATTTTCACAAGGGTTTGGGATAACTCTGGTTGAAACATTCCTGTCACATATAAGGCATGGTAACAAAACCCTATCTAGTCAAGATATTTTGGAACTGAAAATCCCCCTCACGATGCTGAGGGACACATGGCAGTGCTGAGGGGCACGTGTGCTGGTGGTGCTGTTCTTCAGGAGCATCTCTGTGTGCAAGGCTGGCTCCGCTCACACCTGTCAGGCATTGAGAGCTGAATTCCCACAGCAGTAGGAATATACACAGCTTCCTGGGGAGACAGAAATTAGGAAATGCTCGTTTTCCTGCTGGCTCATAGTTGAGATTTCGTGGAATCACCAAGGTTGGAAAAGCCCTCCAAGGTCGTTGAGTTCAGCCATTCCCCAAGCGCTGCTAGGGCCACCAGTAACCCATGTCCCCAAGTGTCACATCCACAGGGTTTTTGAACACTTCTAAGGGTAGCCCATTCCAATGTCTGACCACCTTTCCCATGAAGAAATTTTCCCTAATATCCAATCTAAACCTCCCCTGGCATAGCTTGACGCTGTTCCCTCCTGTCCTGTCCTTGTTTCCTGGGAGCAGAGCCTGACCCCCAACTGGCTGCATCCTCCTGTCAGGGAGTTTGGAAAGCCACAAGGTCCTCCCTGAGCCTCCTTTTCTCCAGGCAGTCTCCCCCAGCTCCCTTAGCTGCTCCTCATCACACTTCTGGTCTCCCTCATTGCAGGTTTGTCCTTAAGCAGGTTGGAAGGGCTTTTACTGGGTTTAGAGTAAAAAGCCCAGAGCTCAAACAGCGTCACAGCCTCATCCTCAGTCTGTGCCCAGCCTGGGCAGGAAATAATCCCTTCTATTGAGAGCCCAGGGAGCACCTCACATTTAGGGGCAGGGCTGCCTGGTGGGCATCTTCTGCCTTTGGTTTGTCCCAGAACTGGCACTGGAGATGAGGAAATACACATTTTCCCAGTGGGGCCAGTGTAGAAGGAGTGACAAACAGTTCTGCCTTGGTCACATCACCACAGGGTTCCTCATTTCCATTGGCACATTAACCCTTGTGTTTCAGTTCCACAGGGAAGAGCTGGAAGGGAAGCCAGCACTGCCTGCAGGAGTTGTGGGAGATCTGGAAGAGGCCCCCCAGAGGCTGGTGGGGTCCCAGGAAGATATCCAGAGGGTGGCAGAGGGGCTGGATACACCAAGCAAAGAGCAGAGTGGAACAGGTGAGTGTTGCTCTGGTGGCCACTCCTGGCCTGCTTTTAGCCCTGGGGAGGGGGGAGGCAGTCTGTCCTCTGTCCCCTCTGCCTGGAATGTGGGAGAATCAGTGCCAGAAGTCAGCGTGCTCCCTAGGAGGTAGGAATGAAGTTGTTAACAGTCATAAATCCATTAATTATGAAACTGGGCTTCTCTGATCTGTGATAAAGCTGCACAGTCTGGATGAATTTCCTTCTTATCCCTGGGAATCTCCTATCTCCTCTCTAGGGAGAGCTTTCTGCCCTGGGAGCCGATGGAGAGGGAATGATGACTTGGTCTGGAAGCAGGGCAGCTGAATTACCATGTGTACAGGGTTAGTTAGCAGAGCTGGACCTCTTATCCCACGGTTCTCCAGGTACAGTTTAGGATGTTGCCTCCATAGGATCCTCAGAAAGTGCAGCAGTGGGGAAATGATTTGGTACATTGTCCTTGCTGAGAATATTCCCTTCATCTCCTTCTTGAAATAACTTGAAATAACTGACCAGCCCTGGAATGCTATTTATAAGTAGGATTTTAAAATGAATTCTGACTGTAGAAATAAACAGATTTCTGGAGGGAGACGTGGTAAAGCTGCTCTTGGAGTGAAATGTCCATGGAAAATGTCCTTAGTGACACACCGGTGTCTGGATGCTCTTTTGGGGGATTCCTTGCATTGTCCCTAAATCTGTGATGCAGAATTTCATTGGAGAACAGCCCCATGTGCCTTTGCAGAGACCAACTCCCTGCAGGAGACTGCCACTACCTGAGGCAGGTTTAGGGCAGAATTGCAGGTCCTGAGGCTCCCCTTGGGGGTCACACACCAGGACCTGAGAGTTTCTTTCCAGCCCCAGCAGCTCCTCTCCAGCCTCCTGCCCCATCCTTCCCAGCCTTTTCATCCCTGTGCTGGGTGGGGATCGATCCACAGTGCCCAGGGATGGGGTGAGTGCTGTGGTGGCTCCAGCCTGGATTGCAGCCTGCACAGGGAAATCTGCTCTCCGAGGTGTTAGATGAATACAAGGCTTTACGGAGTGTGAGTAGGAGTTAATGTTTGTTTTGTCTCTGGGGTTTGTTGTGCTGTGTGTGCAAAATGAGGGTGAGGACATCCCAGTGGCTTCCCTGTTCTGTATCTCTGCAAGGCTTCTCCTCCCCGGCTGCTCTGGGAATCAATTGATTTGCTGCTAAAAACCTAAACTGGGCTCACTCATCCTTAGTAAAACCCCTTAAACAACATATTTTGGTTCAGTGATAACTTGTGTGCATTGGAGGGAAGAATTCTTGACTGGTTTAAGCCCAGTTAGTAGGATTTTGGTGAGGGAAGTCTTTAAAGGTATTTAACAAAGTGCTTAAGGAATGTTGTGGGGTTTTTCCAAAGCAGAACTGGGCTGCCACATCTAAACACTGTTGTTGTGGAATCACCCCTGTGGTCCACCCTAAAGGCAGCTGAGGGGGAAAAACAGGAGAAATAATGGGAAAATAGGGGGTGGTCAGGATTTTTGCAAGAGGAAAAGAGCTGGAATTTTATTATCCTTTTGTCAACCTTTTAATCATCATTGTATTATAATTTTATAATCAATTTGTGTAGTGGTCAACAGGCTTTTGAGTAAAATTTCCATTCTGGTGGAAGATGGGGGTTGGAAAACAATGATCTTCGGGGTCTCCTTCCAACCCAACCCGTTCTGTCATTCAATGAAGATGATCTTTGCTTTTTATTTTAATGACACAACTGAAAATCCAATATCAGAATCCTTGTTTGAAAAAGGAATTTGTTACATTTTCCAAATTGGAACCAAAAAGTAGATATTTTTTTTTGCCTGAATAGAGGTCAAATTTTAACTAAAATTTCCTGTTCCCAGTGTTAAGCTGAAAAAGGAAAAATATTTCTTTCCTTTTCTCTAAGGAAAATTGTCTCCTGAGACAGGATGATACCAGTGTGTCCTCAACATGTGCTCCTAAGACAAACACTTTTTCCTATTTCTGCCCTGGAAATATTGGGAATCCGCATTTATTGGTGTTTGGATTAATTTATTCATTGATCCATTGAAAAATTGGTGTGAATTTTTTCCAGTTGTGGCCATTCCATTAAATTTTAACATGTGGACAATACAGATACATTGGCTGGGATTGTGTTTCTGCCTGTGACAGTGATGGATTTTATAGTGAAAATTCAAAATGTGGCTGTTGGGGTTTTCCAAAGAGAAAATGAAACACATAGTAGATGAGGTGGGTGGTTTAAATGAGGTTTACCTCCGTGATTCAGAGGTAAACTGAATCCCTGGAATAATGATGGAGAGACTGCTGTTGATCCTGGATCTCCTGGGACATCAGCCTTTGCTGTGGGAGGAGGAGGGTGTAGATGAGGATGTGTTCCCACAGGGATGTGTCCCATGTGGATGTGTTTTATGAAGATGTATTCCCAGTGGATGTGGGACGTGTCCGTGCTGCCTCCCACCCTTCCCACGAGTGGGACCAGCCTGGAGCCCGCGCGTGGGGCGTGGGCCAGGCAGGGCCGAGCCGTGACACGTTCCTGGTGCTGCTGTCTCAGGCAGGGCTGAGTTCCCGAGGGCCATGGAGCACAACAGCCGCCTGGACAAGGAGATCCTGGCGCTGCGGGCGCGGGTCCAGACGCTCGACCTGGAGAGGAAAGCGTTCCTGGAGCTGGTGAGGATCCGGCACGGCGAGCCAGCCGTCCTGGGCTGGTGCCATCCCTGCTCCCCAGCCTGCCCTGCCTCCCCCTCCCCTCCCTGCTCCGTGCCCACTCTTCCCAGAGCTGCGCTTCGGCTGTGTCGTGGCTCATGGAGCAGTAAAATTCAGGAAATGGGGAGAATGCAGCTCTAGGAACTTCCTTCCATGCAGGAGGAGTTTGAGTGACTCCAGCTGAGTGGTGGCTTGAAGACTTTGGGACACATTTTCTGTGCCCATGGAGGGGGATCAGCTCTCTGCTCCTGGCCAGTGTTTACCCCAGCTCAGGTGTGTAAACAGAGTAAGGAACACATGGGCCTTTTCCTGGACTGGATTAAAGAGTTCAGCTTACCTAAGTTTAGCGTAAAACCCCCATCAGCTGGTTTGAAATCCATTTGAAATTTATGCTCATTTTTGATCCCTCGCAGCCCCTTTGGTTTTTAACTCAGCCCCATTGATTGATTTGCTTATTTTCGGTGAGTTCTCTTAATGGAATTACTTACATTACTATCATTATTATGTTTGGTGTTATACAGCCAGGATTCTCTAAATGCCACCTAGAATTAAAGAACAATCAAGGAACTATCGACCAGATAATTCCTTACTGAGGTTGCCAACAGGAAAAGGGTAGAAGAGTCTGCTTCCTATTGAAATGTATCATTGGGCACAAAATCTGCTGCTGTTCTTATCTCCTGAGTTCCATAAATGAGCCCTGGAGAACCTGGAATTGCTTCTGCCATCCCAGCAGTGACAGCTCTTGGCTGTCTTAGAGTTCCCTCATCATTAAATTAGTGTTGCTAAATGAACAGAAGTATCTCTGAGGAGATACTTTTCAAATAATACTTTTTAGCTAATATCTTGAATGGAATTTATTTCCACTTGAGGTGTTCAGAATTTTGCAGTATTTTCTTATAGTACAGAATGTTTTATAGTTTTGTTCCTTGCATTAAAAAAAGTTGCTGGTTTCCCCATGTCTGTCACCTCAAACCTTATATTTACAGCACAGTCTCTTTCTGGAGCTGCAAAAAACCATAACTTAGATCAAATTCCTCTGTTTGCTTATTTTTTATTCCAAATAATATTTTCCTTACTGTAACACATTGCTCCTTTCAGTCATTATGGACACACACAAAAAAAGTTGAAATATTATATATATATATATATATATATGTATATATATATATATATATGTATGTCTATATAGACAAAAAACATACAGATATATGTAACATAAGTGTAGCCAGACTGAGATCAGTTCCAGCCACATGTTAAGCTAAAAGCAAATTCCCTTTATTGCTTAGGAGTGGGGTTAAACTGTTGGCACAGAAGTTGGGAACCCTCCAATTTTTTATTTATATTAGTAGAAAATGTGCCTTATTATAAACTACAGCATTTCTGTGTCCTGAAATGTGTTTTCTTGTGTGTGGGTTACAAAGAGTAGGGGAGGAACAGGCTGGGCAGCTGGCCTGGAATGAGCTGTGACTGTGGGGTGAAGAGCTGCTGCTGGTAATGGAATTCCATCGATCCCATGGATGGAAGACACTGAAAGTGTCCTCAGAAATAGCAGTTGAAATCTGACACAATGTGGGTGTGGTCAGGAAGTGAAAAAAGTTCAGGAAAATCCTTTAATGGATTGGAGCATCATTCCCACTTTCTCTGCTCCTTGTCTGAGGCTGCTCAGTAGCTGGAGCAGGCATGGGATCTCAACCAATCCCTCAGGATAAAGAATAGTAATAAGTTAATAATAAATGTGAAAATGGAGTGTTCACTGAAAGCCAAAGCAGGTGTTTTGCGTTGCAGGTGGAGCAGCTCAAGGAGGAGATCTGTGACTACCAGCGGAGTGAGAGGCCGGAGCCTCCCCTGGCCGAGGGAGGCGGAGCGGCCTCGCTGCAGGTGTGCCCTCACTCCACGGGCTCTTTGGCATTCCAGACAAACAGGGTCCTCTCTGCATCCCAGAACCAGCTGCCCATGAGAACCTGGATGTTCTGGGCGTGGAGGATTTTGCTCCTGGGGCCGAGAGATGAAGCTGATGTGGTTCATATGTTTTATTTCTGAGAGACGTGGGTAGCCTTGGAATCACTCTGTGCTTGCATAGGAAACATGTGGAGCTGGTGGAGCTGACACCAGGGAGATGCTCCACGGGCTGGAGCCCCTCTGCTCTGGAGCCAAGCTGGGAAAACTGGGGGTGTTCACCTGGAGAAGAGAAGGCTCCAAAGAGATCTCAGAGCCCCTTCCAGGGCCTAAAGGGGCTCCAGAAGAGCTGGGGAGGAACTTTGCACAAGAGTCTGGAATGCCAGGACAAGGGGCAATGGCTTCCCACTGCTAGAGGGCAGGGTCAGATGGGATATGGGGAAGGAATTCCTGGCTTTGGGGGTGGGCAGGCCCTGGGACAGGGTGCCCAGAGCGGCTGTGGCTGCCCCTGCATCCCTGGAAGTGTCCCAGGCCAGGTTGGATGGGGCTTGGAACAACCTGGGGTAGAGGAAGGTGTCCCTCCCTGCCCATGGAACAGGATGAGCTTTAAGGTCCCTCCAGCCCAATCCATCCTGGGATTCTGGTATCTCAATCCTAGTTCTGTTCTAATGTTGATTTTTCTCTCAGGCGCAGGACACACAGGAAGCAGCAGGAGCTGATAGAGACACCAGTGCCAGCAGAACTGCCCCATATGCAGAACATGGAGATCAGGGGGTTGAAACTCTCCACAAAAGGTGAGAGGTGTAGCAGCCCTTCACTCTCTGTACTTCCACTGGTTTCTGGTGCTGTGCCTCTGGTGCTCTCTCTTGCACCAATTGGTTTTGATTAAATACTCTTTTGGACTTTGTTCTTCTGCTCCCAAGTGGGAAAATTTGGAGGAGATGCAGTCATGAGGAATCGCTTTTTCCAATTAAATGCTGACACTTCCTCCAGTTTGTTGCTTTCCTAAAAGAAGAGAGTTGGGCTTTTGGGGCTCTCCGCAGTTTAAAATATTGTTTCTAAACCTGTTTTGGTGCTGAGAAGTTTTTTTTTATTTGTTTGCTCTCTAGGAGTGCAGCAAAACACCTGGCTTTCCAGCATAAATATGTAAACTGGGATTTCTAAGGGAGTTCAAAGCTTTGTTCTCCCAATACTTGCTTGGGAGCAGCTGCACCTCTTCGGGCAGGCTCAGGGAGGAAAGGGTGACTGATCCCATCCATCTGGCTCTTTTCCCTTCAGATTCCCAAGCCTGTTCTCCACCTCAAGCAGCTGAATTTGCTGTTGTGTCTCTGCTGTTGGCAGCCTCGTGCCTTACTTGTTTCCTGCCCAGAACTTCATAATTCCTTGTGTAGATGCCATCACCCCCAATTCCCATCTAAACGAGGACAGGCCCAGGACACGCTGGGTGTGGGACTGGAAACCAGCAGGAGAGTGTGAGGAAAACTCGGCTCTTCCTTGCTGGTGGGAAACACTTGGGATGCAGTTCCAGGCTTGGTGATGCTGGGTTTTGGTGTGCAGGTGCCGTGAAGCCATGGAGAACGTTGAGGGCAGGAATTCCCAGCTCCTTCACAAGCTACAGAAACTGGAGCAGGAACGTGAGGGTTTGGCTGGGCGCAATGAGGAGCTGGAATCAATTCTGGGAGAGACACAGATCCAAACCAAGCAAGAGAAGCAACAGCTGGAGAACGAGGTGGAGGGACTGCACCAGAAAGTGAGTAAGGAATAGGAGAGACAAGGTTTGGGTTTCTTTCATTTTATCTGCTTTTCTCTCTGATTGGAAAAATAGAATGATGTTTGACCTGGCCCTGCACTCTGCTTTGTTGACAAGAAAAACAACCAGAAAAACCTGCTAGTTTGGAAGAGAGGGGGAAGGAAAAAATCCCAGCAGGGAGTAAATGACTCTTGGTTGGAAGTGCAGATTCCCCAGTGCTATGGAAGCATTGTCTTTTCCACCTCTTGTTCCCCCTCACAGAACCCCAGACTGGTTTGTTTGGGTAGGGACCTTAAAGCCCATCAAGTCCCACCCCTGCAATGGGCAGGGACACCTTGCTCTATCCCAGGCTGCTCCAAGCCTGTCCAGCCTGGCCTTGGGCACTGCCAGGGATCCAGGGGCAGCCACAGCTGCTCTGGGCACCCTGTGCCAGGGCCTCCCACTCTCACAGGGGAGAATTCCTTCCCAATATCACATCTGACCCTTGATGCTCCTTCATCCCAGGAAATATCACCAGTTAAGTGTCCTGGTGGCAGAAGATTGCACTTCAGCTTTTCCTCAGGGGCAGGATCTTGGAGGTGCATCAGGCAGTGCTGAGTGTGAAGGCTCAGGATCTGGGAACATCCCTCTGAACACACAAATTGAGGGAGAGGGAATTTTTCCTATCTTGTGGTGCAGCAGCTGCTGGGTGGGGCTGGTCACCTCTCTTGGAAGAGCTCTGAGATCCATCTTGAGAAGCTCTGCTCAGTCTTGATCAAGATGTGACCTCAGCAGCATCCTCCTAACCTGGGTCCTACTTGACTTTGGGTACCCTCATCGCAGGGTAACCTGGATCTGTTCTTGTTAATAGGACAAGTCCACTCAAATCATGATTTGACTTCAGGATGTGGATAGAAATTCTTTATTATTTGCTTGTGACAAATGGGAACCTTTGGGAAATCACAGGTGTGAAGCACTTATTGAACATCCGGTTTTCCAGAACCGTGGCAACGTTGGGGGCCTCCTTGAGCACCTGCAGGGCCACCTCCATCCTCTGAGCAAGGAGTAAGTTGTGGCTGAAGCCTCTCAGGCTGATTCTGCCTTTGTCAGGGTAGTTTTTAGCCTCAGTTTTCTGGAGGGACTCTCCATCCCTCTGGAGTAGCTCTGTGAGGAGCACTGGTACTACAGGCTGCCTTGGCACTGCTTCCCCAGGGAAAATTCTGTGTGGACTGTCACTGCCAAAGCAGCTGATCCCTTACAGAGGGAGCAGCTGGGGAGTTTACAGCCAGAGAGAACAGAGGAAAAGAGACTTTGGTCTGGCCAGGTAGGTGGGTGGGATTCTCCCCACAAAGGCTGGCTGAGGAGGTCCTTCCCGTGGGCTGAGGCTCTGCTGCCTGGCCAGGAGCTCTGCCTTGCTGGGGCTCTTGCCCTCTGCCCTCTGTCTGTGCTGGAAATTCTCTCTGCAGTGGGCCTGGATTAATCTGTCTTTCCTGACTGGCAGCTCACCAGTCCAGAGTGTCCCTAGGGGATTTCTGAGGTGAGGTTTTAGCCCCCTCTCTGCCAACCCCCCCAGTTTTCAGTGAGGAATAGCATGTCCCAATACCTGGTGTTAGGTTAAAACGTGGTGCCAGAGATGGTGCCGGCCTATCCCACATGGGTACACAGCTCTGAGCTGGACTGTTCAAAGGAAGAGATGAGGAATTCCCAATAGCCTCTGGAAAAGCCTCTAAAAACAGGCTGAAGGCAAGTTCAAACACCTGAATGTGGGTGCCAGTGGCACCGTGTTTGTCTCCTGTCTTGGAGGAGCCACAGGCCGGCTCTGGGATGGGATGGAAAAGGGTCTGTCCACTGTGGCAGTGCTTTGGTTTAACTTGGGGCTTGTTCAGCTCACACCAAACCCTTCGCCCTTGGACCAGAGTAGACACAGCTCTCCTCAATCAAACACGATGTGTTTCCAGTTTGAACACGTGCCTGCTTTGCTCTGTGGGGTGTCACACAGATCCCTGGGAATGCCATGCTCGGGAACCAAGGAGGTGTGAGGCATTTTGCCTGCAGAGGCTTGGCAGCTGCTGCAGCTGGAAAAAAAACCATTTTGAGGGATGCAGGGCCATGGACCAGAGGCGGGATGGATGAGGAGGTGGGTTTTAACCCTTGGATACATCCATCTGCTTAATTGGAGGTTGCTGAGCTGTGTCCTACATTCCCAGGGGGCTTTAAGAGCCCTGGAGATGAGGAGGGAAGGGGCTGGAGCCTGGGCAAGGCTATGCTGCTGGGCGTTTGCCAGTCCTGCCCCAGCTAGGAAGGACATGGGAGGATTTTTGTTCCTGGCACAGCTGCAGAAACCTTGGCTGGTCAGGCTGTGACTCAGGACCAGGGCAGCGGGATACAGAGTGAGGATTGTTCTGCTGCTGGCATTGGGATTTGGGAGCACAAATTAAGTGCTTAAAAGTTAATGGCTTGGAGGGAAAATAAAGAAATGCATTGCTGGGTATCAACTTCTGACCAAAGGCTGGCTGGGAGTGAGGAGGGGAGGTGTGTTTTGCATTTGAGATCCCTTTTGGAGTTCCAAAATCTTGCTGAACCCAAAATTATCAAGTCATGCAAAAGGAGAGGGGTTTATTGTCCTTTAGCTCTTCTGTGAGAGGTCTGGGTGTTTCACCCCACTATTCATACCTTTTAACACATTGGTGAGCTCATATCTTTAATTTAAAAAGCAGTGTTGCAGTGGTTTTCCTGTGTGTTGGGGCCCATTCCCTGCTGAAAGCTCCAGGAGACCCAGTTGGTGCCAGGAACTCATCAGGGAGAGCAAAGCTCAGAGGCTTTGAGGTGCTGCTTTGGAAATGGAATGGGATTGGCAGGGACTTGGCACTTCATTGGCTTTGGAATTGCATAGGAAGAAGAATTTCTTGTCTGTGAGAGTGGGGAGGCCCTGGACAGGTTGTCCAGAGAAGCTGTGGCTGCCCTTGGATCTGAGGAAGTGTCCAGGGCCAGGTTGAATGGGGCTTGGAGCAGCCTGGGATAAAGGAAGGTGTCCCTTCCTGCCCATGACAGGGGTGGACCTGGATGGGCTTTAAGGTCCCTTCCAATGCAAACCAGTCTGGGGTTCTGTGGAGCTGTACTTCATCTCCCTCCACTGTTCCAGCTCATTTCAGGAGAGCCAAGCTCAGGCAGTTAGACACTCCAGCCTGGGGTTTTAGAAATAAGCTCAAACTGGATTTCAAGATTAAGGAATGAAGGGGAAGCTGTCCAGGCTCCTGCCAGCAGTGGAGTAGGGGGGCTGCCAGTGCCAAGACTTGGATTTTGGAAAAGGGTCTGTGGGATCCCATATGGGGAAAAGAAGCTGAGCTGCTCCTCTGGGATGATCCTTATCTGGGCTGCTCTGAGCTTCTTTGAGCCCTTTATAACTTCAGATCCAATAACTTTTCCCTGAAGGGCAGATGCCCTTGTGGGGTGATCCGAATGTGGGTGAGGCCTTGTCCGAGCTCCCAGCGGTGCCAGGAGGAGCAGAAGTCAGTGGCTACAGAGGTCAGTGCTGTGCTGAGTCCCCGAGTCCTTGGAGCCCTTCTGGAGGGACTGAAAGCTTCCTGTGAGCAGGGAAGGATGAGTCCTGATGGACCAGGCTGAACATCTGCTTGGATAACATCAGTGCCCTGAGTACAGGGAATAAGGATGACCCAGCACCTAAACTGGGGTGTCTTGGGGTCCTCCATGTTGGGGGAGCACCACAGTGTGTGGAAGCTTTGAGTTTTCACCTGAGTTTTTGCCTGGGTTGTTGCACTCCTTTTGTGGAGTGGAATTCCATCTTTTTCTGGCTTGAGTCCAGATGGGTCCTTCTTCCTTGGAAGGACCACGATGAGGGATGAGCTGGAGCTGGCCATGCACATCCCCTCCTGTTCCTTGCTTCCAACATGGGCCTTATCCCATAACAGCAGCATAGGGAGCACTCTAGGAGTAGTTGTGCATTTAGTTGTGAGTCCTGGTTTGGTTTTAACTTGGGATTTGTCCATGTTCAGATCACCACTTTGGAAACAGAGTTCTTTGAGGTACAGAAGAACAAAAGTGAGATGAATGGGAACGAGCAGGTGTCATCTGGAGCTCAGGACATGCAGGAGGTGAGAGCTTTTCCTTAGGAAATGAACTGTTCTGTTTAAAAATATTTTAAATTACCATCTTAAATGAGAATCTGAAGTGACTCTCTCCTGGGGATGCTCTTTGTCACCCTCTCCTGAGGATTTATAGCCCCTCAGCTCATGCAGATGAATGGATTTTTGGAGGAAAGCAGACAACGTGATCTCTGTGAAAACTCTCCCCTTAGGAAGTTGTCTTGCCTTCAGCTGTGCCAGATGAGGAGCTTATTGTCTCCCCAAGAGTGTGAAGTTTTTACCTGTGTGAAGGTGCTCAATTCTTGTTTAGGGTTTAGTGAAACCAAGGGATGTGTAGGTACATTTAAAGCTGATTCTCATGAGGTTCTGGGTTAACTTTCCTGTCAATTTGTTCCTTGCCAGCCCAACAATTGGATCTGCCTGGTGTGTCAGCCAGACAGAGGTGGGAGAGGAGCTTCCCATGGTGTTCTGGGTCAGTGGAGGTTCTGCGAGCCCTGGATAAGAGGAATACCGCTGGAAACATTTGAGAACCATTTTTCTCCTCTCCTTGTTTCCTAGAAGACACATTTCCTGCAATCTACTTCTCTCTGCATAGAAAAAGCAATGTTGTGGAAGTGACTGAGCATTTCTTGTTCCAGATGTTGGAAAGCTGTCAGGAAACGATAGACAGGTTGGGAAGCCAGCTGGGAGAGAGGAGAGAGCGCGGAAAGCAACTGGCATCTGAGCTGGAGTTGCTGTGGGAAGATCTGAAGGCTGAGAAGGTGGTTCTGGGCAGCCAGGTATGTCCAGCCCCTGTGGTAGGACTCCCTGCAGGAGCCAGCTGCCTTTGGATGCTCCTTGAAACATCCCCAGCTGCCCCCCAAACTCATTGCCCGGCATCTCTTGATGCATTTCTCCAGCCCAGCCACTTTCAAACCTTTGGTGGAGGGCTTTCAGTCCAGCTGTTCTCATGGCATCATCTCTAACTGCAGAATTTACTTTACTTTCAGTAAATCTAATACCAACTCAGTGATTCCAACTTTGTAGCCAAACCCTGATTCTCCAGAGGGCAGAATGGGAGTTTTCAGACTCAGGTATTAATCGCAGGAATTGAACACCCCAGAGCCAAATGAGCATCCTGCTGGGATCCCAGCACTGCCTTGGCACACTTGGCTCAAACCAGCTTAGGTGCTAAATCAACTTCTGAGGGTTTCCCTGCTGGGAATGTTGCTGGAACTCTTGTACTCCAGCTGGGCCACAGAGGTAAAACAGTGAGAGGTGCCAACAAAATTGTCCAAGAGCTGTCAGGACAAGTGCTGAAAATTAGGGTAAAAGTTTAGGGGCTTGGCAGATCCGTGGCCTGGAAAAAGGGACCTGGCAATTGGAGACTGATAATGGGGTGGGGGGCGTTGCACACAGCCATGACAAATCCCATTTTTTATCACTCTGAGAAGCCTTAGATCAGTTTGTGAGTCCTGTCACTTCCTTGAATCCAAGTAAAAATCCATGGAAGTCCTGAGCTGTTGGCACAGCTCCACAGACTCAGGTGCTGCTGGAAGAACAGTGGCATCTAGAGGCCAGGGCTCAGTCATGCTGCAACAAATCCACACTGAAACTTGGGATAAAAGCTTGGGATGAAAACAGCCTGTCTGGGAGGAAGAGGCTAGGTCAGTCTATCAATACACACATGGAAAGGAGTTGTCTGATCTGGGGGGTGGTGGGGAAAATGGGAAGAATCCTTTTTTAACCCTTGTCTCCAAGCAGTTCAGCCTACTTGTGATCCAGGGAGCTTTGAATCCAAATCATCCATCCCTGAAAGTCTGGTTGGAATTCAGCCACCCACTGGCCTGTGGTCTCCCTGAAGGAAGGATTGTTTTCCCATCAAAGGGATCAGGAGGAGTTGGAGTCCAGAGCCCTGTGTTAGACTGGAACAGCCTTTAGCATAGAGACCTTTGCACGTATTTGATGGATTCCTGGCTTCCCACATGGGCTCATTCCCTTTGCATGGAGCAGTTGTACTGCAATGAAATATTTCCCAACACTGCTGGAAACAAGCTTTGCATGAAGTCATTGGGTTCTGCCACCTGGAAATCTCTTACTGTTTGTAAGAGATTTTTGGACATTTGCGAGGAGAAATCTTTTCCTGAGCTTGTCCTTCGGGGTGTGTTTCTTCCACTGACTCTGTTGTTTCCTCTCCAGGGCTTGCCTGACTCCCACTCAGAGCTCACAAGCCACATAAGCACCTTCCCGAGTCTCCAGAGAACATCAGCCAGCAGGGATCTTGTGGATGCATCCCATGAGCAGCTACACAAAGACAGTGCTTTGCTAGATCCAGAGGTGAGATGTAGAAGGAATTCCCAGTTCTTGTGGTACCTTATGCTGGGAGTTCGTTGCTCAAATAAGTGCAAATTTGTCCTGGTGTAGATAAGATGCCTTGGAATTGGAATATCAGAAATACCTGGAAAGCTCTGGAAGAGCTGTTGATTAAAAAGCTTCGGCAATCAAAGTTGATGTTTGGGATAATGGTGTTTGTGTCTGAAGGATAGCTGAGCAGCAGATCTAACACTGGACAGACTCCAATTGTGATTCAGCTGGGAGTTCCTCTGTCCTGATGCATTCCTCCTTTCCTGCCCCTTTTATCTTCTTGGCATCTTCTCCTCAAGGCTCAGGTTCAGGGTGTGCTGTTACCTGGTGCTACAGGGTTAGGTGACATTAGGAGAGGAGAAGACATCCCTAGGGAGGTGTTTGGGGTGGAGTTGAAGCACCTCTTTGAGAGCTACCTGAACCCACACCTTGTGCTCCTCCTGGTTTGCCAAGAGCAGCTGCTTTTGTAAGGAGCTTTGCACATGCTGTAAATCCCTGGGAGCTGCAGATGTGCCACAGTAGGATAAAATCAAATAAAGGACCATGGCTTGGTGGTAGTTTAGACAAAGCTACTTTCCATGCAGGAAAAAGGACTCACACATGTCTTTGAGGGGGAAGAACTGCAATAATTTAGCCACAGAATCACAAGCCGTGTCTTGCTGGAGTCCCCAGATTGTCCTGTACGCCTCCAAAGATTTCCATCAGAGCAAAGGAGATCCAAGTCGTGGTGTTTTCTGACCTTACAGGCCTCTGAAATCCTGCAAGACAGAGAACAGAGTCCCAAAGTGGAGCAGAAACAGGAAGATCCCTGTGCAGATGCAAAGACCTATGAGGAACAGATGGCTAAAGTGGTGTTTTTGGAAGAACAGATCAAAAACCTGAGGAAAGAACAAGAACTGCTCTGGTAAACCTGAACAAAGCCTGTGGTATTTACTGCTCCTTGTCTTTGCTAACTTAAGTTTTGAGTCTTTTCCAACTCCCCATAGGGCTGCTCCTGGCAAAAATGGGCCTGGTTGTCAGGACAGACTCAGGAGCTCTTTAAATTCTGGTCTTGAAGTTTGTAGTTTATTATTAGGCGTGGGTGTAAGAGAGAATAAGAGAGTAGAGAGAATAGGAGAGAATAGAGGGAGGATAAGAGAGCGATTTCCCGTTTACAATACAATAAGTATTCTTCTATGATGAATATTCTAATTTCCATTAACCAGTCTACTACAAAATACTAATTTCCTAATATTTGCATGCAACCTATAGGAATCACTAAATTACCATGTTTTATGGCTTTCTTATCTATAAACCTTATCTTTAAACCTTTCCTGCCGTACTTGGAACAGGATGGTGTTTGGGGCATTTGGCATTATCCAAACAAAGGAAGAGGCCTTAAACCTTCACATGGCTGTTTTCAGCCTCACAGTTGAAAGTTGCTATCATTTCTACCTTGCTTATGGTTTCAGAACTTTTCACTAAGCACTTGTATCTACAAGGTTTTTCTATTTCCTCCCCAACAATTTTGGAGACTTTACTTAGTGCCATCAGGATCAGCCAGGTTAAAGATTTTTTCTGCAGCTCTTCCAGATTCTGAGCAGCCTAAATGGGAGCTGTCCTTATGGAGAAGGATTCTTCCTTTGAAGTTGTCTAAGAGAGTCTCAGAAATCTTCTGTTGTGGGTTTGGGCTCCTCAGGGCTCACTGCTGGCAGCAGATGGCAATTGTAGTCCCACTTGAGATTTGAGTAGTCCTTGGAATCTGAGTGTCTTTGAAGGGGAGGTATCAGCAGGTGTTGGTCCAACTCTCCTTTTTGAGTAGATCAGGACAAATTTGGAGCTGGAGCATCTGGGCTCAGGCTTAGTAAATCAAAGTTTGGATTAAATCCAGTATAGTTACAGTAACCTGGGTTACTGGTACTGGGATCAAGTACAACCAGGAGAAGGCAATAGGAAGCTGCTAAGGAATCATGGAATCATTCAGGCTAGAAAAGCGCTCCAAGACCATTAAGTCCAACTTTTTCCTAACACTGCCATGTTCACCCTTAACCCATGTCCCCAAGTGCCACATCCACAGGTTTTGTGAACACTTCCAGGGATGGTGATTCCAACCTGGACAACCTGTGCCACTGCCTGGACATCCAGGACATAGAATCACATAATTCCAGACTGTTCTGGGGAGGAAGGGATCTTAAAGCTCATCCTGTTCCACCCCCTGCCATGGGCAGGGGCACCTTCCACTATCCCAGGTTGCTCCAAGCCCTGTCCAGCCTGGCCTTGGACACTCCCAGGGATGGGGCAGGCTCAGCTTTGATCCTGGATGGAGAAAATGGAGATGGAGTTCAGGTGAAGATAAGTTAGAGAGCTGAACTGGGATATCTGAGCCCCTATTCCAATGCTTCCCTGTGGCTCTGTCCAGATCAGCTCCTGTGCCTTGTGAGGATTCCTTAGCCAGCCTGTCACTTCCTCTCGGGGAGAGCCGAGCCTTCGGACACACGTGGTTTTGTGGCAAGTGTCCCAGGGAGACTGACCCTTGCCCAGAACGGCTGCAGCAGGACTGAATCCCCTTTGGAGCCTCCTGAAGCGTTGAGTGTTTCACTGGACTCTCATCTCCCAAGTTTTCCCCCTTAAGAGTGTTTTCCCTGGATTTCTGTAGTTATCTCTCTCCTTTACTATTTCTCCTTCAAGCTCTGAATTACTAGAGAGCAACAAGAAGAAGGAGGAGCTGGAAAAGCAGCTCAAAGAGAGCAATGAAGAGAAACAGATGCTGCTTGAAGAAATTGCTCAGCTCAAACGTGACGTCCGGAGTTCTGGGGAGCAGGGCCCCAGCGGAGACATGAGGAGGATGACCCCAGGCTTGGAGCAGAGGGAGAACAGGTTTCTCCCATGGCAGAGCTTTGCAGGCAGTTTAGAGGGGAGCCTTAAACAGGTATGGGCAGCTTTACCATCTGCACCCTGCTTTTTGTCATTAATTGAGTGGCAAAACATAATTAAAGTGGGCTGAAAGCCAGTCCTGTGGTGTGAGCAATGTTTGGAAATTAGGATGTGTTCATTTCCTTGTGTTGTGCTTTTGGATGTGCTGGGGACTTGGATAAACGGAACTGATTGCACGTGGCAGAAATAAGTGATTTAAATGGAATTTGTTCACCTTTCTCAGCTGAAAGAGAAAGGGAGGTGCAGGTGTCCCTGCCATACAGGGAGGGAATGATGGAAGAATTCAGGATGGAGAGACTGAGGAGGAGCTCAGCTTCTTTGCAAAGATTTGGGTGAGAAGAGAGGACAGGGTGGTCTGTATGGCCAGGGTGGGAGTGAGAGGTAGAGGGTAGGAGTCCAGTTATATCCAAGAAGCAGTAATTCATCTGGATGGAGCAGAGCAAGACACAAGGAGTGCAGTGGATGTGGGAAAAGATCCTGATAGAAACAGGTGAGGAAAACCCCACAAAACCAATGGAGTCAATGGGCCTCCAGGACAACTGACACTGCCAGATCCCACAGTGCTTGGTCAAGTCTTTTCACAGCTTGGGAGGTTATCTGGGGATTATCTGAGAAGGCAGATTTGGTCTTCAGTGAATTCCATCCGGTCCCAAGAGCAAAGGGTGAAGATGCAAAATGGGAATGCAGATCCAGAGATGTCTGAAAGTGATTCTGGAAAGAAAGGCTTTGGTACAACCCAGGTTTTGGTATGTGTGCCAGGAAGGTGAGTGAGCCAAGGAGATGGATTATCTCCCCAGAGCCATTGCAGATCGTCAGTGACACCTCCCAGTGTCCAGCCTCTGTCCTGTTGTGCTCCTGTCCAGCTGCCAGGACTCACCTTTCTCCTGTTCCTGATCCCTCTGGGAGCTGGCCTGGCTGTGTCACTCCTGAGTGAGACTCTGGTACAAGAATCCAAAGTGACCTAGTGGCTTTGCTTTGATTGGACAGGTTTTTCTAACAGGGCTTTGTTCCCTCATCCAGGTTATCATCTCTTCCCCCTCAGCCTCAGGGGTTGTATTGGCTTCTCTGAGGTGATGGAGAGAATCAATGAATCGCTGAGGCCTCTGAGATTGTCAAGTCCAAACATTAACCCAGCAATGCACGTCCACCACAAACCGTGTCCCCAAGTGCCACATCCACGTGGTTCTTAAAGTAGGGACAGGGAAGGGAACAGGACATGGTGTAGGAACATAGAAATGCCAGGCTCCATGCATCTTCCTGCCCAAATGTCCTTAAATCCTATTGGCTTTTGCCTTCCTTAGTCACCTTTATCCTGCCTTAAGGTTAATTTGTGTGTTACTTTGTTGTTCCTGCAGGGTCTGTCTGAGGAGAGGTTCCAGCAGCAGGAGGAGAAGCTGCAGCAGCTGCGCCAGGACCTGCGGCGGGTGCAGAACTTGTGCAGCTCCGCCGAGAGGGAGCTCAGGTATGAGAGGGAGAAGAACGCCAACCTCCAGAGGCAAAATCTGCTGCTCCAGCAGGAGTGCACCAAGGTAGGGACAGAGCCAGGCTTCCCAAGGCTCTTCCTCAGCTCCACGGGAATTACAGGCACGAGGGCTGAAGCCAGGCTGGGAGAGACGAGGGTGTTCACCCGGAGAAGTAAAGGCTCCAGGGAGACCTCAGAGCCCCTTCCAGGGCCAAAGGGGCTCCAGGAGAGCTGGGGAGGGACTGGGGACAAGGGATGGAGGGACAGGACAAGGAGGAGTGGCTTCCCACTGCCTGAGGGCAGGATCAGATGGATACTGAGAGGAAATCCTTCCCCTAGGGGTGGGGAGGCCCTGGCACCAGTTGCCCAGAGCAGCTGTGGTTGCCTCATCCTCAGAAATGTTCCAGGCCAGGTTGGACGGGGCTTGGAGAAACGTGGGATAGTGGAAGGTGTCCCTGCCCATGACAGAGGGTTGGAACCAGGTCCTTGAGGCTCCTTCCTACCCAAACCACTCTGGGATTCTGTTAAAAAATTTACTGCATCCAAATAAAACATGCTTTACTTCCTCTTGGATTCCTCTTTGCTCATTCTGGAGTCCTGTTCCCCTTCCCTAACCAAGCCATTGCAGCTGATTTGTGCTGAAGTGTAAATCTGATTTCTTCTCTGGGATCTCAGGTCAAAGCTGAGCTGAAGCAGGCCCGGGCTAAACTCTCGGACTCCACAGAAACATGCTCCTCCCTCTCAGCACAGTGGGAGAGGAGCCAGCAGAAGGTCAAGGAGCTGGAACTGGAGCTCTCCAAGTGCTCCCAGGCTGATAAGCTCCAGAGCAGCCTCCAGGAGAGGCTGGCCCAGGAGAAATCCAGAGCAGGAGAAGCACAAAAGAAAGTGAGTGTAAGCTGGGGTTTGTTTGACAGTTGTGTGCAGCTCTAATGCAGAAAACAAGCAGGTTTGCTTCCCCAAATTTTTTTTTGTGATCCCTTGGCTCAATATTGTAGGAAAAAAGCCTGTAATTAACAGGAGCATAATCAAGGCAATAGAAGCCATGTCTGATAACCCAGTATCTCTGAAATACTAATAGTGGGGCTGGCAGGCACAGGGAACCATGATCTTGTTCTTGCTGAGATTTCCTGCTGTTTACTGTCTGGAAAATTCCAAAACCTTGTGTTTTCCATGGCGCTGATTCTGCCATGCTCCTGCAGAGATCATTTGATTCTCCTTTGAAGTTTGCAGGATCAAATTGGGTTGAAAAAAGTCTGTTGGGAATTCATAACATAGTGTTTGGTCCAGAATCTGGTAGCCATTCCAAAGGTTTTGCTTTTAATGGACTTAGAGTCAAAACAAGGAAATCTTTCCTTCCCATGCCTCAGACACTGGGGAATGAGAGGGGTCTGATTCAGACACTGACCTGTGTATTCAGAAAGTTTAATCTGTGTCCATTTTAATCCAAGGTCTCAAAACTCCAGCAAAAGCTGAAGGATTCCCAGCACCAGCTGCTGTTGGCAGAGGCCCATGTTTCTGATAAGAAGCTTCTGGAGAAGGAGCTGAAGGAAGCTCGGGAAAATGAAGCTCGAGTGCAGCAGGAACTTCATGAGGAGCAGCTGAAAAGGTCTCTGTGCTGTGCAGGGGCTGTGCCAGCCCTCTGGCAGTTCCTGGCTGCCCTTGGAGGGTTCAGGGAGACCCAAGCCACTACTTTGACTTCCCATCTTCCCTTTGGACTTGCCTTATCCCGGGAGTTCTCCAGGAATTCCCCGTTACTGAGATTTAAAAGGTTACCGGAGGCTTCATCTGCCTTGGAAGGGCTGTGGCCTCTCCTGTCAGTGCAATAATGCCAACAGCCCCCTTCCTTGTGCAGCTGGGAATGATCCCAGTATATCATCCCCCCTTTCTGTGTCACTGGGACATGGGGACCACTGGGATGTGCTGATTCTTTTGTCCCCTTCATGCCAGCCAGGGCAAGAGGAGAACTGGGTGTTTTGGATGACAGACACGTTGGGGGCAGGTGACACATGCCCCTCCAGCTCTCACTGTCACCCTGTGGTGTTTCCAGGAGGCTCCTGGAGCAGCAGGTGGAGGAGCTGCGGCAGCAGCTCCGGCATTCCCAGGAGACAGAGGCCTCGCTGGCCAAGATGCACGTGGAGCTCCAGGCAAAGACCCTGCACGTCCTGGAGGATGAGAAGAAGCTGGATGCTGGTGAGGTGAGTGACAGTGAGGGGGTTCCTCATCATACATCATGAGCTGGAATCTGCTCCTAGGAGCTGCTGGAATCGGGAACATCTAATTAGAAGCTGAGCTCTTGCAGATCTCACTGATTTCAACATGAGCTGGAGGAAAAGCAGCATCCTATTGCCAGTTGGTTTCCTGGGTGTACTGGTTTGAAAGACAGGTGTCTGCTAGGGAAAGCAGGGCCTTCCCTTGAAATGGAGAAAGTAAATTCTCTCCCTCTGAGTTAGTATAATTTTGAAATTAAGGGGCTCTCAGGCAAAGATATGAGGATAGGAATAACAGTCTTTACTAGTATATATAATAAGGCAAGTAGAACAACAGCTGTGGAATTAAGAACAAACAGAAGAGGAGCCCAGTAAGGCTGCCTCGGCCGTGGGCCCTGTTCCCTGCGGTGCAGCTCCCGCCCCAGCTGGCAGCGAGCTCTGCAGGTTCCCTGTGGGCAGGGCCCTGTGATGATCCCAGTGCAGCTGAGGGGCGCTGGGGCTGGTGGCAGCTGTGTCCCAGATGGAAAGGGTGCAGGAGAGACTTTGCTCCCGGATCCTTGGGCAGTGTCGGCCCTGGTGCTCCAGCAGGATGCTTGCAAACAGCAAACTGAGCCCACAGGGCCTCCTAGCAGGGCAGGGCTGCGAGGTCCAGCACCACAAGAGGCAGCTCCCGGCGCTGGGGCGGGTGCAGCTGCTTTCCTCCTCCGGGAGCCAAAAGCAAGTGAGCCTCAGCAACTGCCCCACCACCCTCCTTTACCTGCTTCTAATCTCGCAGTGTTCCCCCCCCCGAGAGAAAACTCCCATAAACCAGGGAGGTTCCCCCCTCCCTCCCCCATCTCAAGGATCTAGCCATCAGTACCTCTTAGCATGTCAATGGAAAAAAAAATCCACAGGCAAAGAGGAAAGGAAAAACTGACCCCCGACACTGGGACACACTTCCGAGGGCCCAGGAAGGCTTGGTGGTTTCTTCCTTCCCTTTATCTTGCAGAGCTTGGAGTTTTTGCTTGGAAATTTTGGCAGAGTCCATTGTCTGAGGGGGTTCATTGCCTCTCTCTGCAACAAAATCCCACTGCTTGTTCGGGGGAGGAGGGAGTGGTCTGGGGGGCTGGCTGGCTGGGTGGATATTGGCTGTAGTGGGAACCACTGGGATTGATGAGAGAGAAGCTTTGGAGACCCGGCAGATGGGAGGCAGCGGGGCCCCTCCAACTGGTGTTACACATACACAGGTTAAAAATAGCCCTTCTCCAGCATGTGCAGTGCCAGAAGGAGAACCAGAAGCTCTCAGGAGCAGCTGGTGCTGCTGAAGGAGGAGAACAAAGCTCTGTATGAAGAAGGTGTCCGACTCCTGAACCAGAAGGATCTCTATGTCAGGTAATGCCCAAAAACGTGCCTGGGCCTCCTATTGGACTTTCCTGTGGTGTGGACTTTCCTGTCGAATGTTGAGGCTTTTAGCACTAAATCCACTAGCGCTGTGTATAGTGAGCTCGTCCTCCTTTGCTGTTGGGGAATTCCAGACAGGTTTGAGTGGGAAGCGACCTTAAAGCCCATCCATGCCACCCCCTGCCATGGGCAGGGTCGCCTTCCTTTATCCCAGGTTGCTGCAATCAACCTGTCCAGCCTGGCCTTCCAGGAGTGAGGCAGCCACAGCTGCTCTGGGCACCCTGGGCCTCCCCACCCTCACAGGGAAGGCTTTCCTCCCAGTATCCCATCTGATCTTGACCCCTGGCACTGGGAAGCCACTCCCTGTGTCCTGTCCCTCAAGGCATTTGTCCCAAGTCCCTCTCAAGCTCTCTCGGAGCCCCTTTCAGCACTGGGAGGGGCCCTGAGGTCCCCATAGAGCCTTCTCTTCTCCAGGTGAGCACCCCAGCTCTCTCAGCCTTTCTGCTCTCCTTGGCAGCTGAAGGCAGTGCAGGAGGATGGTCTGGGTATTGCTTGGGGTCTGCTGTCAGGAAAGACTCTCCCTGGAGCTGCTGCTTTCTCCTGAGAGCCCTCTTGATTAATTTGGAGCAGAGTAGCTTTTTTAGCATGAATTTTGAGCAAACGTGGGCAAATACCCCTTATATGGTAGAAATTTGTCTTCTTTTTTGGTATTATTTTCCCTTCTATCCCAAATGGATAAAACTAAACAAGAACGTTGCCCAAACTGACAAGAGAGGAAGAGCAAAAATCAGAAGTTTCAGGAGGGAAAAATATTTGTCTCCAGTGTCCTAACTCAAAGAAGTTCCCACTGAAGTGCCTCTTCTTGTTCCTCTTGTCCTGTCCATTGCTGTTTAGAATTCTTAATTTTCCAGCCAGTGTGTCAATGTGGCACTTGGGGACATGGTTAGTGGGTGGCCCTGGCAGTGCTGGAGGAATGGTTGGACTTGATGATCTTAGAGGTTTTTCCTAAATTTTCTTCCCATTTAAAAGTCATTCCCTTAACCATCCACATCCCCACCAACAAAACCCACCTATCCTTGCCTTGGAACTTGCAGTTTTGGTGCTGTTATAATACTGTTTGTCATAAAGATCTGGGAGGTATGAGCACAAGGATTTGTAAAGCTGGGAGTCACTTTTGGAAATGCTTTGGGTCCTTTTCCTTTATCAATTTGCATTTGGTTGACACTTAAAAAATTAAAATTTTCAACAAAAACACCCCCAAACTGATCACTGAAAGCATATAGATAGTCCACATGCTCATTCTGGGCTGGAAGGAGGAGCTGGGGGATGGCTGAGGCTCTGAGTTTGAGCTTTGAGGAGCCTGAATAAACCTGGGACATTCTTGCCTGGATGGTGACCCCGAGCAAAAGTGCCTTTCACAGCCTGATGGTTGTCCCTGTTTTCCCAGGAAATACAATGAGATGCAGCTCCGGCACAAGGACAAGATCCGCAGGGCCAAGGAGACCTTCATCCACGAGGTGAAACAGAGGGACAGCAGGATCAAACAGCTGGAAAATGAGCTCAGTGAGTCGAAGCTCCAAGTGGAAAAGGTGAGAGGACACATGCAGGGCTTCTCCTGCAAGAGGAGGGGCATCGCTGCTTCCCAAAGTGTGCCCTGGTAGCCAAGAAGGCCAATGGCATCCTGGCCTGGATCAGGAATAGTGTGGCCAGCAGGAGCAGGGAGGTCATTCTTCCCCTTTACTTGGCACTGGTGAGGCCACACCTCGAGTGCTGTGCCCAGTTCTGTCCCCTCAGTTCAGGGAGGACATCGAGACACATCGAGACAATCGAGGCTGTGAGGGGCTTGGAACACAAACCCTGTGAGGAACAACTGAGGGAGCTGGGGGTGCTCAGCCTGGAGAAAAGGAGACTCAGAGGTGACCTTACCACTCTCTACAGCTCCCTGAAAGGTGGTTGTAGTCAGGTGGGGGTTGGTCTCCTTCTCCAGGCAGCACTGGCAGAATGAGAGGACAGTCTCAAGCTGCACCAAGGGAAATTTAGGTTCGATATCAGGAGAAGGTTTTTTACTGAAAGAGTGATAAAATACTGGAATTGTCTGCCCAGGGAGGTGGTGGAGTCACCATCCCTGGATGTGTTTAAAAAAAGACTGGATGTGGCACTCGGGGCCATGGGTTAGTTGAGGTATTAGGGCTGGGTTGGACTCGATGATCTTGGAGGTCTCTTCCAACCCAGTGATTCTGTGATTCTGTGAAAATAATCATGGATTTGGGGAATGGTGTGAGTTGGAAGGGACATAAAAGCTCATCTCCTTCCACTCCCTGCCACTGGCAGGGACACCTTCCACTATTCCTGCTCCAAACCCTGTCCAACCTGGCCTTGAAGACTGCCAGGGATGGGACAGCCACAGCTGCTCTGGGCAACCTGAGCCAGGGCTTTCCCCACCCTCACAGGGAACAATTCCTTCCCAATATCACATCTAACGCTGCCCCTGGCAGTGGGAAGCCATTCTCCTTTGTCCTGGCACTCCAGGCCTTTGTCCAAAGTCCTTCCTTGCAGGAAGGGACCTGTGTGACTGTAGTAACCTGTAGTAACAAAAAGCCAAAAGGGAATTCCTGGCTCAGGATTGCCCTTGGGGAAAGCCACATCTTCAAATCCCAGTCTGACACTGGCTGATCTCCATGTTCCTTTGTCTCAGCAATTCTTGCTGGGAAGTGACCCCAGAGCCTCTTTTTGGGGTATTTTACATTGAACAGGGTGTGAAATTGCAGAATCGTTGAGGTTGGAGAAGACCTTAAAGGTGAGGATCTTCATCAAGTCCAACTATCCACCCACCACTAAGCCACATCCCCAAGTGCAACATCCACGTGATTCTTGAGCACTTGCAAGGGTAGTGACTCCAAGCTTTTAGGAGCTGGCATCCTTAATGGTGGTCCCTTGGGAAAGCCCCGAGGTTTGCAGAGGACAGAGAAGAATCAAAAGTAACTGGTGGTTGTTCTTTCCTTCTCCACTACCCTAAGGGGAAGGTGCTGATTGCCCAGATCACTGCTGAGAATGAGAAATTACTCCAGGAGAGGCGACGGCTCCTCCAAAAAATAACAGACCAGGTG
Source organism: Luscinia megarhynchos (assembly GCA_034336665.1). Taxonomy (NCBI): domain Eukaryota; kingdom Metazoa; phylum Chordata; class Aves; order Passeriformes; family Muscicapidae; genus Luscinia; species Luscinia megarhynchos. Next base: position 57,851 of record CM067583.1, on the reverse strand, counting down.
GAGTCCCCTTGGAGCCTCCGGCCTGGGATTCCCTCCCTGCAGAGCAGGTAGGCCTCTGCTGATGTCCATCCCCCGGGATTCCCCCTTTTCCTGGTTTGGTGCCTCTTTCTCTTAAGAATTCCAGAGGAAAGTCTGGATTGCACCCCAGCTATTGGTGCAGTGGTTTTCATGACTGTAATTAGAGATGTAATTACCCCATTGTCCCATCCAAGACCTTGCCATTGAGCTGTAGAGAGCAACAGCTCTGAGGTTGGAAAAGAAAATTCCTGTTTGAAAACATGGCTGGAAGGAAAAGAACTTGTGCTTTGTGCCATGCCCAGAGGGAAGACCCTGGAGGAGGAGAACGCCTGGCTGCAGGACAAGCTGCAGCTCTCCAGCCATGTGGCCACCTCCCAGCGCCTTGCCAGGAGCAGCCCTGCTCCCAGCTCAGAGGTGAGACCCTGGAAGGGCTAGGATCAGCAGGAATCACAGAACCTGGTGTCTGAGGGGCTGAGGAGGATCTGGATCCATCCCTTGAGATGGAAAGGGTTCCCATGTGGTAGGTGATGACAGCTGTGGTGAGGAGAGGCTTTGTGAGGAGCTGAAGGCTCCATACACTCAGCCCCTGCTCATTCCTGAGCTGCTGCCCATGGGATCCCCTTCCACAGGGAGGAATCTCAGTTGGCACATTTAGAGCTGTTCAAAGGTCTTAGTTGTAAAGTTGGCTCTAGGAAAGGAGAACCAACTCCAATGTTCTTCCTGCCAGGAGAAATGTTCCTCCCTCAGGCCAAGCTGAGCAATAATTCCTGAGCTGAGTGAAAGTATTGGCCATGTTAATGAAGAACTATGGCTGGAGAAATTGAGAAAATCCAGGAAATCAAAGAGTTCTCAAATCAGCCAGGTGGATTTAGGAGTTTATTGAGACTTCTAATTTAGAGAGAACCCAGGAAGGTTGGAAATGAGCTATTGAAGGGGAAAGAGCTGTTTGGGGCTCAGCTGGCCTTGGTGGGGCTTGGTTTGGGTTTTTTTAGTATAAATTTGCACCCAAAAGACAACCAAAGCCCTGATTAGCACCTCTGTGGGGCTGCAGTTGGTGGAGAGGACTCTCAGTGAAGCTGAGGGAGAGCTTGGAAGACCAGAAATTGTTGGAATTCAGTGTCTGACCTGTACCTCCTCCTTTCAAAGTCTTTGTTCCTTCTTCCAGGACTTGAAGATTGTTCCGGGCTCTGAACGCCAACCACAGAGTAAGGTGTTGCCACCTCCTCGTGCCAGGTACTGTGAGGGGGAGGAAGAGCCAGGGAGGAGCCACTTGAGCATTTTGGCTGCTCCACCCTGTGCTTTCACCTCCCAGAGGCCATTTTTGTTAATTTTGGGACAAATTTTAGGGAAAAATGATATTAAAATGGCTTTAAAATTATATTAAAACCAGTCAGCTGATGGTATGGAGAAGTCAGATTTTCAGAATATTTTGGGGAACACTGTGGGATTTAGGAATCTTGGTGCTCAGGGGCTTTGGAGGAGTCTTTATACAAGAGGTGGTAAGACTTGCAGTCCTAGTACAGCCAGAGCTGTGTCCCACATCACTCTGGGATGTGCTCCTCCATTCCAATCCATGCCAGACCAGATGAGGGGAAGGCAGAGGGACCCTGCAGCTCTGGAGATGCATCTCAGGGGGTTTGGTCACAGCCCCAGGTGTTTTTGGGGTGAAGGATGGTCCAAGCAAGTTGGAACTGGACCAGGAACCCTCTGGGCTGGGTGAGGGTGTTTCCCTTCCGTGTTTGGTGGAGGAGCCTTATCCAAGAGAAAAGCATCAACATTGTCCTGTGCTGCTCAGAGGTGTTGGCTAGGGGTCATCCAGACTCTACAGAATGACAGAAAATGGAAATTTATTTCCAGCTTCCCATCCCGAGATGTCCCCGAGCCCCTCGGCGCCCTGAAGGCCCCGCAGGACACAAGGCCTGAGAGAGAGGCTGAGAGCCAGGATTCTTCCTTCTGCCTGTCCCCCTGGCAGCCTTCGGAGATCGGGTACCTGAACGTGGCCTCTCCTGGGGACAGCACGGCCCCCACGGCCTCCCCGCTGCAGGACCAGAGCCCTGGCTCCGGGAGCTGAGCTGGGAGCCTTGGCAGCTCCTGGGCCGTGGCATGGCGGGGCCTGCACGGAGAATTGCCAAATGGACTGAGCCCGTGATTTCAGGATAGATTCCAACTAAATGATTTCACAGCTTTTTTTTACTTGCCCACCTCTAAATGTGTGTGTGATCCACTGCAGGCTGGAATTTGTAGATAAACTCAGTACAGTGGTAGAGGGGTGGGGTGAAGGGTATCTTCCCTCAAGTCTAATTCCCTGTCCAGTCCAAATCTATAATTTTTTAAAATAAAATTTGGAGAAATTCCCTCTTACCCCGTGCCCACAATCCATGCCCACACACTGTCATTCCCCTTTTTCCATGCTCTCAGAATTCCCTTTGTGCAGACGTGAGTGGGATAGCTGAGCACTGGGGAGAGGATGGGAGTCTGCAGGGAAGGAAGATGGGAAGAAAGAGAAGCTCTGGGGGCAGGATGCTATGGGCAGATGGGTCAGAAATGAGATAAAGGTAGATGGAATGGCAAAGGGAAAATGGAGTAGGGGCAGAAGAGAGGAAGGATATGGGCATCCAGGAAAGGAAAGGAGATAAATCTGGAATAGACGGTCTCTGAGGATGCTTGGGTGGGAGTGGGAGGGATCAGGCCATGCAAAATAGGGAGTGGAGGGAGTCTGAGGATGCCAAGAGGGAAGCAGCAGAACCAGAACTGCGGATTAGGTGGGAACAGAGCATTGCTGCACATCTCCGTGGGCCTTTGTGTGCTTCCTGGGCTCTCCCTGTGTGTTTTGGGGAGCTCTGGACTCCTTGGTGTGACCCCTCTACATCCTGGCTGTCCCTTAGAGGGTACCCCAAACCCTGCTGTCCGTTTTTGGGGCTATCCCCAGGCCTTGGTTTGTTTTGTGCCATGCTCGGGCCTTTGGTGCCCCTGGACCCTGGCTGTGCCTCTTTGGGCTCCCCACAGCCCTCAAGGAGCCTTCGGGGGTGCACAGAACCTCTCCATGGGGTTTTCTGTGTCACAGATGCCTTTGGCCTCCTCTGCACACCCCAGTGTGTGTGAGCATTGCTTGGGGGAGTTCAGTGCATCCTCAGCCCTCTGGCTGTGCCCTGGGCTGCCCCAGAGCCCCTCCGAGCCTTTGGCTACCAGAGACCCCAGGGAAGGGGTCAGAAACACTCCCATGGAGGGCTGAGGGGTTTCATCCCTTCTGATGGGGCAGAACTGGCTCAGCCACACTCAGGGAGAGGCAGAGCCAGGTCTTAGAAGGTGCACAAGCCATCAGAGACCCCGAAGGGCCCACAGACTCATTTCTGGGCTTTCTGCCAGAGGGCTGGGCCTGACCCCAGTGCTACATCAGACAGTGTAAAACTCCTGACCCCAGGGAAGGTACCTGGGTGTTTCCACGGAGCCTGAGCCTCTATTAGCCCACTGAACTTTGTGTTTTTGGAGCTTCCCATACCTGATGGATCCAGACTGTGACCATCACTTTGACCATGGACACTGAAATTGCAACAACCAAGTCTTGTCATTGCACCCATAGATGGTGAGGCCTTTCCTTTCCATTCTCTACTCTGATCCTTTCTTTTTTTTATTTTTCCTCATGTATTTTCTGAAGTGTTATTTCTATAGTTTTATACTGGTATATTTCTAAAGAAAACAACCAAAATGGCTAAAATAGGTGATTTCCATTGCAACCAGTGTTAAAATAAATGTGACATATATATAAATATATATGTATGTACTTATGTGTGTAAACACCAATCATTCAGTGTCCTTTTATCCATTCCAAGGGATCTGTTAACCCAAGATCCTGGGTTATCCCACCTCAGAAATGTTCTTCCTCACCTCACAGCAGCTCTGTGCCCACACAACAGGGTGAGCAGTTTTCCACAGCCCTCCAATGCCAAGTCTTGGGCCCTGTCTTGCACCAAGGGGCCTGAAACAACCTCAGTACTTGAGCTGGGACCTCCTCAGTTCTGGAAGCATAAAACAGGGAAGAAAATGCAAAGCTCCAAATGTGACAGGGCCACGGTGCAAATACAGAACCAGAGGGAAGTCTGCGTTTTGTGGTGTTGTGGCATTGAGAAGAACATGGAGCAGGGAATGGCCTCGTTCTTCTGCTTGATGCCTCACAACTCCTCCCAAGGAATATTCTGTGCACTGGTGTCGCGGGCAGGGCTGCTCTGGCTGGGCTCCCAAGGTTCAGCCGTCCAGGGCTCCGGAGTTCTGGCCGCTGGGGAGCCTCGGCAAGGGGCAGCCATCAGCTCGTAGCAGTGAATTCCAGCTCTGTGGTTCCAGCTCTGCCCTGCTAAGACACCCCAGGCCAGCTGAGGGACAGAGAGACAGAATGTCGTATGGTTGTTCCACAGAGCTTCCTTTGCTGTCTAGCAGCTCTGTGAAGGGGGCCAGCAATGACACCTGCCTTGCTGAACTGGGGAAGAGCTGGGGTTTTTATGGGGAGAGCAAGGGTGGCAGGGAAGGGGGAAGGACCAGTGGGATACAAAGAATCGACATGGCACCAGACATGGTGAGATAGCTGAAGCCCTTGGGATAGCTCACCATGGGAAGTGCCCATCTGAGGGGTATCTCTCTGGGGGGGCGGGGGTTGAGGTAAATTTATGGCCTTCCACTGCCCCTTCAAGGGATATCCCTCCAGGGCAGAGCTTCCACACGCTGGGACCACAGAGAGCAGGAGGTTTGACCACAACCCCTCCCACAGCACTTGGCACACTTGGGGCTAATATGGTAAGAAATGTACCCCAATTTTATACCTACTTGGAGGATGAGAGCTCAGTCTGGAATTTGGAGGGGCAGATTGGTGGTGTTGTCCCCTTCATCCTACCCAGAAGGGATGCCCCAGGGTAAATCCCTGGGTAAAGCCGTGTCAAGTGTTTCGACACAGGAAATGAACCTGTGATTGTAATGACATTGTTGGAGCTCTCTGGGGCTATACTACAGGTTTGTTTTCCTTAAGACCAGCACAGGAATGAATCTGGTGGAGGTAACTGGGATCCTTGTAATTGGTAATCGTGGATCCAGTTAACTGGGATCAGCTACCCTGTATGTCACACTCAGTGGACCCTGCTCTGGGTGAGCAGAACTACACCAGAACTACACTTCATGGACTATTCATGCATCCAGTATCAGCCCTATGGCTGTTTTTGCAATAACCTTTTGTGGTGCATCCTCCTCCCCCTGCTCTATTGAGAGCTCCTGATAAGCACCTGATAAAGTGAAGTGTCCCCTGACAGTACCGGGAACTCCTGAGTACAACAGGAACAGCAGCTGCCTGTCCAAGGTGAGGAACAAAGGATTATCTATCATTCATTCCCTGACAGCCTTGGAACAGTCCCTGCCAGAGTCAGAGCCTGAGTGGAACGGCACCATTGTTGCTGCGGTTTTGAAAACAATTTCCAAGTGTTTTGGATAACTTGGATTCTGGCCACAATGGAAATTTGCTGATGACTCAGGCCAGTCATCTCCCGACCTTGCAAACACCGGTGCCTTGGAGGTCTCCTGTGCTGCAGCTCTGTGCCTGTGTAGGAATGAGGCCCACAACCTGAGATAAGGGATTTCCATGGGATATCTGGTGATGGGAGCACCTGGGTGTGCTGAGGGGGTGATGGGTCATCAGGCAGAGGCCGGATAATCCCTGGAACCTGCTGAGTGGAAAAGGGAATACTGCTCAGGTGTCACATTCTGTTCTGCCCTTGCCAAGACCCAGAACCTTTGTAATCTCTCACATCATGACTTTTGATATTCCTCATTTCCAGGTAAATTGGATGCTCCTCCCTCCTCCCCAAAGCATGGACACCCCTTAGCAAAGATTTGTGCCTCCAGATGCATTCAGAGAATTCCTGGGAACATTAGTCTTGTGCGGCTTTTGCCGGTCCAGTGCATTTATCACTCTTAGTCTAACAAGAGTCTGTAACCTGCTGCTCCAATAAAGTGCACTGTTGGTGAATTAGTGTCTGTGAAAGTTTCCACTGGATGTGACCAGACCTGCCAGGTGGAACTGGCTCCTATCAGGAATTCAGCCCTGATCCCTCAGGACCAGCTGGGACACTTGGTTTGTTTTCTGCCAAATTTCTAATTCATAACACAGCAGTTCCCAGTATCCATGTAAGTCATTCTAAATCGATTTCCGTTCTGTTTTCCTGTGTGCTTCAGCAGTGGCTGTGGGAGACTCGTTGGAAAGGGCAGTGGCTCGGTGGGAGCAGCCCCTCGAAATGGTAAGTGCAGCCTACATCCCCTGTAGGGTGAAGCCTGGGGGCAGGGCTGTGTCTGTGTGGGGCTCTGCAGCCCCTTGGTGACACATGTGAGGTCACAATGAGCCGTTCTGCCTCCATGGAACCGTAACACCCACTTCCCTGAGAGCCAGAGACCACCCCAGCTGTGGTGCCCCATTGTCCCACCAGGCCTGCCATCCTAAGGCCATGGTGGGATGGACAGGAGGAGAGGAGCTAGTCTGGCAGAAGGAGCTGCAGCCATGACAGAGCTTTTTCCTGGCTTCCTCCTTGCACTGTCTCCAGATCTTGTGTACTTCCACAAGGATGGTAAAGTTTGAGATCCCCGCAGGTCCTGGCATCCTCCTGCCCCTGGGGATGGGAATGTGTTCATGGCTTTGCTCAGGGAGAGGGTCCCTTTGGAGAAGGGGATCTGACTTTAGGAAGGTGAAGGGGGGATTATGAACTTCATAACTTCAGCATGGCCCTTCCTCTTCTTCTGACAGAAATCACTAAAATTTGGGACTGTGTGTCTGAGTGCTGTCACCAAGACCTGCTGCTGAAGAAGGTGGGGCTGGTTTCCTCATGGTCCTCCCTGAGACCATGGGGGCTTCCTGATCCTTCCCCATCCTGCCTGGCTCCCACCCAGCCTAGAGGGCAGAAGAGGTGTCCCAGGCAGAACCCTACATTTTAGCCAGAGACCCACTGTGAGTGCAGGCAAGAAGTCAAGTGGCGCTTGAGTGGAAGAAAGTTGGATTTCCTCTTTGGAGTCTTCTGCAGGATGGCTGGAAAGGAGGGACACCCAGGCAGTGCTCCTGCATTCCCTGAGCTTTCCCAGGCTCCAGGAGTTTCTCCCACATGTCTTGCACCCTGCAGATCCTGGAAAGGAAGGGAGTGAGAAACTATCTGGAGTGAAAGGCTCTTCTCCAAAGTTTTCCTGGGGGCTCCATGTCAGACCTTGGAGCTGCAGGGGTGGAAATGTCACAGACGACCCTTAGCCTTCCCTCCTGTTTGCCCTCTGATTGCCTGCTTTTGCTTCCAGAGAGTCGGGCTGATGGGCCTGGGTACCATCCACATTATGAAAAGACCCATCTGGCATGGAGAAGGGGAAGGTTTCATGGCAGACAGTCTGGAGTTTGATCTGAACAAGCCATTTCTGGTGCGAAAGAAGCGTGTCCCTGGGAAAAGCCCCGTGCCTGGTAAGATGAGCCCTTCAGCCCTGTGCTCCTGCCAGACAGGAATGAGTCCCTCCAGCAGTTCCTCCAGGGCTCCCTGGGTGCCCACAATATGCTGGCTGCTGCTGTAGAGCTTCTGGCAGTGTTTCTGAGAATCTCCTGGTACTGAAGTGGCTGATGATCCCCACCACCTTGGGAAGGCAGGAACCAGCATTCCTGCTGGCTCCTGCTCCCCCTGGGCGGCTCTGTGGAGCTGGAGCATGGTGGCTGAGCTGACAGTGCTCATGGCACAAAACCAGGGCATTTGCTGCTGGGTGAAGAGTCACTGCGGTAGGAGGAGGTTGGTGGGCTCTCAAGAGGCCACAGAAGCACTGAGTGAGTGACTTTGAGTTGGGTGGTTTCTCCACAGGGCTCTCCAAAGCAGACGAGTTGGTCTGTGCTGAGGTGGCTTTGCGCCTGCACAAGCCCAAGGCCACCATTGTGACGTGCATCGAGGCCACACTAAAGATCTGTGAGTGGGCCTTGTCCAGTGGCCAGAACTTCGACTTTGTGTTCAAGGACATTGGCATCCTGGTCTGCCGAGGAAGCCACGTGGTCATGAGGTTCTTTGAAGACTTGGTCCGAAAGGTGGCTCAGTCACAGTACCTGGCAGAGGGTTTGCTCCAGGTGAGTCTGGCAGGTATTTTACGTGCCCTCAAACTCCTGGGGACACAGCCATGGCCTTGGGCAGCTTTCCATGGTCGTGGCAGCTGAGCTTGCCCTCCTGCTCCCAGGGAATTAGTCCTGGGCTTCGGCTCCTGTGTGTCCAGGCTATGGGTATGGCCTTGTTGTCCCAAAATGCCAAGGTCGTGGAGATGCTCATGGTTTTGGGATGATGTAGGGGCACAGGGTGATGGAGAGAGAGTTGGGGCTCGGGGTTGAGGAGAGGCAGCTGGGGCTGGGAGTGGAAGAGGGGTTTTGTGCCTTGTGAGCAGCAGGTAAATTCCCTGTGGATCTTGCCATGTCTCTGTCCCTGTTGCAGTCGCCAAATCTGAAGCCATTATTCATAGCCTACACGGAAAAGGACATTTCCCAGATTCCACCTGGAGGTGTCTTAGTGCTGCCACAGTGAGTGCAATTGTTTCTGTACATGGCAGGGTGATAACCAGCATGAGCTTTTGGTCCTGGCTTCTTCTGTGTGGGAGGAATCCTTGGATGTATTTAATTTTGGAGGTGGAATTGAAATTGTGCAAGGTTTATGGCCATTCTGGTTTCTTTGGGGAGTGTCTTCAGGTGGATTCCCTGGGAAGAGGGCCTGCTTTACCTTCCCATCTCTATGGGAATGACCCCAGAGGCACAGCTGGGGGCCATGGAGCAGACAGCTTCACCAGCTCCTTCCTTTTCATTTGGGAAAGACTGAGAACCAACAGACCCCAGAGCATGGGATGTTCTCAGTCACCGCGGGTTTATTTTCCCTGGAAAGCATCTCTGACAAGAGGGATCTCAGACCTGGCTGAGAGAAGCCCTATGGAGGGAGACTCTACTGCCCATGCTCCAGTGTTATGTTGCCTTTGGAAAACTGGATGCCTGGGAGCAGCTTCTTCCCAGAGGCTGCCATAGACTCTGCTGCCCTTATTCAAACTGATGTAACCACCTCCTTTGCAGCTTTGTGAAAGCAGATGGGAAGTCCCAGCCACATCCTATAAGTGCTTCCCTACAAGGCAGTGGAACCAGAAGCAAGACCAACACCAAGTGCCAAAAAACTCTGGGTAAGGTCCCTCCTAGGAACTGACGTCCTCCATGCCAAAGGGAATTCTGTTTCCTGCCCAAAACGTGTCCCAGCAGGTCTCTCTTTTTCTGAATGGGGACCCAAGGAAGCAGTGGGGCAGGACCATGGAGCGGCGCAGCCCTCAGGGAAAGGGACTGGGCTGGGGCAGGAAGGCTGGGAGATCCCTCATGCCCAAAGTGTTCTGGAGATGCAGTTGAGAGGAACTTCCTCTTTTTCTTCTTCAGGGAACACTCCCAGCCAACGCCTCCTTCTTCGTCCACATCTTTCTCCAAGTCGGATATGTGACGTGAAAGTGATGGAAAGAGAAAAGAAAAAGGCTGATAGTGAAGTGCAGAGAGGGAGGTGAGAGTCTGGGAGAGCTGCCTTTAGGTAATTCCATGCTCCTGGATAGGTGTGAGGAGCTGTCACCTTCGGCCATGCTGCCTGTACTTACGGAGAGCAAATACGGGCATATGGACAAGGGCTTGGCCCTTCCCACAGCATGGGAAGTGGGCAGCAGTGTTTTGGAGACACCTGGAAAACACACTGCAGAACATGCTATCACTGTTCTTAGACAAAACGCTTGTGTGGTGTCTTTGCAGTTTGCTGCCTCCAATTGAGAACTCTGTGAAGAAGGGCACAGCCATCAAGGGCTTGGAAGCACCCCAAGCTGGGCTGGCAGCTCCCACCAGGCAGGGAAAACATGTCCAGGTATGTGACACGGATGTAAGATCATGTCCTGCATCGTTGCAGGGAGGCTGTTGAAAGGGTATCTTTGGATGTGTCTGTTCTGGGATGTCTTTTGGGTCCTCCATTCAATCCTGGGAATGACTTCATCATTCTGTGTGCTGTGTTGCAAGGAATCTTTCTCTGGACTAAATCTCTAGGGTGTCTAGACTTCCTCATGAAGCAGAGGGTCACTGCCAAGATCTCTGAGGGAGAGAGGATGGATCCAAACTGTCCCTTGGGTCATGGGCTGCAGGGTGGGACCCTTGTTGCCAAAACGTCTGAGCTGCCTTCCCTTTGCTTAATTTAACAGCTTCCACCCCTGGAAGGGCAGAGGAGTCTGGGGAAGGCTGCTGCCTTCTGTCCTGGAGGATTTGAAAAGCTAAGGAAGGAGAGAGTGGCTGCTGTGGCAGGAGTGGCTGCTGCTTTGTCTCCAGAGAGAAAGGAGAAGACACTGTCCCCTTGTGGAGGAAGACCACAGCCAAGGTAAGAGTGTGGTAGCACCTGTCAGGGCTAGGGGGGATTGAGCAGATGGGAGAGACCCCTTTGTGATTAAGGAAGTGGAGCCCTGAGCTGTGGGCTGGATATGGTCCCATGGACTTCCCCTGACATGAGCATGCCTTGGGGTAGCCCCTGATCATGATGTCCAATGTGCCCCTTTTGGTGGTGGGGCCAAAGAGGACGTGGAGACGAGCAGCAGGAGCTGGGTCAGGCAGGATTCCAGCCAGGGAGTAAGAGGGGATTCTGTCCCTGCCTCGCAGGACCCCCCGAGCAAAACAGGTCCTGCTAAATCTGCAGCCATACAAAGTTGCCCGGGAGCAGTGCATGAAGACCTTGCAGATCAACAGGTTACGGAAATGGTCCGACGACAATTCCCTCAGTAAGTATTTCCAAGCACTGGATGCATTTGCCTGTGGCAGCACGTTCCTCCCCTGCCTGGCAGCAGCCCCTGGGAAGCAAAGCACGGTGTGTGCTGCTGAGTGGGTGTGGTCCCTGAAGCAGACATGCCTTCCAGCTGCAGGTGACAGGTCCTCAGCCGGGACGAGGCAGGTAAGAACTGGGTGAGTTCCTCTGCTGTCTGGCCTGGCCTCCCCCAGGTCTTGGGCTGGCAGGGCTGGGTCTGCAGGGCTGGGGTGACTGGGAGACTACAGAGCCTCCAGGAACAGACTTGGTGAGCAGAAATTCTCTGCCCTCCTCCCTGTACCTCCTGAATCCTGAACAGCTCCTGGATCTACCTTGAGCTTGGTGAAGCCACTGGAGATCCATGAAGAGACAACAGCAGAACTGGAACATGAGGACAGCAACATGACACCATGAAAAAAGGAATAAAGACCTAGAAATCCATCACCTTGGTATGTGAATTGTTGCTCCATACCAGGGATTGAGCTCTTGGTTGGGACAAAAGTGTTTGGTAATCCAGATGGGACTGGTGGACATGAACAACTCCAGTCACAGAATCCCAGGATGGGTGAGGTTGGAAGGGACCTCAGTGGCTCATCTGGTCCTACGTTCCTGCTCTAGCAGGGCCATCCCAGAGCACAGGATTGTATCTGGATTGGTCAAAAATATCCCCAGTGAGGGAGACTCCACCCCCTCTCCAGACCACCCGTTCCCCGCTCGATCACTCCACTGCAAGGAAGTTCTACCTCCTGTTCAGCTGGAAATTCCTGGGCATCAGTTCCTGTCCTTCCCCTTGTCCCACTGCTGGGGCTCCTGGATCAGATCCTGGGCCCGGCCTGAGCCCTCCCTGCAGACAGAGACAGACAGGGCCCCTCTCCCCGTGTCTCCTCTCAAGGCTGAGCAGCCCCAGCTCCCTCAGCCTTTCCTTGGCAGGGAGATGCTCCAGGCCCTTCCTCATCTCTGCAGCCTCCACTGGCCCCACTCCAGGAGCTCCATGTCCCTCCTGTCCTGAGGAGTCCAGAACTGGACACAGCACTGCAGATGTGCCTCCTAGGGCTGACCAGAGTGGCAGGAGCACTCCCTGACCTGCTGACAATGCTCTTCCTGATCCTCCCTGGATCCCATTAATCACCTTGGCCCCCCAGGCTCAGGGACAGCTCATTGTCTCCTGGACCCCCAGGTCCTCCTCTGCAGAGCTGCTCTAGCAGGTCACCCTCAGCCTGTGCTGGTGCCTGGGGTTGTATTAATGCAGTATCTGCATTTCCCTTGTTGAACTTCAGAAGGTTCTTCCCTGCCCATCTCCTCAGCCTATTTAGGTCCCTCTGAGGGTTGCACAGCCCTCAGGGCTGTTGAGGCTGGGTCTAACAAGGGACAAACAGGGCCAGCTCATCAGTCTGAGGCGTTCACTTTATGGAAAGTGATTTTGGCAGGAGGAGATCATGACAACCAACTCATGGCCACTGATTCCAGAATCCCACTAACTCCAAAGATGGACAAGACTGTACCTGTGGAATAATTAGTGTGAGATGGGAGACAATCATTTAACCAACAGAAGATAGAATATTAATTAGAGAATTCTGTAACATGCAGCCAATAAATATGGAGGCTTTTGTTTGCTAAAATGCATAAATAACGTAAAACTTCACTGAACGGGGAGCCAACGTCTGTGGGAACCACCCAGGTCCTGCTGTGCACAAACTGAAATGAAGGTATAGAGGTCTCTCATCTCAGGGTGGGAACTGGTTCCGCACACCAGGGAATGAGCCTGGGACAACCACATCCACCTTCCAGCCCCAGGATGGCCACAGGCAGGATGGAGCAGGTGGGGACACAGGTGGGTTCCTCTGGTGCTGGCCCTGGCATCTCCCAAGTCTTGGGCTGGTGGGGCTGGGTCTGCAGGGCGGGGGTGTCTCAGAGATCACAGAACCTCCAGGAGCAGACCTGGTGAGCAGAAGTTCTCTGCCCTCCTCCCTATATCTCCAACTGAACAGTTCCTGGTCCCCCCGAGCTTGGTGAAGCAGCTGGAGCTCCATGACCCCAGAGAGAAGTAGAACTGAGACGTGGGTGTGGTGTGGGGCAGTGGCCCCACACGGACCTTCACTGTGACACTTATGAGCAAAGGGGCACAGCAAAGCCACAACACCCTTCTCTCTAAATCGGAATAATTCAAATTTCATGGATGGATGGCTCAGGGGATTAGGAGCTGGTTCGATGGGCCTCATACAGGGTAGTGGTGAAGGGCTCAGAGCTCAGAGACAAGGCGGTGTCCCTTGGGATCCATACTGGGACCAGCTTTTTAATGTCTCCATCAACGACACTGACAGTGGGACCAAGGGCACCCTCAGCATGTTGGCAGATGACCCTGAGCTGAGCAGTGTAGGTGACACACCTGGGAGACAGGATACAATTCAAGGGGGCCTGGACAAGTTTGAGAAACTGTTCCCATGGGAACATCAGGAGGATCAAGGCAGACAAATACAAGGTCCTGAACATGGGTTGTGGCAACTTCAGTATCAGTCCAGAAGCGAGCTTGCCCCTCTCTTGTCTTTCTCCTACCCCAAGTCTTGCTATCAAGCCCTTCATTCCCAGCCTGGATTGTGACTGGGCGTTTTCTCAACTCATGTGCAGGACCTCATGAGATTCCCACAGACCCAATTCTCAAGCTTGGCCAGGACCTCCAGGATGGCCCCATCGTCGTTGCTCCTGCTCAGTGAACTGGGCTGTGGCCCACGGAGGGACTGAGAACAGCCTGAGTGAGCTGGGCTGTGACCAATAGAGAGGACTCTTCTGAATTTGACGTCTCTTCAGGGCTGAGAGAGGTTTTGCTGTTCAGTATTGTTCATTTTTATGCTGGGGAGTGCTTTGTCTGTTAAATAATCTGTTTTTTTCCACTTCTCTCTGAGAAAATATTTTTTCCCAAACCAGTTGGGGGAGGGATCCCATTCAGATAATTTCCTCCCAAATTTGCCCTAAACCAGGATACTCATTAAACCTTGGACCTGCTTGGGTGTGACTGGCCAGCTGTGGTACTGAGCAGATAACTGACAGTCCCCTCAAGGTTTATGATATGTCAATAAAAAGTTTGGATTAATGGATTACCAACCTAATGCTGTGTGAAGTCTTTATAAAGCTCTGACTGCTGTGCAGTCTGAGAGCTTAGGGGAAGAGGTGCAGTCTGAGAAACACAAAAAAGGCAGAGAAAGGCCAAAGGCAGAGGAAATAAAATCTGTCCAGGTCAGGAAAAGCTTGGCTTTGCTGGCACTATGAAAAGCTTTCTTTCCTGGACAGTCCTGGCAGTCCTTGTCCTGGTGCACATCTCCCAGGCAGTCTATGTTCAGGTGAGCTTTTTTTCTTTTATTTGTTGTTATTACAAATTCAACAAAGTGCTGATATTTTTTAAACTTCTGGCTGCAACAGGAATCTTGAACTAAATTAATAGACCTGAATTTTTGCTTTGCTCTGCCTTGATTTCCACCTGCATGTCTCTGTGCTCTGGGTCTTCCTTCTGTAAAACACTTCAGGGATCACTAAATGCTGCTGATGTTTATTTGCCTTCTCCAGCCATATCTCTGCCCTGAAATCCCTTAGGGACTGAGGTGTTTCATGTCTAGAGTTTTCTACTAGACCTAAAGCCACGTGCAGTGAAAGTGCTGACTTTAGAGAGTGATGCAAACAAAGGAGAAATTGTCTTGTGTTACCTGGTTCTAGGCAGGAAGTTCTTTGTGGAAATTATCTGTCTGTTTATGGGATGGAGCCTGTCAAGAAAGGACAAAGAGTTTAGCTGGATCAAATTAAATATTAATAGGTAGAGAAGTGATTAGAGCAGTGTCTGTGAAATTTTCCAAGTACACAGCACCTATGGCTGATATTCCGTGCAATGTGGAAGGGATATAAGAAGGTACTTCAGAGCCCTGGTCTGTCATTGGGAAAGCTTTGGATCTGTCTGCACTCATCCTGAGAGACAATCTGATTGCAATGTAAACAACTTCCTCTGGTGGCCAGGAAAACTAATACTTGTTAAACAATTATTGATACTCTCTATGTGTGTGCAGCAGTTTCCAGGAATAAGGTATCTTTGTGTCCTGGACTATCTTCTTTTTTGTCCTTTGGATGACAGAGATATCCTGAGGTAGCAGGTTAAAGCTATTCCTTTCTCTCAAGCCATTCTTCAACATTTACAGTCTCCAGAGGAGCGAACAGCTTCCTACCCAGTGAAAAACATCCCAGTTTTCTACTTGTAGCCATAAAACAAATCAATACATGAGAATGTCTGCTTCTAGGTTGCGTAAAAGAGTAGGAAGTGCATGTCTGGAGTTTAAGCTGGATTTCTCCTCTCATTAATCATTAAACTGTGTTTTCCCCGCTGTACTTGCAGTGAACTCTGAGTGCATTGCACTCCTCTCACCTGAGGTCTTTGAGGTCTGTTTCTTTGATTCTTCACTGCACTTCCACTCTTCTTCCCTGAAATCGTTCCCAAGACTTCCCTTCTTTGTCCCATATTATGTCATATTTAGCTCTCTAATATATCTTTCTTATTTGAGGTGGCAGGGTTTTTTCTCTGTTTTGCTGTTCCTTTGTTCTTTTTTGTCCCCAGGACCTGCAGATCTCACGGTTTGTTCCCACTTCCTGGTTTCTCTGAAACTGTGCCTGTGGAAATCCACTCTTTTTTTAGTTCTATGGGTTTTGCTTCTTAGTTGTGTGACCAACAGCTGGATCTAGAGCTGCCTTTATAGGAAAATGTTTCACAGGCAGCCAGGCTGATCACAGAATAAGAAAGTTGTTTAGGTTGAAAAAACCCTTTAAGATCATTAAACCCAACTGTTCCTCCACCACAGAGAGATCCACCATGTCCCCAGGTGCCTCATCCACATGTTTTTGGAACACTTCCAGGAGTAATGACTCCACCGCTCCCATGGGCAGCTGT
This sequence comes from Luscinia megarhynchos, assembly GCA_034336665.1. NCBI lineage: Eukaryota > Metazoa > Chordata > Aves > Passeriformes > Muscicapidae > Luscinia > Luscinia megarhynchos. The sequence goes on along the minus strand of CM067583.1, from coordinate 42,095 downwards.
TGCCAATGCCTGATTAACCTTTATAGATCATTAAGGTCAGAAAAGATCTGTAAGATCATTGAGTTCAACTGATAAATTAACCTGAGTAAAATTATAAACTGATTGCAAGAGAAAAGAATTTGACTTAATAAATGCATATCCAAAGTCTATCTGATCAGGTTTTTTAAACCTTTAACACCAAAATAATGTGATTCTGTAAAAACCCTCCAAAACCCCAGTCAGAATCAAATCCCCTCTCCACTTACCTTACACCATTCCCCATTGGACTCATGGGGATGTGAAAGAAATGCTAATATTTGGTCATGTGCTATATCAGAGGCACTGAATTTTATTTCTCTGGATGAGGAGCTGTTGCTTGATCCCAGAATCCCAAGATGGTTTGAATTGGAAGGGACATTAAAGTTCATCTCATTCCAAACTCTTCCATTAGGTTGGAACCTCCCACATCACCTTACTGACTATATGTTGGCCATGAAACTATGCTAAGACAGTAGATAAAAATCAGTTTGAAAATGCTTATTTGTCTTTTAGGCCAAACTCTGATTTTCTGCAGATGGGTACAGACTTTGTGCACTTGGTTAAACAGCTGCAACACCTGCAACTTAAATTTATTACCTCAAAAGGGGGAAGTCTCTTGGGGGAATGACCCTTAACTGATGCACAGAGACAAGGAACTAAAACATAGAGTAATATTTCTCAGAGTCCTGTCCCAGCTTCCTTAAATTTCTTGAGTCAGAATTGCCATACTTATGCTTCCAAAAACTTTTCACAAATTGTGTGGGCAATTATTAAATTGGCACAGGGTGGGATTGTTGGCCATCTGTGCAGGGCCAGGAGCTGGAGTCAATGATCCCTGTGGGTCCCTTCCAATTCAAGAGATTTTGTGATTCTAAATTAATGGAAACTTTCCACAATGTCTTGGGGTGAAAGGTTTAAGCCCTAAACAATGTGTGGTGTGGTGTGAAAGAAGAGCTGGTCACACCGTGCCAGGTCATAGCCAACACTTGACACTTCCACTGCTGTGTTAGGAGAAAAGGTGAACCAAATAAATTCCCGTTTATCCTCATTCAAGTAATGATTTTGTAGATCTCTACCACATATCCCTGGAAGTGCTGGATGGAGCTTGGAGCAGCGTGGTCTAGTGGAAGGTGTCCCTTCCTGACTGTGGCAGGGGGTGGAATGTGAAGAGCTTTAACCCATTCCAGGATTCTGTGATATTGCCCAGTCATCTCTTTTCTAGGCTGAAGATTCCCAGCCTGGATCTTCCCATCCCAGATTTTATGACTCTGTCTCATGGGGATGAGCCAGGCCCGAATTCTCCCTCTGTCCACTGCCTTCATTCAGCACAGGTTTTGTCTGGGCTTTCTTTCAACACCATATTTTCCCTCTGTTATATTTTTTTGGGAGAGCTCTTGGTTGAGATAGAATGGATTTGCCAAAGGCCTGACTTCCTGACACCTCTTTTTTCTGGTTCTGCACAGGATGGAGACTTAAAATTCCCCCTGGAATCCGTGAAGAAGCTGAAAGAGCTCATGGATGGGAACAGACACATCAATCCTCGCATGATGGTTCCCATGGCCAGCTATTCCCCATGCCAAGAAAAACACCTCCCTGAAGAATTCCGGCTTGTGTGCAAGAGGGAAGATGCACCAATGATTTTTAGGAGGCTGAGTATGTCGTTCATATTTTGTAGTTTTCATTTTTACCATAATTTTCAACCTTACACATTCCAATAGCAGGAGGCAAAGCCACGGAATTACTTCTGTATCACTTCTAGGGTAGCTGGGAGGGTTTGTGCTGCCTTTGTGCTGCCCTTTCTCCTGCAAAGGTGGCTCCACAAACCCCCTAAGGAAAACTCCTGCAGTGCTGAGGTGAGCTGTTCGCTGGGCACATTCCACTGCTGTGACCATGGAAAAGTTCATCCAAGTACAATAATGGAATCACTGAACTGTTTGGTTGGGGGAACCTTAAAGCTCATCCCATTCCGACCCGTGCCATGGGCAGGGACACCTTCCACTATCTCGGGTTGCTCCAAGCCCTGTCCAACCTGGCCTTGGACACTGCCAGGGATCCAGGGGCAGCCACAGCTGCTCTGGGCACCCTGTGCCAGGACCTGCCCACCTTCACAGAGAGGAATTTCCTCCCAATGTCTCATCTAAATCTACCCTTCTCTAGCTTAAGCCATTCTTCCTTGTCCAAAATCCCTCTGCCATGGCTGCTGCTGCAAAAGTGTTTGCTTTTTAAGGTTTTTATATTGCATTTATCTACTGTCCAGTACAAGGGACACTTTAGGACAAAATGTCCTCTTGTCCTTTTGCTTCCACATGTTCTCATTGCTTCCCAAGGAGTTCAGGTTGATTTCATTCCTTCAGCCAGATAAAAATCTTAGAGCAATATTACCTACAAAGATCTTCCAAATGATAAAATTGGAATGCAGAGGAGTCTCCAGATGCTTTGACAGGTGGCTGTGCCCTCCTGGCATCTGACGGAATGATTTCTTTCTCCCGACAGGCCTGGCTGCCGAGGATGACCTGTGTGAGATCTGTGCCAATGCTGCCTGTGCCGGGTGCTTCTGAGAAGGTGGAAAAGCTCACGCAAGACATGTCTAGCTGGGAAGTTAGTGCATTCCTGTGGCAAGATCATGTACTTTCACCAATCTATACTCCTGGACTTCATCTCCCACTCCAGCCAAACTTTAGCTAGCAGCTCATGGGGACATCCCTGCGGTCTTGCAGCACCTGGATCAGGGGCCACTATCAGAGCAGTTCTGCCAGCAAAGAAGCTATTAGTCCTCTGAGAGGTGCAGGTACTACAGAAGTTGTGTGATACTGGAATGGAAATGCCCTGTGTTTAATTTCCCACGATTTTGCTGAATTTGAACAAGCTGGGTGAAACTCAGCCTCCCTTGTAGCCTTTTTAATATCTAATATTTAATGTCCAATAAATAGTATCTAATCATTAATATCTGTCTGTGATTTGGCCTCCCCCACACACAACACCACTGGGTTATTCCCTTTCCCAGTCCCTCCTTCCTAGTGTGTTGGATCCCTTTCCCTTCCACCTGTCTGCAGGTGACACCTTTGAGTTTGTAGCAGAACTGCAACAAGTAACTCGAGCTGAATTCCTGGTGTTTGGGAACACTCTGACGGCCAGAAATCAGACTGTTTCTTTTACTGATTGTTGTTGATTTAGGGAATGGGTGTAGAGTAGCACAGGAACATTCCTTCCCTGGATATTGAGGTTCTTTAAACTCTCTTTGGGAGAAAGGAATTCCAAAGTGCAGCGCTAGAATCACATCGAAATGAAAGTATTGCCTGTTGTTTTATTTATTGGTGGTAAGATTGTAAAGAAATTATCTGCCCATGTTTATATTCTGTACAAGCAATAAAAACTAATAATAATTCGGATTTCTTTTTGCTTTGTTTGTTTGTTTGTTATTGCTGGGATTTGGGGTGGATTTTTTTAGGATACTCTTCTTGCCTCCTTGCTTTTTCCCCATAAAAGGCATTTCATATCTGCAGCTTCCCTAAATAAAAGATATCTTTTAACAATGTCCTGAACATAAATCAACTTGTAGTCACAGAATCGCAGAACTATTTGGTTTGGAAAAGCCCTCCAGGATCATTGAGTCCAACCTGTGCCTGATCCCCACCTTGTCACTCAGCCCAGGGCTGGGTCATGCCCAGTCCTTCCTTGGACACCTCCAGGAATGGGGACTCCACCACTGCCCTGGGCAGACTCTTCCTATTTCTGACCACCCTTTCCATGAAGAAATTTCCAACTTAACCCTCCCCTGGCCCAAATTGAGGCCCTTCCCTCTCATCCTGTCCCTGTTACCTGGGAGCAGAGCCTGACCCCCCCCCGCCAGCTACGCCCTTCTGTCAGGGAGTTGTGCAGAGTCAGAAGGTCCCCCCTGAGCCTCCTTTTCTCCAAGCTGAGTACCCCCAGGTCTGTCATGGTAATGCAAGTCCACAGCAGAGATTTAAAATTTTCCACTCCTATTTGTAACTGTTGAACTGTTGAACTATTATCTCCATTTTGATACATGGAGCCCTCAACACAGCAACCAAGTTCTACCAAGAGTCTCTGTGCTCCAAATCTGTATCCTCAGCCCTGGAATTTAGAGCCTAAATCTAGAATTGATGTTAGATAATAATCATGAGGTGCATAAATTCCTACTTCATTTGACAGGAAAACTGTGAGGGTGTAGAAGAGTACATCCAGTGTTACATCCAATATTTTGACTATCCCAGGACAAAATGCATCCAGAGCAAATTCCACAGATAGAGTCCCTCACTAAGGCTCTTCCTGCTGCCTTGAAGTTGGCATCTCTGGGAAATGGGATTCCCTGACTCAGACACTGCAGGGGCTTCTTTTAAACCTGAAGTTATTTCTCCGAATAGAGAAGGAACTTAATATTTTCCTTTAAAACTAATGTGACAAATCATCGGATCCCAGCACAGCAGCTTGAACCAGCTCCTTAGAAGGAAGTTATAGATTTTAAAACGAAGAATTGCTGGAAACAGGATTAGAACTGAGATCCAGTTGAAACACTGCCAGTGCTCAGGTGGGGCAGGAGGGCTGGACTGGAAACCTTCCTGTGGGTGCCTCCCAAACCCAAAATATGCTTCACTCCACTGAAAAGTAAAAATGTCTCTATACTTGCTCTGAAATAAGTAACTCAGAACAGCTGAGAATTACCCCCTCAACACTGGCTTCCCTTCCCTACAGAATGGTTAGGGGTTGGAAAGGTCTGCTTGCATTCCCTGCCAGGATATTGAGGGTTTGGACATCAGTCAGAGAAAAATTGTTCCACATAGAGCTGTTATCTGCAGAAGGTCAGCACATGCCAGGCTTAGCTCTGCAGGAGTAGCTGTGATTAACAGTCACAGAATCACACCACCAGACCAGCAGCACTATGAGGCTGGGACCTGCTGCTCCTGGTCCCAAAGAGCAGCCTCTGATGGTGCTTCCCACGGAGCACACCCTGCACTGCATTTTCAAGGTCTAGATCTTTTGGTGATCTTGGTTGCAAGCCCTGATGCTATTGAGGGAGCTCTGAAGATCTGAGGTCATCTGAGTCCTCTATTTGCCCCTGGCCTACATGTTCAGTCAGCTCTGGGCTGTGTTGGAGGGTGCTGCTCTCCACCACAGCCAGGTACCACAGACCACCCCTCTGGCTTGAACTGGGACCTGTCTCTTCATAATGGACCTGCCCTGTGATCACAGGGCTCTGTCTGATCCTCTTCACTGTCCCTGGACCCCATTGGTCCCTGACTTGCACACTGACTTCCCAAACTAACTTCAGATCTGCCTCATCCAATGAATCCTTAAAATTTGAACTCTTGGCCGAACCTGATGACAGTTTTTGTCTGCCCTGCTCAGCTCACCCATGTGCTGTGTGACAGGACTGCTCTGAGCTCCCAGCCCTCATCCCACAGGGAGCAGACAGATCTCACTGGTTTGACAGGACCTCATGATCTGTGTGTTTATAACCCAAATGCTGAATTGAGTGAAATGCCACATCAGAATCAGAAAGAACTGATTTTGGCAGACCTGAATTCTGAGCATCAAGTAATAGCACAAAGCCCCTTCTGAGGGGTCCAGTTGATGTCCCTGACAGGGGCTGGAACTAAATGATCTTTGGGGTCCCTCCCAGCCCAAACTATTTTGTGATTCTATGATTCTTCAACACCTGAAAAATGAGCTACAATGAATTGTCTCACTGGTGATTCAGTTGGGTAATTTGTATTATGAGAAAAGACCATGTTGATTCCCTTATTTTTCACCAAACCATCAGGCCTGTGTTACCTCACACACCCTTCTTATTTCTAAATGCATTATTTTCTCCATTCCACTTATTAAAAAGTTCATTCCTTTTCTCCACTTGTGTTCTATAAGTGACTCCTGAATCCCACTACTTTGCAGTGATGGGGAGCCAAGATCAGGTTGGATGGGGCTTGGAGCAACCTGTTGGAAGTGAAAAGTGTCCCAGACCATGGCAGGGGTGAGATGAGATGGAATGGGCTTCAAAGTCCCATTCTGGGATTCTCGGATATGATTGAGTCTCTGATTTGCTATTAATGTTTAATCACTAATGAGAGGACAGACGTCAGCCTGATGCTGGTATCTTTCTCCTCCCCTCAAATGAGATTTTACTCACCCTAACACTCCTTTATTGCCAGCTCCCAACAGCAGAGCTTTTTTGCAGCTTTTGAGCACCGAGATGACAAATTCCATCAGTTCTGTAATTTCAGGAGTTCCTTGTAGCACTGGTTAATCCAGAGACTGGCAGTTCTTCTCTGTGTCCAGCACTTGCCACCCCCAGCCCCTGATTCCCCTCGCCCCTTTGTCACTGTGTAATTCTATGTTATGATGTCTACAGTCATCAGGAGGGTGGAATTTCCCCCTTTCTCACTATTATTGGATGCACAGACTTTTATACCTGTTCTCCCTTAAATTTGCCTCACATTTTCCCCCAAATTTCTCTTACCTTTCTCCTCACTTTGCTTGGCTCTTTCCACATTATTCAGTCCTTGCATGATACATCCATTTATTCTACATACTGGCTGCCCTTCCTACTGGCACCATCCCCAGTCTCTTATCTCTAATTTTTGGAGTTCGGGTTGGTTTTTTTTTCTCCTTGATTCTACAGTGTGGCTCTTTATCCAGCTTTCATTATTCCTCCCCTTCAATTCCTGCCCCATGACTCTCTTGGTCCTTATAGGATTTCCCTGCCCATTTCTCCCTCTATTCTGCTAAAGCTCAAAATTTCCTGATTATTTTTTCTTAGTTTAAAATATAATTTTCTGCATGTTTTTCATATTTTTACTCTCTTCTCTGTTTCTAGCTGCTAGTGTTCTCAAACAACCAGCTTTAGATCCTATCTAAAATACTAATCCTATCACTTTTTTCCAATTCCCACCCTGTATCCCTTCTATCCAGAAATGTTGTGTTTATCTGCTTCTATTCCCATTAACCACTGGCTTCCCACCAATCTCGCAATTATCACCTCCTGGTTTGCCCATATTCTTCCTGTATTTCAGAATGTCTGTTAACCCTTGCTTTTTTCCTTTCCTCCCTTCCACACCCTTTATTTATTTATTTATTTTAATTTTCCATAAAGGGATAAATCCAGACAGCATTTGAGGCAAACAGTAAAAGAAGTTGTTTTAACAGCAAAAAAACTTTCTTCGTTTCAAATGTACAAAAATATAAAGGCTGAAACCCATTTCTTCACAGAATCCTGGGGTGATCCAGTCCCACCTCCCTGGGACCTGAGTGCCCAGAACCGTTTCCAGATGACTTTTGGATGTCTCCAAGGATGGAGACTCCACAGCCTCTCTGAGCAGCCCACTCCAGTGATCAGTCACCCTTCTTTTTGTTTTTTTGTTAGATATCAGTGAATTTCTGACTTGCCCCCACCTAGGAAACAGAAGAAGAGAAGCTTTTGCTAATTTCAAATGAAGCTTTTTTTGAAGAAATTTCAGTGCTCTTCGTGGAAAAAAAGCAGAAGGATTAGAGGTAATGCTGATGGGGTTGGTGTTATCCCTAGGTATGGGCTCTGCTCCACCCCATGCAAATCCAAAGATCCCGGAGTGCTCAGCAAACACTGAGCACACAAAGATGGGATTGTCCTTGGGGTAACATTTTAACTAAAGGGTCAGAGAAAGTACCAGCGATTACATGATTTGGTTTATAGGCAATAAAAAGTCCATAAAAGCAATGGCACACCCAAGGAGAATTTGCATTCAATATTTTGCATGTTCTGATAAAAAATATCAGGGTAGAAATAGAAACACTCTTAGATCTTTCCAGAAGCTTTTCTTTCTTTATTTATTTTTTTTCCCCCTCTTAGGAATCTGAAAGACAAATCCCATGTTCTGCTCCGCCTGGGATATTTGCACAATCAGGCACTAGAATCAGAATTGTTGATAAAAGTATTTTATTGCCATTTTCATTCCTGTCATGGTGAGACACTTTTTGACCAGATCAGTAAATGTTCTGCTCTTCCAGTGGATGAGGTGACAGTGAATCTCAATATCCCTGTCAGCATTAATCTAACATCTATTAGATGTTAGACATCTGATGTCCCAGGCATCTTTGACTTTTTGATATCTCCTGGTAGATGTCTAGCCTCTCTCCTGGGACATACCTGTGAAAAAAACCTGGAAAATCCAATGCAGGGTGACCAGGGTGGTGAGGGATCTGTGGCACATCAGGTAGGGGAAGATGAACTTATCCAGACTGGGAAAAGGGTGAAGGGTGCCAGGACAAGGAGGAATGGCTTCCCACTGCCGAAGGATAGGGTTAGAGGGAATATTGGGAAGGAATTCCTCTGTGGCAGGAAGGGGAGGCCCTGGCACAGAATGCCCAGAGCAGCTGTAGCTGCCCCATCCCTGGAAGTCTCCAAGGCCAGCTTGGAGCAGCCTGGGATAGTGGAAGGTGTTCCTACCCACGGCAGAGGGTGGGACTGGATGAGGTTTAAGGTCCTTCCAGCCAACCTCTCTCTTCTCCCTTTCTCCCTGCACAGGTATATAGGAAATATTATGAATGTGGAGGAAGGGAAGTACAGGATCCTATGAGATTTACTGAAGGAAGCCTAAAGGAAGAATCAAAGGTGGGAAAATGGACGGGTTAATGGAATTTGGACAGGAAGAAACATAGGACAAAAATAAGGCAATGGCCGGCCCACCCGTGGGTGGGCGTGCAGAAGTGCCTGGGGTCGCCTCTGGATGTGCAGCAACAGCCGGCCCACCCGTGGGTACGGCGTGCACAAGTGTCTGCGGGTGCCTCTGAGTGTGCCGCAATGGACGGCCCACCCGTGGGTGGGCGTGCAGAAGTGTCTGCAGGTGCCTCTGGGTGTGCAGCAATGGCCGGCCCACCCGTGGGTGAACGTGCAGAAGTGTCTGCGGGTGCCTCTGGGTGTCCAGCAATGGCCGGCCCACCCATGGGTGAACGTGCAGAAGTGTCTGCGGGTGCCTCTGGGTGTGCAGCAATGGCCGGACCCACCCGTGGGTGGGCGTGCAGAAGTGTCTGCGGGTGCCTCTGGGTGTGCAGCAATGGCCGGCCCACCCGTGGGAGGGCGTGCAGAAGAGTCTGTGTTTGCCCCTGGGTGTTCCGCAACGGCCGGCTCACCCGTGGGTGGGTGTGCAGAAGTGTCTGCGGGTGCGTCTGGGTGTGCAGCAATGAACGGCCCACCCGTGGGTGGGCGTGCAGAAGTGTCTTCGGGTGCCTATGGGTGTGCAGGAATGGACAACCCACCCGTGGGTGGGCGTGCAGAAGTGTCTGCGCGTGCCTCCGGGCGTGCAGCAATGGCCGGCCCACCCGTGGGTGGGCGTGCAGAAGTGTTTTAGGGTGCCTCTGGGTGTGCAGCAAGGGACAACCCACCCGTGGGTGGGCGTGCAGAAGTGTGTGCGGGCGCCTCTGGGTGTGCAGCAATGGCCGGCCCACCCGTGGGAGGGCGTGCAGAAGTGTCTGGTGTTGCCCCTGGGTGTGCCGCAACGGCCGGCCCACCCGTGGGTGGGCGTGCACAAGTGTCTGCGGGTGCCCCTGGGTGTGCAGCAATGGACGGCCCACCCGTGGGTGGGCGTGCAGAAGTGTCTGGTGTTGCCCCTTGGTGTGCATCAATAGACGGCCCACCCGTAGGAGGGCGTGCAGAAATTTCTAGGGTTGCCCCTGCGTGTGCAGCAACGGCCGTCCCACCCGTGGGTGGGCGTGCAGAAGTGTCTGGGGTTTCCCCTGGGTGTGCCGCAACGGCCGGCCCACGCGTGGGTGGGCGTGCAGAAGTGTCTGGGGTTGCCCCTGGGTGTGCCGAACGGCCGGCCCACCCGTGGGTGGGTGTGCAGAAGTGTCTGCGGGTGCCTCTGGGTGTGCAGCAATGAACGGCCCACCCGTGGGTGGGCGTGCAGAAATGTCTGGTGTTGCCCCTGCGTGTGGAGCAACAGCCGGCCCAACCGTGGGTGGGCGTGCAGAAATGTCTGCGGGTGCCTCCGGGTGTGCAGCAATGGCCGGCCCACCCGAGGGTGTGCGTGCAGAAGGGTCTGGTGTTGCCCCTGGGTGTGCAGCAACAGCCAACCCACCCGTGGGTGGACTTGCAGAAATGTCTGCGGGTGCCTCTGGGTGTGCAGCAATGGCCGGCCCACCCGTGGGTGGGCGTGCAGAAGTGTCTGCGGGTGCCTCTGGGTGTGCTGCAACGGCCGGCCAACCCGTGGGTGGGCGTGCAGAAGTGTCTGGGGTTGCCTCTGGGTGTGCAGCAATGGACGGCCCACCCGTGGGTGGGCGTGCAGAAGTGTCTGCACGTGTCTCTGGGTGTGCAGCAACGGCCGGGCCACCCGTGGGTGGGCGTGCAGAAGGGTCTGGGTTTGCCCCTTGGTGTGCCGCAATGGCCGGCCCACCCGTGGGTGGGCGTGCAGAAATGTTTGCGAGTGCCTCTGGGTGTAGAACATTGTCCGGCCCACCCATGGGTTGGCGTGCAGAAGTGTCTGCAAATTCCTCTGGGTGTGCAGCAACGGCCGGATCACCCGTGGGTGGGCGTGCAGAATGGTCTGCGGGTGCCTCTGGGTGTGCCGCAACGGCCGGCCCACCCGTGGGTTGGCGTGCAGAAGTGTCTGGGGTTGCTTCTGGGTGTGCAGCAATGGCCGGCCCACCCGTGGGTGGGCGTGCAGAAGTGTCTGCGCGTGCCTCTGGGTGTGGAGCCACGGCCGGCCCACCCGTGTGTTGGCGTGCAGAAGTGCCTGGCTTTGCCCCTGGGTGTGCAGCAACGGCCGTCCCACCCGTGGGTGGGCGTGCAGAAGTGTCAGTAGTTGCTCTGGGTGTGCCGCAACGGCCAGCCCACCCGTGGGTGGGCGTGCAGAAGTGTCTGCGTGTGCCTCTGGGTGTGCAGCAACGGCCGCCCCACCCGTGGGTGGGCGTGCAGAAGTGTCTGTAGTTGCTCTGGGTGTGCCGCAACGACCGGCCCACCCGTGGGTGGGCGTGCAGAAGTGTCTGCGCGTGCTTCTGGGTGTGCCGCAATGGACGGCCCACCCGTGGGTGGGCGTGCAGACGTGTCTGCGGGTGCCTCTGAATGTGCAGCAATGGCCGGCCCACCCGTGGGTGGGCGTGCTAAAGTGTCTGGGGTTGCCCCTGCGTGTGCCGCAACGGCCGGCCCACCCGTGGATGAGCGAGCAGAAGTGTCTGCGGATGCCTCTGGGAGTGTAGCAACCGCCGGCCCACCCGTGGGTGGGCGTGCAGAAGTGTCTGCGTGTGCCTCTGGGTGTGCAGCAACGGCCGTCCCACTCGTGGATGGGCGTGCAGAAGTGTCTGCGGGTGCCTCTGGGTGTGCAGCAACGGCCGGCCCACCCGTGGGTGGACGTGCAGAAGTGTCTGCGAGTGCCTCTGGGTGTGCAGCAACGGCCGTCCCACTCGTGGATGGGCGTGCAGAAGTGTCTGCGGATGCCTCTGGGTGTGCCGCAATGGCCGGCCCACCCGTGGATGGACGTACAGGAGTGTCTGTAGTTGCCTCTGGGTGTGCTGCAACGGCCGGCCCACCCGTGGGTGGGCGTGCAGAAGTGTCTGGGTTTGACCCTGCGTGTGCCGCAGCGGCCGGCCCACCCGTGGGTGGGCGTGCAGAAGTGTCTGCGGGTGCCTCTGGGTGTGCAGCAATGGCCGGCCCACCCGTGGGTGGGCGTGCAGAAGTGTCTGCGGGTGCCTCTGTGTGCAGCAATGGCCGGCCCACCCGTGGGTGGCCGTGCAGAAGTGTCTGTTGTTGCCTGTGGGTGTGCATCAACGGCCGGCCCACCGGTGCATGGGCGTGCACAAGTGCCTGGCTTTGCCCCTGGGTGTGCAGCAACGGCCGGCCCACCAGTGGGTGGGCGTGTAGAAGTGTCTGCGTGTGCCTCTGGGTGTCGAGCAACCGCCGGCCCACCCGTGGGTGGGCGTGCAGAAATGTTTGCGTGTGCCTCTGGGTGTAGAACACTGTCCGGCCCACCCGTGGGTTGGCGTGCAGAAGTGTCTGTAGTTGCCTCTGGGTGTGCTGCAACGACGTGCCCACCCGTGGGTGGGCGTGCAGATGTGTGTGGTGTTGCCTGAGGGTGTGCAGCAATGGCCGGCACACCCGTGGGTGGGCGTGCAGAAGTGTCTGCGTGTGTCTCTGGGTGTGGAGCCACGGCCGGCCCGCCCGTGGGTTGGCGTGCAGAAGTGTCTGGTTTTGACCCTGCGTGCGCAGCAATGGCCGGCCCACCCGTGGGTGAGCATGCACAAGTGCCTGGCTTTGCCCCTGGGTGTGCAGCAACGGCCGGCCCACCCGTGGGTGGGCGTGCAGAAGTGTCTGGGTTTGCCCCTGTGTGTGCCGCAACGGCCGTCCCACCCGTGGGTGGGCGTGCAGAAGTGTCTGTGGGTGCCTCTCGCTGTTCCGCAACGGCCGGCCCACCCGTGGGTGGGCGTGCAGAAGTGTCTGTGGGTGCCTCTCGCTGTGCCGCAACGGCCGGCCCACCCGTGGGTGGGCGTGCAGAAGTGTCTGCGGGTGACTCTGGGTGTGCAGCAATGGCCGGCCCACCCGTGGGTGGGCGTGCAGAAGTGTTTGCGGGTGCCTCTGGGTGTGCCGAACGGCCGGCCCACCCGTGGGTGGGCGTGCAGATGTGTGTGGTGTTGCCTGAGGGTGTGCAGCAATGGCCGGCACACCCGTGGGTTGGCGTGCAGAAGTGTCTGGTTTTGACCCTGCGTGCGCAGCAATGGCCGGCCCACCCGTGGGTGAGCATGCACAAGTGCCTGGCTTTGCCCCTGGGTGTGCAGCAACGGCCGGCCCACCCGTGGGTGGGCGTGCAGAAGTGTCTGCGTTTGCCCCTGTGTGTGCCGCAACGGCCGTCCCACCCGTGGGTGGGCGTGCAGAAGTGTCTGTGGGTGCCTCTCGCTGTTCCGCAACGGCCGGCCCACCCGTGGGTGGGCGTGCAGAAGTGTCTGTGGGTGCCTCTCGCTGTGCCGCAACGGCCGGCCCACCCGTGGGTGGGCGTGCAGAAGTGTCTGCGGGTGACTCTGGGTGTGCAGCAATGGCCGGCCCACCCGTGGGTGGGCGTGCAGAAGTGTTTGCGGGTGCCTCTGGGTGTGCCGCAACGGCCGGCCCACCCGTGGGTGGGCGAGCAGAAGTTTCTGCGGATGCCTCTGCGTGTACTGCAACGGCCGGCCCACCCGTGGGTGGGCGAGCAGAAGTTTCTGCGGATGCCTCTGAATGTGCTGCAACGGCCGGCCCACCCGTGGGTGGGCGAGCAGAAGTTTCTACGGATGCCTCTGCGTGTGCTGCAACGGCCGGCCCACCCGTGGGTGGGCGTGCAGAAGTGTCTGCGGCTGCCTCTGAATGTGCTGCAACGGCCGGCGCACCCGTGGGTGGGCGAGCAGAAGTTTCTGCGGATGCCTCTGCGTGTGCTGCAACGGCCGGCCCACCCGTGGGTGGGCGTGCAGAAGTGTCTGGGTTTGACCCTGCGTGTGCCGCAACGGCCGGCCCACCCGTGGGTGGGCGTGCAGAAGTGTCTGTAGTTGACCCTGCGTGTGTCGCAACGGCCGGCCCTCCCGTGGGTGGGCGTGCAGAAGTGTCTGGGGTTGCCCCTGGGTGTGGAGCAACGGCCGTCCCACCCGTGGGTGGGCGTGCAGAAATTTCTGGGCTTGCCCCTGGGTGTGCCGTAACGGCCGGCCCACCCGTGGGTGGGCGTGTAGAAGTGTCTGGGGTAGCCTTTGGGTGTGCAGCAACGGCCGGCCCACCGGTGGGTGGGCGTGCAGAAGTGTCTGCGTGTGCCTCTGGGTGTGCAGCAACGGCCGGCCCACCCGTGGGTGGGCGTGCAGAAGTGTGTGCGAGTGCCTGTGGGTGGAAAGAATGGCCGGCCCACCCGTGGGTGGGCGTGCAAAAGTGCCTGGGGTTGACCCTGCGTGCGCAGCAATGGCCGGCCCTCCCGTGGGTGGGCGTGCAGACGTGTCTGCGGGTGCCTCTGAATGTGCAGCAATGGCCGGCCCACCCGTGGGTGGGCGTGGAGAAGTGTCTGTAGTTGCCCCTGGGTGTGCCGCAACGACCGGTCCACCCGTGGGTGAGCGAGCAGAAGTGTCTGAGGATGCCTCTGGGTGTGTAGCAACGGCCGGATCACCCGTGGGTGGGCGTGCACAAGTGTCTGGTGTTGCCTGTGGGTGTGCAGCAACGGCCGGCCCACCCGTGGGTGGGCGTGCAGAAGTGTCTTTAATTGCCCCTGGGTGTGCAGCAATGGCCGGCCGACCCGTGGGTGGGCGTGCAGAAGTGTCTGTAGTGGCCCCTGGGTGTGCAGCAACGGCCGTCCCACCCGTGGGTGGGCGTGCAGAAGTGTCTGTAATTGCCCCTGGGTGTGCCGCAATGGCCGGCCCACCCGTGGGTGGGCGTGCAGAAGTGTCTGCGGGTGCCTCTGGGTGTGCAGCAAAGGCCGGCCCACTCGTGGGTGTGCGTGCAGAAGTGTATGGGGTTGACCCTGCGTGCGCAGCAAGGGCCGGCCCTCCCGTGGGTGGGCGTGCAGACGTGTCTGCGGGTGCCTCTGATTGTGCAGCAATGGCCGGACCACACGTGGGTGGGCGTGCAGAAGTGTCTGGGGTTGCCCCTGGGTGTGCAGCAACGGCCGTCCCACCCGTGGGTGGGCGTGCAGAGGTGTCTGCAGGTGCCTCTGGGTGTGCAGCAACGGCCGGATCACCCGTGGGTGGGCGTGCAGAAGTGTCTGGTGTTGCCTGTGGGTGTGTTGCAACGGCCGGCCCAGCCGTGGGTGGGCGTGCAGAAGTGTCTGCGGGTGCCTCTGGGTGTGCAGCAACGGCCGGATCACCCGTGGGTGGGCGTGCAGAAGTGTCTGTTTTTCCCTTTGGGTGTGCAGCAGCGGCCGGCCCACCCGTGGGTGGGCGTGCAGAAGTGTCTGCGTGTGCCTCTGGGTGTGCCGCAATGGCCGGTTCACCCGTGGATGGCCGTGCAGAAGTGTCTGGGTTTGCCCCTGGGTGTGCCGCAACTGCCGGCCCACCCGTGGGTTGGCGTGCAGAAGTGTCTGTGGGTGCCTCTGGGTGTGCAGCAATGGCCGCCCCACCCGTGGGTGGGCGTGCAGAAGGGTATGGGGTTGACCCGGCTTGCGCAGCAATGGCCGGCCCTCCCGTGGGTGGGCGTGCAGACGTGTCTGCGGGTGCCTCTGGGTGTGCCGCAACGGCCGGCCCACCCGTGGGTGGGCGTGCAGAAGTGTCTGTAATTGCCCCTGGGTGTGCCGCAACGGCCGGCCCACCCGTGGGTGTGCGTGCAGAGGTGTCTGCGGGTGCCTCTGAATGTGCAGCAATGGCCGGCCCACCCGTGGTTGGGCGTGCTAAAGTGTCTGGTGTTGCCCCTGGGTGTGCCGCAACGGCCGACCCACCCGTGGGTGAGCGAGCAGAAGTGTCTGCGGATGCCTCTGGGTGTGCAGCAACGGCCGGATCACCCGTGGGTGGGCGTGCAGAAGTGTCTGGTGTTGCCTGTGGGTGTGCAGCAACGGCCGGCCCACCCGTGGGTGGGCGTGCAGAAGTGTCTGCGGGTGCCTCTGGGTGTGCAGCAACGGCCGGATCACCCGTGGGTGGGCGTGCTAAAGTGTCTGTTGTTCCCTTTGAATGTGCAGCAACGGCCGCCCATCCGTGGGTGGGGCGGCAGAAGTGTCTCGTGTGCAGCTCTGCGTGCCGCAATGGCCGTTCACCCGTGGATGGCCGTGCAGAAGTGTCTGGGTTTGCCCCCCTGCGGTGTCACAGAACTGCCGGCCCACCCGTGGGTGGGCGTGCAGAAGTGTCTGCGGGTGCCTCTGGGTGTGCAGCAATGGCCGGCCCACCCGTGGGTGGGCGTGCAGAAGGGTATGGGGTTGACCCTGCTTGCGCAGCAATGGCCGGCCCTCCCGTGGGTGGGCGTGCAGACGTGTCTGCGGGTGCCTCTGATTGTGCAGCAATGGCCGGCCCACCCGTGGGTGGGCGTGCAGAAGTGTCTGGGTTTGCCCCTGGGTGTGCCGCAACGGCCGGCCCACCCGTGGGTGGGCGTGCAGAAGTGTCTGCGTGTGCCTCTGGGTGTGCAGCAACGGCCGTCCCACCCGTGGGTGGGCGTGCAGAAGTGTCTGCGTGTGCCTCTGGGTGTGCAGCAACGGCCGGCCCACCCGTGGGTGGGCGTGAAGAA
Source organism: Luscinia megarhynchos (assembly GCA_034336665.1). Classification (NCBI taxonomy): domain Eukaryota; kingdom Metazoa; phylum Chordata; class Aves; order Passeriformes; family Muscicapidae; genus Luscinia; species Luscinia megarhynchos. Next base: position 25,951 of record CM067583.1, on the reverse strand, counting down.
GTGTCTGCGGGTGCCCCTGGGTGTGCAGCAACGGCCGGCCCACCCGTGGGTGGGCGTGAAGAAGTGTCTGCGGGTGCCTCTGGTTTTGGAGCAACGGCCGGCCCACCCGTGGGTGGGCGTGCAGAAGTGTCTGGGGTTGACCCTGGGTGTGCAGCAATGGCCGGCCCACGCGTGGGTGAGCGTGCACAAGTGCCTGGCTTTTCCCCTGGGTGTGCCGCAAAGGCCGGCCCACCCGTTGGTGGGCGTGCAGGAGTGTCTGCAGTTGCCCTTGTGCGAGGCGCAATAGCCGGCCCACCCGTGGGTGGGCGTGCAGAAGAGTCTGTATTTGCCCCTGGGTGTGCCGCAACGGCCGGCCCACCCGTGGGTGGGCGTGCAGAAGTGTCTGGGGTTGCCCCTGGGTGTGCCGCAACGGCCGGCCCACCCGTGGGTGGGCGTGCAGAAGTGTCTGCGGTTGCCTCTGGGTGTGCAGCAACGGCCGTCCCACCCGTGGGTGGGGGCGCAGAAGTGTCTGTAGTTTCCCCTGGGTGTGCCGCAACGGCCGGACCACCCGTGGGTGAGCGTGCAGAAGTGTCTGCGGGTGCCTCTGGGTGTGCAGCAACGGCCGGCCCACCCGTGGGTGGGCGTGTAGAAGTGTCTGCTTGTGCCTCTGGGTGTGCAGCAACGGCCGGCCCACCCGTGGGTGGGCGTGAAGAAGTGTCTGCGGGTGTCTCTGTGTGTGGAGCAACGGCCGGCCCACCCGTGGGTGGGCGTGCAGAAGTGTCTGGGCTTGGCCCTGGTTGTGCCGCAACGGCCGTCCCACCCGTTGGTGGGCGTGCAGAAGTGTCTAAGGTTGACCCTGCGTGCGCAGCAATGGCCGGCCCACGCGTGGGTGAGCGTGCACAAGTGCCTGGCTTTGCCATTTGTTGTGCCGCAAAGGCCGGCCCACCCGAGGGTGGGCGTGCAGAAGTGTCTGTAGTTGCACTTGTGCGAGCCGCAATGGCCGGCCCACCCGTGGGTGGGCGTGCAGAAGAGTCTGTAGTTGCCTCTGGGTATGCCGCAACGGCCGGCCCACCCGTGGGTGGGCGTGAAAAAGTGTCTGCGTGTGCCTTTGTGTGTGCAGCAACGGCCGTCCCACCCGTGGGTGGGCGTGCAGAAGTGTCTGCGGGTGCCTCTGGGTGTGCTGCAACGGCCGGCCCACCCGTGGGTGGGCGTGCAGAAGTGTCTGGGTTTGCCCCTGCGTGTGCCGCAAAGGCCGGCCCAACCCGTGGGTGGGCGTGCAGAAGTGTCTGGTGTTGCCCTTGCGTGTGCCGCCAATGTAGGCCCACCCGTGGGTGGGCGTGCAGAAGTGTCTGCGTGTGCCTCTGGGTGTGCAGCAACGGCCAGCCCACCCGTGGGTGGGCGTGCAGAAGTGTCTGTAGTTTCCCTGGGTGCCGCAACGGCCGGCCCATCCGTGGGTGGGCGTGCAGAAGTGTTTGCTGGTGCCTCTGGGTGAGCCCCAACGGCCGGCCCACCCGTGGGTGGGCGTGCAGAAGTGTCTGTAATTGAACCTGGGTGTGCCGCAACGGCCGGCCCACCCGTGGGTGTGCGTGAAGACGTGTCTGCGGGTGCCTCTGAATGTGCAGCAATGGCCGGCCCACCCGTGGGTGAGCGAGCAGAAATTTCTGCGGATGCCTCTGGGTGTGCAGCAACGGCCGCACCACACGTAGGTGGGCGTGCAGAAGTGTCCTAGGTTGACCCTGCGTGCGCAGCAATGGCCGGCCCACGCGTGGGTGAGCGTGCACAAGTGCCTGGCTTTGCCATTGGGTGTGCCGCAAAGGCCGGCCGACCCGAGGGTGGGCGTTTAGAAGTGTCTGTAGTTGCACTTGTGCGAGCCGCCATGGCCGGCGCACCCGTGGGTGGGCGTGCAGAAGAGTCTGTGCAGTTGCCTCTGCGTGCAGTAACGCCCGCTCACCCGTGGTGGGGCCGGCAGAAGTGTCCCGTAGTGCCCTGTGTGTGCAGCAACGTCGCCCACCCGTGGGTGGGGCGCAGAAGTGTCTCGATGTGCCCCTGGCGTGCGCCAGAACGGCCGCCCACCCGTGGGTGGCCGTGCAGAAGTGTCTGCGGGTGCCTCTGGGTGTGTCGCAGCGGCCGGGCCCACCCGTGGGTGGGCGTGCAGAAGTGTCTGGGTTGCGCTCTGCGTGTGTCGCCATAACGCGGCCCACCCGTGGGTGGGGCGTGCAGAAGTGTCTGGGGTGCCTCTGGGTGCCGCAGTAACGACCGCCCACCCGTGGGTGGGCGTGCAGAAGTGTCTGCGGTGCCCCTGGTGTGCCGCAGCGGCCGGCCCACCCGTGGGTGGGCGTGCAGAAGTGTCTGGGGTTGCCCCTGAGTGTGTTGTAGACGGCCGGCCCACCCGTGGGTGGGGCGTGCAGAAGTGTCTGGGTTTGCCCCTGCGTGTGCTGCAAAGGCCGGCCCAACCCGTAGGGTGGGCGTGAAGAAGTGTTTGCTGGTGCCTCTGGGTGTGTCAGACGGAACCGGCCCACCCGTGGGTGGGCATGCAGAAGTGTTCAGAAGTTGCCCCTAGCGTGTCGCGAACAGCCGAACACCCTGCGGGTGGGCGTGCAGAAGTGTTCGGCGGGTGCCTCTGAACGTGCAGCATTAACCGGCCCACCCGGGTAAGGGCTGCAGAAGTGTTCGTGGTTGCCCCTGGGTGTGCCGAACGGCCGGCCCCACCCGTGGGTGGGCGTGCAGAAGTGTCTGGGGGTGCCCCTACGTGTGCCGCGAACGGCCGGCCCCACCGGTGGGTGGGGGGGCAGAAGTGTCTCGTGGTTGACCCTGGGTGTGCCGCAACGGCCGGCCCACCCGCAGGTGGGCGTGCAGAAGTGTCTGGGGTTGCCCCTGGGTGTGCAGCAACGGCCGGCCCACCCTGTGGGTGGGCGCGCAGAAGTGTCTGTAGTTGCCTCTGGGTGTGCAGCAACGGCCGGATCACCCGTGGGTGGGGCGCAGAAGTGTCTGGGTCTTGCCCTTTGGGTGTGCAGCACGGCCGTCCCACCCGTGGGTGGGCGTGCAGAAGTGTCTCGCGGGTTTGCCTCTGGGTGTGCAGTAACGGCCGACCCACCCGTGGGTGGCCTGCGCAGAAGTGCCTGGTTTGCTCTGGCGTGTCAAGCATTGCCGCTCCACCCGTGGGTGGGCGCAGAAGTGTCCCGCGGGATGCCCTCTGTTTGCAGCAACGTCCGCCCACTCGAGTGTCGGCGCGCAGAAGAGTCTGCGTGTGCCCTGGGTGTGCCGCGAACGCCGGCCCACCCGTGGGTGGCGTGACAGAAGCGTCTGCGGATGCCTCTGCGTGCAGTAACGGCCGCCCAACCCGCGGTGGGCTGCAGAAGTGTCCGCGGGTGCATCTAGAATGTGCGCATGGCCGCCCACCCGTGGGTGGGGCGGCAGAAGTGTTCTGCGGTGCCTTAGCGTGCAGCATCGGCCGCCCACCCGTGGGTGGGCTGCAGAAGTGTCTGGGTGCACTCTAGCGTGCCGCAACGCAGTCCCACCCATGGGTGGGCGTGCAGAAGCGTCTGTAGTTGCTCTGGGTGTGCAGCAACGCCGATCACCCGCGGGGTGCGCTGCAGAAGTGTTCTGGTGTTGCCCTGTGGGTGCAGCAATGGCCGGACCACCCGGTGGGTGGGCTGGCAGAAGTGTTCCGCGATTGCCCCTGGGTGTGCAGCAATGGCCGCCCATCCCGCGGGTGGGCTGCAGAAGTGTCTGCGGTGCCTCTGGTCGTGCAGCAACGTCGGGTCCACCCGTGGGTGGCCGGCAGAAGTGTCTGGGGTTGCCTCTGGGTGCGCAGCAACGGCCGCTCCACCCGTGGGTGACGTGGCAGAAGCGTTCTGTGTTGCCCTTTGGGTGTGCAGCAACGGCCGCCCACCCTGCGGGTGAGCGCAGAAGTGTCTGGGGTTGACCTTGGGTGACGTCAGTAACGCCGGCTCCACCCGTGGGTGGGCGCGGCAGAAGCGTTCTGCGGTTGCATCTGAATGTGCAGCAATGGCCGGCGACCCGTGGGTGGGCGCAGAAGTGTCTGTAGGGCTGACCCTGGATGTGCCGCGAACGGCCGCTCCACCCGCGGGTGGGCTGCAGAAGTGTCTAAGCGGGTGCCTCTGGGTGTGCAGCACGTCGGCCCACCCGCGGTGGCCGCGGCAGAAGTGTCTGCGGGTGCCTCTGGTGTCGCGAGCAACGGCGCACTGTGGGTGGGCGGCAGAAGCGTTCCGTGGCTGCTTCTGCGGTGCCGCAACGGCCGCCGCACTGCGGTACGGCAGAAGTGTCTGGCGTTGCCCTGGCAGCCGCACGCCGCTCCACCCGGGTGGGCGAGCAGAAGTGTTCCGCGGTGCCTCTGGGTGGAGTAACTGCCGCCCACCCGCGGGTGGGCGTAGAAGCGTTCGCGCGGTGCCACTGGGTGTGCAACAACGGCCGGCTTACGCGGTGGGCGGCAGAAGTGTCTGGGTTGCCCCTGGTGTGAGGCGAACGCCGTCCCACCCGCAGTGGGCGCAGAAGTGCCTGCAGTCGCCCCTGGGTGTGTAGAACGGGCCGCTCCCACCCGCGGGGTGGCCGTGCAGAAGTGTCTGGCTGGCCCCTGGCGTGCAGCAATGCGCCGGCCCCACCCTGCGGGTGGGCATGCAGAAGTGTTCGCGGGTGCCTCTGAGTGCAGCACGGTCGTGCCCACCCGCGGGTGGGCGTGCAGAAGTGTTCTGGGTTGCTCCTGGCGTGTCGCAACGGCCGGCCCACCCGCGGGTTGGGCTGCAGAAGTGTCATGGTGCACTACGTGCCGCGAATGGCCGCTCCACCCGTGGGTGGGCGCAGAAGCGTTTCAGTGGTGCCTCTGCGTGCAGTAACGTCGGCCCACCCGCGGTGGGCGGCAGAAGAGTCTGCGAAGTTGCTTTCTGGTGTGCAGCACGGCCAGCCCACCCGCGGGTGGGCGGCAGAAGTGTTCATGGTTGCCCTCGCGTGCAGCAACGGCCGGCCCACCCGTGGTGGGCGTGCAGAAGTGTCTGGGCGTTGCTTCTGGTTGTGCAGCGAACGTCGCCCCACCCTGCGAGGGCTGCAGAAGTGTCTGCTGGTGCCTCTGGGTGTGCCGTTAACGGCCGGCCCACCCGTGGGTGGGGGCGCGGCAGAAGTGCTCCGCGGGTGCCCCTGGTGTGTGCCGGCGAACGCCGTTCACCCGAGGTGGTCGCGGCAGAAGTGTCTGGGTTGCCTCTGGCGTGCCGGGTATAACGGCCGGCCCCACCCTGTGGGTGGGCGTGCAGAAGTGTCTGTAGTTGCCCCTGGTGTGCAGCAACGGGCCGCTCCACCCGCGAGTGGGCGCAGAAGTGTCTCGTGGTGCCCTCTGCGTGTCAGCAACGGCCGCCCACCCGTGGGTGGGACGCAGAAGCATCGGGTTGCCTCTGATGCGCAGCGAAACGCCGATCACCCGTGGGTGGGCCGCGGCAGAAGTGTCTGGTGTTTGCCCCTGCGTGCGCAGCGAACGGCCGACTCCACCCGTGGGTGGGCGTGCAGAAGTGTGTCATCGCGCCTCTGGGCAGATGTCGCGATGGCCGGTCGCGACCCGCGGTGGGCGGCAGAAGCGTTCGCGTGGTGCCCTCGGGTGCCGCGATACGCCGGCCCAACCCGCAGTGGGTCGCAAAGCGTTCAGAAGTTCTGAGTGCCTCTGGGTGTGTCAAGCAACGGGCCGCCCAACCCTGCGTGGGCGCGGCAGAAGTTCATGGTGCCTCTGCGTAGCAGAATGGCCCTACCCGCGGGTGGGCGACAGAAGTGTCTTGGGTTGCCCTGTGTGTGCCGTGAACGGCCGGCCCACCCGAGGGTGGCCGCGGCAGAAGTGTCTGGAGTTGCCCCTGGGTGTGCAGTACGGCCGCCCACCCGTGGGTGGGCGTGCAGAAGTGTCTGTAATTGCCCCGGGTGTGCAAGTTAACGGCCGCCCACCCGTGGGTGGGCGCAGAAGTGTCTGCGGTGCCTCTGAATGTGCAGTACGGCCGCCCACCTGTGGGTGGGAGCGGCAGAAGTGTCTGCAAATGCCTCTTGCGCAGCAACGGCCGATCACCCGTGGGTGGGCGTGGCAGAAGTGTCTGGTGTTGCCTGTGGGTGTGCAGCAACGGCCGACCACCTGCGGGATGGGCGCATGAAGCGTCTGCGGGTGCCTCTGGGTGTGCTGAACGGCCGGCCCACCCGCGGGTGGGCGCAGAAGTGTCTGGGTTGCTCCTGCGTAGCCGCTAACGGCCGCCCATCCCGTGGGTGGGCGGCAGAAGTGTTCCGCGGGTGCCTCTGGGTGTGCAGCACGGTCACCACCCGTGGGTGGGCGGCAGAAGTGTCTGGTGGTGCTCTGCGTTCGGTATCGACCGCCCACCCTGCAGGTGCATGCAGAAGTGTCTCGCGATCACCTCTGCGTGCAGCAACGTCGGCCCACCCTGCGTGCGTGCAGAAGCGTCTGGTGTTGCCTGTGGGTGCAGTAACGCCGGACCACCCGCTGGTGGGCGGCAGAAGTGTCTGTAATTGCCCCTGGGTGTGCAGCAACGGGCCGCCCATTCGTGGGTGGGCGTGGCAGAAGTGTCTGGTTGGGTCCCCTGTGTGCGCAGAACGGCCGGGTTCACCCGTGGGTGGCGCGTGCAGAAGCGCCTGGGTTGCCCCTGGTGTGCCGCGAACGTCAGTCCTGCACTCATGGGTGGCCGCGGCACGTCTGCGCCGCGTCCTTTGCGTGGGAGCACACGGCCGCCCACCCGCGGGGCGCAGAAGTGTCTGGGCTGACCCTTGCGTACAGCACTGGCAGTCGCCCTCCGCGGGTGGGCGGCAGACGCGTTCGCGGTTGCATCTGAATGCAGCAGTAATGGCCGCGCACCCGTGGTGGGCTGCAGAAGTGTCTGTAAGTGCCCCTGGATGCCGCGAACGGCCGCCCACCCCGCAGGTGGGCTGCAGAAGTGTCTAAGCTTGGCCTTGGGTGTCGGGCGAACGGGCCGGCCCAACCCCGCGGTGGCCGCGGCAGAAGTGTCTCGTGGTGCCCTCTGGGTGCCAGCGAATGGTCGGGCGCAGCCCGCGGGTGGGCGGCAGAAGTGTCTGCGCAGTTGCTCTGCAGCACGCAACAGCCGCCGCGACCCGCGGGTGGGCGGCAGAAGTGTCTGGCGTTGCCCTGGGTGTGCCAGTAGCAGGCCGCCCACCCGCGGGTGGGCGCAGCAGAAGTGTTCGCGGTGCCTCTGGGTGGAGCAACTGCCGCCACCCGTGTATGGGCTGCAGAAGTGTCTGCGTGTGCCACTTTGGGTGCAACAACGCCGGCCTTACGCTGCAGGTGGGCTGCAGAAGCGTCTGGCGTTGCCCTGTGGTGTGAGCAACGGCTGTCCCACCCGTGTGGGCGGCAGAAGTGCTCGTAGTCGCCTCTGGGTGCGTCTGCAGCACGGCCCAGCCCACTCGTGGTGAGCCGTGCAGAAGTGTCTGGGTTGAACCCGCGCGGCGCAGGCAATGGCCGCCCTCCCGCGGGTGGGCATGCAGACGCACAGCGGAGCCTCTGAATGTGCAGTAATGGCTGGCCCACCCGCGTGGGCGGCAGAAGTGTCTGGGTTGCCCTGCGTGCCGAACGGGCCGCCCACCCTGCGGGTTGGGCGGCACAAGTTTCATGGTGCCTCTGGGTGTGCAGCATCGGCCGCCCACCCGCGGTGGGCGGCAGAAGAGTCTGTAGTTGTTTCTGGTGTTCGCGATCGGCCGGCCCACCCGTGGGTGGGCGGCAGAAGTGTTTATGGTTCCTCTGGCGTGCAGCAACGGCCGGCCCCACCCGCGGGTGGGGCGGCAGAAGTGTCTGGGGTTGTCTCTGGTGTGCCGCGAACGCCGCCCCACCCTTCCGGGAGGGCAGGCAGAGGTGCCTGTGGTTTCTCTGGGTGTGCCAGCATTACGCCGCCCACCCGTGGTGGGCGCAGAAGTGTTCCGGTTTGCCCCTAGTGTGCCGCTAACGGCCGGTTCACCCGTAGGTGGGTCGCAGAAGTGTCTGTGGCTGCTCCTGGGTGTAGCTATGAACGGGCCGCCCCACCTGCGGGTGGGCGTGCAGAAGTGTTCAGAAGTTGCCCCTGGGTGTGCCGCGAACGGCCGGCCCACCCGCGGAGTGGCTCGCGGCAGAAGTGTTCGCGGGTGCCTCTGGCGTGCAGTATCGTCGGCACACCCGCGTAGTGGGCGGCAGAAGCATCGGGTGTTGCCTCTATGTGTGCAGCAAACGGGCCGGATCATTCGTGGGTGGCCGTGGCAGAAGTGTCTGGTTTTGCCCCTGGGTAAAGCCGCGTTAACGGTCGACCACCCGTGGGTGGGCATGCAGAAGTGTAAAAGTGGTGTCTCTAGGAATGTAGCATGGCCGTGCACCCGTACGGGCGTGCAGAAGCGTTCATGGGTGCTTTCTGCGTGCCGCGAACGGCCGCCCACCCGCGTGCGTGGACGCAGAAGTGTCCCGCGAGAGTGCTTCTGGTTGTGCAGCAATGGTCGCCCAACCCGTGGGTGGTCGTAGAAGTGTCTGCATGTGCCTCTGCGTGCAGCACGGTCGGCACACCCGCGGGTGGGCGACAGAAGTGTCTGGGGTTGCCCCTGTGTGCCGTAAACGGGCCGGTTTACTCCGTGAGGTGGCCAGGCAGAAGTGTCTGGAGTTGCCCCTGGTGTGCAGTACGGTCGGCCCACACCGTGGGTGGGCGCATAAAGTGTCTGGGTTGCACCAGCTTGTTAGTTAACGGCCGCCCACCCGTGGGTGGCTGCAGAAGTGTTCGCGGGTGCTCTGGGTGTGCAGTACGGCCGCCCACCCTGTGCGGGTGGGCGGCAGAAGTAGTTCGCAAATTCCTCTGCGTGCAGCAACGGGCCGGATCACCCGCGGGTATGCGGGCAGAAGTGTTCTGAGCTGCCCTGTGGGTGTGCAGCAACGGTCGGACCACCCGCGGGATGGGCGTGCAGAAGTGTCTGGGGTTGCTTTTGGGTGAGACGCAACGGCCGGCTCCTCCGCGTGGGTGGGCGTGCAGAAGTGTCTGAGCGGGTGCCTCTGGGTGTGCAGCACGTGCCGACCACCCGCGGGTGGGCGGCAGAAGTAGTTCATGGTGCCCTGCGTTCGGCAACGCTCGCCCACCCGTGGTGGGCGCGGCAGAAGTGTCTGCAAATTCCTCTGGTGTGCAGCAACGGCCGGATCACCCGCGGGTGATGCGGCAGAAGTGTCTGGTGTTGCCTGTGGGTGTGCAGCAACGGGCCGGACCACGCCGCTGGTGGGCGTGCAGAAGTGTTCAGTAATTGCCCCTGCGTGCAGCAATGCCGCCCATTCGTGGGTGGCGCAGAAGTGTCTGCTGGTCCCCTGTGGTGTGCCGCGAACGCCGGGTTCACCCGTAGGTGGCCGTGCAGAAGTGCCTGGGGTTGCCCCCTGGTAGTCGCAGAACGCCGCCCCACCCGTGGGTGGCCGCGGCAGAAGCGTCCGCGCTGCGCCTTTGGGTGTGGAGAACGGCCGCCCACCCGTGTGGGCTGCAGAAGTGTCTGGGTTGACCTTGGCGACGCAGCAAATGGCCGCCCTCCGCGGGTGGGCTGCGGCAGACGCAGTCTGGCGTTGCATCTGAATGTGCAGCAATGGTCGGGCGCACCCGCGGGTGGGCGGCAGAAGTGTCTGTAGTGCCCCTGATGTGCTCGCGAACGGGTCGGCCCACCCGCAGGTGGGCGCAGCAGAAGTGTCGGGCTTGGCCTTGGGTGTAGCAACGGCCGCCCACCCGTGTGTGGCCGCAGAAGTGTTCGCGGTGCCTCTGGGTGTCGAATCGGTCGGGCGCAGCCGTGGGTGGGCGGCAGAAGTGTCTGCAGTTGCTCCCCGCGCAGCCGCGAACAGCCGCCGCGACCCGTGGGTGGGCGCAGAAGTGTTCCGCGGTTGCCTCTGGTGTGCCGCACGGTCGGCCCACCCGTAAGTGGGCGAAAGCAGAAGTGTCTGCGGTGCCTCTGCGTGGAGCAACTGCCGCCAATTCGTGGGTGGGCGGCAGAAGCGTTCGCGCAGCCACTGCGTAACAAACGGCCGCTTACGCTGCGGTGGGCGCAGCAGAAGTGCCTGCGGTCGTCTCTTCGGTGCAGACCGCGCCGCCCACCCGTGGGTGGCCGTAGCAGAAGTGTCTGGGTTGAACCCGCGCGTGCATAGCAATGGCCGCCCTCCCTGCGGGTGTGCGCATGCAGACGCATGTTCAAGGGAGCCTCTGAATGTGCAGCATCGGCTGGCCCACCCGTGGTGGGCGTGCAGAAGTGTCTGGGGTTGCCCCTGCGCAGTCGCGAACGGCCGCCCACCCGTGGGTTGGCTTGCAGAAGTGTCTGCTTTCCACTATGCATGCCGCGAACGGGCCGGGCCCACCTGGTGGTTGCGCAGCAAGTTTCGCGGGTGCCTCTGCGTGCAGTATCGGTCGCCCACCCGCGGGTGGGCGGCAGAAGAGTCTGTAGTTGCTTTCTGGTGTTCCAGCGACGGCCGGCCCACCCGTGGGTGGGCGTGCAGAAGTGTTTGCGGTTCCTCTGGGTGTGCAGCAACGGCAGTCCCACTCGTGGTGGGGGGTGCAGAAGTGTCTGGGTTGTTTCTGGCGTGCCGCAGAACGTGTCGCCCACCCTTCGGGAGGGCGTGCAGAGGTGCCTGTGGTTTCTGTGTGCCATTAACGGCCGGCCCACCCGTGGGTGGGCGCAGAAGTGTCTGGTCGTTTCGCCCTAGTGTGCCGCGAACGCCGGTTCACCCGTAGGTGGCCGCGGCAGAAGTGTCTGGGGTTGCCCCTGCGTGCTCGAGAACGGCCGCCCCACCCGTGGGTGGGCGGCAGAAGTGTCTGTAGTTGCCCCTGGTGTGCGCGAACGCCCGGGCCCACCCGTGGAGTGGCCGGCAGAAGTGCTCATGGTGCCCTGGGTATGCAGTATCGGTCGGCTCCACCCGCGGGTGGGTGCGGCAGAAGCATCGGTGTTGCTCTAGTGTGTGCAGCAACGGCCGGATCATTCGCGGGTATCGCAGAAGTGTCTGGTTTTGCCCCTGGGTGCCGCTAACGGCCGGACTACCCGTGGGTGAGCGGCAGAAGTGTGCAAAGGGTGTCTCTAGAATGTAGCAATGGCCGGTGCACCTGCGGCTGGGCGTGCAGAAGTGTTCGCGGGTGCTTTCTGGGTAGTCAAGACGGCCGTCGCCCACCCGCGGGTGGGCGCGCAGAAGTGTTCCGAAGTTGACCCAGGGTGTGCCAAGAACGTCCAGCCTCACCCGGCGGGTGGACGCGGCAGAAGCGTTCGCGCAGTGCTTCTGGTTGTGCAGCAATGGTCAGCCCAACCCGCGGGTGGTCGTAGAAGTGTCTGCATGTGCCTCTGGGTGTGTAGCAATGGCCCGCACACCCGCGGGTGGGCGGCAGAAGCGTCTGGGTTGCCCCTGTGTGCGCCGTGAACGCCGGTTGACCCGTGAGGTGGCCGCAGAAGTGTCTGGAGTTGCCCCCTGGTGTGCAGAATGGCTGCCCACCCGCGGCATGTGCTAAAGCGTCTGGGGTTGCACCAGCTTTGTGCCATGAACGGCCGCCCACCCGCGGGTGGGCGCGCAGAAGCGTTCCGCGGCGCCTCTGCGTGAGCAGTACGGCCGCCCACCTGTGGTGGGCGGCAGAAGTGTCTGCAAATTCCTCTGGGTGCAGCAGCAACGGCCGGATCACCCGCGGTGGGCTGGGCAGAAGTGTCTGGTGTTGCCCCGTGGGTGTGCAGTAACGGGTCGGACCACCCGTGGATGGGCTGCATAGAAGCGTTCCGCGGGTGGCCTCTGGGTGTGCTGATATGGCCGGCCACCCGCGGGTGGGCGGCAGAAGTGTCTGGGTTGCTTTGGGTGAGACGCGAACGGCCGGCCCCTCCCGCGGTGGGCGGCAGAAGTGTTCTGCGGTGCCTCTGGGTGCAGCAATGGCCGGACCACCCGTGGTGGGCTGGCAGAAGTGTTCCGCGTGGTGCCTCTGGGTGTTCGGCAGAACGGCCGCCCACCCGCGGTGGGCGCAGAAGTGTTCGTAACTGCTCTCGCGCGGTGTCGCGAACGCCGCCCACCCGAGGGTGGCCGAAAGCAGAAGTGTCTGGGATTGGCCCTGGTGTGCTCGGGCAGACGCGGCCGGCCCACCCGTGGTGCGGGCGCAGAAGCTGTCTGGGCTTGGCCCTGCGAGAGCCGCACAGCCGGGGCCCACCCTGCGGGTGGGCGCAGAAGCGTCTGTGTTTGCCCCGGTGTTCGCGAACGGCCGCCCACCCGTGGGCGGGCGCAGAAGCGTCTGCTTTGTGCCCTGGCGCAGCAAACGGCCGGCCCACGCGCGGTGGGCGTGCAGAAGCGTCTGGGTTGCCCCCTGCGTAAGCCGCGAACGCCGGCCCCACCCATCGGTGGGCGTGCAGAAGTGTCTCAATTGCCCCTGGTAAAAGTCGCGAACGTCGGCGCAGCCGTGGGTGGTCGTGGCAGAAGCATGTTCGCGCGCCTCTGGGTGTGGAGAACGGCCGCTCCACCCGTGGGTGGGCGCAGAAGTGTGTGGTTTGACCTATGCGTGCGCGCAAACGGCCGGCTCCGTGGTGGGCGAAAGAGTTCTGTTCAGCGGTGCCTCTGAATGCAGCAGCATGGTCAGCGCGACCCGCGGTGAGCGGCAGAAGTGTTCAAGCGCCCCTGAGTGCCGCGAACGGCTCTGACCAACCGTGGTGGCGAGCAGAAGTGTTCGCGTGCCTCTGGCTGTGCAGCACGGCCGCCCACCCGTGGGTGGGCGCAGAAGTGTCTGGTTTTGCCTCAAGCGGTTTCAAGCACGCCGCCCCACCCGTGGGTGGGCGTGGAGAAGTGTTTTGGCTTCCCTGCGTGCCGCGAATGGCCGCCCACACTCGTGGGTGGATGCGCAGAAGTGTCTGCGGTGACTCTGGTTGTGCAGCTAACGGCCGCCCACCCGCGGGTGGGCGCGTCAAGTCTGGGTTGGCCCCTGAGTGTGTCAAGAACGTCCGGCCCGACCTGCGGAGGGCGGCAGAAGGTTCGTAGTTGAACCTGAGTGTGTTGCTGCGCAGGTCTCCCGTGGTGGGCGCAGAAGTGTCTGTAGTTGAACCTGGTGTGCCGAGTAAAGACCGCCCACTCGCGGGTGGGCGCAGAAGTGCCGCCCGCGGGTGCTTCTACGGTGTCAGCCAGAATGGTTGGCACACCGATGGGTGGGCTGCAGAAGTGTCCGCGTGCCTCTGGGCGTGCAGCACGGTCGGCTCCACCCGCGGTGGGCGGCAGAAGTATCGGGTAAGTTGCCCTGGGTGTCGCAGATCCCGCCGACCCAATCTGCGGGTGGGCGCAGAAGTGTCCGCGGTGCCAATGGGTGCGCAGCATACGGGTCACCCACCCGCGGGTGGGCGGCAGAAGCATCGGGTGTTGCCTCTGTGTGTGCAGTAACGGCCACGGCCCACCCGCGGGTGGACGCGGCAGAAGTGTCTCGGTTTTGCCCTGCGTGCCGTTAACGCCTGAATCCACCCGCGGGTGGGCGCAGAAGTGCAGCGGGTGCATCTAGGAATGTAGTTAACGGCCGGCCCACCCGCGGGTGGGCATGCAGAAGCGTTCGCGAAGCGCTTCTGGTTGTGCAGCAATGGTCGCCCAACCCGTGGGTGGTCGTGAAGAAGCGTCTGTCGCCCTGGTGTACAGCAATGGTCAGCAACGCGGGTGGGCGCGGCGAAGCGTCTGGGGTTGCCCCCTGTGTGTGCCGCGAACGCCGGTTCACCCGTAGGGTGGCCGTACAGAAGTGTCTGAGCTGCCCCTGGTGTGCAGGCATATATCGGCCCACCTGCAGGGCGCAGGTTAAAGCGTCTGGGGGTTGCACCAGCTTGTGCCATTAACGGCCGCTCCACCCGCGGGTGGGCTGCAGAAGTGTTCCGCGGTGCCTGCGGGTGCGCAGCATACTGCTCCAAATCTGCAGGCGCAGAAGTGTCTGGGGTTGCTTTTGCGAGCCGCAACGGCCGCCCTTCCGCGGGTGGGCGGCAGAAGTTTCTGTGGGTGCCCCTGGGTGTGCAGCAATGGGTCGACCACCCGCGGGTGGGCGCGGCAGAAGTGTTCTGCGGGTGCCTCTGGGTGTACCGAGACCGCCGCCCTAACTCGTGGGTGGGCGCAGAAGTGTTCTGTAACTGCTCCCGCGCAGGTCGCCGCATCCGCCGCCCACCCGAGGTACGGCAGAAAGCGTCTGTCGGATTGGCCCTGAGCGTCAGAGAACGGGTCTGCCCACCCGCGGGGTGGGCGGTAGAAGTGTTCGTGTTTGGCCCTGGTGAGCCGCGAACAGCCGGCTCACCCGCGGTGCACGAAGCGTTCGCGGTGCCTCTGCGTGAGCAACGGCCGCGCGACCCGCAGTGGGCGTGCAGAAGCGTCTAAACTTGGCCCTGGGTGTCGCGAACGCCGCCCACCCGCGGTATCGCAGAAGCGTCTGTTTGTGCCCTGGGTGCGCAGCACGGGCCAGCTCCACGCGCGGCAGAAGCGTCTGGGTTTGCCCCTGGGTGTGCAGTGATCGGTCGACGCCCAACGTGGGAGGGCGGCAGAAGCGCCTGTGGTTTCGTGTGTTAATAACGGCCGCCCACCCGCGGGTTGGCGGGTCGGCGTCTTGGTTTCACTCGAGTGTGCCGCGAACGGGCCGCCCACCCGCTGCGGCATGGCAGAAGTGTCTGCGGTGCCTCGGGTGTGCAGCACGATCGGCCCACCCGTAGGTGGGCCAAGAAGAGTCTGCGGGTGCCTCTGCGTGCCGCATCGGTCGGCCCACCCGTGGGTGGATGTTCAGAAGTGTTCTGCGTGCGCCCTGGGTATGCAGCAATGGCCGCCAACCCGTGGGTGGGCGGCAGAAGCGTCTGCAAGTGCATCTAGAATGCAGCAATGGCGTGCGCAGAAGCGTCTGGGTTTGCCCCTGCGTAGCATAGGCCGCCCACCCATGGGTGGGCGGCAGAAGTGTCTGCGGGTGCCTCTGGGTGTGCGGGTAACGGGCCGCCCAATTCGGTGGTTGGGCGTGCAGAAGTGTTCGCACCTCTGTGTCCAGCAACGGCCGGATCACCCGTGGGTGGGCGAAGTGTCTGGTGTTGCCTGTGGGTGCAGTAACGCCGACTCACCCGTATGCTCAGAAGTGTCGACGGGTGCCTCTGGTTGTGCAGTATCCGGCCGCCCACCCGCTGGTGGGCGGCAGAAGCGTCTGGTAATTGCCCCCTGGGTGTGCAGTAATGGCCGCCCACCCGTAAGTGGGCGCGGAAGAAGAGTCCGCGGGTGCCCTGGGTGTGCAGCATGGCCGGCCAACCCGTGGCGGCGGGCTAGACGCAGTCTCCGCGGCGCGCCTGAAAGTGACATTCGCCCGCACCCGTGGGTGGGCGTGCAGAAGGTCTGGGTTGCACCAGCTTGTGCCGCGACCGCCGCCCACCCTGCGGTGGGCTTGCAGAAGTGTTCGGGCGGGTGCCCGTCGGGTAGTAGTAACGGCCGCCCACCAGGTGGGCGCGGCAGAAGTGTCCGCAAAATTCCTCCGGGTGTGCAGCAACGCCGATCACCCGCGGTGGGCGCAGAAGTGTCTGGTGTTGTCGCTAGGTTTGCAGCAACGCCGACCACCCGTGGATGGGCGACAGAAGTGTTCCGCGGGTTGCCTCTGGGTGTGTTGTAAATGGCCGCCACCCGCGGGTCAGCCGCGGGCAGAAGTGTTCGGAGTTGCTTTTCGTGAGCCGCAACGGCCGCCCTCCCCGTGGGTGGGCGGCAGAAGCGTCTGGGCGGGTGCCTCTGCGTGGAGCAATGGCCGACCACACGCGGGTGGGCGGCAGAAGTCTGGGGGTGCCTGTGCCGAACGGCCGGTTCAATCTCGCGGGTGGGCCGCAGAAGCGCCTGTAGTTGCCCCTTCGTGTCGCCGCGAACGGCCGCCCTGACCCCTAGGTGGGCGGCAGAAGCGTCTGTATTTGCCCATGGGTGTGCTGCAACGGGCCCGCCCACTTGTGGGTGGCCGTCGCAGAAGTGCGTTCGCATGCGGTGCATCTAGGAATGTAGCACGGGCCGCCCAACCGCGAGTGGGCGGAAAAGTAAGTTTTATAATTGCCCCGGGTACATTAACGGACGCCCAATCTGGTGGGCTGCAGAAGTGTTCGCGGGTGATTCTGGTGTCAAGCCGCGACGGGCCGGCTCCACCCGTGGGTGGGCGCAGCAGAAGTGTTCAGAATTGACTCCTGCGTGCCGCGAACGGTCGGGCTCACCCGCGGGTGGCGCAGAAGTGGCCCAGCGAAAGTGCTTCTGGTTGTGTCGTGATCGGCCGGCCCAACGTGGGTGGGCGGTGCAAAACTGTTCGCGGTGCCGCTGGATGCGCAGTATCGTCGCCCACCCTTTGGGTATGTGAATAAGTGTCTGCATGTGCTTCTGGGTGCAGCAATGTCCGGCCACCCTGAGCTGGCGTGAAGAAGTGTTCCGCGGGTGCCTCTGCGCAGCAGCAATGGCCGCCCTCCCGTAAGTGGGGCTGGTAGAAGCGTCCCGGCGGGTGCCTGTAGTGTGTGCCGAACGCCGGTTCACCCGTGGGTGGGTCGCGCAGAAGTGTCTGCGAAGCTGACTTTTCGGTGCCGCGAACGGGCCGCCCCACTGCGTGGGCGGCAGAAGTGTCTGGGCTTGGCTCTTGGTGTAGTCAAGACGGTCGGCCCAATCTGCGGGTGGGCGTAGCAGAAGTGTTCCGCGCGGTGCCTCTGCGTGGAGTAACGGGCCGCCAACTGCGGGTGGGCGCAGAAGCGCTCCCGCAGGCTCTGGCGTGAGCAACGCCGCCCACGCGGTGTGGGCGCAGAAGTGTCTGGTTTGCTTCTGGTGCAGCATGGCCGCCCACCCGTGGGTGGGCGTGCAGAAGTGTTCGCGGCCGGCTCTGGTGTCGCGACGGCCGCACACCCGCGGGTCAGCCGTGCAGAAGTGTCTGGGTTGCCCCCTGGTGTGCTCAACGGCCGTCCCACCCCGCGGTGGGCGCAGAAGTGTCTGTGAAGCTGCCCCTGCGTGCCGCCGACCGCCGGCCCACCCGTGTGGGCTGGGCTGAAGTGTCTGTGTTTGACCCCGCGCAATACAACAATGGCCGCCCCTTCGCGGGTGGGTACGGCAGACGCGTAGCGGGAGCCTCTGAATGTGCCGCGAACGCCGCTCCACCCGTGGGTTGGTTTGCAGAAGTGTTCTGGTTTCCACTAAGGTGCCGCGAACGTCGCCCACCCGCGGTTACGGCGCAAGTTTCACGCGGTACCCCCGGGTGCGCCGGGTAATGTCCCGCCCATCCGCGGGTGCAGTAGGCCTGAGGTTGCTCTGGGTGTGCAGCCACGCCGCCCCAACGCGGGTGGGCTGCAGAAAGGTTTGGGTTTGCTCTGGTGTGCCGCCGGCGCCGCTCCAACTGTAAGGGCGGCAGAAGGGCCCGTGTGTGCCTCTGGGTGAGCCGCTGACGCCGGCTCCACCCGCGGGTGGGCGCAGCAGGCCTGGCGCTGCCTCCTGGGTGTGCAGCCGACGGTCGGCTCCACACCGCGGGTGGGCGCAGAAAGGTCCCGCGGTTCTGGGTCGACATCAGACCAACCCACCCGTGAAGTGGGCGGCAGAATTGTTTATGCGGTCTTCTGCGTGCCGCTACGCCGGCCCTCCACCCGCGAGTGGGCTGCAGAAGGGTTTGCGTTGCCTCTGGGTGTGCCAGCACGGCCGCCCACCCTGGGTGGGCGGCAGAAGGGCCCGCAATTGCCTCTGGGTGTGCCGCCACGGCCGGCCCAACCGCGGGTGGGCGGCAGAAGGGCCTGCAATTGCTCCTGCGCCGCTGACGCCCGGCCCACCCGCGGCGGGCGGCAGAAGGGCTCCGCGCTTGCCTCTGCGTGCCGCCACGGCCGGCCCTCCCGTGGGTGGGCGGCAGAAGGGCCTCGCGGTTGCCTTCTGCGTGTGCCGCCACGGCCGGCCCTACCCGTGGGTGGCGCAGAGGGGCCTGGCGGTTGTTCTGCTGGGTGTGCCAGCCACGGCCGGCCTACCCGTGGGTGGGCATGCAGAAGGGTTTGGCGTGTGCCCTCTGCGTGCTCGCGACGCCAGCCCACCCGCGGGTGGGCGGCAGAACTGTTTATGCGGTGCCTCTGGGCGTGCCGTCTAGATCTGCCGGCTCCACTCACGTGGGCGGCAGAAGGGTTTGCAGTTTTCAGGTGTCAGCCACGCCGGCCTACCCGCGGGTGGGCGCAGAAGGGCCTGCAATTGCCTCTGAGTGTGCCGCCGACGTCGCCCACCCCGTAAGGGATGCAGAAGGGTTTGGCGGTTGCTCTGGATGTGCCGCCACGACCGTCCACCCGGGTGGTTGGGCCCGCAGAAGTGCCCGCGCTACCCTCTGGGTTTACGAACGGCCGCCCACCCCGCGGGTGGGCGCAGAACTGTTTGCATGTGCCTCTGGGTGTGCCGCCACGGCCGGCTCACCCGCGGGTGGGCGTGCAGAAGGGCTCTGCGGTTGCCCCCTGGCGTTCCAGCCACGGCCGGGCGCTAATCTCGTGGGTAAACGGGCAGAAGGGCTTGACGGTTGCCTCTGGGTGTGCCTCACGCTTGGCCCACCCGCGGGTTAGCGGTAGAAGGGCCCGCGCTTGCCTCTGGCTTACGAACGCCGCCCACCCGCGGGTGGATATGCAGAAATTTTTGCGCAGCTCTGCGTGCCGCTGACGTCGGCCCACCCGCGGGTGGGCTGCAGAACTGTTTCATGGTGGCTCTGCGTGTCACGCCACGCGCCCGCCCACGTGGTAGCGCGGCAGTAGGGCCCGCTTGCCCTCCCTGCGTAATCACACGGGTAGGGCCCCAACGTGTGGGATGCGGCAGAAGGCCTGGCGGTTGCCTCTGGGTGTGCCGCCTGGCCGTCCAACTGCGGGTGGGCTGCGCAGAAGGGTTTGCGTAGCTCTGAGTGTGCCGCCAGCCGCCGGCCTACCCGTGGTTGACGCGTCGGCGGCTCTCGCCTGCAGCCACGGCCGCCCATCATTGGGTTGGCGCACGGAAAGTAGCCCGCGGTTGCTTCTGGTTGTGCCGCACGCGCCGGACCCACCCGCGGGTGGGCGGCAGAAGGGTTTGGTTGCCTCTGGGTGTGCCAAGACGTCAGCCCACCCGTGGCGTGCAGAAGGGCTCATGGTTACCTCTGGGTGTGCCGCCACGCCGCCCACTTGTGGGTGGGCGGCAGGAGGCGTGGCGTTTGCCTCGGTGTGCAGTAAACGCCGGCCCAAACTGCGTGCGCAGAGTCCCGCGTTGCCTGCGGTGGCTTCCAACGGACGGCCCATTCGGTGGGCTGCAGAAAGCTCTGGTTGCTTCCCTGCGTCGCCACGGTCGCGTCACATGGGTGGGCGGCAGAAGGACCCGTGTGTGCCTCTGGCGTGGCTGACGTCGGCCCACCCGCGGGTGGGCGCAGAAGTACCCGCGTTGCTCCTGGTGTCGCTGACTCGCCCACCCGCAAGTGGGCGCGCAGAAGGGTTTTCGGCTTCCTCTGGTGTGCCGCCATCGTCGGGCCCTACCCGCAGGTTGGCGCAGCAGAAGGGTTTGCGGTTGCCCTTGGCGTGACGCATGGTCGGCCCACCGGGTGGGCTGCAGAAGGGCCTGTAATTGCCTCTGGGTGTGCCAAGACGTCGCCCACTCGTGGCATGCGGCAGAAGGGCCCGCAATTTGCCTCTGGTAAAAAGCCGCGAACGGCCGCCCAACTCGCGGGTGGTCGCGGCAGAAGGGCTCTGCGTTGCCTTCTGGGTGTGCCGCGACGCCGCCCAATCTGCGGGTGGGCTGCAGAAGGGTCTGGCGGTTGCTCTGCGTGCCGCCACGGCCGGCCCTACCCGTGGGTGGGCGGAGAGGGCCTGGCGGTTGCCTCTGGGTGTGCCGCCACGGCCGCCCAATCTCGCGGGTGGGCATGCAGAAGGGTTTATGCGGTGCTCTGGGTGTGCCGCCACGCCGCCCTACTCGTGGTGGGCTCGGCAGAACTGTTTGCGTGGTGCTCTCTGTAGCCGCACGGGCCGGCCCACTTTGTGCGCGCATGCAGAAGGGTTTGCAGTTGTCTCTGCGTGCTCACGACGTGCGCCCACCCGTGGTGGGCGGCAGAAGGGCCAGCGGTTGCTCTGGGTGTGCCAGCACGTCGGCCCACCCGCGTGGGTGTATGCATAACAGAAGGGCCTGCAGTTGCCTCTGTTTATCACACGGCCGCCCTACCCGCGGGTGGGCGTAGCAGAAGGGTTTGCGTCGCCTGGGTAGCCGCCACGAATCGGTCCAATCTGGTTGAACCCTGCAGAAGGGCCCCGCGCTGCCTCTGGTTTACGCGATCCGCCGGCCCACCCGCGGGTGCGGGCTGCAGAACTGTTTACATGTGCCTCTGCGTGTCACACGGGCCGCTCACCCGCGGGTGGGCGGCAGTGAAGGCCCGCGTTGCCCCTGGGTTTGCAGCCACGCCGCCCACCCGTGGGTAAACGCGGCAGAAGGGCTTGGCGGTTGCCTGTGGGTGTGCCACACGGCCGCCCACCCGTGTTGCGCGTAGAAGGGCTCGCGCTGTCTCCTGGGTTTTGCCGCGCACGGGCCGCCCACCCGTGGGTGGGCGTGCAGAAATATTTATGCGTGCCTCTGGGTGTGCCGCCGACGGGCCCGCCCCACCCGCGGGTGGGCGGCAGAACTGTTTGCGTGTGGTTCTGGGTGTGCCGCCACGCCGCCCACACTCGTGGTGGGTGTGCAGTAGGGCCCTGGCGCTTTGCCCCTGGGTGTGCCAAGCGACGGCAGGCCCACCCGCAGGTGGGCGCGCAGAAGGGCCTGCGTTGCCTCTGCGTGCCGCCTTTGGCCGGTCCACCCGCGGGTGGCGCGCAGAAGGGGTTTAGCGCTAGCCTCTGGAGTGTGTCAGCCACGGGCCGCCTACCCGCGGGTGGGCGTGCAGAAGGGCCGCGCTTGCCTCTGGGGCTGCAGCCACCGCCGCCCAACATTGGCTGGGCGGCGGAAGCGCCTTCGCGTTGCCTCTGGGTTGTGCCGCTGACGCCGGCTCCACCCGCGGGTGGGCGGCAGAAGGGTTTGGGCGTTGCCTCTGGGTGTGCCGCTGACGCCGCCCACCCGTGGGTGGGCGCAGAAGGGCCTGCGGTTTCTCTGGGTTGTGCCGCCACGCCGCCAATCCGCGGGTGGGCGCAGAACTGTTTCGCGGTGCCTCACGGTGTGCCGCTGATGTCGGCCCACCCGTGGGTGGGGCGCAGAAGGGCCTGCGCTTGCCTTCTGGGTGTGCCGCCACGTCCACCCGTGGGTGGGCGGCAGAAGGGTTTGCGGTAGCCTCTGAGTGTGCCGCCACGGCCGGCTCACCCGTGGTGGGCGTGCAGAAGGGTTTGCGCTGTTGCCTCTGGGTGTGCCGCCACGCCGCCCACTCGCATGGGCGGCAGAAGAGCCCCGGCGTGTTGCCTCTGGGTGTGCCGCACACGGCCGCCCACCCGCGGGTGGGCGGCAGAACGGTTTGCGGGTTGCCTCTGGGTGTGCCGCTGACGGGCCGGGCTCCACCCGGGTGTGGGCGCAGAAGGGCCTGAGTGCCTCTGGGTGTGCCGCCACGTGCCGCCCACCCGTGGGTGGGCGTGCAGAAGTGCCTGCGGTTGCCTCTGGGTGTGATGCCACGGCCGCCCACCCGCGGTGGGCGCAGAAGGGCCTGCAGTTGCCTTCTGGCTGCTGCCGCCACGACCGCCTACTCGTGTGGCGTGCAGGACTGCGCGCGGTTGCTCTGGGTGTGCAGTAACGGCCGCTCCACCCGCGGTGGGCGGCAGAAGCCGCCAGCGTTGCCTCTGGGTGTGCTTTCCACGGACGGCCCACCCGCTGGTGGGCGCAGAAGCGCCCGTGTTGCCTCTGGGTGTGTCACGCGCACGTCGTCCAATCTACGCGGTGGGCTGCAGAAGGGCCCGCGGTTGCCGCTGCGTGGGCAGCCGACGGCCGCCCACCCGCGGGTGGATGCGGCAGAAGGCTTTCGCGCTAGTTCCTGAGTGCCGCCGCCACGCCCGGCCCACCCGCGTGTGGGCGGCAGAAGGGCCTTCCGCTGGTTTGCCTCTGCGCTCGCCACGCGGCCGGCCCACCTGCGCGAGCCGCAGAAGGGATTTCGCGCGCCGTCTTCTGGGTGTGACGCTGTCACGTCATGGCCCACGCTGGTGGGCCGCAGAACGGCTCTGGCGCGGTGCCCTCTGGCCAGCTCCACACGCCAGCCCACCTCGCGGCGTGGCTACGCAGTAGAAGCTGGCCCAGCGTTGCCTCTGCGCTGTCGACGGCACGGCCCAATCCGCAGGTGGATCGGCAGAACCGCCTGGCGCTGTGCCTCTGCGGTGTCGCCACGGGCCGGCCCACCCGTGGGTGGGCTGCAGAACTGTGTCTGGCGGTGCCGTTCTGGTGTCGCCGGCCACGTACCGGCCCACCCGTAGAGGCTGGCTGTAGGGCCTCCGCGGTTGTCCCTGGGTGTGCCGCCACCGCCGGGCCCACCCGCGGGTGGCATGCAGAAGGGTTTATGCGGTACCTCTGGTGCTGTCACACGGCCAGCCTACCCGCGGTGGGCGTTGGTGAACTGTTTAACGCAGTGCTCACTGCGCCGTCGGCCCAATCTGCAAGTGGGCTGGGCAGAAGCTGCTTTGCAGTTGTCTGGGCTGACGTCAATCCAATCGGCTTACCCGTCTGGCGCATGCAGAAACTGTTTCGCATGGCCAGTTTCAGCGTGCTCGCACGGCTTCGGCCCACCCGTAGGTGGGCATGCATGAACGGGCCTGTGCGGTGCCTCTGTTCAGCCGGCCACGGCCGGCCCACCCGTATGGCAGTGGCGTGCAGAAGGGCCTGCTCTCTCTGCGTGCCGCCGCCACGCGCCCAATCTCGCGCGCGCGCAGAAGGCGCTCCGCGCGCTGCCTCTGGGTTTACTGACGCCGCCGCACGTGGGCGCACACTGCTCGCGTGCGCTCCACAGCGTCGGCTCACCCGTGGCATGTATACTCAGCGGCTGTCCTCTGGGTGTGCCGCCGACGGGCCGCACGCAGTAAACGCGGCAGAAGGTTTACGCGTGTCTCTGGAGTGTGCCGCCATCGTCGCCCACCCGGTTACGTAGAAGGGCCCGCTTGCCCTGGGTTTACTGCAAGAACGGTCAGCTCCACCCGTAAGTGGGCATGCAGAACATTTGGCGCGGTGCTCTGGGTGTGTCAAGACGTCGGCCCACCCGCAAGTGGGCGCAGAACTGTTTCCGCGCAGGGTTCCAAAAGTGCCCGCCACGGCCGCCCACCCGCGGGTGGGCTGCAGAAGGGCCCGCGCTTTGCCCCTGGGTGTGCCGCTGACGGTAGGCCCAACTGCGTGGGCGGCAGAAGGCCTGGCGGTTGCCTGGGTGTGCCGCCTTTACCGGGTCCACCCGCGGCATGCAGAAGGGTTTATACCTTCTGAGGTGTCACACGCCGCCCACCCGCGGGATGGCGCAGAAGGGCCTGCCATCAGCCGTTCGCCGCCCAACATTGGTTGGCGCATGAAAGCCCGCGCTTATTCTGAGTGTGCCGCCATTTACCGGTCACCCGCAAGGGCTGCAGAAGGGTTTGGTTGCCTCTGGGTGTGCCGCCACGCCGGCCCACCCGCGCGGGGTGGGCGGCAGAAGGGCCTGAGGTTCTCCGGGTGTGCCGCTACGGCCGGCCAACCGCGGTGGGCGTAAAGAACTGCTCGCGTCTCAGGGTGTGCCGCCACGCCGCCCACCCGTGGCAGCTACGGTAGAAGGCACCGCGACACTTGGGTGTTGACGCCAGGCCCAATCCGCAAGTGGGCATGCATAGCACCCGCGGCTGTCTCTGGGTGTGCCGCCACGCCGGGTCCACCCGCAAGTGGAAGCGTATGGAAGGTACCCGCGTTGCCACTTCGCGTAAAGTCACACGCCCAAATTTCACCGCGGGTGGGCGGCAGAAGGGCCTGCGTTACCTTCTTCTGGGTGTACGCTGACGGCCGCCCACTTGTGGGTGGGCTGCAGGAGTACCCATGGTTGCCTCTGCGTAGCATCACCGCCCACCCGTGGGCGGGCTGCAGAAGGCTCCGCGGGTTGCCTATGGTGTGTCTCCACCGGACGCGCTCCATTCGCTGGTGGGATGGTAGCTTCGCGGTTGCTCCTCTGCGTACGCCACGGCCGGCCTAATACGGGTGGGCGCGGCAGAAGGACCTGTGCCTCTGGGTGTGGCGCTGACGTCGGCTCCAACGGTAAGTGGGCGTGGCAGAAATTATGGTTGCTCCTGGTAGCCAAGACGCCCGCCCACCCGTGTGGGCTGCAGAAGGGTTTCGGTTTCTCTGGTGTGCCGCCACGGCCGGCCTACCCGCAGCAGAAGGGTTTGCGGTTGCCTCTGGGTGTGACGCCTACGGCCGGCCCACCCGCGGTGGGCGTGCAGAAGGCCTGCAATTGCCTCTGGGTGTGCTCGACGTCAGCTCCAATCTGCGGGTGGGCGCAGAAGGGCCTGCAATTTGCCTCTGGGTGTGTCGCGCATCCAGTCGGCCCACCTCGCGGGTGGTCGCGGCAGAAAGGGCCTGGCGCTTGCCTCTGCGTGTCAAGACGGCCGCACCACTCGCGGTGGGCGCAGAAGGGTCTGGCGTTGCCTTCTGCGTAAAGCCGCCACGGCCGGGCCTACCCGCGGTGGGCGTGGAGAGGCTCCGCGGCTGCTCTTCTGGGTGTGTCAGCCACGGCCGGCCCACCCGCGGGTGGGCATGCAGAAGGGTTTATGCGGTGCCTTCTGCGTGCCGCACACGGCCAGCCTACCCGCGGGTGGGCGGCAGAACTGTTTGCGCGGTGCTCTGCTGCGCCGCCACGGCCGCCCACTTTGTAAGCTGCGTGCAGAGAAGGGTTTGCATGTTCTGCGTGCAAGACGGCCGGCTCCCACCCGCGGGTGGGCGGCAGAAGGGCCAGCTGTTGCCTCTAGGTAAAGCCGCCATCGGCCGGCCCACTCGCGGGTGGGCGTGTACAGAAGGGCCTGCAGTTGCTCTCCGCCCACCGCCACGGCCGCTCAACCTCGCGGGTGGGCGGCAGAAGGGTTTGGCGTCGCCTCTGGGTGTGTGCCGCCGCCACCTGACCGTCCACCCGTGGTTGAACTCCTGCAGAAGGGCCTGGCGCTTGCCTTGGGCTGGCGATCCGCCGGCTCCACCCGGGTGGGTGGGCGCAGAACTGTTTACATGTGCGCTCTGCGTGTCGACGCGCCGCTTCCACCCAGTGGGTGGGCGCGCAGAAGGGCTCCGCGGTTGCCCTGGGTTTGCAGCCACGGCCGGCGCACCTGCGCGGGGTAAACGCAGAAGGGCTATGAATGCCTGCGGTGTGCCGCCATCGGCCGGCTCCACCGCTGGTTAAGCGTGCGGTGTAGAAGGGCCTGCGCTTGCTCTGGGTTTACGCATCGCCGAAGGCCCACCCGTAAGTGGGCATGCAGAAATATTTGCGCAGGCTCTGCGTGCCGCCGATCGGGCCGCATAGCTCCACCCGCGGGTGGGCTGCGGCAGAACTTGTTTGCGTGTATTTCGGCGTGTCACGGCACGTACGCTCCACCTCGCGGTGGGCGGCAGTAGGCTCCGCGCTTTGCCCTGGGTGTGCCGCCGACGGTAGCGTCCGCACCTGCAGGTGTGGGCAGCAGGCAGGCTCGGCGTCGTCCTTCTGCGTGCCGCTTGGCCGTGGTCCACCCGCGGGTGGGCGCGGCAGAAGGGTTTGTGCGTTAGCCTTCTGAGTGTCAAGCCGCCACGGGCCGCCTACCCGTGCGGTGGGCGGCAGAAGGGCCGTGCGCTTTGCCTTCTGGGCCGCTGCAGCCACGGGCCGCCCAAACATTGGGTTGGCGCATGCGCGCGCCGCCCGCGGTTGCCCCTGGTTGTGTTCGCTGACGCCGCGCCACCCGCGGTGCGCGGCAGTAAGGGCCTTTGCTGCCTCTGGTGCCGCCAAGGCGTCGCCCACCCGTGGGTGGGCGGCAGAAGGGCTCTGAGGTTTCCGCGTCAGCCGCTACGCCCGCCAACCGCGGGTGGGCGGCAGAACTGTTTCCGTGCCTCACGGTAAAGATCGCCGCCCACCCGTGGGCGCAGAAGGGCCTGCGTTACCTCTGGGTGTGCCAC